>CM023484.1:27491669-28187675 GCA_013339685.2 Hyalomma asiaticum
ACTGGTACACCGTGTCCGAAGCCGCACTGACACATGATCGGTTACGTGCGAGAATCGTATGCGAACGCGCCGCCGGAGGAAAATGGAGCATGTCACCATGTAATGGGACTGTTGAAAGTCCTTGTGCTCCTTATCACGAATGGGTATGAGGAGCCTCCGCCAGAACTGTCATGTACGGAACTTCCTCAAATGTGGAAGTGGCCCCGGGGGCAGAAAATACCGGCTTCCAGCGTTGATGACATTGCTTGGAGAGCCGCAAGGCCAGAGGGTGTGTCTAACCCGCTCCAGTCGCGTCTTTATGAAGCCAGAAAAAGGGCCGAGGTCCCTAGAAGACGTTCAAGAAGCTGCAAAAACAGTTTGCACTCGAGATGGCTGCGCATACTAAGAGTTCCTTCTGGGGCACTGGAAGTCTACAGCACCGACCAAAGCAGACAGCTTGTTTGGCGACACATGTGTAGGCAGCCTCTTGTGGAGCCAGAAACCGCTTGTGCCACACGACTTCACGACTTATTTGTGCCCAGAAATTCAGCAGGGTTCAGCTACGCAGCTGGCACCCGTGCAGCTAGCACTTTTTTCAAAACTGTGTCCACTGTTGTGTCGTGTGTGGGCCTGCCACCAACGCAGCAAGCTGTAATCGAGGCAAGCACATGCATGTAAATAGCTGTTGGCATGTGGAATGGCACAAAGCACAGAAAACAGGCTTAAACCAACCTCTTACCAGTAGGGGCAATGCATAGTATGCGTGTAGCATGAAATAATGCACGGAAAAACAGGAATATTGTGCATAACTTCCAAGTAGAACCTGCTCTTCCATTTTGTGCTTTTGTCATGTCTTATAAACATAACTTGTACTAATCAACCTATTTCTACAACTACTTTCGTTCGTTTTAGCAACAAGGCATTGTAAAGTGTGATTATATTGGCATTTTTTGTGTTGACCCCAACATGTGCTGTACCTTTATATGCAGGCTCTCGTGATGTCTGTTGACGAAGCTCGCAAGCTTGAGCAGACCTCTCGCCAGCAGAGCCAAAGTGCAACATGGAGAGCTGCTCGCAAAGACCGCTTAACGGCATCTAACTTCGGTGTTGCCGTCTCTCGTGAAAAGTGGACGGAGAAAGGCCTGCAAAACCTCACCACTGACAGAGATCTGTCTCGAGTAAGGGCCATACAGTAAGTATGAGTTGAACATTTTATTGAAAAAGTTGGTTTGTAACAAAGCAAGAAGATATGGTACAGTAACACAGTGTACACGTTAAGTAACTTCCTATGCCCTGTTTACATCTGCTATACGTAGCACTGCTTCCAGTAAACACCAGTGGCTATAACTGATTTGCACTAATGAATGCACAGGTGCAATGTTATCAACAAATCACACTCATGTGTCTACTATCACAGTATTCAAGAAACTTTGAAAAAGGAAGTAGCTTTGCATGCTGTGTTTAACATATGTATACACCTTGTATGCACTGCAAAATGTTGATTGTATCGTAGAATGCAAGCATGACTAAGCCTGCAAAATATTGCTGTTTCAGGTATGGAGTTTCAAGTGAAGCCATGGCTGTTCAGAAATACGAAACAACGCTCCGCACCATCAGGCACAACATCCAGACATTTCACTGCGGCCTTGTCGTGGACCCAGGATGCCCGTGGCTTGGTGCCTCTCCTGATCGTGTGGTATGGGACCCCGAGGAACAGGAACCTCATGGCATCGTAGAAATCAAGTGCCCCTACTCAATGAAAGACCTTAAAGAACCATGTATTCAAGGCTCATGCCTTATAAAGGACAATAATGGCACATATAGGCTAAACCGCGCCCACTGTTACTATTATCAGGTGCTTGGGCAGATGGCAATTGCAGGGGTGACTTGGGGCGACTTTGTTGTGTATGCTCCACAATTTCTGGTTGTCGAAAGAATTCGATTCAATGAATCTGAGTGGAAGAAATGCAGAATGAAGTTGGACAGCTTTTATTTCTCGACACTTCTGCCGTACTTGGCACAAAAGTCATGCACTGCATAGGTCGGCAAAATTTTTTAACTCACTCAGACGCACTCATGCTGTGAAAGCTCACTCGAACTCGGATTCACCGAAATTTTCCTCTACCGGACTCACTCATACTCACAGCTCGATCTGAGTCTGAATGAGTCGACTCAAGAGTGAGTTTGCTGACCTATGATGCAGTGCACAGGATGATTTTTGAACTGTTGATGTGTCAATAAAATTGATACTACAGAGCCTTGTGTTCTTGCAACTTGAGTAAAAGTCGTGGCTTTCACTGAGCCATCTTGGTTGTCCCTGCAATGTTACACTCAACTGACACGACACGTACATGACTGCAGCAAGACTGTTGCTACTGCAAACCCTACGTTGCTATTAAAGGACTTTGGAAATTGCTTAAGAATGCACACAATGCCCAAATTTCACTGATGATTGGTGCAATAGACAGTGGAATAGGCCTATCAAAAATGTGGAAGGCCTTAATTCGTTGAATGCGTCGCTCGACATGTATTCTGAGGCTTGCAATTTCTTCTGTTGCTCTAACTTCTTCTTCAGTCAGGCGCTGCCTCTGCAGGAAAGGGGGAATGTTCAAAGCAACTCCTTTTGCGCTGAGCAGGTCCTGTATCTTCAAGCCCTTGTCGGCCATTACCGAGTCGCCAGGCTGAAACTGTAGGTTTAAAAAACCACTTTTTTCGACAAGCTCTTTGTCTGACACTGACCCTGTAAATAGCTTTGACAAAAACGTGATCACGCCGTCGGGTGCAACGACAACCAAACCCTTCATTGTATTATTTGGTTTGTAGGTTGAGTATGTAGCTGACTGAAGAACCAGGGAAATTGGTACTTCGCATCTCAGTTCTGTTGTGTCAATAATGGCCCTTGTTGTTGGGTATCGCTCTTTAAAAATGGCTGGCATAGTTCTGTCGACCTCCTCTCTGCTCACCCATAGGTCCATCTGGCCAACTTGCAAATAAATGAAGCTGATCCATGTGGTGCATATTCTTGAAACTGTAGCAACTGACACCTTGAACCTGTATGCTAGGTCCCTTTCGAAGAGACCGAGGTGCAGCCTCACAAGAAAAAGCTGGTCCTCGGCTGTCAACATGTGTGGCCTTCCTGCATTACTTGGCCTACCTGAGTAGCTCCTAGACCATACTCTTATATTTTCTGCATTCTCACCGGGGTCTATCAAACGCAGAAAGCCCCGCCACGGTGGTCTAGTGCCTATGGTACTCGGCTACTGATCCGAGGGTCGCGGGATCGAATCCCGGCCGCGGCGGCTGCATTTCGATGGAGGCGAAATGTTGAGGCCCGTGTGCTGTGCGATGTCAGTGCACGTTAAAGAACCCCAGGTGGTCGAAATTTCCGGAGCCCTCCACTACGGCGTCTCTCATAATCAGAGCTGGTTTTGGGACGTTAAACCCCACATAACCAACAAACGCAGAAAGCTCATGAATGATTCAAAGTTGGGAAGCCCAGTGTAGAAGCTTATGTCCTCAGGGCTGTCCATGAAACATTCGATTGAAAATCGCCTGCTTTTCTGTTGATCAAGTTTTTTGTATTCCATAGTGACTATTTCGCACTCAGGCTCTTTGAGCTTTATAAAGCGCATCTTTTGCTGACTTCACCTCCTTGGTTCTAGCTTCCAAGTCGCTCTTTAGCTGTTGAACGTGGACTTGAAGCAGAGATAGCTGCATTTCGAGCTCGGGCACTCTCGCTGCACTGGCACACTTCACCTCTTCGGTCCTACCTTCTAAATCGCTTTCCAGATGCGTGCTTGGTGCTCAGACAGCTGCTCCTCCAGATTGACCACTGTGGCTGCACATGTGCGTCCACACACTTCCTGGCGCTCTTGAAAGTCCGTCGCACTGGTTGGCGCTGAAGCACTATCACTGCACTCGGTGGCGTCCAGAACCTCATCTGCTGTCGCGCAGTCCCGCGACACGGCGACATCGCCACCGGGAGAAAGCGTTGTTCCCAACGCAAGCTCGGAGCTGCCAGCCTGACCGATGGCGGACAGCCGTTGCGCTCGCGAGACGCACTGCTGTCGGTCCCTCGGCTTTCTTCTAGCTGGACGCTGGGGTTTTCCAAACGCAAACACGCTCGGTACGGCGTCAACATGAAGATAACGCCGACCGCCGACTACATTCGGCAAGTAGTCGTCGCTGGCGAAATGTGTCGAGCACACTTTTGTGTGCTTCGTCACGGCAAACAACTTTCCTTCGTCGCGTTTGATTGCAACAAGCCATCTCTTTTTCAGAAGCGGGTCCTTTGGGAAGGCGAAGAACGACGCCTGCAAGTCGACAAAAGCGACGTAAGACGCGCGCTAGCAAAAGTAACACATAGGAAGCTAACGAAATGTATAAACGCAGACTTGCCTTCGAGCCGTCATCGCCTAATACTCCTCGCTGTTTGCAAAGCGGCACGCAGCAATGCACAGGCATGTCACCGAATCCACAAGCGATAGGATTTTGCGGCGAGCTAGGGGTGCCGTTCGCCGGTTCTCTACGTGTAGCGCCCGCGAGTCCGACCAACTGATGGCGGCCGTCTCATAGTCCCCATCGTTCTCAATAGGTGGCGCTGTTTCCGAAAAGGGTCTATTATGGTCCCCTAAAACGGTGCATTTAAGCTATAGTAGTTCTGCTAGAACCGGAGTAAACCATCAGCACCATAGCGTAAGCGAAGCACGTTGTATCAAGGTTTTCGCAGGCGGGTAAAGGGCAGCTGTGAACTCCGCCGGTTGGTAGGGGACTGTGTTCTGCGTTCCGCATATTGCGGAAGCCACACTCCGTGACTCCGGAGTTGCCTGACTCATACTTGCACCGCCAAACCCGACTGTACCACCACCACACGTCGTCGTCGTCATCATCATCATCATAACCACACTTAATCCTTACCACTACCGATATTTCGGATATAGCAGTCTGGTCTCGCTTGGAAGCCTGGCGCATGTTTCGGAACTCTGGCGCCTACGTGGGCTTCCGCATCGATGACGAAGCAAAACTGCGCTCAGGTACGCGCAGCTCGCGGAAGAGTTGCCAGGTAGAAGGCGCGTTGTGTGTGGGTCTGGGTCGGCAAAAAGAGGCGCCACGCGGTGGCTAATTTAGAAAGACCCTCGAAACGCGCGACCGTTAACGCGAAGGACGAGGCATGCACAACCGCGAGAAAGAATAAATAGACGTATAACTGCAGGGCGAAGACATGCGTATTGTTTTTGAACCTGAACTGGTATAGCTGGGGGTCGCGGATATATTTGGCCCTGTCGGCCCGGGTGTTTGTCGAGGTGCTTAACGCCGCGCGGAGCTCTGGAGTGCGCTTTGCGGAAGCGTCGGCTGCATGTCTTTCGCGTTTCATAAGCTGACGCCGTAGCAGGTACGCATTGCCCCGAAAAAGCAAGCTGCGAGCGATACGGATCTTTAATCTGGATTCTCAGCGATTCTCTTCAGAGAGTCCCCATGCAGAACAGATTCAATAGATGCGATAGACATAAATGTGCTGGGTCAGAAACAAGCGGAAACACTTTTCCTCCAGCTTCCGCGTTCACTATAAATTGCTTGTGACGCAGTGATTAAGGCTCGTACGAAGCGTTTAGGTCGCCAGTTAAAGATGGAGAGAAGGAAAGTTATGGAGGTTAATTAGACATTAAAGAGGTCATTCAGGCGAAAATGCCAGAGGCCTGTGTACTGTGCGTTGTCCGTGCACGTTAAAGAATCCCAGGAGGTCGAAATTTCCAGAGCCCTCCACTACGGCTTTTCTGTCCTTTCTATCTCTTTCATTCCCTTTTCCCTACCCCACGCACGCTTAGCCTGTGCTCCCTACACGGGCTGCAGAAATTAGCGTCCGTTTCTTAACCAAAACACAATCATCAATCCTCCTCCTCCTCCTCCTCCTCCTCCTCCCCCCCCTCCTCCTCATCATCATCATCATCACCATCATCATTATCATCATCAGGACCGTTCAGTTATTCGTCATCTTTCAAGTGCAGCGGTATAGGTAACGGACAGCTACACGAGAAAAAAAAGTATTTTCTGTTTCTTTCCTGTGATACCTTCTGTTGGCTCTGCGTCTCAAATGATGCCGTGATTTTGCCCGGTTTGGTGAGAGAGAGGACAAAAATTCAAATGACACTGGACGAGACTCAATGCTGTTAGTGCCGGACGTTCAATTATGTCACGTTGAAGAATTACAAAATAAAACAAACAAGAAATCTCAGAGCCTTACCTGCTGTTTGAGCAAAGATAAACCAGCAAAGCTGTGCGCTTTATCGAAATCTATTGGGACTAAAAGATATGGTGAAGGCGAGGAAAAGAACGTAAAGTAAATGCATCTGCCTATGCCACAGATGTATAACGGGCATAGCCCAAATAAAAGAAAACGAACACGGCTTACCGGGCGTGTATTTTGAAATTAAGAAGACGTGCACTCAGAGTTCAAGGATGTTTTCATTTATCTCGTGGCCATTGTGATGATCTCCTAGCGATCTTTGTGGTATACGACGAGCAGTTGCACTTGTGCTGCAGTCGTTGATGTTCTTCCCGAAGGCTAAAAGTAGTAACACGATTTTGCAGGCGGCTCAAAAAGTGTATTTTTAGCCCGTCGCCACTACCCTCCTCCCCACCACCGCCTTTCCCATTCCCAACAAATCATCTGGAGGCAGCTCCAAACCCGCACTCTACCCACTCCTCAAGTCCTGTCCCACTTCCGCACCATGTCTCCGGAGTGCACTCTCTGTGGAGAATCACCCGCCACCTTAGACCACATTCTCTTTGGCTGCCCTGCCGATCCTCCCCCGCAGGGGCAGCCCGCCATCAGCACCTGGGAGGAATGGGAGGCCCTCCTTGCGTCGCAGGACCTGGACACACAGCTTCGCTGTGTGAACCGGGGTGCCAGTGCCCTGGCCCTGCGTGGTCTGGACACGTAGGCGCAACGGGATGGCCGTGCGGTGGCCCAGGGCTCGTAATGGGCCCAAACTCATCTGCAAATAATGTTTTTCCGCCTCCTCCTCCTCGTTCTTTTAGGGACGAAGCTCCTTATGGCATCACCTGGGCGGTTCTCGGTTGTCGATGCATCCTGCGTAGCCAGTAGCGTCTCCCTTAGCATACAATAGCATACAATAGATGGCGCTGTCCCATAGAGATGCATGCAAACTGCAGTTGGGTGACGATACACTAGATGGCGCTGTACGCATTCTGTGTCGTCAACGCACGGCGCTAGCCACTACGCCACGAAGGGCACATGGACACATGCACCACGATGACAGTAAATACCCAACATTAACGAAAGATTGCACGTTTCTAACGCGTTTGTGCTAGCGCGTTACGGCCCGTGTAAGAAGCTGGTGTAAGACGCTGTGGCCTTATACTCTCTCAGCAGTCATGTGATGGCGTCGGCAAACGCGGTGCGCGTTCCGGCCTGTGTAAGGGGCTGCGTAAGACGTCTTTACATGATGATCGACTGGGCGAATTACACGGAAGGTTCACGGTTTACCGATGATTCCCTCCGGAGCTTCGCCCACTCATCATCATTCACCCCGTGGATATGCTGTGATTTTTTTTTAACATGAAAGTATTTTATGCCGGGGTCCACCACGACCCCATACGTCACTTCCGTAACGGATATGACGCAGTAAAAATGTAAGAACAATAAAGAAAAACGCTCAAAAAGCTTCTGTTGACGCGCTGGGAATCGAACTGATACCTTTGTCGCGCGGCATTTACTATATAGGTACTGTGCCCAGTTATTAGGTAAACTACTTGAGTTACCACAAAAGGTTGGCCTTTGATGTTATGGAGGCGATATGTGAACGTGGGTTCATCCGCGCCAAACGGTGCCGTACCAGCGAAACAGCGATAGCAATGGGCAAGTTCACCTCGATGTAACAATAAACATTCAACTGCTTATGCTAAGAGGCATTTCACTGTCGTGTTATACCGATTCCTTTGACAGAAGGATCAGCCATATTCTCTTTTCTTTTTTTTTTTTGTTGACGTATCACGTTACTCAATTCAGCACAGTTCTACCAAGCCTTCCCATAGCAGAGCACCGGAGGGGTTCTCGATGTCAACTTTCGCCGGAATCTCGAAGTAGCACCTGGGAAACGTTCCGACGGCGTGGCGTTTGCACGTGCGTTTGGCTTCACTGACCCGATCGTCGTCGGTGACATTGGCACGACGGTTATACGCGTCCACTCGCGATTTTAAGTGCGAATGCACTTCTTAAGCGACCCCGAAAACTCCGCCGGCATCCGCGCTCCTCCTCCTCTCTCCTAGCAACGGCGCGAGGAGCGGAGAGGAGCGTCTGTAGCAACGGCGCTGCGACGTCACGCCCCACGTGACTGCGCGCGCTCCGCCCTCCGCTCCGTGGCTGCGCGCGCCCCGCGCCGGCTCCGCACCGCTCTCCGCGCCGTGACGTCACGGCGCGTTGTGCAGCTGGCGCCTCCGCGCCGTGGCTGCGCGCGCCGCGCCGGCTCCTCACAATACTTCATATATAAATGTGTGTGTGTGTGTACAAATGCATCATGATAACAACACTTTAAATCATTAATTACACTTAATCTTCATCATCAGTAGAAGTGCTTTGCACTTAAAAACGGCCAGACCTCCGTGGGTCGGCTGGCGCGTGCTCTCTCGCTGCCGTCTCCTTCGCTCGGCTCTGCAGTTTAGTCGCGCGCGCCCCCTCATAGCATCACCCCGTGCTTCGCACTTCCTCATACTCCCCTTCGGGGAAATGCGGGTTTTTTTGGGAGCGCCTACTCTCCTTGTACCTTCCTTCCGCTGCTCTATCATGGAATGTACGATACACGTTCCGAACCACTGCGAGTTCAATGAGCAAACGAACACGTAGCTATTGCGATGCCTTACGTCACGATGCGATGCCTTACGTCTCGTCCACCAAAACGCGCTTGGTGGACGAGACGTGTCGCGAGACCGTGACGTTGGATTAGAAGCATGCTACGCCAGCCGCAGCGCGCTCGCAAGGCCGCCAGGGTGAGCAAGACCACGTAATGAGGAATCAAAATATGAGGCCCCGCGAATCGAAGCATAATGCACGCTTTTATATTTTTATATTTAAAAAAAAATCCCGAGCTTGAAAACGCTGCCAACTCGGCTTTTCATATGACGCTATGAGATGGGGCTGACGTGCCTTTGTGAAATTCTTGACTGGAGATTTCTTGTAATCTAGCACTTAACAGCTTCGCTGCCAAAAAAAAATAAAAAAGGAAGAAGAAAAGAAAAGCGCGTGTGCATTTTTGGGCGTAAGAAACGGTGAAGCCGTGGGCTCCCTGCAGGACCTTATAGCTTCACCAAGTGGCCGATATTTCAGTTTGTTCAAAGCACCGGATAGAAAATGGCGCCGCATATATCGAAGCGGGAAAAGTACCATAATCTATAGCTGAACAACGGAGGAACCAAATTCGCTCAAATTTTCTCGCAAGGAACCGTCAAAGTCACTGCTAAAGCACCACTATACTCTTTCTGGTCAGCCCTCTAGACTCGTAATCGTGGGAATGAGATCCAGGCACTAAAGCAACTTTTTCATCCGCTCTGTCCTCCTTTGAAACTGAGCCAAAGGAAAGCTTTTTAGCCTGCATGTAAACACCACACTACCCAAGAGTACAGAGTACATGCAGTTGTACAACCAAGACCGCACCAGATGGACGTCTGTAACAACCACCGCGACATTTACGCCCAGGCGGAAACGAGACTCACTGCGCAGCTGTAGTGAACCCCTCATCTTTATCGCTGCTGTCCCCTTATCCAGCGGAATTTGTGGCACCACAGGCAGCCGGAAAAGATAAGGAAGGGCCAGTGATAACTGCGTTTGCTAGGTGTACACTGTAGCAGATATACGGAAACGGGAGCTTCTCCGATGAGAGTCCATGGATGTCGCTGCGCTCGAATTGCTTGGGGCATGCGTCGCCGTTTCCTTTCGAGCGTTTTGTATCGTCTAGCTTGTGTTGACTTGTGTTGGTGCTTCGGACGCTCCCAAGTATTTGTCGTAGCGTGCTTCGCTTGTCGCCTTTTCTTTTAGTGACGTTGTAAACGGCGGTGTCAATATTTGACTCTCCGTCTCACCAACTCTGGGAGGCCTCTGAACGAAGCTCGACGGCTTATCTCAGCCAGTCAGAACCGGCTGATTGTTACGGAGAGGAATGGACTTGCCAGATATACATTCCGTGTTAACGCTTTCATTGGTGTATAAATGACACGAAGCTTGGCTCTGTCACGGCTAACTCGCAATTTTGAGCGGTAAAATCGAATATTCGATTGAGACAAGTGACAGCGCACTAGTATTAATAAATTAGTCCACAGTGATAACAAATTATCGCGGCATAATACCAATTAATTATTGTATAGTACACTAATTTTGTTCGATTTAGATTTGTATTTTTGGTGTTCTCAGAATTTCCATATCATTTTTCGTTGTCGAGTCACAGAGCTGTTAACTTCATTGTTTCGTTTTCTTTTTAATTTAAACAGTTTCTTATTCCCTGCGAAGTAGAAAATCGAGGCTACAAATAAAGATTCAGCATAGTGCATTTGATTCACTTCTTTTCTTAACGAAACGAGGTGGATCAACTGTGGCGTATAGTGGTTGCCGTCAAGTTACTTCTCCTTTCTTGCACCCCGAGCTGCTTCCTCACTGAACCTCCGTATGCCTAAACCAGTTCGTTCTTTACCGTCCTCGCGTAACTTAGCTATGGTCTGTATACTTATACGATTCAGATGAAGTGTTCGACTACTAAATTACCATAAACATTCGATTGGACTGGAGCGACCTATGGACCAAATGCCGATTACCTGAGTTCAATAGCATTTTGAGTTCATGCCCACTCTTATTTCTGTGCTTGCCTATCCGAGGCTCTCAAACTGTATAGTTACATGAGGACTTCTGGCGTAGCGAGCGCCGTTAACAACAATTAACGAAGTTAACATGCCGATACATGACGCCTCCACACCGGACCACACGAAAATAGTAAACAGCTGCAGTGTCAGGTATTCTAGAATAATAGAAGTTCTTGCTTGGTGCTTAAATTCGAATTCTTTATAGGCTGCAGTGATGTATGTTTATTGATGAAAGCGACGTGCAGTAATAATAGGAACCTTCGTAACTTTGACTACGTGCGTAGTATACGCCAGACTGAACCGTGCAATTATAGACAGGTTGGTTTTCAACGCCATTGACGCGATAGTGCAATCGTGTCGGCTCGATAGAAACGAGAGGAGAGCTGGTAGCTGAAGGTGTACGGTGAGTACTTGATAAATGCCACACAGTCGTTCAACCTTTGCACGCGGCTCCTCTAGGTCTAGAGGAACTGACTGAGAGAGGCTACCGAGGCATTCCGCGGCTGTCAATTTCGCAAGGCCGCTTTCGCTTTACGTCAAGGAGCTCGGTTTGACGGAGAACAAACATCATTGTGCTCTCGCTATGTCGAGGAGTTCTCGGTTAAACACCAATCCTTCGCTGGAATGAAATAGTTTGCATAAGGAGACGGCGATCGTTGAATGCGGATCCACGCAAGCTACTCGAGGAAACCGTGCATTCTGCCCTTCTGTATAACAACCGCCACTGCAAGTAAACGTGCGGTTCTCGGTTAAGTGCCTTCAAAGGGACGGTTTGAAGAGGCCTGGAACTTCTAAGTGGGACGCGACTCGAAAGAGCGCCTCCTCCTCCTCCTCCTCCTCCTCCTCCTCCTCCTCCTCCTCCTCGTCCTCAACTCGTACTTTCTGAACGGCCTGTGCTTTGTTTCTGTGGATCTGTGCAGCACTTTGGAAGTTGCAAGTCTCTTTGACAAATCAGCAGAGCGAACGTGTCTTCAATGTGTTCTTCCGCGGTCTTTCGTCCGCTAGCGGCGAACGCGGAAGCATGTCGGAACACTGGCACTGCACCTCGCTTCGTAAGAACCTGCGCTCTATGGTCACGTAGCCTTGGCTTTGCTGCGTGGAGCTATTATTTATTATTACCCAAACAGAACACTCAGAGAGAGAGAGAGAGCAGTGAAACAATAGTGAAACAGACGCGACGAGCGGCATGCTGGCGGGCGGTGAGTGGGGGAAGGATGACGAAGTGGAGAAGGGGGGGGGAGTTGAGCGCGTGGAGAGTCAAGAGCCACCACCAAACAGACACCATTTTAACTCTTTTTTCGTATTGCGGACAATGTAGACGGGACGACGAGGCGCCTAAAGGGGTCGGGAAAAGAGTATGGAGATGTCCGGTTGTAATTTTCATTGCTTCAATATGCATTCGGCAAGCCGATTCCAAAATATTTCGGCGAAACATTCAGCGCACATTTATTAACGCCCGTTTGAAACCCCATAGAGCTAATATGAAACCCCAGCGTTCTTACGCACTCGAAACGACTATGCGACACTGCGGGCCGGCATTGTACTAATCGATGACGTTTCGGTAAGATATCTTTAAGTGTAAGGTCATAGTGAACTCTTGTTCGCTCTAAAAGAATCGATTTACTTGAAAGCTATAAAGAAAGAAAATACTTAGAAACCGTGCGGTGCCGCCATTCGGAAACAGGGCTGCAGCATGGTTTGTTTCTCCGTGGCCTCCGAGGGCGCGTCTATCTCGGAGGCCTAGTGACGACTAAGGTGACGTCAGCGGTAGAGGTGAAAGGAACGCGCGCCGTAAAACCGAAGCCTCGTTTTTATCGCCCTTTATCAACCCACACGATGCAACGGAACAATTCATATTGTTGATTGTAGGGTCAGGATCCCGAATACGCACCTAGTACAAAATCTTCAGAAAACGTAGCAAGGGTGCCTGCGGTGAGAGAGGGACCAGAGATTTAGCAGTGAGGAAGCTCGAACCCCTGAGGGGCTTGAACGCTTTGTCGTGAAGGCGCGACGGTGCATCCTTGGGCTGTAAACGATGCGTGCATGCTGGTTGTTAATATATTTCCCATTGATAACAGACAGGTTTTGCCTGTGCTTATATACGGAAATCCAGTTACGGCTCACCGTTACAGCGAATGGCGCACTTAAGGACTGTAAAAGTCTGTCAAGCTGCGCCATCTTGTTGCCGTGTGGCTTAAATGGAATCTACAAAGTTGTTTCTAGTTGACGTTATGCACCGAATAACACGTCAAAAAGTTTCGCTACCAGTGTTCTCTGCAGAGTACAGCAGCTCTTGCTGTACTGTGTGGGCGGCAAAGACGAGGTTCCCTAACTAGCTGAATGCCTATATTTTTATTCTTATTTTTTTGCGTGATGTTGGCGTTCGGCGAAATGGTTAAGCAGGGCTATATGAGTTATATCCTTAATGAATAAACCAGTCAAGGTTACATAAAACGCGGTATCTTTGGGACAAATGGATCTCCATGACACAGTTGTGGTCCCGCCGCAGGCCTCTGCATGGTTGTGGGAGGGATCTCCTAGTTTCGTGTGAACATGTCGAAAGCTAGCCCTCCCACTGGATAGAGCTGTAAACAACAATTTACATCGCTTCTCTGGCTCAGCGACATCTGCCGCAGCTGAGCAAACTAAAGAATGGAAAACAAACTCCACTACTTTAACTGCTTATCGTATGTAGGCAGCTAGTGATAGCGCGCCATGGCCTTGCCGCCATTTTCCAGTCATATATATCTGGCACCCCGGAGCTGGCTCCGCCGACAGCTGGCGCGAAGCCGAGTGTTGAATTTTCTGGTGTGGCACGTAATGGGTGCTAAACCATGAAGGTCAGAGTCAATGTAATCACGTTAAGGGTGCAATAATATCGTTCGTCATGGAGAACTTTCACCCGTTTATTACAGTCTGCTAAGCAGTAAAGACAGGCAAGCTCCTTTTCTTTTTTCCTTGCTCTGTACTTTAAATGCCGAGGACAATTGCTTTTGCCCAAATGTACTCAGCCATCACTCATAGTGAGCATATCATTTTCCTTCTCGAGTACGGGATATACTAGCAAAGCCCTCTCTGCATATTATTCGCATTTGTGAAAGCATCTGTTGCAATACTCACTACGCAGACGCAGAGAGATAAAAATGTATAGGCATGCGGCAGGCCCAGTGCCCGCGCGTATGACCAACTAGAGCGAGCATTACATCTTGATTCGCGCAGGAACTCAGTGCCATCTTATTCCGGGAGGCGTCCTCGGAATTCCTTGGTCCGTTTCCAAGCAGCGCTGTCTCCTCTCGAAGATGCAAAAGAAAGAAATGGTGCGAATTCCAGATGCCGCGTCCCCCGAGTATAGCACGCAAAGCTTCGTCTATGGGTCGTCCTCGCGTCTCCGTCGCTCTTGCGTGTTCTTTATTCGCACGTCCTCTCTCCCGGCGTGCTGGCCCGGACGCGCCAAGAAAACGGCACGGGTTGAGGCTGCGGCGGAATCTCGCCCGCGGGTCTTCAAGCCAAACCGGAGGAGGGTCGTCCACCCAGCTTAAGCGGGCCACGACCTCGCATTCTTTTAAGGGGAGTTCTGCGTTCCTCTGTACCATTTGTTCTGCGGACAGTTGGCCAGATGGAACGTTCGATTAGGCAATCACTCCCTCACTCACATTTTTTTCCCCCGTACTCATCGGCCAGTGTATTTACTGGTCCAGTCCATGCGGGAAAGAAAAAACTATAAGCGAAGGCGTCACGTGACAATCTCGAAGCCTAGTCATAAAAATTTTAAAGGAGAGAATCATGGGGAATGGGCGCTGGCCAACTGGTAAGCAAGAAGTAGAATAATGCGCAGTCAAGCGCCCCTAAACATTACCGCGTCCAAACAATCTCTAGCGGTCAGGTAACTGCGAAGAGACTGATCCTATACCCGAAAGGGACGGCGCATTGGCGTCAGAGAATCGAGGTTCGCTTGACCAGGCTAGCGGAATCACTTGACGCCGCCTCTAGCCTTCCTTGGGCTACAGCTAGACGCGAGAAACTGTCCGTCGCTCGACTCAACCGCCTGCCCAAACTAAGCGAGCTATTTATTAGCGCTGGTGACACGCTGTCTACAGTGCAAAGGAAAAATCAGGATGCATTTGAGGCAAAATGTATGTACTTAGCCGTGATCCGCAGCGTTCATTTAATTAACAATACACATCGAACTGGTTTTTTACGTTCGTAAATGGAAAATCAACACCTTAGAGATGGTGTCGAAGAGACGCTACATGTTAAAAACAGGCCGACAGAAGCCGCGGCTCTGTAGCCGGCTTTAAGCCGACAGTAATAAAATGTCTCAACAGATGGCGCGACAGCAAGGCGAACGCGGGAAATTTGAATTGAATTTAGCAAAACCTCAAATGCATTCATCATGGGGAGAAGTGAGAGGGGAGGGGAAGATCGTGAGTGGTACGAGGGAGGAGAAAAGAGAGGATGTTACGTATCAGTGGTGGCAGGAGACTGTCGTCTTTCGACGTCATTTACAGCGAAGTAAGCGGATATGCGGCCATTTTTTTTTTCTCCATGCCCGCAGCTCGCTCGGAGAAGGTCAAGTGGTTTCAACAGCGAAGCCCGGAGGGAGGTTAGCCATGTAGAACATGGCTAGCTGTCATGAACTAGCTGTCATGGCGACTTGGCATAAAATTATCTAGTGTCCTCAGGCTCCTCGAGAAGGCGGTAGCGACCCACGCCCTCCCAAGGCGCACTCGCGCGCGCTTCGGGGAAACACGCAGCACTTAACAAAGTGATAACGAAAGTTCCCAGGCACATTATATTTTCGTATAACACGGGTTATATAATATCTCGGAAAGTGTATTGCCAGCAATGCATCGGTGTTTAGAAGTGAAGCCGGCTGCATGGGGGTTGGCATTAGCCTTGTCTTTGTAAGCTGGCTTTCACACATTGCATCTTGAGCCGAAGCCTACTCATTGGCCTCGAGGAATTACGGAGTCGCCCTCTATCGGGAGCGCCTGTGTTGCGTAGTACGAGGGATAACGCGCCACAGTCCCCCATAGGCTGGGAAACAAACATACTTAGATAGAAAGGAAGAAGAAGCAACAGGAAGAACACAATTCCTGGCGCAAGATGCAAAAAAAAAAAAAAAAAATGAAGGCAGATTAGATAGAAAGGAAGAAGTAGCAACAGCTTGAGCGCTCGATCTGTGGCTTCTTCTTCCTTCCTGTCTAACTCTGTTTTTTACATGTGCTCTTATGATTTCAACCAATTCGCCCAGCAACAAGTTCTGCATAAATTAAAACGCCAGTTGTCGTCTCTCAAAAGCAATAAAGGCGCTCGTTGTGTGCAGAGTGCTAATACCATAGGCATTTGAAAAAAAAGAAACGAATATACGCGCAGTGAAATAGGCACTCGTACTACGATAATTATACAAATGCAAACAAGTGAGCGTGTTATAAAGTTTTGGATTACGAAGTAGCCCATATTTACGCATGAATTTGTTCCTGTTCAAGGCACCCTCCAGACTTCTCTCGCCCTCAGGATGGGCACAAAGGTATACATGGCACGCTTTATTTGAGGAACCACCCGTGTCCTGCGAGAATTTTTGAGGACACTTGAGGTCACCGAGGAACATGGGCTCTCGCCTCGATACTTACCTTCCAGATGCCACTTCTCTCTCAGTTGACAATGTTGACGCACGAATGACAATGTTGACGCACGAACGCACTACTGGACCCGGTCTTGACAACTTACAACCTTCTAAAATCAAATTAACATCACCTTAGATCGCTGATGTGCTGGCGCACATTGTTAACTGTATGTTCGAAACGGGTGTGTTCCCAGAAGATTTAAAACACGGTAATATAACTCCCATATTCAAGAAATGTGACAAAGAATTAATTTAGAACTATCGGCTAATCAGCATACTATCCTTTTTTAGTAAAATCATCGAGAAGCTACTTGTAAAGCACTTAACAAATTGCTTCCAAAAATATAAACTCTTGACGCCTGAACAACTTGGGTATCGTAAAGGTCATCCTACCGAGACAGGTACATAATTATTTACTGACAAAAAAAAAAAAGCGTGCCGTTGACAGCGGCCACCATTGTAGGCTCGGTCTTCTTTGGCTTCATCAAAGCATTTGACACCATCTGCCATAACATTTTATCTTATAGATTAGACGCTCAGGGTATTCGCGGCCCAGCTCTTTCGCTCATGCGCAGTTGTTGAACTAACAGAACGCAGATACTTTGAGTCTGAAGGTGCACTATTGGGCATTAAGTTAGTCACAAGGGGTGTACCACAAGGCTCGCTTTTAGGCCCATTATTATTCCTTTTGTACATTAACGATCTTCCAAACTGCCTAACCAGCGCTTCATCAATACTAATATATGCTGACGGCACCACTATATTCACTCATAGCGAATGCATGGAAACTATATAATAAACCGACCTAACTCTGACCTGAGAAACTTATGTTTGGTACGCGAGAAATAAACTTCACATCAATCCGTCTAAAACTCAATTCATGTTTCTTTTTTTTTTTTTTTTTTACACGCATAAACGTCTCAGTACGCCTGCGCTACCACTCATTCTACGAAACCATGTTCTCTCACCTGCACACGAAGTCATCTTCCTTGGCATCAAACTTGACCGGCATCTTAAACTCAACCCGCATGCTCAGATAGTCTCGAAAAAGGTCGCTCGATATTAAAGCCTGTCGCACAATAACAACATTCAAAAGAGCCGTAAGAACATACTAACCACCCTGGTGGCTACAGATTCATTGTTCTCTTATTATATAACGCGAACTACTTGATTTCCGTTTGGTTTAAATTTATATTTCGTAAAATATCACTTATATTCATTGCCTTGCAATTGTGTTGAACTAATTTCTTTCCACTTTCTTACTCTTCATTTCTAGAAATTCCACCTCATATTTGCAAACATGTATCCTTCAATTATATGCTACAATCTACCGCATATTCGTTCATACAATTCACATGCCTTCATACAGTGTTAGCTGCAACCTTCGTTTTTGATTTTATAAACATTTCTGTATTATTTGCTTAAAAATTACTATTCATGCATTGTAAACACTTTACTTTCCTTGTTTTGTTCCTTTATTTCATTGCTTCCCATTTCTTATATGTTCTGATTTATTACTTGCTTATTTCTGTTTTATATGCTATGTAACTGCTCTGTCGCCGTTATTTACAACGTGCTGATGCCAAATTATTAAAAGGAGGTTCCCCTGACAGTTTTGTAACTCTGGGATCTCCTGTACTAAAGGCGAAGAAAGAAAGAAAGAAAGAAAGAAAGAAAAGAAAGAAAGAAAGAAAGAAAGAAAGAAAGAAAGAAAGAAAGAAAGAAAGAAAGAAAGAAAGAAAGAAAGAAAGAAAGAAAGAATTTCCACTTGGAAACCGTAGCGGACTTGTGAGCAGTCAATGCCTACACACACACAAAAAGAGTTTTCCTCAAGGAACATCAGCGCGACATCTAATTGTGAGATTTGCAGCCGTTGACAGCTGTCCATCGCTGCGAATTTGCCGCTGAGTTGACATCAGTGGCATTTTCCGCAGAATTCGCGGTGTCTTCCGTGGCCCCAGCGGGAGCTGCTCCGTTCTCCTCACGCTTGGCCTGCTCGCCCAGGGCGCGCAATCGCGTCAGCAGCGTCAAAAACTCGTACTTGCTTCCGTGGGCCGAGATTATGCCGTCACCGCACATCTCGTCGCAATCCGCAGCGATGTTGTTCTCGCAAACACCTTCGTAGAAGGCTTTGTTCTCACCGAATGTCTTCCGCACCGGCACCTTCAAGGTCGAGGGTCAGAGTGCGTTTCCTCGCAGATAGCTCTCGACTACGTCACACACAGCAACCCGGATGGTCTCGTGCAGCACGGTGAGTGAGGTGCTGGCTGTGCGCTGTCCCCGGACGCTGGCGATGAGGGACACCGACCGGGCGGCACTGGATTCCTCGAACGGGTCTTCGCTCATGATCGACTGCATGGAGAGCAGCACGGTGCCCAGGGTGTGTGCCGGACTCCACGCTGATCCGTCATACGTGCCCAGAAGGCTGAGACAGACCTGTCAAAGGGTTGGAACGTTAAAGAATTTGGCAAAATAAGTGCACAGCTTCCGCTAGGTCGCGCAAGGCCAGATCACAGCGAAGCTGGCCGGCAGTTTACTGCAACAGATCGCTTGACTTGTCATGCGGTATTTTTGGCGGGAACATGCCACATGACATTGCGTTAAGTGATTTTGGCGGAAACATGTGGTGGTGTGACATTTCGCTACGTGATTTTGGGGGGAACGCGTCACGTTATCACCCAAAATCACGTAAAGCAACGTCGCGTGACTTGTTCCCAAAAATCACGTCAGGAAATGTCACGTGACATGTTCTTGCCAAAATCACGCATAAGGGAATATCACGGTACATGTTCCCGCCGAAATACGAGACGCAATGTCGCGTGACATGTTCTTGCCCAAACCGCGTAACGCAATATCATGTGACATGTTTCCCCCAAGATCACGTAATGAAATGTCACTCGACATGTTTCCACCAACATCACGCAACGCAATGTCACGCGACAGGTCTCCGCCAAAACCACGTAACGCAATGTCACGTACGTGGTATTACATGATGCCTGACAAATTACGGCAGCTTCGCTGCTAAAAAGCTCACCGCATGGGAATTATCACTGTATGGATAAGCCTTCTATCCCGAAACGTTTATTAGCCTTACCTGAAATTTGTCATTTCGGTCCATCACGGAAACTGGCCCACACCCAAATACGTTAAAAAAGTCCGAATGTTTCATCACGGCCACATAAATATTGATAAACTGTGGGTTTCGAGCAGTTATTTCATGCGTAAGAAGTTTCCATGCACTTTTCCGTGGAACACTAAGCATTTGTAAGAGGAAAACGTGACGTTACATTACGAACGCGATTTTACAGGAACATTATTTTGCTCTAGCGCTATATTAATCACCTACGGTTACTACGGTGGGCAGGGCAGGAAAGGGATAGACTAACTGAATATGGCCAAACGTTCTTTTTTTTTTTTTTTTTTGTCGAGAGACAGGCGCGCTTTTGCTGATGTAACTGCTATAGAAATCGCACGCATAAGATCACAACCCACTGTTTGTGAGAGAAAATGCAGACAAGCCTCCATCAGAGCAATTATGCCTCAGTGTGCATGATCAGTTACGCATTTCGCTTGCAACATATGTGTGAACGTATAGAACTCCTTTGCCTCAGAACGCGTTTCAAGTCCCTTTAAAAAACAAGATTACACGTTTCCCGCTGTAGGAATGGGATCAAACCCGGCTCTGGCAGCACAACAGCCCGCGGGCGCAATGTTGATTCGTTTTCTTTGCCACTAGCTGCAGTAGGTCTGAGCTCCGCCGCTGACCCGAAAGCACGTGAAATCCCCACGCGAGCAGAAAAGCACGCAAAACCCCCAACAATCATTATTTCTTTTATCTGGCGCGTATGCGCAATTCATCGCCAAGAAAAACTGCCCTCGAGAACACAGCCTATAGTTAACAAGCATTCGCACTATAACCCACCTTTCCAGTGCTGTAAATGTAAGGGTGAAACGTGACCCGACCTTGATCGGTGGTCATGAAGCGGACCCTAGGCGGGCTGATAGGGTAGTCCGGAGGGCACTTCAACAGAATGTAGAAGAATCCACCCTGGTACGGCGTCTTGGCTGGCCCGACGAGCACCGCGTGGATCTTGGTGACGTCGCTCTCCTCTAGCGCTACAAAAACGCCCGGAAGCGGCTCGCTGTGTAGATCCACGGCCGCTGGATAAAAACGCACTTGGTGCGTTGCTAATCGAGCGGCCGTGGTAGATCAGCGATGTCACGCCTCACCCTCAGCAGGCAGTACGGTGTCGGCTGCTCGTGCTGGTACGCGATGGGGTCCCAGTAGTTGGGCGGCACGCCGGACCCGTCGAGACTGGCAGCTGTCGCAGCACCGGATCGTCTCGGAGCGGACGCCATGTTCGTTCCCTGTAGTTAACCCTAGCTGTTTGATGCCGCCTGCAGCGGTGTTCGGGACTCCGATGATGACGATGATCCTTTGGCTCACCTGACAATGTATGGCACATGCCCACTGTGTGGGGTTGGCCAAGAATTGGGTGCTAAAAAAATTTTAAATTAAGGATTGCGGTAATCTACACAGATAAATGGCGAAGTATAGAGGTATTGAGGATCGTGATGTAATATAGGGAGGAAAAAAGAAACTAATTCTCGAGGCTTAACTGCCAGTGCGCACGTGCTTCGAAAATACTTCGTTTTCTTCGAACGACCGGTGCGCGTGCTCGAGATCGTCGGTCGGTGTTGCAGTACAATTTTTTCTGTATACTGGAGGACACGCTCCGCGGATATGCAACAAAAACTATCCGGTGGACAAGCTACTGCGCATGCGTCAGTGCGCGCTTCAAGACCAACGTTACTATAGCATGGAGGAAGAAGGCTACTTAGTGGAGCATGACCGTGCATTATTCTACCGCTTGCCTACCACATGATCTGAGCCCGCTTCCCGCGATTCTCTCGTTTAAGTTCATTATGACTAGGCTTCAAGGTTGTCATGGGGCGCCCTCTTCTAGTTTGATTCCTTCCTCCATGGTGATTTGTTTAGCCACGGCCGCTCAATAAAAAAAGGTGCGGCCTGACGAGTGAAGCTGTTTTCAGAGGGAACGCGCGTGATAAGCGCAATCGTCAGACGCGACCGCAGTGGCGCTGCACATCGGGAGCTCTCGCGTGAACACGACGGCGCTGTCATTGGGATGACGCAGATAGCCGTAGGCCGGCTGACGAAAGTACAGAGAAGGGTGTTTTAGATGCGAAGGAGCTCTTTGACTAGCCTGTGTAACGCTGTCCCTCCGTGCGTCCGTACGAGCGCGCCGCAACGCGCTCCCCTCGCCGCAGGTGTTGGAGCGGTGCCAAGTAGGTCACGCCGCAGCTGCGCGTTGACGTCACGTTCCCCTCGCAATGCGCGCTGACGTCACTCTCTCCCTCGCCTGCCGCGCGCTCGCCGCAGCGCCCGCAGCTGCCGCTACCGCCGCTCGCTCCGCTACCGCGACCGCCGCTCGCTACACCGCCGACTCGTCGGTTCACGCGCAAAAAATTAACACCATCTTCCCAAAGGGAACCCTGATGGGATGCGAAGCATCCGCGTTAGCGCCGTTCAACCCGTGACGCCACCCGTGCGCAACGCTGCTACTTCGCATCCCATCAGGGTTCCCTTTGGGAAGATGGTGTTAATTTTTTTCTATCTCTCACTCCTTTTCCCTTACCCCTACGGACGCTTAGCCGTTCTCCCTACATGGGCTGCAGAAATTAGCGTCCTTTCCTTAACCGAACCACAATCAATGAAGTTCCCAAATGTCTTGATGTAGCGGTTGCGGACGTACGTACAAGGTCACGGCCGGGCAGTACGCGCGCGTGCAGACCGGCCGTGACGGGGTACAGGCGCTCACAGAAGCTGGGCAGGGGGCCGCTCGTAGCCGGGTGAACATTGCCAAGATCTGCGCATGCGCGGTCTGGCTTAAGCATAGCTCTGTGCATGCAGGTTGGTGCAGTGGTTGGTATTCGGGCAAACGGCTAGCCTTAGGCATGCCTCCTAGCGCTGTGGCCGAGGGGTGCTGTGTGGATGGGGTCTGTGAAAAGCTGTGTGTGTCTGTGCACGTTTTTGTGTACAAACGCCTTCTCTCCTTGATTGCGTTGTGTGCCATCAATGCCTTTCGACACAATCTGCTTAAATTGCCTGAATTGGAATATTTCTGGGTTAGTCATATAGCAAAGGAGTACCTAACTCTGGCCTTTTGGTGATGCAAGACAGTTTCCTACAGTGTAAGGAATGCCCTTCTAGATTGATTGTGGTTCGGTTAAGGCAAAGGACGCTAATTTCTGCAGCCCACGTCGAGAGCACGGCTTAGCGTCCGTAGGGGTAAGGGAAACGGAATGAGAGAAATAGAAAGAGGAGAAAAACCGTAGTAGAGGGCTCCGGGAATTTTGACCACCTGGGTATGGTGGCTAGAATGAGGACGGGACGCCAACGGGAGCTGGAAGCCGCTCCTCTGTTTCAAGCATAGCGTAGGTGGCTCTGCTGGCCGCAAGGCGATCTGCGGTATGCGCAGCGTGCAGCGGACCTGCCGCTCGTTTACTGCGTGGGCCTTTCAATGATGCTGTTGTAAGTAATGTTTTAGGCTAAATAAGCTAACAGCGGGGGGACAGCTGAAAAAATGAAATTTCATTTCATGAAAAAGCGTTTTCTTTCCTTTTTTTTTTTTTTTTTTTTGCCGTGGGAGAACTTCCGCGGCGTGGAATTTTTGCGCGACTAAAGACTGATTTGTGGATCCTTCCGGTGTTTTCGAGTGCAAGGCGTCAGCTTACCCCTCAGAAGAAAATGACTGGGGTTCTGAAGAAGCATAACAAAGCAGTAAAACTTTGTTGGACACCACTGCATTCTTTTATGCCGAGAACTTGTTCGGAGTGGAACCACCTTCCCTCTGCTATCGCCACCTTAGCCGATGCACCTCCATTCAAGACCGCTGTAACAGGTCATCTTTTAAAATGACTCGAGAATTTTGCTGTTTCTTTCTTTCTTTCTTTTCTTCTTTTGCTGCTGTTACTGTCTGTTTATCGTATCTTTGTCCTTACAGGCTTGAATGTTCTTTTATTATTTGCAAACCATGTACCCAGCCCTTCTGTAATGTCCATTGGGCCCTGAGGGTATGATAATAAATAAATAAATAAATAATAAGTAAATAAATAAATAAGTAAATAAATAAAATCAGGGTAAAATTTTTAAAAATACGTCAAATTTACACATGCTCGTGTCAAGATAGACAAACATTAAAACATTGCGCATCACCTGGCAATAAGAAATACGAAGGTAAAGCTATGTGATGCCATTAAATTAAAGAAAACAATCAAGCTTAAGGTTACGATATGGCACTTAGAGCACCCGTCTGAGTTTCAGCATTTTCATCCTTCCCTGCTTCGCCTTCCGCTTGCTGTTCTGGGCTTTGACATGAAAGTGGAGCCTAATAAGCACATCAAACATGATAATTTTGTTTGTGAGGGACATACTATGGTCAGGGCAGCCAAGGAGAGTAAACTTGAACTGTTTCTTCGTTTGTCGTCATCAGCACATACTTGGAGTCTCAAAAGATACACTGCCACCTTTGAGAGCTCACGCGGTAAACACCGTTACCTTGTCGGCTCCAGCAATCAGATGCCTAGCACACTAAGCGCCGGGGAGACCACACTTGCGGGCGCCAGGTAGTGCGGACGCGTTGAAAACAGGTTACCATCGCTTTCTGCACTCCGCGAGTGAGCTGTTTAATTCATTACAAAAAGACGCGTTTGGCTCCTGGCGCCGAAAGTTCGATTGCAAATTAAGTCGCAGGTGGATGTTCTTGACGTTCTTTCTTCAGCATTTTCTTTGAAAGATATGCAAGAACATTGAGGAATACCGTTAGAAACGTGTCGTATTTCAGTACCGGTCGGTCTCGTGGGATCTTAACATTTTCGCAGTGCATGAAAAAAAAAAAAAAAACGCTCAATAAACTACACTCGTCAGAATGACACTCACATAGCGCCTTTACTTCGTATCCAGAGAGTTGGCGGCACGGGGGGCGGCTCGTCGCCAAGCTTCGAAATGGGCAGGGCCCTTGGGAACAGACACGAGAAACACAGCCGGTCGTGCATCCGGGAGCGAGGCGATGACGCTGCCTCGCTTTCGCTGCGCTGGAGTTCACCTGCCCGGCTGAGCTCGGCAACTAAACTGGTATGTCAGCAGCGAAAAAGAAAAAAAAATCCTGTCATAAAAGAGATTACACCTTGAGAGTCATGATGAAGAAGAATCATTGCGCACACAACGCGGGAAACTGCACGCGCTTTCGGATTCTCCTCAACGCTAGCCAAAATGTGCGCGCGCTCGCAACCTAACCGCGTGATCGCATCGCCAAGCTGGCAGCAACGCCGCGGTGGCCATCGCGGCGGCGCTTGAAAAAGAGGATCGCGCTTTCTCGGTGGGTACACGGGTGCTGGCGTCACCTCTCCATTCTAGCCACCATATCCTGGGTTTCTTTAACGTGCACTGACAACGCACTGCACTGCGCGGGACTCTGGCATTTTCTCCTCCATCGAAAATGCGACCGCCGCGACCGGGATCGAACCCTGAAATGCTCAGAAGGCAAAAGGAACTTCGGTATGACGATCCTTTCATCTTGGTCGCTTGCGCGTTTCGTGGACGCTGCCAAGATGAACATATGCTCGGCTAAATGAAGGTATTCCTTGCTTTAACCCCGTACGTGCGGCCGAACACAAAATCTATCTATCTTTACATTTGCCTCTCGCGCCCTTGGAGGGAACCTTATGCGTTCCTACGGATTCTCGGGTACACAGAAGAGACAACGAGGACTGCGCATCAGCAGAGGCTCTCGGTCGGTCAGGTTGTTGGCTTCTCTGCAGCGAAAGACCTTCATCCCTGCACATCGCTTCCGGTCCGGATGTTGGCGCTTCGACGCACGCCCTTGAAGAGGGCCCGGCGTGTTTAATCGGCGACGCCCTTCAACGTTGATCAGAGGCGTATCATCGCTTCCTCGTGTCTCGATCGCGTCGCAGGTGTAAATATAATGCGCTGTTTACTCCGACCCTGAAAGAACTCTGTTTTGGCTAGCTTGTTGTTATGTGGGGCTTAACGTCCCAGAACCAGCTCCGATTATGAGAGACGCCGTAGTGGAGGCCTCCGGATATTTCGACCACCTGGGGTTCTTTAACGTGCACAGCACACGGGCCTCAACATTTCGCCTCCATCGAAATGCAGCCGCCGCAGCCGGGATTCGATCCCGCGACCCTCGGATCAGCAGCCGAGTACCACAGCCACTAGCGAAAATCGCACTTTTTTTACTGTTCTACGTTTCGGCCGTGGCACAGCCGAAACGTAGAACAATAAAAAAATTGAGCGCGATTTTCGCAAGTGAGCAATTCGTTTCTAACCTACTTTTGAACCGGACCCACAGAACTTCTTCGCCGAATTATATATATATATATATATATACATATATATATATATATATATATATATATATATATATATATATATATATATATATATATATATATACATATATATATATACTGTGTTTCGATTTAAAATGACACGAGCGTTGCAGTCGGATACAAAAGGTGTAGATGTGATGAGGGCTAGTCATTTAAAAATAATTGCTTGTATTTTACGTCCCAAAACCACGATACGAGAGGCGCGGTAGTAGAGGGCTCCCGAAATTTTGACCACCTGGGGATCTTTAGGTGCACTGTCGACATCGCACAGCACACGGCGCCTCTAGCGTTTCTCCACCATCGAAATGATGCTGCCGGGATTCGATCACGCGACCTTCGTGTCAGCAGCCCAGTGCCATAGCCACTAGAACCGCTGTTCTCGTTATACCTTAGCACGACACCAAGATCCGCCATTTACCGCGATAAGATGATTGGCGAGTGAGACGGTGCGCAAAAATAAAAATGTTGGTGGCGACGCAACAGTCAAGTTCCCGCACCAAGCCGATATGACGACGCAGGTTTTGACGGCGTCTCCTAAGTCCCACATGCTAGTGGGCAACAGGGAAGTATATTAATTATTCCCTAAAGTATAGCGGATCTAATGGGTGCAGCGACCATGCTTAACAGGTTTCCAGAAATCTTATCGAGCCAACGTGGCTAAAATACGATGAACAAAAAAAAAAAAAACATACTACTCGTGACATCACGTTGACTTTCGTGCGGTGATTTCAGTGCGAAACAATGGCACTCATTTCCTCTTAAATAATCTTTTTTTGAAGAATAACTTGTTCTGAATTTATTCTTTCTTTCACGCTAGTGTCCCTTTAAGTCTTGTAGCCTTACTAAAATTTCCCAAATTGCAGTCCTTGTAGCGCGTCTTGGTATTGCAGAGATTTAGACTTTGGAACTCAGTCCAGTGGCCTCCTCAGTCCAGTTGCAGCTCTGTCCCGTTTCCTGGCTGCGCCGTTCGGCTGTGCTAGCTATCACCCCCGTCAACGCTGCAGTGAAAGAAAACACCTGTATAGATAGTCACACTAACGTTTTCAAGTGTTGCAAACACTATTCCTTTCATCAGCATACAATGAACACCAGGAATGCCCGCGTGCGCAGTCGACATTCAGCGTGAGTAGCCGTGAAAAGGAATGCCAATGCTCAGAAGCGCACGACAACGGACAACGTTTCTCGCGCCCCAACAATGGCACCGCGACCACGCTGCAAGGGCTTTTCCCCGCCGTTCGTAGGAAACACGTCGTAAGAAACTCACCGGGGGGTTGTCAGCGATGGACACTCCGAACGGGACCCCCAGCATCGTGTGTCTTCGATTCACGAACGCGCTCTCTCCACGGCTAATCGTCGGCACACACCTTCCCCGTCGACTTTCCCTAGACACATTCTCTGGTATCTTTACACCTTTCCCGCCCTTCCACCTTTCGTATTTCGTTGAATTTTTTTTTCTTGTCTTGGCCTCGCTGGCTCCAAAAGCAGCGTGCAACCGTGACTCAGAGGCAACACAAAGCATGCTGCTAGCACTCAAAGGACGCGCGTGCTTTCCGAACTTCTGTGCAGCGTGTGCCGCTCAGCGCGTTTTCACCACTGCGAGTGCGCAGTTGGCATCGCCGAACAGGGACAACAGGTGAACAGAAACAGAGAGGATTCGGGAGAAGTCCCCGCTACTGCACCGATGTCGACTGCGTACAGCTCCTGTCCACCGCGTACTCGCCGCTAGCTGCAGGGTTGTGACAAAGGAATGAAGAGGGAGGAAAGGAACCGCCAGCTTCCCCACAGTGCCGGCCTCGGTCAAAGGAGCTGTGCCGTCGTGGATACACAGCGTGCTTCCGCAGAAAGGCGTGGGTGGTGTAGACCTTGTCGCCTTTAACGCGATTCCTAGGAACGCAGAGTGCAGGAGGCGGGGATCCACGTGCTCTTAGCAGGGAGGAAAGGACGCGCTTCGAATATTTGTTGTTCTTTTACTTGCTTGCATGGAAGTGATGAGGAAGAAGGCCTGTGTTGGGAAGCCGTCAGCATGTTTCCTGACGGATCACGACCATCGCTTGTGCTTTGGACGCGGCTGCGTTAACTGGAGGTGTTCCTGCGTTCGGAATGTGCGTGGCATGCTGCGAGTTTTGGTAGCTTGAAACTTGAAAGCATCCGAAGCCGGAGTAAAGAAGGGGAAGAAGAAAAAGGAAAGGTATCCTACTGGAACTTGTGGTCACAGAACGTTCTCTTTAAAAGCTTAGTGCTTAGCAGTTCCGGAGCGGCACAAAAAAAAAAAAGCGCATTTATTCTCCTATGTGTTGCTTTTCTGCGCCTCCTCTTGCGCTGGATGTGTTGAAGATGGAATTTCAACGAACGTAGTTCCGCACCGTGCTTATCTCACAGGCACTGCAAGGACCACAAATTCAGCTAAGTCATTTAATGTGAAGCTCACAATGTGGCTACACGGGAAAAACTAAGGAAGCAAAACAGGAAAGCAACGGAAAAAAATATATATATATCTTGAGGCGAGGCTGATCGCCGGCACATGGCGCATTCCTTCGCCTCTTGCAGTTGAGAGGACTCAGAGGTTCGACGCTTGAAGACGCTAGCTATTGCCGAGACGAGGGTAGGGTTACCATATATGTTCCCATAGGAGAACACCTCCCATAGAGACATCGCAGCCTATAGCCTCATTCTGAGCTTCATATTAGCTGAAGAGCTGCCTTTATGGGCCTTGGTCAGTTACGTTCGAAGGAGCGTCTTTGAGAAAAGCTTGGTGTGGGACCGCGTTCGTCGACATTACATCGTAAACATACCCAGCGTAAGAACAGTCGCAGAAACACCTAAGATAATAATGTACATTCCTTATGCCAGTTCAAAACTGATAAGCACCATAAAGATCTGGTCAATGGGAGACAGTATCAGATTTGGCAGTGGAGCTCGCCTCCTGAAGGCACCAGTGACGAACCAGCTTACTTACTTGTAACTTGTGGAATATATTTTAAAAATTTGTTTCGGTAGCAGGCCCGATCGTTTTAAACCCTGCAGGACCAGATAAAGGTCGTTCACCACCACCACCACCATTCCTTATGCAGAACGTGCCTTAGCGCGACCAATCTGTAGGGAATGTTCGCACAGAGGCCTGGCGGGGGGTCCTTAAAAATATATTTTAGAAGCCGAGTTTACTGTACCATAAATACTTCCTCCATGCATAACAAGCCTACATACACAAATGTTAAAGAGACACTAAAGTGAAAGACTTTTTTTTTTTTTTCGCACTAGCAGATTAGCTTTTCACAATACCAAAACACCACTCTTGCGAGAAGTGCCTCGGCGAGCTAGAACACGCGCAAAAAGAAAACACGGTTGGTGACGCCGCTTTGAAGTTCCAGCACCAGTACGTGTGACGTCACAGGTCTTTGACGGCGTCTGCTAGGCCTACATGACTATTTACCGGTAGCAAAAGACCTACATCGTGTTCAAAGGAACACAGGGAGTTTCGGAACATTTGATGGAGCGAAAATGGCAAGAATACGAAAAAAAAAAAGAGAAGAAATTGGCCTTCTGACTTCACGAGGCCGAAGTCCCGTTGCGAATTTAAAAACATAAACTTAAGGCACTCATTTTCTCTTTTAATATTGAACATAAGATGGTGAAAACGACAATCAAGTTCTCGAAATATAAGCTACCATTCAAAACCACTTCTCGTTTTCACTTTAGTGTCCCATTCAGCTCTGGAAATGATATGTTAATTTTCGCATTAAGATCAATTTTCCCGTGGCGTGCACGCTATGCCAAATGAACGACATGGCGGAAATTTATACGCCATGTATGCGCATATGTCCAATTCATCTTTAAATGAGTATATTCGCATGAGATTCAGCGAATTAAGGAAGAACGGTCAGGGGCCAACAAGAGGAGGAAGATACGATCATGATGACGACAACCTACAACTGCTGAGGCTGCTGCTGATGATTGTGAGGATGATTATAGTTAAGTTGTTGAGGAGGCTGAGGAGGAAGCAGAAGTGGCTGCAGAGTGCACCATCACAGAGGAAAACGAAACGGTGCGAGTGCTGATGACAGGTGTGACTGATGACTTTTTTTTTTTTTCCCCGAGGAACGCGAGATAGCTCGCGTGCGCTTCGGCTCGTTAGAACGCACATCCGAGAAGCCCAGCTAGCGTTGTTCGACGACTCCGAACATCTTTTTATTTTCCGAACATTTTTTTTTTTCATTAACGTTTCGTGTACCGTTCAGCGCACTAGCACAGCGAGCGAGTACAACTGGCGTGCACAGCATAAACGGCTTGCGCTATAGATATACCTGATCGCAGCAAGCATTAATTGTTTCGATCCGGACAGTAAATGTGGCTCGGAGATATGGGCTTGCCGCAGATGTCCATTAAGCGAGTAAAGAAGAGTAATTAAGCGCGCGTACGAGATAGGAATTTCTAAAGCACCGTGAGCGGGGATAGCGCGGCAATGCATGGCTGAGCGAATAACTGAGGAAGGCGCCGCCTAATTACCCGCGTAAGGAGCAGCAACCACCGCAGCAAAGGTTCGCATTGTCGTCGCCTTCTCCGAAATCGCCACCGAGCTGCGATTATGCCGTACAGTACCAAGTACACGCCTCTAACAAGCGTGTTAATGCTCTGGTTAGCCCGTGGTTGTACCCCGGGCTAACAGTCTACCTATCAGGCCAGTATCGAGAAACCACGTCTCAATTGTTGTTACTTATAAACATGAATCGCGCGCTGTACACGGGACATCGAGACAGAGAGAGAGAAGAGAGCACATATAATTCCACGCATGATGCCTTCAGTTAACTTCGCAGTTGGATCAGGTGGCCGCCATCTCGAATGAAGTGCAGTGTTCGCAACTGATCTCATCATGCACTCGGCGCGCTATATTTAGAAGTCAGAGCAGAGCTTAAGTAGTCCCGATTTTGCAAACGTTGATCGCCCTGGTCCCTTGAACATCGTTGTCGGGATTGTTAGGAGCGAGTAGACATAGTAACTGCATCAACGCCAACTGACACTGTGGACACTCCGTTCTTTCGTTTCTTCTCTCGTTCGTTCGTTTTTCGCCGATTATCAGCCGATCATCCGTAATTCGTAATCCTGAGCATGCGTGACGAAGAACGCCACGAAAAATAAACTTACCCGCCATGAAAAATAGACGCTGAAGCATGCAGAAAATCTAAAGAGTTTAGGTTGGTCCATTGCAATTGCCGTATTGATAAGAGCTGCAGTCAAACAGTATGCATTACGCCGCAAAAGAAGACACACGTAGAGAAAGTTTGTTCTGTCTTTCTGTGCGTGTGTTTCCTGTGTGGCGATCTGTTTGCCAATCGGCGCATTTATCACTAAGTCTTGAAGCAGGCATTCGATTAAATTAGTTAAATATTTTCATGTAAAACTCTTCTCTAATGTGTTTCAACAGCCCTCATTGGAGAGAGAGAGAGAGCAAACATTTATTTTAACGAAATGAGGGATCTTCCTCGTAGGGTGGAGCCCTTAGTTCAGGGCCCCATTGGCTCGCGCCACTCCACGTGCTCGCTGGATCAGCCGACGCTGCCCCTGCGGCGCTGAGCTGGTCAGCGCAGTCTCCCAGGAGGAATGTGATGGTGATGGGATAGGGGAACAGCCCGGTGGACATGGGCATTCCCACGTGCAGTGATAAACTGTGGGCTGCGCTCCACAGTAGGGGCAGTATGAGGGATATTGTGTGGGATGAAAGAGTTGTAGGGTGAAGAGACATGGGAAGGAATTAGTCTGTAGTTGCCGCCACGCGACAGCTTCCTCCCGGGTAAGGGAATGGTGTGGTGGGGGGAAATAACGTCGGCTTTGTCTGTAATGTTCTAGAGTGTCAGCGTAGTTCAATGGTTCTGTTGGTGCGTCGTCTGGATTGGACAGCTCTTCCGATGGCGCCCGGTTTGTGAGCTCTCGGGCTACCGCATTAGCGCGTTCATTGCCATGGAGAGAGGCGTGTCCAGGTGTCCAAACGATACGCACCCTGTGTAGTAATGAGGGGTGTAAAGATGTCAGAATACGGTGTGTGTACGGTGTCACCATTCCTTGTGCTATGTTCCTGCAGGCAGTTTGCGAGTCAGTGACCCCTTATTGGAACTTTAATGCAAGCTGCACAGAGCCATTTCACTAAAATTTAAAATCATCGTAAAGCTATGACCCTTGCGCATACATTGTTGTCCAAGCAGGCATTCACCGGTCTCCAATTCAATATTGTCGCAGCAGTAAAAACGGTGTTATTGAATGAAAACCCCACAAAATGACGTCACACATTCGCCATCCACACGACCACCCACACGACCACCCAGCGGTGAATCAATCCGCAAACGAAATCTATCAGTGCTTCGGTTACACACAATGGAGCGTACGCACTTGAACCTCGCTCTGACTCACGTGACGGGCCCCACCGCAGCATCCCACGTGAAGCGTCCCAAACACAATGTTGCCCGCGGAAAGAAGAAAAAAGAAGGCTCGTTTCCCGAAAACCAACACCGCCCTCATAAGTATAGAATACGCATGCGTCGAAACCTCCCATCAGTGCAACAGTTCTCTTGTTTGATGTGCGGTGCGGGCATTGCGGCTCGTGTAGGTCTGCGGGGTCATTGCCACGCCTACGAGGGGCGCAGAGCCGCGTGCGGTTCATTGTTGTGGTCCGAGCTTCGAGAACCCCTGTGGGGTGACCACCGCGGGATTAGAGCCCCGGGCTGCCCTGTCGCCTGTCGTGGATGGTGGTGGGATGCAGTGAAGCGTCGAATGAAAGCAAGGGGTGTGCCTGTAGACATTCAGACGGGAAAGAGGGCTCCATTGTGCGATGTTTAGCCAGAAGATCCGCTGGGTTCAGGCAGGATTGGTCGCACTGTTGACTGGCGCCCGCCCGAACAGGAATCAATTAAAGGCCATTGCGAGGAGAACTTTCGCACACCCACGCGAAAACTGAGTTCCGCCCCTGGAAATCAAATACGCACGCACGCACGCACGCACGCGGCGTCTGAGCGAGTCTCCCAACGAATCACCAGCCGCAGTCTTTTACAGCGGAAGACTATTAAGTGGCATTGCCCCCCCCCGTATATATATATATATATATATATATATATATATATATATATATATATATATATATATATATATATATATATAACCAGAGGAGAACACCGAAATTCCATGTATAACCGCTGACGAAGTCAAAAAAGCTGCCAAAGGCATGTCCCGCGGTAAAGCAGCTGGTGACGATAGTATAACAGCCGACTTGATCAAAGACGGAGGAGATATTGTACTTGAAAAACTTGCATCGCTCTTCACGAAATGTATCAAGACATGTAGCGTACCGCGCAGCTGGAAAAATGCTAATATAATACTTATCCACAAGAAAGGTGACATAAAGGACTTAAAGAATTACAGACCAATCAGCCTACTCCCAGTAATATACAAGCTATTTACAAAGGTAATTTCTACGAGGATAAGAGAAACACTCGACTTTAACCAACCGAGAGAACAAGCTGGTTTTAGGATAGCTTACTCGACAATGGACCACAGCCACGCTATCAACCTAGTAATTGAGAAGTACGCGGAATATAACAAACCTCTTTATATGGCGTTTATTGACTACGAGAAAGCATTTGACTCCATAGAAATACAAGCAGTTCTAGAAGCTCTACGTCGAGAAGGGGTACCTGGCGTATACGTGAAAACCATAAACAACATATACAAAGATTGCACAGCCACACTACTCCTACATGAGAGAAGCAGAGAAATCCCGATCAGGAGAGGTGTGAGACAGGGAGATACAATATCCCCGATGCTATTCACTGCATGTTTGGAGGAAGTCTTTAAACGTCTAGACTGGGAAGAAAAGGGCATTCGAATAGACGGAGAATATCTAAACAATTTAAGATTTGCAGACGACATTGTGCTCTTTAGCAATGATGGTGACGAATTACAAAACATGATTGATGACCTAAACAGGGAAAGCATTAAAATTGGATTAAAAATGAATAGGCAAAAGACCAAAGTTATGCTCAATAGCTTAGCTAAGGAACAGGAATTTAAAATCAACAATGAACCCTTACAATGTGTAAACGAATATGTATATCTGGGACAGTTAATATCAGGAACTCCTACCCAGGAAAACGAAATTCTCCGTAGAATAAGGCTGGGCTGGAGCGCATTCGGAAGGCATTACGAAATCATGACCGGAAACTTACCGCTCTCATTAAAGCGAAAAGTATTCAAGCACTGCATTCTCCCAGTACTAACGTACGGTGCAGAAACATGGAGAATAACGAAAAAAACTAGAGATGAAACTAAGGAGCACGCAACGTGCAATGGAAAGAAAAATGATAGGGGTAACGCTAAGAGGTAAAAACGAGCGGAATGGATCAGATAACAGACAGGAGTAGCCAATATTATTGTATCAATTAAAGGAAAGAAGTAGACCTGGGCAAGACATGTCATGAGGAGGAAGGATAATAGGTGGACAGTAAGAGCGACGGAATGGATACCACGAGAGGGAAAACGCAACAGAGGCAGACAGAAGGTTAGATGGAGCGATGAAATTAAATAGTTTGCGGGCATAAAGTGGAACCAACTCGCTCAGGATAGGGTGGATTGGAAATCGTTGGGAGAGGCCTTCGTCCTGCAGTGGACCTAAACAGGCTGATGATGATGGTGATGATTATATATATATATATATATATATATATATATATATATATATATATATATATATATATATATATATAATATATATATATTTGGGGAAGAAGTTCTGTGGGTCTGGTTCAAAAGTAGTTTTTGGAAACGAATTGCGCACTTGCGAAAATCGCACGTTGAACAATAAACGTAGAACAATAAACGCCGAAACGTTGAACAATAAACGTGCGATTTTCGCAACTGCGCAATTCGTTTCAAAAACTATATATATATATATATATATATATATATATATATATATATATATATATATATATATATATATATATATATATATATATATGTGTGTGTGTGTGTGTGTGTGTGTGTGTGTGTGTGTGTGTGTGTGTGTGTGTGTGTGTGTGTGTGTGTGTGTGTGTGTGTGTGTGTACGCACGCACGGTGACTCTTGGGCCGCATGTGCGACCTTCTTTTTTTTATCACATAAAAGAAAACCACTTCATCCAGATGAACGTCACAAACCTTCTCTGGTTTCCATTAACGCAATAAATATCGTATTTATTTCACGATATTTCACGCGTAATAGGGCCATGGGTAAACCGGAATAATTTTTCCGCACATCAAGGTAGGGCCGGTCAAGCAATGTGTGAATGTTGTTGCGTCGTTACATGCCCGCCAAGTTCTCATAATTTTCCGTGACATGTAGGAATTTGTACCGATCTTAGGATTTTACAAATGTTGACTCAATATTCCCCCCACCCCTAAGGATAAAGGGGGTGGGGGGTTGGTAGTCACGAAAAATATAGTGAGATTCCTAAACGATAACAACACTGTCGCTTTGCCGCAGTGCAACAATGTCGTGCAGTGATGCATATTGGGCGTTTGACAGGGTCACTGGTTTTCCCGGACTGGGCAGAATTTGTGCCTTCATCACACGCACGCGTTTCCCTGCTTTGTAGATTACATTACCGTATAGGCGGTCTGTAAAAAAAAAAGCTGGCCGTTGCCAACAGCCTGACGACGGAAGCGAGAATCGATGACAGCCGATATTCACCAGGGACAACTGCTGCTCCCTGCTCCGAGAAATGATGATTTGCGAAGATTAAAAACCACTCGGTGTCATGCCACATATGATTGCCTACTTTCGAGACGCTAAGTTTGATAGTACACCGCGCACTTTGTTATCTATATGCGGTCGACCCATAATAGCCTTGGCCCATATAAACCTTCCGAAAGGGCATCCTACTGGTTGTTGTCTGTGGCTGCTGAAAAAGAAAAAATAATGAACGAGAATAAGCCGAAGTCACTTTTCGTGCAAAAATGGCGATAAAACGAGAACATCATGATATGCTACAAGCTTTTAGCGAAAAATGTTGAGGCCCGTGTGCTGTGCGATGTCAGTGCACGTTAAAGAACCCCAGTTGGTTGAAATTTCCGGAGACCTCCACTACGGCGTCTCTCATAATCAGAGCTGGTATTGGGTCGTTAAACCCAACAAATCAATCAAAGCTTTTAGCGAAAGTCAAGACATCGAGCAATATCAGTATTCCTCGCAGGGCTAACAGATGTCTAGATATATTTTGACTAGGTAGCGTGGACGAGCTTGCCGTGAGTTTCCTTTCGAATCTAGTTACGCGGACGGCTCCCATGGGGGCGCCTTCTACACACGCTTCTCCACTTCCCGGTGAGCAGAGTACAAAGTGAACGTGCACCTTCTAGGCGGACCAATTGTTCGTCGCTTCGAGCGAGTCACGGTGACCCGCTTCGATTGAGCCGCCATCGATGAAGGAAGCCGACTGTTCCCGATGCACAATGTGTGCAAGTATATTATACTGCACGCGTACAGAGCTCGGACACGTTTTTTTTTTTTTTTTTCCTGTACGCATATAAAATGCGTCCGAAGAAGAACGCTTGCGATTCACAAGGATGAAAGCGAAGCCGAAAGAAATGAAGGAGTCGCGTTCACCGACTGTGAAGAGTGAAGCATGCAAGCATCGCCGATGCGCGTCCACGCGTGATGGGCGAAGCGATTTCAACGTAGCGCGGAAAAAGAAGAGGTCAGAGTTCACGCAGCCGACCATCAACGTGTCTCTATACGTCGGGGTCTGCACGTCCCCCCATCCCCGGTTGCCAACAACACTCCCACCGCACACAGCAGGCCTGCGGAAGATGAAGCGATTACTTTCTGTTCTTTCACGCATGGTGGCACCCCGATTGCCTTCTTCTCGGAGTCTCCTCGTCAACTGGTTACCGCTCATTGCGATACGTTGCCCCGGTTCAGCGCGGCTGAATTTGACGCTTCCTTGTTATATATTTCATTTCGTCGCTTGTTCTTGAACTACCGTAAAGCTGCTCCAAGGCAGCCCGGAGACAACCTAATCGTTGTAACGCAACTTCTATGGTAAAAAAAAAAAAAAAGACATATCAGTCATTGGACTGCCATTGAATGAAGAGGATATGACTGCCATAATAGCGGACAACCAACACTGACCACCGCTTTAGTTAACGATAACCAACGTTTGCCGTCGTTCTACCTACGCTAGCCTTCATGTAGGTAGCAAGCAACGTTTGCTCTCACTTGCCAATGGTCACCCACCATAAGAGATGATTTGGCGATACTTGGCCAACATTAGCCATCGCTGAATGAATATCAGCTGGCACTATAGCCTACATTATCCGTAATATTTAGCCAATGCTAGCAAAAACTACGTCTCACCAGTGCTGGCTGCAGCTGAGCACACACGATAATCAGCCATAAAAATTCATCGTAACATTTTAGAGAATGGGAATTGCGGAAGGTGTGGTCTTAATAATAATAATAATAATAATAATAATAATAATCGGAACATGGAACCTGCCAGGTCCTTGGAACCGCGAAAGTGAGTGGACACAGTGCTGCCTGTTTGTCCGAGGAACAAGCCACGGGCGTTGAATCGTTGCGCCGAACGTTAGTGAAACAATCGTCTCATTAGCGTGGTCACGTACCGACCAGCCCAGCGTGCGCCCTCGTGGGATCTGCTACATGCAACTTCCTCGTCTTTGTATGCAAGGCACCGTGTCTTCGATGGTGCGCGGTGCGGTACACAAGTCGTCGTGATCGTCTGTGGTCTTGGGTCGTTGAACGCGTGACGGAAAGCATCGGTATTCACGCATCGGTAACTTATCCGTGCTGTAGAGGCTTCCGAGTGTCCTCTTTTTGTTGTACCTCCGGAGGTAATTGCGTCAACTTCTAATTGGATACATACGGTCTTCGAAGCTGTTTGAGCGGCACATCGAAGGACCTCGTCCGATTCGTGCATGCTCGATGACAGTGTATGCGCCGCAGGTGGCGAGCGAAAATGCGAAAGCGGAAAACGAGAAAGCCGCGTTTTCTCGGAGGAAGCGTAACGTACCCTAACACGAGGTCGCTGCGTAAGCCACGAGTAACAAGGATTGCGGTGAACAGCATTGACCTCTCTTGCGTCATCTTTCAGTGCCTTGCTCTTATACTGGAATTCTCATTGATCGTTCAAGATCGAGGCTATGCCATGCGTCAGATGATGATGTAGTGCTTGTCACGCATGACGGAAAAACAGATCCGCTCTTGCCGTCGAACCACAACCCAGTACCGCGCTCAACTCTTGCCCTTAGCCCACTACTACGTGTTGTTTATGCGAAGGGCAACGTGCGATGTTACCGAAGTCGCATGTTCGATCCCCGGAGCCACCGCGTGACACCCTTGATAGTTACGTCACAATTAACGATAAAAGAAGAGCTTCGGTGTTCCGAGAGGATTCGGCGTGGAACTGTCCTTTATATATATATATATATATATATATATATATATATATATATATATATATATATATTACTCCAGGATGGAAAACGCATACAGCCTCAGCACAAGAAATTCTTCAAAAAGCATTGGCCGTTAGCGAGTATATGCTAAAGTGTAAGAGCAAGGGGTCGCAAACGGTGGGAAAAGTCTTTCATGTTACACAAACTGGACCTTTCATTCGCATCAATCAATTAGGTCCGAGAAGGGGCGCGAACAATGCACCGCTGCGGCTTCACCATTGGCGAGTCCGACCCGCAGTGAAACACTCTAGCGAAGTCTTCCGAAAAGGCAAACGGCGCGTTTGCGGTCCGCATCACATCTGCCGTCGCCTCATACGGGCAGCGGTAGTAGGCGACCAAGCTGTAGAACAGTTCACCATGCGACATACTCAACAGACTCCAGGCCGCCCTTAGGGTGTTCCAGTCGGAACGGTCGAATGCGTTCAGTACGGATGTCAAGCCCAGTGTTCTGGACACAGATGTCAAATACGACCAGTTATTCGTGTCGTTGCCGTAGTTATCTACGTAGCACTTGAAGAGTCGTCTGATGCTACTGCGCGTACTTAGAGTCCACTCCTGGTCGCTCAGTACCATGCGCCAAATGCTCTCGGCTACCAGCATTCCGAGAACGGCCATGTTGGGAATCTCCGAGCTCGGCCCGGAGCCCACGCGCACGAAGTCGCACATCGCCGCCGACAAGAACATATAGCGATGACCGACGTAAAATAACCTGTCTATCGGCCTGTCCCCGCCTGAGATACGAAAGCGCGCACGGTAGACTTGGAAGTTGTACGCACGAGCCTTCAACAGGTCTTCGGTGAACACGTGCGTTGGCTCGGGGACCGCGACCGCGAGAAGACCGGCGTCTGTCCAGGGCGTCTCTAGAGACACGTCATCGAAGAAGTGCGCCACGTTCTGGGCTTCTTCTGCTTCGAAGACGGGGCTCGAGCTGACGTCCCGGTGCACGGCGTCCTTTACGCGCTTGAATATGGCACGCATCCGGTCGAGCTTACCGGGGTGGCCCTTGAGTTCCGCGACAAACTTGGCCCAGATGTTGCCGATGAGTCTGACACTCTGAGTGCACACATCGAACACGCCGGGCCAGGAGCCATTGGGCGTGTCGTAAAACTGCCACATCCCGTCCTCGACGCTCTGCGAAAGCAGCAAAGCGGCCTTGCCTCCGAGGTGTCCACCGCCGCCTCGAGCGCCGTACACGTCGAAAATGGCGCGCACTTCCTGAACGTGATGGACCAGGATGCTCGTTTCGCTATTAACCAGGTATCCCAGGGTGCGGAGAGCGAACCGCAGGTCCGTGACGTCCCAAACGGTTTGATTAAATGCGTCGGCGTCGTCGCTGGCAAAGCGGTACTGCTTCGAAAAAAAAGCTCGAACGGGCATCGCGGCGATGCGGCTGCATACTCTCGCGGTCAGCTCGTGCACTTCTTGGGGCGTCACCGATACGTTCGCAACGTCTGCGAGAGCATCGACGGAAGCATCGACGATGTCAGGGTAGTCGCTTCCAGCTTCACAACGCAAGATGACTCTCATGGCTAAGTAGGACCCGCTCGGGTTGAATTCCACGTCAAAGACGGACGCTATGCCGTATTTGAGCGGCACCAACATGGCATAGAGAAATGCGTTTCGAGAATCGGGTGTCGTGAGGAGTTGTCGCGTCGCCCGGGTCAGAGCCGCGGCTAGTCCACGGACGAACGACTGTCGGCGTGGTAAAGTCTCGACGCACGACTTGTAGTACGCGGTGAGGAAGCGGCCTGCCTCACCCTTATGTGCACCGCTAGGAAAGAAGCCGGTGATCATGATGCGCTCGAGCTCCGCTTGCTGCGTCGCCCGCTTCCAGAGCCTGAACTCGATTACGGTGTTACAGACGCGCCCATTGAAGTCCCGGCAGGGGCTTATGCTTGCGTTGACGACGCTGGACATCTCACGGGCGTCCTCGGGGCAGCAGAAAGCTTGTTCTCCGGGCACGGTAGCTCGCCGCAGCCTGCTGAGGCGCCTTGTCAGGAGCAGGCTTAGCGACACTGTGACCACGACAAACGTCACGGTGGCCAGCAAAACGGCCGCGGCGAGAAACCATCGGTGGCGAGGGTGTCCGAGCGTGGCAAAAGTGCTCGGCATCTGGACTCCGAGGGTCCCTCCGGTCTGCGAGGGAAAACTGAATGGATCGACCATGTCCGTCGACTCAGCAGTCCCCACTCTTCTTCTTCTTCTTAGCCGGGCGCGTGCCCCGCGCACGCAAGTGTGTGAAGCTGAAGGTGATGATGACCGTCAAGCCTTATGGAAAAAGTCGTAGTTGCTAAGTGCTTGTCATATACATATAGTGAGAGAAAGAGGAAGAAGTTATTAGACGGCTTGAGTGTTTCGCTTTATATCGAAATGCGCACGTCCGCCGTGTCTTGCAATTGATCCCTTATCCTGAACCTTATCAGCCCAACGCCTTATACCCCTGACACAAGGGCATGCTAATGTACTTTAGGTAAGGGGACATCCGCCGGAAAGGAGTTCATGCCCACTGACACACGACAAAGGAGTATCTCCTTTCCGGCAAAGTTCCTTTGCAGAAAGGTAGATCGGCGATCTACTTTTCGAGCTTAAAGGCGTACTCTCGGAAACTGCGTACATGACCTGTAAACGGGAGAGAACTTTTCACGAAATTACAACACCCCGCAACTATTTTCCTGCCTTGCGTATAAGCTTTAGATTTTAGCCGTGGAATGAGATTTGTCGGGCCGCAAAGATTTATTTACCGCGCTCTCGAACGCTCACATCGCCGCCATGCGGGATTCCGGCAGTCATTAGTGAGTTTTAGTATATCGGAAAGCAGCAAACGCAAAGATTTAGCTTAAGGTTAACGTTACCGTGGAACTAACCACGCATGCGCAGAACGTTAACGTATACGATACCCTTACGTGCCTACGCTATTTTCGGAAGATATCGTTCAACGCTAACGCTCGCAAAGGGACCCGTACGGCTGGCAAGATGGCGGCGTCAGTCGAAGTGAGACCACTCGCTTCAGATCTGTCGGGACATCGGCCTGCATTGTTAAGCTCATTCATTACCCGCTCATGTTCGTATTTGCCTTAGGTTTGGCTAATTAAGCTTCGCCAGCCGTGTATTGGTGACAATGTGTCGCCGTTTTCAAGATACGCTCTCAGTAAGCGGCACACAAGGCTTAAAATGTGAGTGCACTCGCTTTCACGGCCTTCGAGACTGCGCGTGCCGGCGCTCGAAATCTCAGAGGCCATGTCGCTTTGCTCACGTTTACGGTAGCCTCGTCGAGATGGCGGCACTGCCACCGGGGCTTTTTTCTTTTTGTACATCGGCTGTTTCAAGCTACAACCAATTAAATAAAGCCGAGACGAGTAGTGTGGTGCATTACGGTATGTATAACTATAATGCTTGAAATGACAGTATTGTTTGGCGAAGTATTCCTTCATTCACAAAGGCGACTTGGATAAGCCAGCCCGAAGCCAGCCTTCGCAGGCACATGCACAGATGCGCACCCCCTGGCCCATGATCTCTGCCAGGGGGGGGGGGTTCAATTTTTCACGAAGGGCCGGGCGTGCGATTACACAGTTGTTGTGTGCGTAAAAAAATAAATAAAATGCCAAATAATAGTAACATCAATGATGATGATTATTTTATTAATTTTTCGGCGTTTTGCAGAGACATTAGCGCCACATTCTTCTAGGACATAGGAGCAGTTACGGAGTGGGAGGGGGGTTAGGTCGGCCTCAGGGGGGGGGGGGGGTTACAACCACCCCCCACCTCCCCCCCCCCCCGAGGCCGACCCTCCCGTCGGTGCGCCACTGCCCCTTGGCACTGGAGAAATGTCGCAGAAGCTCCGGGGCACTGATGACAAGTCCGCCTTCTCAAAGCGGAAATATCGGCGAAATTTCTCGTATACGGCATAGCCTCGACGACATGGACTGCCTGCGTAGCTTCTCTGGTTTCCAAAGTATAAATTAAGCGCTCCTATGTCATCGCAACTTCGAAATGACAGGCAGTACGGGTCAGAAAGGAGACTCGATGGCGGCATTTTGAAACGAAGCGATGTTTTTCGGGTCTGCCGACACAGCACTAACAACACACTTACACGATACTGGCTCAATGATTTTGTGGCGCACTTAGGCCTGGATTTAGTAAGAGTTGTTTTAAGGTGTAGTTGTCGCCGTACATGCCTTTGCGTTAGCTTTAGCGTTTCGATCTCTTCCGCTATACTAAAAGTCTAGTTTGTGCCGCTAAGTGCAGCCAGCTTTACCGTAACGTTAACCTTAACGCTAAATCTTTACGTTTGCTGCTTTCCGATATACTAAAGCTCACTATTATCTTTTTCGTCGCGGCGTGAAACGAACCATCAACATTATTAGCCATCCGCAATAAAAAAATTACAGCATATCCACGGAGTGAATGATGATGAGTGGGCGAAGCTCGGGATGTGCATCGTAGATCGTGCCGAGTTCCGGATTAATTTAGTTAACGCGCATGCTACGAATCCTCACGGTTCAACTATGCACAATGCACAAGTGAAATCTCCCACCGGCACTTCATTGCAAGATCCAGTATATATATATATATATATATATATATATATATATATATATATATATATATATATATATATATATATATATATATATATATATATGTGTGTGTGTGTGTGTGTGTGTGTGTGTGGGTTTTGCCGGTGAACGCTTCTCCAACGCGAGCAGTCGGTATTTCTCAATCAAGAAACTCGCTAGGAGACGCTGCCTGCGCCAACGTTGTCTCTCGCGTTTGCCGGGGCAGTGTCGAGTTTGCCGGGGAGCGCGTGGCTCCCGGCGCTCGCGGCGAGGGCGAGCGCCAGGTGCCACGCGCTCGCCCTCGGCGCGTGCGTGCGCTCCAGCAGGCACGCGCTGGTGGCTACCTACTACTAACTACTACTACTACTACTACTACTACATACATCGGGGACGCACGAAATGGCTGCTAATGGGGAATGAGAGACAGAAGAATTCGGCTTTTAGTTAACGCGCACGCTGCGAATTTTTTATTGTTCAACAACGCACAGGAGAAATCTCCCACCGGCACCACCTTGGAGGTCAAAGCGTAAGACTGGTTACGCACTACTACGACTACGACGAGGGACGAACGGGTGCCGCTTTAAGGAGCTTCGCCCCTAAAACGATATTTTTACGATCCACAATCGCTAAAGGTAATTAAATGCGGAACTTTTTAAAGATGTTCACTATCTTGCTGCTTTAACAAAGAGCGCCATTTTTTGCGGCGTTCGTCTTAGGAACCACCTAAAGAAGTTCACGCGCTGCCGTGTGTCATCGGCGCAACTACTTTCTGCAGAGGGTCCTTTAGAGTACAAAAAGGGGTTCACTACAAAGGACTTTACTTTCGCCCGTATGTCAGGGGTATTAGCCGCTCAACAACTACTGGGTACGCTCAGCAGATGGCAAAGGCGCAACTTATACATGCTTGACATAGAGGCGTAAGTTTTCGAAGAAAAGCGGGGACACGTCCGGGGTTGTCACGTCGGCCACTGAGAGACACGCTGTGCTGTCGGTCGCTCATCTGCCCGGTTACAGCTTTTGAGAGTTCACTATGTGGAACCACCATTTTACAAGGCGCTGCCCAGGAAAAACGAGCTGCGGCCATATAGACCTTGGGGCAAAGGCTATAGTCACCCCGCTTTTATTTCTTTTTATGTGAAGCGCCGATAAGGGAACCTTGCTCTCTCCTCTTCTCTATTTTTTTTTTTAGGTGCCGCAGTCCGCGCGAACCTGCCTTCGTCCATACGTGCACTCGATGAGAAAGAAAGAAAGAAAGAAAGAAAGAAAGAAAGGAAGTTTGAAAATGAACGTGAGGGTGCTTGGTAAATTTAAAGGTATTCAGTGCGTGAACAGGAAGGACAGTGCAGCCTTAATTTCACGTTGTCAACTAATTAAGGATGACCGTGGAATGACCTACAAAGCGCGGCGGACTGACAGGCTGGGAAGGAAGGGAAGAATGAATTAGCGGCTCGCATCACAGGGAGGGGGGGGGGGGGGGGGGAGAGAGAGAGAACGACGGCTTAGAGTTCGAAATTGAGAAACATGGGCGGAACCAACGTTTTTCTATGCTATACAGTTTCTGCGAAGTATAGACGTAAACGTTCTTTGACCGGCAACCGTCTCCATATAGCAGAGGCAACCTGGTCACGAGGGTAGATATAGGTGGATGGAAGGATGTCTTCTTTCCGTGTAGAACACCCTACGCAGCTTTAATTATCTTCAAAAAAGCGCCTATAGCTCGGAGGAGTGCGTTACGAGCTTGTATTAATAATATAGGAATTCCGTCCAGGACGACCCGATCACCGGCGATGCCTTCCTTCTAAGAAGGACAATATCAGGACAACTTCCAGAGCCCGGAATGCTCCTGCGTCTGCAGCAGATGCTCGTCGTAAACATCAGGCATGGGCTGGGAAAAGGCAGTCGCCGAGAAGTTACGTATGTATTGTTAAGAATGTGAAGTTAAGAAGTTGCTCATCTGAAGACTAAATGAACCATGAGTTATACCGACAATTCATTTCACGAGTTTGCGTTTGCATGACTGAGCTAATCCTATACCTTGAAGCATTACGTCGCGTGGCAAAGCACATAGAAGAAAGGGACCTCAGGAATGGAAATGATCTAAGATTTGCGCAGCGTTATATTTGGTCCGGCTGCTTCTGCGGCTCTTGCTGTTGTTTAGTACACGATAGTGACGTTCGCGTTAAAGTAACATGCACATGCTCACGTTACCTTGTGATCAACACTATCCCACCCTCCTACCCTCCCTACTTTACACATGCAGCCTTGTATCTTCTCGAGTGCATCCCGTACCACTTCCTCACTTGCCTTGTGGTACGTGTTTAGTTCACACACTGGAAGTGTCTATGGTTGCTAAAGCATGCGCTGCGTAATTTTGCGTCTTTATCGCGCCACAAGCGTCGGCCATTGTGAAGCGCCCACAAACATGGGCGCGAACAGCGCGTTCCTTTCGTGTATGGAAAAAGGGTCAGTGACTCGATAGGATAGACGGGACCGTGGGTAGGCCTAGACTGTCTAGACTGTACGGGCAAGTGAAGTGATGCTACGTAAAAAGAAAAGGAGAAATAAGATCGAAGAAAGAAAGAAAAACTAAAGCCAGTTCCACGCCTGTGAAATCTGAGTAAACAGCGGAGCTGGGGCAGGAGTGTCAAATTTACTACCTCTGTAATGTAGAACTATCATCATTATCACTATCACTATGATGCAGAAGTGGGCTGAGGGCAAGGATGTGGGCACTGAGTCGAGGGAAAACACAGATCCGCTTTTCCCTCCCGCGCAACTACAGTTTCTTTCATTATTTTACATCTTTCTTTCTTTCTTTACATCTTTTCTTCCTTTCTTTCTTCCTTTCTTTCTTTCTTTCTTTCTTTCTTTCTTTCTTTCTTTCTTTCTTTCTTTATATAGTGCTTTTTGCATTGTCACTATGACGTAAGCAGAGGGCTGTGGGAAAAATTAAGGGTAGTGGGTTCTGGCTGCGGGAAAGGGCATGCGAAGTGGGTCAAGGGCAAAAGCTGGTACGTTTCTGCGTGACACCTGTCATCGGGAACACCGGACATGGCGGGCCCCTAAACAGCTCCACCGTTCAAATCATAGTTGGGACACACAGCGTATACGTCAGAGTTTGAGGGGCACTAATGTGAATTAAGATTTCTTTTTTTTTTCGTATAAGTCAATTACCTTATCACACTGCCAAAACCACCACTCTAGCGAGGAGAACACGCTTGGCAAGCTTGAAAATGGGGAAAAAGAAAATACAAGTAGCGACGTTTGCACGGAGGTTCCTGCACTAATATGCGTATCAGTAAAGGAATGTACTTTGCGTTATAAGGAAGCCATGGGACTTAAAGTGGCGTATTTCAGGCAATCCGAGTGAGCCATTGTGGTGAGAAGGCGCAAAGACGGAATAGGGTCCGTGAAGCCATCTTTTCAGAGTTATGGCGCGGGATTCAAGGACGAAACTAAAATGAAACTTTGGTTTAGATTTTCCCTTCTAATATTGAACCTAAATTGGCGAAGGTAACGACAGTGGAGATCCACAGTAGTAGTCTGTCGGTCTGTAAGCCAACTTAGTATTTTCTTTTAGTGTCCCTTTAATGTCTATGCATGTACGACGTGCGACGTACATGCATAGACGTACATGTACGACGTACATGCGACGTACTAGGCATGTACGACGTGCGCATACTACATGAACAATTACGCGCACTGTACGTCAGTGGCTTTGGAGCTGTGTACAATGGGCACCGTGACGCTGTGGTCGGTACGAGCACGACGAAACCGAATGCATGGTCTCAGGCCAAGAACATTGCATATCTTGAGGCACGAGTCGAAACAGAACCATACGCCTCACGCACAGCACCGCTGTTTTCAAAATCAGAGCGCAAGGACCGTTATTCCCTTGTCGACCCCTTCTGCAAGAGACGCGCGTGACCCTGAGACGCGTGATACCAGAAGTTATCCCGACCCACCCTCCCATTCACATTTCTTTCTTATCAACGGCAATCATCATCTGGCGCGTTGACTCGCCCAGCACGCATTTGTCCGCTCTGAAAATAACGGGTTGTACGCCGAGCCAAGAAATGGAGGGGTTCACTCCGTGAGATGATAGCTCCGGCCAAGTGGGCCGTCGTTCTGTCGGTGTCGTTGTGCCCTGCGGTGCGGAGGGGTCAATGGCGCTTGACACTGGACAATTGGCCCACGGCGGCGGTGGTGCGTTTTATCGCGAAATGCAGCCTGGCCTACTGGCCACCGGCGACCACCGTAACCTCGGGATCGCGCGGCATCTGTTACAATTTCGTGCACAGCCTCGGAGCTTGTTGTGGTCAAGTGAAAGAGACGGGCCACACAACGGGCGTCTGCGTCTGTATGTTCCAAAGCGCGCTTCGAATTGAAAGTGGAAATGGGCGAATTGCGTGTGTTTTGAACAAGAATAGGCTAGAGGTTCGGTGCTGCGGTTGCACCGAGTCTCCAGAGAGCTGAGCATCTGGCTCTCTCTCAGCATCACTGAATGTGTCGTGATGCCAAGCTCGAGGTCGCGGGCTCGATTTCCGATCATGGCGGCGCCATTTTGATAAGGGCGAAATGCGTGAAACCCCGTATACTTTAGACTCGGGTGTGCATTTGGGAACCCCGAGTGTCAAGACTGATCCTAAAGCCCATATGACGGCTTGCTTCAGAGGCTATAGTGGTCATCATAGGCTGGAACATTGTAGACTGACGCACGACGAATGCTCAGCTGCTATCATCACTAACAAAACTTTTTAAAGGCCAAGAGAAGAATTTTTGTTAACGATTACTCCGGAGCACAATCTCTTCTGTTAAGTAGAGATTAGGCAAGGTTCTGATAAGCTCCGCAATCGTACGATTATTTTTCTAGGTGGCTCTGACTGCACGCTATGTCGTAATAAAGGAAGTGCGCGATGAGAAAAGAAGCGGGAAAAACGCAATGTGAGGAAGCGTGTTCCCCTGTGAATAGCTTCCAGAGGGTGCGATAACTTCCGTCATAACTGACGGCGAAATTCTTGCGGTAAGCGATTCATGAGGCTGAGTTCCTATGATGAGGCCATTCGGTGCTTACTTGAAGAAGGGTCACGGGGCCCATTTCATTTATTAATCCAACAACTGTCCTCAACAGTGCTGCTCCATGAATATGTGGAATATATATGAGAAATTAAAGGTGAGGGGACCTTCAAAAGGGGTAATTGTGAACCAGCCGGGGCTCTTTAACGTGCGCTGGAATTTTACAACGCATTCTAGAACGTTCCTCCACTCAACGTTCCTCCACCTCAGGTTCAGAACGTAAAGCCCCTCCTGAGAGCACTGATTGCAGCTCCGCCCGTCGGTCTAAGTCACAGAGTTTCATACTATAAAATAAGAAACTCTATGGTCTGAATAGTTACTGAACGCCAGCGGCCCTATCCGATGGAATGTGGCGTAATTTTGAATGCTCAGTTTGGCACAAAATTTATCAAGGCAATTCCAGAAATTTCGTCCCGACAAGCTAATTTGCAGTAATCTAGACGTGCCTCGGCTTATTCCCCGTATTTGGTTTGCGGCATAATAAGAAGAGAAGGAAGAAGCAGAGCGCGCCCTCTGTTGAATTGCTTGTAATGGATCCAGTGTGATCAGGCGTTTCACAACAACTGGCAAGAAGGTTTGTCTTTGCGCAAAGAAAGCACTGTGCGTGTGCGTGTGTGTGTGTGTGTGTGTGTGTGTGTGGGAATTACATATATTACGTACCCATGCAGTTGAGGGAAAACCTCGAGTCAAAGTTTTTGCACGATACACTGCAGGCGGTCTGGAGCCGCCGCTGCGTAGTTCAGAAGCGCAAGTATAGTGCCTGAAAATGAGCGTACATTTCTAGGCACTATATAGCTCAAGGCAACCGCGGCGGGTCTCTCTTTTGTTGGCCATTTTTGTTACACCGCACGAGCGCAATTCACTTGTGCAGTTTCACTAAGATCCTCGCCCAGCGTGATTTTCATTACACGACATTGACATTACACGACATTGACTTACTCATTTGGAGACGCGTGCACGAGCGCTAATCTGTTTCTCACTGGTAGCAGTGGTCAGATTGCTGTCGCCTTCCATTTCTCCTTTGTTGAAAGTATATAGGGGTCTAAGCGGGGCATTGTGTGGCTCCATTACTGTGCATGGCTGCAAAGTTAGGGTGCTGAAGAAAGTGGGTACTTGTAGCCGCCCAGCTTTAAGCACAGTCTCAATAAAAAACATTCTCATCATCATTATCATCATCGTTGTGGTCGTCATTATCATAATGGAAGTGCATTGACCATTGCACGGAGCGACGGGGGGTAAAGGTTAGAAGGGGTCAGTATATAGTGTCGCGACGCGAATCGCTGTGTAATTCGCACTACGCGCAGCGCAGGCGCAGATTATTTTTGTCCAAACAACACGTAATGACCGCACACAGTGCAAACGACGCCCTCGCGAACAAACGCCGACGAACAGTTTGTTTTACGAGGCCACCATGCGAACCGACAAAGCGCCATTATAAGCGTGGCCGAAACGAGATACTATCACTTTGGTGGCAATGCTGCTGCCGTGGAAAGGTGTTTGAACCTAGCGGACGGGTGAACAAAAAAAAAATTAAAAAAGTATCAGGGCGCGTGACTCTTGTGTGCGCTGGACAGATAGTATTCGGTAGCCGCGGCGTGTATTTCGCACAAAGACGGACGCAGCTAAAAAAAAAAATAGAAAGAAAAAGAAAAAGAAGAAAATCTCTTGGGACTTTAGGTACAGCTACAGTGCGGCGCGCAGGAGGATGTGCTGCTGTTTGAGCGTTTGAAAGGTGTTTACAGAGCAGAAAAGGTACGCATGAACTAGAGGGACACTTGATGTGCTTGAAGCTCTTTCAGCGTTAGTAACTGTTTCCCTAGATTTTCTTAGATTCAAAAGAAGGTATCGTAATCGTGGTCAGGCTCACACGCTGGTATCGCGCACCGCCAGCCTGGGTCGGAGCACGTGGAGCAGCGTTCGAACAGCAGGTGCAGCGTTGTGATTGATTGATTTCTGGGGCTTTACGTCCCAAAACCAAACTATACGATTATGAGAGACGCCGTATAAAGCGGAGGGCGCCGGAAATTTCGACCACCTGCCATGGCATTCTTCATTAACGTGTACTGACGTCGCACAGTGCGCGGGCCCCAACATTTCGCGTCCATCGAAACGCAGCCGCCGTGACCGGGATTCAATGCCGCGACCTTCAGATCTGCAGCCGAGTGACATAGCTACTATAGGCCGCCGTGGCGGAGCACTATGGAGGCTAGCGATACTTCTTGCAGTATATACGTTCGCGCCAGGAAATATTTCTTTTGTTTTTCGCATCTGAGTTTTTTTTTTTTTTTCGTTTTATGCTTGGTAATAAGTGAAAATGTTGCGCGCCTTACAAATAAACAACTCTTTTGTACGCATGTGCAGATGTTGATCTATATCTCTGAGCGTCTCGTCGCCTTGATTTCCTTGCTTCAGCATTTGCAGCCGGCCACTACGCCTGACTCGCGTGTCCTCGCTTTGCTCGCACACAAGCGGTTACAACGACGAAAGGCGGCTACGAAACGCGCGGAGTTGCAGATTTTGCTGACGGGACTTTTTGCGTGGACTCAGATGGTCAAAGGCCCTGAAGCCACGGCCCCGATTCCACACACGCACATGCACATTAATGTAGCACGTAGCATAATAACGCGACCAAAGACGTATAAAGCACAACTGTGTGCGCCGTATGCCACCAGAGCCCGGACTGAAATAAACAACAGTAACGCACGCACGCATACGTGTTCTTTAGTTGCTGAAGATGCTCACTTCGCCCTGCGCTTATAGCACGTTGTAACAAAGGAGGAGGCTGGATTTATACTATAGGGATCCATACAGCCAGAAAAGTAACCAAACAAACAATCCAAAGACGAAACCACCTTAAAGCTTTCGTTCCATGTTTGCCTGTGGAGCTAACATGAACATTTAATGCGTTCAAACTCACCCCAACGCTTCCCTCAGGCAGATTTCCTGTAGTGGGCGAAACCAAGGGCCGAGGTGCGTGTTCTGGACAGAGACGCAAGAGTCCACCAGATCGGTCTAATCCAGCCATGTTGATCGCCTGAGCTAACATATGGTACGCCACAGCCTCCTTGCGAACCAATCAGGACAGAGAAGGATAACTTGACAAGACGTAGCGGGATTTGACATAACGCGCGCCGCCGCAGCGTTGCGAAACACGCCACAGTGCAAACCAAGCTATGGCAAACAAAATGAAACGACACCGTGGCAACATTACACACACGTGTTCGCGCGGGCGCGCTTTTCAGAAAACACGAAACGCGAGCCGCGCGTACCACGTGTGACGTGCGACGTCGGCGTACGAGGTGCGGCATTCCTTCCTCGAGCGCGGACATACGGTGAGACGCGGAGATAGATATAAAAATTTAGAAATAAAAAATAGAAATAAAGTGGCATCTTGTGCGTTTTCACGACGCTATTCCGGGCGAGCGCCATGCGGGGAACGCGTGGTTCGTGAAGTGCTGCTGCGCCCGTCACACACACACACACACACACACACACACACACACACACACACGCTCTCTCTCTCTCTCTCTCGACAACGCGACCTTCCTTCGCTGCGGTCCCTATATTGTCATAAACCGCCCTCTCTCTCTTTCAACGGTAGGCCACTGATAATACCATAGAGAGAGCGTCCGGATGACTATTTCGATACTGCGCGCGCTTCTCTTGTGCGTCAATGTGTACATTCCACCCTAAGCCAACGCCACCTAGGCTCTGCCTAAGCTCTTTGTCGCTTGTGTATCTCATTTTCTTTGCTCGCTGGCTACAGATTTCTACAATACATTCGATACCCTATATACACACGCTCCGGCGCGCACTGAATATTTTTCAGTTTTTCATTTTTCAGATAACTAGTTTTGCTAGGGGATATGTATCCCCTAGCAAAACCAGTTATCTGAAACTAGCATATGACTTGGGATATGCAAGAGCGTTACTTCCTTATGATTGTCAAGCGCAGCATTGCAAATGCGTGCGTCACAAATGCTCTGATCACACGGTGTAGTGAATGGTAGTTGGAACGCAGTCGATTCACATATCCTGAAGTCAAGTCTAGCTTATTTCCAGTTGTCCGTTCTTCTTTTAGCGCTTCACCGATGAAGGCCCCGACGAACGGCGGCATAGTTCAGAGGGAGATATTTTCTCTGGAAAGGAAATTCGTTTAGTGTCTCGACTGAGGACACCTCAACCGAAACACTCACAGGGGAAGAGAAGTAACAGAATAGAGTGGAAAGGGGAGGCCATGTTCTAGCGACAGAGGATTACCCACACAACTTAGCGCTAGGTCAGGGCACCTTATCTCTCCGTATTACAAAACCGGTGGGCGACCGGCGGCACTGGGAATCGAACATAGTACCTCCCACTTCGTAGGCGGACGCTCTAACCATTAGGACAGATGCGGCGCGTGACAGCTGGGGGTGTGCGAATGATCGAAAATTTTCGCGGGATAGAACCCTGACCGCGGCTGCCGGATTTCGATGGAGGTGAAATATCGAAGCCCGTGTACTGCGCGATGTCAGTGCGCGTTAAAGAATCCCGGGTGGTCGAAATTTCTGGGGCCCTCCAGTATACCGCGTCTCTCATAATCATACAATGGTTTTGGGACGTAAAACCCCAGAAATGTCAGTGCATGTCTTAAACGGCCTGTAAACTACACCCTTACTTGTTACCCTAGGTTTTGTGTACATCTTTCTTCGTGTATATTTTGCTGGTAATCTGCCGGTGCCTTGCTGACGGATGGACTTATCTACTGCTTAAATTATGTTAGGAGGTCCCCTGGATTGTTCTCTCTTCGGGAATTACGATTGTTCATTTATTGTGCAAGAATGCACCGTAATGCACTGTATTGTGAATATACATCAATAAACTTCAGCTTTATTACAATCAATTCATCAATCATACTGCCTCCATCGAAACGCGACCGCCACGGCCAGGGATAGAGTCTGCGTCTCTCGTTTCAGCAGCTGAACGCATTGACAGTTCTACACAACGAAAGTCACTGACCAAACCAAAAACACAGTTTGACGTTTCGGAACCTGTACAGATTCCTTCTTCACAATGCAGCGGACGAACGCTGTTGTCCAGTTATATATGCAGTATATGACGTAATGAACGGCTGTACACGTGGGACATGTTACCGTCAGTCCTGTTAACGGTATCTGGTGTCGTCCGTATTAGTGGACATTCGAGCAGCAGTCTCGATGTCACGTTTCTCTCTTTAGTCATGATTGTAGCGCTCTCCCAGGCGATGCAGTGGCAACTCTTTTGCGCATGCTCCGGAAGTGCTTTGGACACATGGCGGTGATTCTGAACATCTCGTTCGTGCTCTCTTAGGCGTCTAGTGAATTTTCCCATTTCACCAATGTTGATTGTCCTTGCCCGTGATTTTATAGATTACTCCCGGGGAATTACTCATCTTCCAAACGATCTTTCACGCTGATGACCTTTTTGCGGAGCATATTTGTTGGCACATGCGCAATGCGTAAGTCGTACCTGTGCCTTTTGACTTGGTCAGTGACCGTATAACTTTCATTGTGTACAACAACATGCTACGTGACCAGAAGAGCTTTCGTGGAACTCTCGACTGCCGTGACAATTCTGTACCACCGCGTCGACGAAGGGAGGAAAGTATAAAAAAAAAACGGGCGTTTCCCGATAAAAGCGGGGGACGATTCGAAGTACCACCCTTTAGCTATTTTAAAAACGGCCGATGAGAGTGCGGATATAGCAGACCCGGCGCCCGGGAGACGAGGCGCTGCAACGGAATGTCCGCATTTTCTTCTTCGCTTTCTCGCGTCTCGCCCTGAGGCTTGCGCTGCAAACAGCCGAAGCTGCGTGCGCTGCCAGAGGCAGCTGTTGTGTTTCGTCAATTAGAGCGAGGGCCCGCTCTCCGACAATGACAGCGTTGTTGTTCTTTTTTGGCCCTTTGTTCCTGCTTTAGCACTTTCTTCATATCTCCTTCAATCTTTTTCTCTCTCTCTCCTTCGCAGTGCTGTTAGCAGAGACGTTTTGCTGCTTTTGGCCCACATACTAGTCGTAAGACTTTAGGAAGCTTCAAGCAATGCGGAAATGTCAGGAAGGGGCGAGACTGCCGAAAAACGAGTGCACCATTGGAAGAAAAATACAAGAAAGAAAGGTAAACAATTTCCAAGCTGCACCTTCGTAGCTTTCACCTTTCGCCCTATGTAATCAATAATTGGTATACACGGTGGCAGAATAATGTACATATTCTAGTTTGAACAGTGATTACACTGAGGCTGAAGGAAGAAACTATTACTGCTGTAACGATGCACAGGAAACATTTGCCATGAATAAATTGACACTAGCCAAAATTAGCGAGCGCTAGTTAACATTAACTAGCACTGATAATGCGTGAGTCAGCATGTATATAGATTTGGTCGTGAATGGCCGTGCCTAGTACAGAAAGTGGTTGAAAAAGGCCTGTGCCATCATAATAAGGTTTGCATATGCTGCATATAAGAACAATATGATATCGAAGTTTGCGCTCAAACTCTGCTGAATGAGAGTCATGTCGCTACTCATGACTCTTGGAACACGTGGCTAATAATTTAAACAATTACCAACACCTGCGATATTCACTAGGTGTGGAAATCGACACAGTTAGCGTTATCGCTGCCCACTTGCAGTTTGTAGAGAGGAAGCCGAGGGGATGGGGCTTGGCCTTGTCATGCCACAGTTCGCTGCTGCCTTTTTTCTTTTTTTCCCGATATGTCAGCACGCTTACCACGAGGGTGCATGATATCTCACTTAAGTGACTGATTGATGAATGGATTGCTTGATGACTGCGAGGTATACACACATCGCAGATTCTTCCTTTCTCTGCAGGATATAATGCGAATGAACAAAAACTGATTGGTTGAGTGATTGATTTTTGATTGATTGATATTCACGTTCTATTTTGCGTCAAAAACCATGACCGGCACGACGTCAAGTTGTCTCCGTTTCTTGCTGCAACACGGCTTTACTCATCTTTTTTTTCCTTTCCGTTTTGCTTGTTTTGTGCTCTTCCAGCAACGATCCTCCCGGTCGCCCCCTGGTTGACGGCGATGAGTTTATAAGAGGGGCAGAATAAAGCTATCGTAAGCCGACGCGCGGCACCGCGAGCCGCGATTGTTTGGTCACGGGCGTCGGATGCCACGGGGGCACCTCGGAGGAGGTGGGAGTTTTATTATTTTTTTCTTCTTTCCTTTTCTTTTTTCCGGGTCGCGTGCCCCATGCCGTCGTGATTGCCGTGCCAACGACCTCGGGTTCCAAATACTACCCCGGGGCCCACGACTCCCGCGCCTTATAACAGCCCCCGCGAGGGGGCCTCACGGACCCTGGAGCCGCGCCCGTTTTATGCCGCGGAATCGCGGCCGTTCATCTCTCAGCCCCAACGGCTGCCGCGTGCGCGCCGCCGTTCTCCTGTCTCGCCGTATAGGCGTGCCGCGTGTTTGTAAACAAATGGTGACTCTAGCGAGGGAGTGTTAGGTATAGTATAGAAGCGTGCAGTGGTGGTTTAAGTGGAACAAACGTGTGTATATGAATCGTCCAGTCAGGCAAAGTTAGTGTAGTTTGCCAAACTCGATTCTTGGGGCTCGGTCGAGACACGTGTCTCTGTAGCACACATGTTCGCATACACACACACACACACACACACACACACACACACACACACACACACACACACACACACACACACACACACACGCAAATGCGCACATCTATGCGTGCACATACGAGCGCGGAGTGAAGCAGTGAAAAAATCAGCTTGCGAGAAAGCTTGAGTAAGCCCTCTTCTTTTCAGTATATAGTGGACGTTGCAGGGGAAGAGAGGAAACGTTTATTTGCAAAACCGTTGTCCAGGTCCGTGCTTTAGGGTGAGGCCGCTAAATGCCACTCGCACCTACTGAAAAATATTTTTTTTTCCCATGGCTTTGCCGATACATGATGTCAGAGATATTGGCATCAAACCTGGCTAGTGAATCCGGCCTTTTGCCCGGTTTGGGGATGACAAAGACGGTGTCAATTTTCCGTTCACCGGGTAGCACGCCGCCGTGTCAGATATTGCTTACAAAACACCAAAATAGTGACTTGCTGGCCATTCGAGAGGTTTCTCAACACTGCATGTGTGAATTCGCCCGAGCCGGGTGCGGTGTTCCCGGGTATGAATGCCAGTGCACTGGGCATGCTCTGCTGCAGTGCAGTCCGAGTTCATGCCGGAGCTGCTATAACGCCTTTAACACTGCAGCTCCTTTGCTTCTGATGGTTGACACAAAGTCTGTAGTGTTGTTCTTTGAAGTTCGTCGTCGTCGATCTGTAGAGTGATTGCTCGAGTATGGCGCTACTTCGAGTGCCCAAACGAGTATTGTTGAATCTTCAGAGGTGTAATTTCCGTTGATGCTGTCGCACGTCTACCGCCAGTCAGTTCCGTCTAGCCAGGCTGTACACGCGCGTTCGTATGTCTCATCGTTGTCAACTCGTCCTATACACGTGAAGGCCGGTCTCGCTTTATCGAGTCTCTGAAACATCTTCCTGCGGCTTTACCACAAATTCAGCAAATGTCTATACATAAAGGGATGGCCCCTACATCGAATCTGGCTGGGACCGAAATTTGGAGCGGATTTTTTCAGCCGGTTATAAGTTCAAACGCGTCACGGTCGCCTCAGGAAGAATACTCTGGACCTCCTATCTATGTTTTCACGACCCGGTATATGACGGCTCTTACATTTTTAAGGCATTTTCGAGAAGCGCGCAGGCGCCCACAGCTCGCGCGTTGCTGCAGGTACAGCCGAATTCTTAATGCGCAAAAATCGCGGGAAGGGCACTACAAAAGATGACACACGTATAAGGAAAAATCTTTCCGTGTTGTGTCATTTTCTTTTTTTGTGTGTGTGGTGTCATTTCCACAGTTCTTGCACATTCAGCATTCGGTATTGTCAGTAAAATGTATCAACTAGCGCATCAAGATATCGTAATATAGTGCACGTAACAGCGTGAAACTAGCGTGACAAAAGAAAATAAAAGGAAAACGGTATGGCAAGGGCGGAAATATATTTCCGGCACCATCCCCCAATTAAGTTAAGCACTGGACAGCTCGACTCCCGTGTGAAAACAGGTTTGTTAGCCCTACATGTCCCTGTAGTTTGTCAACGGACATACATGTATCCTTCGCACAAACATTGCCTATATTGCAGGGCGGGCCTAATCGCGCATTAGCCTGTCCTTATACTCTTCGCGACATACTCCAGGATAACCTGTGCCCAAGCTCTCACTGGCCCGGGCACCGCCACAGATCAAATCTGTTACGCGCCGATGTCTGCCTCTGATGCGAGACAATCGTCATCGACATCATGCGCACATGTGAAATCAAGACTTCCCATCACCGTTGCAGCCTTTCCTTTCTCTTATTATTATTATTATTATTATTATTATTATTATTATTATTATTATTATTATTATTCGTTTCTGGCACTGCAGTCACGGTTCTGACGCATGTGTAACAGCAACCGGGCTATTCATATCAGCTCAACCATCTTATAGACAGGACGCCTTCTAAATGCTTAGAGGAACTTTATATACCGGTGACACATGAGTACTTTCATCAGGGGGCGATTCGGAGTAAACTCGATCCGGATCAGGTGGGGCGACAAGGTCCATCGCGATTGCGCTAGATCGGGAACGGGTGGATCACGACCTGGCTCGAGATCGAGACCTGGCAGACGTTAGGGCGAAACGCGATCCGTACCGTGGTGGAGCCCCCGAGCGTCACATTCCCCACGAATGGGTCAGGCTGACGAAAAGTGCGCCTGGACAGATACGCAGCCATGTGGATGACAATAGGTGCTTTCCCATTTCAACACGCAAAGGGTATTGTGCGTCTCTGCCGTCCTTTTGCAGTACAGTTCTTTTTTTTTTTTTCTACAATAGACACTTTACAATGAATGTAATACCCAGACGCAAGTAGACGCTGGCGTCATTCGTAGCGAGCTGCCATGGCGGTACATGGTTATAGGGGAACTCTGGCGGTTGTTCACGATGTTCCGATATTGTTGTATTCCAACGGTACTGATAGTGTTGTAGCAGCTGGAGGGTGGCTCAATTTGCTCAGAAACTCGCCAATAATCTTATATAACCGAATGAACGATGTTTTAAAACCGAAACCGTAACGAGTAGACGCCTCGTACCGCGTATGCGACGACGTCACAGCCTCCCCGCCATCAGAAATATGGAGCATGGTTCCAGAAAGACGACAGCGGCGAGGTCATCCAGACGAAGTACTGAGTTACGCCAGCTTTTATGAGCTTGACAGCGACGATTTGAGTGCTGCAGTATCATCGTTTTGCCATTAGCTGCCCGTCTGCTCGGGTAGGCAGCATTGCAGGTGACGACGCCAAAAACACAGGGTGGTCTGCATGAGAATCCGCTAAAAAAATTTCTAATATTCAGTTTCAGGAAAAGTAAGACTTGCAACTGCCTGGCTTGCCATATATTATTACAGTACCGAGGGGAAGAAAACATATAGAAAATTTCATGGAGATCGGTGGAGAATGAAAATTTCAATCGCCGGAGTAACCTTTTGAATGTCGAGCTGTTCTTGAAGCACCGAGGCAGTTTCATTAGTGCCTACCACGCAAATTTCGAGGGCGCTGGCTGGTTAAACACCCGTTTCCCCCTCTCCGCCTTCCAGGGTCGTCACGATGGCACCCTCTTTACCTTTTCCGAAGTGACTTGACATTCTCCGCAAGGCGCACACTTGAAAGCTCGTCCAGGTTGCTAAACACATACTTGCCGACTGTGCCGTCTGCGCCGCCCTCTCTCGGTTCTCGCCCCGGCTTCTCCCACTCCCTCTGCAGTGTGGATGACTCAGACTACTTACTACATAAGCAGTCCAACGGTATCCGCTGGACTATATCAGCGTAGCCTTGACAAGTCGCACTAGCGAGTACCTGGAGTATGTTGTTGTTTGTGGGGTTTTACGTCCCAAAACCAGTTCTTATTATGAGAGACGCCGTAGTGGAGGCCTCCGGAAATTTCGACCACCTGGGGTTCTCTAACGTGCACTGCCATCGCACAGTGTACACGGGCCTCAACATTTCGCCTCCATAGAAATGCAGCCGCCGCGGCCGGGATTCGATCCCGCGACCCTCGGATCAGCAGCCGAGTACCTTAGCCACTAGACCACCGTGGCGGGGCGAGTACCTGGAGTAAGGGTCTCTGCAGCTGCCACAGCGTACAAAATAAGAAGTCCAGCGGATACGGATACTGTAAGCGATGAAAGACCGTAGAAAACGCTAAAAAGCGTATAAGTGTCGCTATAGAGCCAAGGTTTCGGCAAACGGTTTCGTCTCGTTGCCCGGACGATGACAAGTCCACAGGTCGTCCTCATGGAGGCAACTTCGCTTGCCGCAACGTTGTCTTTAGCGACACTACGCAGTTTTAATAGTTTTCAACAATCTTTTCACACGTATACGACGTAGAGCGTTTATATAAGTGCACTTCCTCAATTTCTCAAACTGTTCGCGGCCATGGCGATGAAGATGCCACAGGCAGGGTCAGTGTGGCATACTCCCATGCTGCGCCTCTTCTCCCGTAAAATGCGTCAGTCTCCCGGAAAAAAAAAAATTAAAGAAACACTGAAAAATGCGAGGAACTTTCTTGCCCACTGTGCTTCCCGCCTGCCTCGATCGGTGCGACAATAAAACGCACCAGCGAACACAGAACACATGGACATTTTCGTTTTTTGTTAAAAACAGAACTTTTATTTACAAAATTTTAGCTGAGGTATAGGCAACGACAAAGCATACCGACAACAACGACAAATTTGACAGTTCCTAGAAGAAAGAAAAATATACAGAACATTTTGTTATATCGTTTTTGATGACGTGCTTACCCAAACACAGCGTGTCTTGCGTGTGGGTGTGTCTTTTCTTTTTTCTTGTAATGCTAAGTAACAGCGTACACAGCCCTTTCTCAAGTTAATCGCGTTGCGTCCAAGGCGCGTCAACAGAACGCGCTGTCACAGCGCAACAGCTGCGTTTCTTCGTGTCTCATTCTCAACTAAACATACACAATTATGTACAAACGACTGCAGCGAATCTTGGCGTGTTCATTACCGGAGGTCTAACAGACATTGAAGTTTCCTTTACAAGGATATATGGCGCACTTCTTTATATTATTATTATTTTCTCTATGGAAGCATCCAGTGTCAAAGTGCAGTCATTATAACAGCTGCCAAACAGCCCGGGCGACGACATCTTTACAAACCCAAGGCGGGATTGCCTATCAGTCTTTTCCAGTTACTAAAAGGGTCTTGCCTTTAAGGGATCTTGTCATTACGTAGTTTTACGCGGCTTCGTAAAACTCGCGGAATGCTGTATCACAATAGGTTCTCTTTCCTATGAACAGAATGTGTAGAATGTGTTGCGTTTCCTTTTTTTCTCTTTTTTCTGCGCGAATGTTCCTAAGCGCACGCGGTAACACTTGGCGTAGATGCGATATTATACTAAAGCTTCCATGGCGAGCAACTTCAACTGAACAACTATGGCGAATACGAAGTGTGTGCTGCGCTTGTACGTGTCTGTTATGCCAGAACTGCGCTCTTCTACTTAATCCGATGAGATATCGCCATCGATGGAAGCGAACGCAGGGGCCCACTTTCGTGTGTCATGGCAGACATGTCAGAGAAAGCGCCACCGCCCTGAACCTATCAAACCGGAAACTGTGTTTTTTTTTTCTTTGACTGCAAGCGCCTGCAGTTAACTAAGCTGTACTGCCTCAACAGCCAGACCTCAACCTCTACTGAAACAGCTCCTGTACTATTCCAACATTTCCACATATTTTATGGGTCATTCATAGGGAGAATACGTACTTTACGTTTTATTTCATATGTTCCTACAAAGAGCATGTGGGAATTTTTACAATGGCATATGGGACCTTTCAGTAAAGAGAGAGGGAGATATAGAATGCTTTATTAATGATTCTGGATATGCAACCCTGCCATCCTTTTGGTAAGGACGGCGGTGTCACATTTGGTTGTCTCAATTTCACAATTTTTCGCCTACGAATTTTCACATGTGCTCAATGATAATGTGGGCAAACAAAAACGCTTCGGTGGACATTGAAAGGACTTTGAAAAATACAGGCACCTTTGTCAAAACGTTGGCGCCAAACTGAAGTTTCTTTCGTCTGGTCCCTTTTGATCTCTTCCAGGTGTCCGTTTTTCTAGGAACGCACACGTCTTCACATTCGTACTTACAAACGCGCTAGTCTTCCGTTAACGTCATTTTTCTTGATCCTTCTTGTAAATTACGACACAAGGCAGCCTTGCCTTCATGTCTGTGACTTGTCCAGAAAATTCTACTAGAGTAGTAAACAGAGGCTTAAAGGCCAGCAACCATGGAAGCCTCGAACTCGTCACTAAATGTTTACAGTTAGTCTGGTCTCGGAGGTAGCCAGCGTGCGCGCATCTGTAGCCTGCGGACTAGAGGAAACAACGGTAGCGGACATCGTCGGGACTTCCGAGCCATTTCAAGATGTGCGCCCGGGTCAGATGTGGTGCCGATTGCAACGCTATACAGATTAAAAGATAAACGCATAAAATCAGCTGCTTGCGTGAACACAGTCACAGTGAACATAAGAATCGCAACAAAAGAGCAAAAACAAGCTCGCTGCCATTTGTCTTGCTGCTTCAGCGAAAGCAAAAAGGAAAAAAAAACAAATATACAAACACTCTTCGTCAACTCTTCGCATACATCATGCATGGCACTCGCCCCAAACAAAATATATCAAAAAAAGCACATATTGGACCAAGCTCGGTCGTATCGCCAGCAGCTACGAACCACCAATAAAATGACCTTTAGAGAGATCTCCAAATGAACTGTTTTGTTAAATGCCATGTTAATTTATCCAAACATGTTGTCCTCTCTCCGAGATATTTCACTTCGCTGCCATTCCCGCTTCACTTTCCCTGTACTAACGCGAAGGGACTACCGTAACGCAGCACTTACACTGCTGCGCCCGGTTGTGCGAGGTAAAATAGATTTGAAAAATATATCTACATTGTTAATCTGTCGTGTGTACTGTCGAAAAGCTTCTGAGCGCATTTGTTATTACACGACAACATTCTACTGGGTTTTGTTTCATCCCCGTGTTCTTAATAGTTTCAGTGACTCTATGTCAAACTTGTTCAAACTCGCGCTCAGGACTCAAACTAGTAATGCAGCTGTTATGCGCACACGAGGCGTGACTTCAGGAGACGCTGTATATAAGTGTTCCACCTCGCCAAACAAGACGTCATCTCCGAGCAGCGAATCCACCCGAAACAACAAAGCGTGCTTTCCTTCCTGTCCTTTCTTTCATTTTCTTTTTTTCAGGTCTGTGGCAATGCAACAGGTGGGGTTGTTGCGGACTGTTATCCCTAGCTGTGATTAAAGGTGGGTATCACGTGCCGCGTGCACGTTAAGCAACTGCTGTTGCGATGTCGAACTCAAGAGCAAAGTGTCACACGCAGCCAGTGGAGACCGGCCGTTGTCAAAAAATTGGCAAATGACACTCACACGACAGCACACGAGCCTCAGCTACATGTCTGAAAGTCGTATCATGACTCTCTACATAACAGACCACGAACCAGGAATCACGTGCATCATCTAACAACTTATCCTCTTGTCAGGAGGAAAGTAATCCTCGACAGTAGCATTTCTGCCCGTCAGCGAGGGCCAGGCGCGATGGTAATCAACATTCATTTTTTTTTTTCGATCGAACTACTCGAACCCGTTATAGTACCGAGGACTTTCCGGTACATCCCGAGGCAGGCGCCAGTTGAAAGCAGACAGTCCTCAAAACAGCAATGTGGATTAGTCCCTGTCATAGTAAGTAGCCATGGGTATCTTGGAGCCGCGCCTCCGACAGGGAGGGCTGCAGAAGCTGTCAGGTGACGTGGGCGCCGTGTGGGAGGCCTTGGGAAGTGTGGCACTGCCATTGGCTTCACCGCATTCGCCTCTGTCCAGGCGCGAGCGGTAGTGGTTGACGATGAACTCCATCTTCTTCAGGATCTTGTCGTCAGAGTCGAGGTCCTTTTCGCGCAGCAGCTCCTGCAGCAGGGGCGATATCACGTTGGGCCTCTGCGATTTGGTTGGGCTCGAGTGGACAGCGCTCCTCTTGGAGCCAGGCTCAGGTGAACAGGTCCGGCGTGAGAGCCGGCCTCGAAGAACCACGCTGCCGGAAGGCCCAGGTCTTGTTCCCGTCAGAGCCTGCGCCGGACCTCTGCGTAGTCCGGACCGGGGGCGGACTTCTCCACGAACAGCGGCCAGGAACGCCTCGCGTAAGGAAGGCCTTGTCGGCAGTCATGCTTCCTTCGCTGCTGTGAGACCTGGAACGGGGCAGAGTGGCCAGTCCCGGCGTCCACCGAACGACGCCTCGCGTTGGGGTTGGGCGGAGTCGACGACTGTCGGACGCGGCCGTTGGTCGCCGTCAGCTGCTGCTGCTTGGTGAGCTGCTGTTGCTGGTGGTGTTGAGGAGTAGGCGACGTCGATCCATTTGTGGTCAGGTTTTCCGAGCTCGTAGCCCGGTGGGGTGCGGCAAGGTGGGGAATCCTGGACTTGGCGGAAAGTGGCGGAGGCGTCTGTCTGGACCCAACGCCGGATATCGAATGCCTCGGAGACGAGGTCGTTCCGTTCGTTTTGGCGGGAGACGCGGAAGGCGAAGCTGACGACGCGTAGCTCTCGTCCGCCGACGCCGCGCCGCTGTCGACGACGTCGTGCGAGCGCGGCAGGCCTCCCGCCGAGTCGGGTCGTTCTGGAGGCGTCATCTTCCAAGGGCCGGTGGAACCGTTGGTGCTCGCGAACTCTCCCGGCTGGGGCGTCACGTTTCCGGTCTTGGCGATCTTGCGCGGCGAGCACTTGCGGGATCCGCCGGGCGTCTTGGCGAACTCGCCTTCGGACGTCTCGCTGCTACTGTCAGCGGGCACTCCGCAGCCGCCGCTGCTCGAGCTGGTCGAGTCGTCGCTGCAATGCGATATCCTCGACGGTGTCAGGTCTCGGTCGTGGTCGCCGGTCAGAGAGTTGTTGTGCGGCAGACCCCTGTGTGACATCAGCGGCGACGTGCTGCCGTAAGGGTAGCTTGGTGCGGGAGGTCTGCGAAGGAAGGAACGAAAGGGGCGCGGATTAGAAGTGCGCCTGGTTACGCTTCTGCCGTGTGTATCGCCGAGCCGCTGTCAACTACTACTGCCCTTATGATACAATTTCTTTAAGCTCATCGAGAAGGTTCCGTGTGGCCTTTTAATTTCATTCAAACAAAACTTGTACTCGCGACACCGTTTCCTATCAGCTTCCACAGGGCAACCATTAGTTACGCTCCACTCAAAGGACAGGCCGAGTGGCATAGAGACATGTGAAGACGGCAAGTTATGCAAGGTCACTCAAGCAGATGCGAGCGCCGAATAGGCGTATGAAACCTCGTGGAACGATAATTTAAGTTCTCGACATTTTAGTTACATATCGCTAGGAATCACTGTGTCACGACATGCTGTTAAGATTTCTCTCCCTTCAAATACAAGGCGTTACGAATTGTATGCGTTATCTCTGGGGGGCCGTAAATAACAGTTATTTCCTTTGTAACGAATACGTTTGAGGCCGGAGTTACTTCGGTGATTTCGCGACAAAGTACGACAAAAGGGGCCAATTCAAACGTTATAGGAGTTCAAAGCGTAAACCTTAATTTGCTCAGCTTACTGTCCTTTTGGAACAACATAATTTAACTATAAGTGACACTGACCTATTGTATGTGACCTGCATGGTTGGGCTGCCACCCTTCCCGGCAGTCATGGTCAGCTTAGCCGATGTCGATGTCCTGTGGCCTGGGGGAAAAAAGAAAAAGGCGTTTTCTGAATCATTCAATCATTAAGAGTATAACTACCCTCAATTGTCCCTGCATGCCTCCCATTTAACTTCGTAAAAATGTTTAGTGGCTGACGATAATTTGGTACCCTGTTCCGCGCTCATACCATACCGCGAAGATTTTTTTTGCGCACCAAGATGTGTTACCGCTATCTTCGCATGAAGATAAAGAGCAGGTCACTCCGAAGCTACCAGGATATTTCTTTCATAGAAAAAAAAAGCATCTTGCATCTCTTAGCTACACATCGTTTTGCGAAATCGCTGCTGACCAAAGCTGACAGCCACAGGAGCACAAAGGTTGTAATGTTTACTTGACAAATACATTTTAAGCACAAGCGTTCTCTCACCGAAGAACAGTGAAGATTGCCACCGCGAATCTGCCTCATTTTTACTCCGCCATCGGGAGACATGCAATACCATGTTCAGATTATATGTAATCTTGCCCTCAGTATAGATGTCGGGTTGATGGAAGCATATTTACAAATTCCACACAAACAAACGAACAAAAAAAAAAACGCAGCAAGCTTGTTTTGGTTTGTAAGCGGCTATATTTGCTGCACGCGATGTTCGCCTGGTAGTCTTATTCGCAAATTATTCCGCCCTAAGTCTTTGTCAACAGATGAGAACCGTTTCACAACATTTTCTTTCATTTCCGCTGAATGCTATTTCACTAAATCGAAGGAGCTTGATGCAGCTTTGAGAGATACTTCAGTAAGAACCTTATAATCAGGCAGCAGAGGCTCACCTGATCTGCACCTGCATGGGTCGTGCTTGTCGAGGATAGTGCTCCAGGGTGTCCCATCCGCCGCCCACGCGTACCATCACGTGACTGCGGAGTATCTGCGAGGAGGAGGAGGACACACAGAGAACGGGAAGCCGTTAGCGAATAAGTCTGGCTGTAAGTTGACACTCAGATTGAGAAAGAAAAAGAAAGAGAAAAAGCAGTGCTCATACAATTACACATCAGAAAACGAAACAAAGAAATGCACAGAGCGATTGAAAGCCTCCCGCCTCACGAGGATGTCTCATTCGGACTACAGGGAATTACAGCCAAGCAAGAGAAGGAAAGACATAGAGGAGGAGCGAGGGACATGTGAACCAGAACAAAGTCTTATTCCGATTGGCCACTCTGCACTGAACAAAACAAACAACACGACATATCGGCATCCCGAGAGTTCTGAGAATAAGCACGGAGCCGCGGTTCTCATTTAAAACATCCGCCAAGGAGTATACAACAACGCTCGCGGATGTAATCACGCCGGCAATAGGATAATCACTCTAGCTATGCATAGCTCTTTTTGAGACTTGAGACATCAACCGCTGAAAAATAAATAAAGGGAAACGGGTCGTACGACATTACACCGATCGTCAGAAGCATTCAAGTGAGCTCCTCGAGCATCGGGCCCCCTCCGTTTCCAACGTCTACGTTATCTCCGCGTGTGCACGATACTCACCCGTACAAAGATGAGCACTTTGGTGTCTCCAATCCTGTACTTCCCGTCCGCGACGCGAATCATCGGGAACTGGGACGGGCAGGTACACCTGTTCAGCAGGTCTACGACCTGCACAAAAGTATACAACCAGAGCAATGCTCAGTACAGTCGAATACACTTTCGCATAGTAACGCTGATTTTCTGACACATTAAACAACAGGTGACGCAGACATAAGTGGATGACAGGCAGGCATTCAACAACAGCCCCCCTCCCTCTCCAAGGAAAAAAGAATACGTTTTCCAGCTAACCAACAACTCCGTATCAACACACCCCTTCATTCTGGTAACAAAATGGGTAACACCACCTCCCTCATATATTGAAGTACTGTATAAAGCATTGATAACAAGAATACGGAAAATTGAACCACATATGCTGAGCGACTTCGTGGCTGACCAACACCAGGTGTACAAAACTTCCGGAGTCCTCCAATGTGCCGTGCCTCATGATCACATCGCGGTTCTGGCACGTGTAAAGGCGGAGTGAATACTCGACGCCGCCTGAACAATGGAGGCCTCATGTTAAAACTAACATTTGTAAAAGAGGGCTTACGTTAGCGAGGACAACAACACACTCTTGTCAAAACGCTGGTCGCTGGCTGACCTTTCTCTTCCAAGGTCACTGCTGATCCTTGGCAGCGAAAGTATAGCCCTACAGCACGTAGGAGTTCCGTAAGCGAGAGACTGTTCTTTATTTACTTAATTTTTACCTCACTGTGCAGTAACGAAACGAACCGTGGCTCGAAAGCCCTTCGTAATAAAAAACGCGCGCACCTGCAGTCCAACTGCATCAGCTTCGGAAAGAGCTCGTAAAACTTTCGCACAGGCACATACCCGCGAGTTCAGTACCACATTCATAGTTCAGTACCACATTCATAAGATCCGCGGAATGTAGGCTCGTGTTCCGAGTAGGTATTTTCATGACTTCAAAGGAGCTAGATATCTCGTCCCCCGTTCGTCATTATGATAATCAATACTCCGAGCACGTATACTCGTTTCCACATACGGGCTTCTCCTAAACGCCTTTCCGGTTCGCTTGCCCTGCACGACCACAAGCAGTTTCAACTTGCACTCAACCTTGTCGCTTCATCTTCTTCCTCACTAGTGTTCTGTCAGAACAGGCAATGTCGAACCCGTCCCATGCTATCATCAGCGAGGAAAAACTAGATCCGTCACATAGTTTTGTTTTTCCCCCATCGCGATACGAATGACTTGTTTTGATCTTTCCGCCAGTCGGTCTGTCTTTCTTCCTAGAGTGCGGCTCGTCATATAAAGTACTAGACGCACATCTCTCCCGTCGGCGATGACGCCGGATAAACCACAATGGCCCACAACACTTCCGGTCGCGGAACTTGTCGTCGACCAGACCGAAGACAAAGTGAGGGATCGTTTTTCTATGGCGAGAAAGAGCGAGTCGCGGACAGGTCGGCCACGCACTCAGCCACGGCAAGGAAGATGCACGCGCACAACTCGGATGACGTTTTCACGAACTCCGCATATAACGCATCTATATAGATACCGTCACCGCAACTATAAAACAAGTGGCAGCGGCGGCAAGCTGTTTCCTTCTCCACGCCGCAGCTGTCGATGCCGACGGCCGCGGTCTCTGATGCGGGAGGCTGAGCCATTAATAAACCCGCGCGTATTCGTCCCTCTCATCGCCACAAGTGAAGCTCCGCGCGCGAAGCTCTGAGCAGCACCTCGCGCACCGCCGACAAACCAGCTTCCCCGACTCCATCTTTGCCTCTACTAATATTTTTTTTTTTCTCTCCCTGTACTCCGAGGCGTCCTTTGGCGCGTTGCTTTCGATTGTGAGCTAAGGCTTTGTGCCGCCAGAGGCAGGCGCCGCGGCGGCTCCGGGGAGGCGAGACCAAGACAGAGGAGGCCGTCGTCGGGCGTCGCTTATCCCGCAGAGAGTAGCGTAAGGATGAACGGCCACGATGCACCATTCTGCAACCCTCCCTCCCCTCCACACCCAGGCTACAACCCCCTCCTCCCTCCTTTCCTCCTACAAGAATACATGGTACGGCATCTTCTGCATCAAAAGGGGTGTACGCTTTGCCGCATCACACGGGTCGAGGGCCCGCCGCCTCGGGTGCCCGGAGAACTGAAGTAGCTGCATTCGAGGTCGTTGCCACGACAATCACGGCCGTCAGTGCAGCAGGCCCGGGGTACATACAGCGAGCTCGGAGTTTCTGGAACCTCGGGTTTCTAGAGCTCCGAGAGTCCCGGAGCAGGAACATTATTATGCGCTGACGCCCTTTGTTCGCGGCAACCAGCGTACTCTTGCGATACGGTGGCGTGTATGATACGGAGTGCTTCGTCACTTGGCGTTTCCTTTGATGTGTCAAAGGCGACCGTAAGGAGCCAAATGAACGACCGTCTCGATGCGAATCTGTCGCACAGCCTCGAGCTCATCGATTCCACCGAAAGCGATCATGATCACATTGTATTGGGGATCTGCATGCAAAGCCATAGCCCATGAAGTTACGTTGACCAAAATTTATTTAACGCTTTACATAAGCCTGTTGATTAAAATGCAGGTAGTAAGCGCGCCAAGTCGTATTTCAATAATATATACGTCACCGCAGGGCGCTCGTATACGAACAGCAGTATGTATATACTGCGGTTCTTTTATTATACCCTGATCGCAATGGACATGCCGTCATGCAGAAAATCCCTTACAAATCGGGTATCGTGCAGACCACCGCTGCGCGGGTCTTCCCTCAGTATACACTAACCGTGCCATCTTTACTAGCCAGACGCTTAACCTTTGGGCCTAACCTTTGGGCAAAAGATAGTGCACTGGCGTGAGAAATATGCCGAGTGCGTTGAATTCACAGTTCACTCGGCATACAGAAGCGCCGTTGGCTGCAGGCACTGTATGAAGCACCTCACGCCACAACCAAATCTGCGCGCGAGTGAATTATTGCGATAGTGAACGAGTGGTCACGCAAGTGCGTGAATGATTCCGTAGGGGAGCGAGCAATTCAGTGCCATTAATTTTGGCGGTGAGGGAGTGACAGTGCTTGAAAGTACCTATAACTTTGGGACTATACGCAGCGGCGCCAGAAATATCCAAGGCGGACGCCAAATTCTGTAGCTCGGCGCACCTACGTAAATGCATATGCTGTCGCTTACGCGGTTTCACTATACAGCTAACACCTCATCTAACTTCTCCACTTGCTTAAAACGGAACTCACGACCACGAAAATACGAGCCCACACGCCACTGCACCGCGCGACGCGACCGCAGGGACCAGGGACACGTGGCGCATACAAGAAAGAAAGCACGTGACACACAAAAGGAAAGCGCGCGCGCTTTCGAAATAGGCGCTGCGAGATATCTGTCAGGGGAGGGGTTTTGCCTTGCGGTGGAATGAAGCGACGGGGCGAGTAAGGTCGCGTGCGTGGCGCGCACACCGAGAATAGCCGTACACACGAGCACACCAACAAGGGGCTTTCCCTTTCTGCTGCCGCATGCGGAATGCTGCACCTCGTTCATCGTGCACAGCGCGTACTCGCTCGGGGACGCGTATTTATCTTCTGCGCGCGTGCGTCGCCCTGTACACGTTAACTCGCGTTTATTCCTGTGTTCCCGCTCAGTGTGTGCGTTCGTGCGTGTCCCCTATGTATGTATGTATGTATGTATGTATGTATGTATGTATGTATGTATGTATGTATGTATGTATGTATGTATGTATGTATGTGCAGTCGGCGGTCAAGAACTTAGCAACCACGAGAGACGGGAAAAAGCTGAATATTTCCGCTTCCTGGGCAGGCTGCGTTTTAGAGGTTTCCGGCGCGTTTAGTAGATGCAAACGATAAAGCAATGAGCACGTTTACCTGACACGGTCGGAAGTAGCTCAGAAATTTGAACGTGCTGCAATCACTGAACTGCTCGAATCATCGACTCTACGTACGTACGTATGTGCGTGTATGTGCAATTAAGAAAAAAAAAGAGGGAGGGAGAGAGACTAAGCTAGCGGTCGTTCCAAGTATGCGCGTGGACAGTTATTCGAAGCTGGATATAAGGCGGAGCTGCCTGACAAATGAAGCTTCTTTCATTTCCTAATCCCTTTCACAAAGCACTGAGACGTTTACTGAGGCTTCACCAGAGACAAGTTGTCGAGCACACGCAGAACAAGCTAAAATTAAGACCACTAGGACATGCCTTGGTCCTGCAGTAGCCCTGGAATATGCTGATAATTATTTTTTGATGATGACGAATAAATGAAGGTTTAAGTAAATAATTGCCAGATAATCCTCCACCACAGCGGTAAATGTGACCGTTTTTAATTCCGGAAGCGACGTGAAAAACCAATGAACCGTGTAAAGCTCTGATGTTAGCTCCACACCGAAACCACTATATCATTACGAGGCGCGCCGTAGGAAGCGGATGAGGGGGAGATCATTCTTTCAGTTATCTGACCATCTGCGTCTTGTCGAACTTGCCCATAAATCCAGCTATGCGGTGGGTATTTTCCCATTTCGCCGTGCATCGAAATGCAGCCGCAGCGGGAGGGAGCCGAACCCGCGATTTCGTTCTTTGCAGCACAATACAGTATAAGAACGCTGAGCAAGCGCCGTAGAACACACTTCTCTTCACACTTATCGCCGGCGAAAAGCGGCCGAGGCAAACGCACGGAACCTCTCGTCCTTAACGGATGAATGATAACGCCAAGTGCGCATCGAACGCAATGAAAGACTTCGTCGGTGGACGTGCGAGCGCACCCGCTTATCTCGACGACCTTCTCAGGGTCGAGAGAAGGGCGTTGAGATAGGCCCGAAAAAAAAAAAGAAGAGAAAGGGAAAAAAGGTTCGCTGCGAGCAGCGTTATACGTTAGAATGTCTCAAGATTGCCATGATCGCGATAATGCATATGTAGCAGGGGCACTTGCCCCGTAATGACGAGATGTGTACGTGTACACTATCAAATGATGGCCTGCTCGCGAGATCGAAGGTTCGAAAACTTGAACTTGTTTCAGAAAGCGGCTTACAAGTATTGCCGTACTAAAACAACAGCTACTACTGCTACTAGTACTACTACTAATGATAATAATACGATATGACAATATCCGTTTATCAATGGCCCAAACACAATGTGAATGCACGTCGGAAGAGCGAAGGAATGGGCGAACCACCATCGATAAAAAAAAAAAATAAACGAAACTATATCAAGGAACATTGAGTGCGTTTATTTGTTTAATCCTCGTTTGATTGATACGATTACGAATTATGATATACTATACGATATGACGTGCTCTATCTTGGGCTGATACACTGAAAGGGTCACTGCACGGAGCAGGCCATTGTAGCCATTGCTCAAGAGCCACAAGCTGGGCTCTTGAGCAATGGCTACAATGGCCATCGTCTACAGCCATATCGCCGATAGGGAGGCGAAGATTGTAGGGTTTACCTAAAAGGAAGCCCTGCGCACTCCGTATGAGCACATGATTGTCCCAACGGAGAAATAGATCACCAAAATCTGTAATCTCGTAACTGCTGTACGACAGGGAACACGTAACCATAGCTGCCGTTTGCAAGAAAGAAATGCGAGCGCGGTAGCGCGCACTTGTAACCACTACGTGGAGCAGATATTATGACTGGACAAAGTCCTTCGTGTTGGACTCATGTATCGCAAGGGCAGCAAGGCCTCCCTTTTCCGAGCTTATGAGACTGTCACACAAGATGAGACCGGCGACAGTGTCCGAAGGCTGAAAATTTGTGACAAAGGTCGTTACTTGAGACTCGCGCTGATTGTGAGGAGAGCTTTTTTTTTTCTTTTTTTTTATAGGCGTGTCTAAATTGAGATGGCGCCGACACACGTGGTCCAAGTGTCCGAGCAGACGTGGCGAAGAGGGGTTACGACCCTGCCTGCGAGGGGGCGACGAATTAAATAACGAAGCTCTTAATTTAGAACAGGGGCGGCGCTTTCAGCTGTCGCTCAGCGACGCGCTGAGGTGCTAGGCGGCGACGTCTGTCTCAGGTCCAGCGAAGTGAGACGACCATTGAACCTGCTTCGCGGAACGGCACACTTCACGCGCGGAACCCCCCCTCCCGAGCAGGCGCCCCACGGGCACAATAATATCGTCGTCCGCATCCGCGGCTTTCTCTCTGTTGTGGCGAACGGGGAGAGCTTGAGCATCTGAGCTGCCATTGAATGCAGCTATACTCTATACACGTAGTTTCACGCCGTAACTATAAATCTGCGTGCGTGTGCGTGGGTGAGTGTATGGGCGTACTAATGACTGATTGATTGTGCTAGCGAGTGAACGATTTTGTCGGGAAGTGATTATGAACTAGCGCTTTTGCCAACGAGAGTGATCGTGCTTGTGAGCGATTGAACGAACGGTAAGGCCAGTGTATGCGTGGTGAGTGACTATTTATTCATATACACGTGTGGCCCGCTCTGACCATGTCAAGTGCGAAGCATACCCGGCTCAAATCCCACCAACCCGTCGTGTACATCTCTATCAGCGACCAATAGGCGATGAACTTCCCAATAAGCGGCGAAGTGAACGCAGACAAGCACGCAAAAACAGTGCAACGAACGTGCGAACATGACAGCGTCCAATACACAGCCGGGGTCATGCCTGCGCTTTTCCCCGAGGCATGCAGTGTCATTACAGCAAGTTCAAGCACGCGCGCCAGCAGCAGCAGCCCAAGGCGCACCCGCCGACGCTGCGGGTTGCGGTCGAGGTCACGCACCCTGGTCGACCGTGTGCACCCCTTCCACGGCCAGGGTCACCGGCAAGAGAGAGCAAGCATTGAACCGCGACTAAGAAGGGACGGCCCGTGATTTGTCGTTTAATTCGGGAGCCCTAATGATGCCACGTCGTCAGGGTGCTTCGGAAATGATGCGATTATCCCCGCTCGTTGGCGCGGGTTGCGAGCGCGCGCGCGCGCGCGCTGAGAAAGCTTGCGTGCGGAGCGCGGGTAATTTGAACCGAAAATAGCCAGCCCGACGCCGCGCTGCACCACTACTCGCGCGCTATCCTGCGCGTCTCTCTGTCGCCTGCCTCGACAGAGGTCGCTCGCGGTGGTACGGTGTTGAATGACCTCATCGGTCTCCGTGGCTGTGGGCTGCTCTCGCGCAACCCGTCAAGTCACAACGACAAAGGTGACAATGGCATCGCTTTGTCTGCTAACTAATTAACTGCAACCGCAACTTACCAAAAAAGCAAAAAAACAAGGACGGAGCCGCTGGCATGCGGGCTGCTCCGAGTTGTGCAGTCGAATCAACAGCCCGCCTGGTTCTCTCACTAGGTTCGCAGTTTTATTGCCTCCTGCCGTGGTGGCTATTACATAGCAGTCCTGAGCGTGGAGGTGCGGGTTTTAATGGGAGAAAAATGCAGAAGCGTCCACACACTTGATATTTCGGAGCGTCTCAAAGAACACCCCGTGTTAGAAATCGATCTGGAGTACTACGCTACAGCGCGCCCCGTAATCACACATCATGGATTTGGGACGCAATAAAAGACCCATAATTTAATTGTAACGCAGTGGTAGGTATTACGACCAACTCGCTATATATGGCGTCACTGATGCCGTTGTCGTCTGCTCAACTCCATATTATTTTGATTTCTTGGGGTTTTACGTCCCAAAACCAGCTCTGATTATCAAAGACGCGTCGTAGTGGAGGGCTCCGTAAATTTCGACAACCCTGGGTTCTTTAACGTGCACTGACATCGCACAGCACACGGGCCTCAACATTTAGCCTACATCCAAATGCAGCCGTCGCGGCCGGGATTCGATCCCGCGACCTTCGGATATGCAGCCGAGTGCCATAACCACTAGACCACCGTGGCGGGGCGATCAGCAGGCGAGTATACCATATAAACTAAACCACCGTAGCGGGGCAACTCCATATTATGTATCACTATCAACATTGCTCACTTTCTTACTAAGATAACTGACAAGCTACGAGAACTTTCTCAGCTCCAACACGGCTTCCGAACGAGACAGGAAAAAAAAAAATACTAATAAGGAGTATCTTACAAACATGGCTTCAGCACAGGTGAACTCTAACGCGAAATCATATATACCGGTAGGTCCACGTGACATTATGTATGCGCGAACGAATTGCAAGCACTCTAATCAGCCGCCATCTTGCTCGGGCAGCCGCCTGCATCGCCTTTTTTGACATAGATACCGTTTCTCGGCGAAGCTACCTTTCTTTCATCTGCTTCTTGAAGAATTTGATGACACTAGAAATTGTCAGCAGTTGGAACACGGTCATTACAAATCACAATAATATGCGAAACTGAAGTGACATTCTGTCTCTTGCTTGGCGTGGGCTTCGTACGAAATTTAAGACCCTCAGTGCCCGACGATACTAAATATAAAGCAAGACGCAATGCTTAAAGGATCACACGACTATTGCAAGATATTTCTGGTGTCGGCGTGTCAACACTACAATATAATTTTGAAGCGCGCCAGAGTGGGGGATTCCACATTAACTTTTATTACCTGGGGTTTTCCAACATGCACGTAAGTCTATAAGCACACGGCTATCTTGCATTTCGTCTCCATCAAGTAGCAGCCGCGTCCAGGAAGCCTTCATGGTTGAATACTGTACACATGGCTACATACAGTTAGAACTTAGAAACACTTTAGCTGCTGTGTTGCTGCGGCGGGTCACGCGCCTTTACTGTGACACCGGTTTGGAGATGCCAGTCCTGCACCACATATGTATCGCAAGAGGGTCACGTGACTACTGAAGACCCGGTCTCACTTGACATTCAGGTCGCAAGCGGTCGGGTTCTGCAGACTCGCTGCAGGTGAGTACTCTATACAGCACCCATCTGCACCGAACTAATTCAGCAGCCGAGTAAGCCTACCGTGTCCCGGCAAGCGCGAGTCACCTAGAAATAGGTGCAGCGCGTCGAAATGCAGGCCGCGCTCGCCTAGCGCCCGGCCGCGAAAGAGGCACACCCCGGGCGAGCAGATTTATGATCCACGCCAGGGTAAACAGAACGGCGGGACAGGGCACAGCTGATGCCGCGCAAGCGCCGTTGCGGCAGCGGGGCTGATTGTAGCGGAAGGGCGCGAACCTTACACAAACTCCTCAACGCGGCGGCGAGGACGGATACGAGGTGCACGCAGAGCCCTCGCTCAGGCCACGGTCATGGCCAGCAGTCGCCCCGTCTCGCCCTCTCGTCAAAAAAAACACGGCCTCGTTTCCTCCTCGTTCGCTGTCTTTAAGGAACAGCGACGAGTCGGACGGAAGGCTCGCTCCGTCGCGAATTTCCCCTTGTGAATAATAAACAGCGTGTAATTATTAGAAGGTTGAAGATTTCTGGGATTTTACGTGTCAAAATTACGGTACTATTTTGAGAGACGCCGTACTGGAAATTTCGACCACCTGAGATTCCTTGACGCGCACAGACATCGCACAGTACATGGACCTCTAAGATTTCGCCTCTATACTGATAATGTGAGCGCGCCGCGGCCGGAGTCGAAACCGCCTCTTTCGGGGTCGGCAGTCATGAATTATTAGAAAGCGTCGAGCTCTTCAGCATATATACAGGGCTCGTCTTTTTCTGTACATATCGCATCCACTGTGGGCAACGGGAAAAGACGGCGACCTATTTTTAACTGAATTTGTCTAGAGTACAGCCTCATTCCTCGGAGCCTAAATACACTTTAAACAGGCCAGGTACACACCCAACATAAAACGGTTGTTCAGCACAGCTTATATCTTGGCTTGTTGGCATGCTATCGACGAAGAAAATGGTGCAGGATGCACGAGGACACGACAAAAAGATGCGATTGTTTTCTGTTATCAAGAAAAATGCACGGTAAGCTAAAGTATTGAAGTTACATGTCGTCACGTTTGGATTCCGCGCGCATTCGCCACCCGCCCGTTAAGTTAAGCGATAAAGAGCACTCATTCCTTGGGAATTATATAGTCCTTAGCCCTTGCACACATGACCGTTGATGTGTTTCCTCAAGCCACAAATGCCTGCGAGTGTGCAAATATTATTTTGGAAATTGTATCGTCTTGTGTCGTTGTGTCTTCTCTTTGCGTCTTCGTTTCCTCACCGCTATTCTTTTCGACGAAATTGGGTGGTGTCTTCCGCGTGAATGAACGAAATGATTGCGTTACGGCTTCCCGCCGTTCTAGAGCAGAAAATACGAAACAATGGTCATAGATTAACTCTTAATTCTTCACCTGATCTGTGCGCATTACGAATCTACTCGACATCGCCGAATGCTTCAACCTTGCTCAACAACGGAACAGTCCACTGACGCCGAATACTGGGCGCTGACGAAACAAAAGGACGATTATAAACAGTTTTACGCGCGATGTCGCCGGCAATATATCGTCACTCCCGAATGCGTGCGTTCGTCTGTACATGACTGGCAACGCCGCGGTAACCATGTTATACCGCGGTTACCGCGGTATAACATCCGTGCCCGGCAGAGTGCACTGAAACGTGTCGTCCGGACTAACAGGAATGGAACTGTACAGTGTGGATTTCCAAGTACAGTACTAGCCGTTCCGCTTGAATGTGCTACCAATACAGACGATACACCAGAGGCGCGGGACCCCAACTTAATTTTGTGCTCCGCGAAATGGCTACGACACGGTGTAATACAGTATCTAGGTGGCCTTGCTATATACGCGAGGTATACACAAAGCTGCAAGAAGGAGGCGGGACGCGCCTGTGTGTCGTGGATACATGGCGGGCACAGGACGACCTCACGTAAGGAGAGGGCTTTATTAGTATAGGAGTGGCGTGTGTGTGTGCGTATATATATATATATATATATATATATATATATATATATATATATATGGAATGTGTATATGCTTCGCTGCCTGGGCCGATACAACACGCCATAGGCGAGACAGGCACAGTCTCGATGACCGGTTTCTAGAGTTGGCCACGCGTCTACACGGTCTAGAGGAAGGTGCGCTCGGGCGACTGTGATGACAGGGTCTCCACATGCGGGGCCAAGCCACCAGGTTGCACTGTCAGCTGTGCCCAAGAGGAAGTTGCGTGCAGTGCGCTTTAGGCTATACCGAACGACGTCGAGAGAATGTTTTCTATTAACGTATTAGCGATTGCCTCTCTAGAAGCGTGGTACTGAAAGAGAAGAGGTTTTTTTTTTTTTTTTTTTTTAATGTGTGCAGATGGGACGGTAGCGTCCTCTGCATGGGATTGTGAGAAGCGTTCAAGACAAACGTCTGAGTGAGCTTCGCTTTATCGAAGACGTCTCACTAGCGTTGAAAACCCACGGTGCCAAAATGAGCCACAAGCATCACGCCGGTCCCTATAAATAACCCCTAACAGCTTGGAAAACTTGTCTCTTCTTTTTTTCTTAAGGTGGGGGGGGAGTCGGTAAATATTAACACAAGGTGTAAACTGGCCTTAACCTTGTCTCTGGTATTCACATTTGCTTTAAGGCGCCAGAAAACACAAACCACGAGAGAGTACACGGGACATAGCGCCCACAACAGGACTGGTCTATATGGCCGTTCTTGCGCAGTTTATGCCCTTTGTTTTGACTCTCTAACAAAATGTTGCCGAAAAGCCTTCGTTTCGCGCATCCTTAAGAGAAAGGTCCCATTGAACCAACCTCCAGCTGCGATCACAAACATAATCCCAGTAACAACTTCCGTTGTCCAGTGTACCCACCAATGTAATGGGAAGCCCCAGTTTGGGCGCAGGAGACAGCACAAATTGCATTGTTGTCGAGGCCGCATGCACGCAACTGCTACAAGTCTATACAACACCAAAACTTTCGCGAACTGCACAAGCGCACTCAATGGCGCCGACGGCGGTAGGGCAGATCCCGCTATGTGGGCCGACGACGGTGTACAGTGTCAAACGCTATTGACCCCTTCGGGTCAATAGCTACCCGACCAAGCAGCCCGAGGGTGGAACGGCTATGCAAGCGTGAACACACGGGACAAGCCAGCGTGCAGCAAAAGCATCGGCGCGTACATAAGTGTTGCTCCGGAGCTATTCGATGCCGTCCGCTGCGGCCGAACCCCCTTATTTACTGCGCCGTTACACAGCCGCGGGTGTTCGCTTCAACACGCGTCGTGTGTGAGAGTGGACGATGATCGTCACGACGCAGAAGGAGAGAGAGGGAGAAAGATAAAAAAGAAAAAGAAAAACAAGCATATATGGTGGTATTAAGTGATGCCTCGGAGCGCAGTGGGATACGAGGGCTGACTGCAAAACGACCCGCCCCTGTAGTGTATTGCTATACAGGTAGGCTCTGCAGTAATGACCCCACCCGCCCCTGTAGTGTATTGCTACAGAGGTAGGCTGTGCAGTAATGACCCCTGCCACGCAAAACGCCTCGCATCACTGATAAAAAAGCGCAGCTCGGGTGCGCGCTTTTCGCTATCGGTTGCTTGCTTGTTCGGCCGCTTACACAGGACGGCGAGGCGTGCAGTTTGCACTTTTAACGCGATAGAGTGAAAGAGCTCGCTGCGCAGAAATTCCGGCGTCGGCGTCGTTGGTTGTGAGCGAAAGAATCAGCGTAGGTGAGTGCAGCGCTACACGAAACACGGACAAAGAAGAAGACGCACAGGACGGGTGCGCCGCCTTCCTCTTTGTCCGTGCTTCGTGTAGCATTGCAGGCATTTCAGGATGAACCATTACCAACTAGCTCAAGTCTCAATTCTAATGGTGCCTTCTTCGTCGGCGAGTTTCGATGGCGCATCTACGTCAAACGGCGCAAGTCGACGAGGGAGGCCGCGCGGTAACTCGAGTAACTCGCACTCTCTGCGAAGTGGTGTCGCGACAATTACGTGGCTAGGCGACTGAGGAGCATGGCAAGCGCAAGAGGGCGCGATGAGAGTGGGACCAGGAGTCGCAATCGCGTTCAAATCTTAAGGCGAAGCTTAAGGGTCCCACAATTTTGTGAGATTGAACGAGGAAGAATTGGTCGCAATTCAATCAATGTATACGGAAAGCTAATATCCAAACCATGCGTAGCGTTATCTTCGTTTGCCCGGCTTCTTCTGCTGAAGCTGCGGCCGGTCTGAGCACGTGTTGTCGTGAAAACGACATTTCGCAAATCAGTTCAGCGGAACTAAATCCGCAGGGTGAAGTAAGCGGTGATCAAAGAAAAAGAAAAAAAGTCTACATTGCGTGATTCCGCAGAAGTGGCTTGCTATATTCATTCATGTGTTTCCTGCTGTCGATCAATTCGCCCTTCCAATACTAACTGATAACTGAATTGGTAGGGCGACCGCCACAGACAGAAGTAAGTTCAGGGTTCGATCTCCGGACCAAAGTTTGAAAAAAATTATCCTGCAGGATGAATTTTTTTCATGCTTTGAAGCTTTCATTTCTGAGAAACCCATACGGGTTTCCTTGTCGCTTTGTGCTGTAAGGAGGTGTACGCCAATTTTCCCTTTTGAAGAGCGAGGTTTCCGTGTGCGCGTTCCGTAAAGGATATGGTAAATGTATACATACAAGCATACGCATCACGGAAGCTTGCATTTCACATTCTACATATAGAGACGCGTAATGCCTTTGCATTAATGAAACCAAGAAGACACGCTGCCGTTCTCAATTTTTTGAATTTCACTCGTCCACTCTCGTCGTAATGTGGGCGCCGTGTGCACATGTGTGGACTCCTGAGCAGCAACCACGCCAATCGAAGGCAAGTAATTACCACTGATAACAGAATTATGTCTGCGTGCGTGTGTGTTTTGTCTCGATGACCACCATTGCAAAAAATGAAATGCGTTTTTTTTTTTTTGCACCTTTGATCGAGATTCTACGTCACCCCTGCGTCGTGTTCAACGCATGCACTTTCGCTGGCCATCCACCCTCACAGAGTGGAATGGGCGGTTCAGAATGGAGGCTAGAAGTGCTCAACTTCACCCTCCTAGGCCCACTCGGGGACCATCAGGTTGATTTTCTTTTTCCCACAACCAGATAATAAAAGGCGCACAGGTGGATATTGTACGCACATTACAAGGTAATTAATGGATTTCTATATAATTTACTCATGTACAATTCTCCCGCCGACACATGCGTGGAAGAAACCCAACAAGTGAAGCCCAGGCTGGTACACAGGCAGAACTATTCTACAGCGTAAAGTCCGTCCGCCGCATGTACACGCTGCCGAACCGAGAGGCGGGCGCCGCGGTTCGTCGCGTCATCCATTACAAGCGGACAACCCAAAATTAAATCATTACCTTCTCTCAGGCCCTTACTTCATCATCGTTGGCTCATTTACCGGCTTTTCGTTGTTGCAGTGAAAAAATTAAAAAAAAATAAAAGGAATACGAACGCAGGCCTGTGTGGACGAGACGTTAGGGGAAAGAAAGATAAAATAAATCGTGACGTGGAGGGCAGCAGAAGAGATGATTTATATAAAGAACGCCGCGACTGCGTATACGTCCATGGTAAAGAATTGGTAGGCAACCCTATCATTACACCGAGACTGCATGAAAACAATGTTGCTGTTATAAGAGGAGGATAGCTATAGCATTGCCCGACAATTGCCAACCGTTAGACAGCGGTTTGCCATGAGATATTCAATAGTAGGCAACACTGGCGGCCGATAACCAGTTATTTAGATAAAATTAGCAATCGTTTTATCATCTTTACCTGCCTTATTTAAAACCAATGTTACTTCGTGAAGCGCACGCACGCACGCAAGAAAGGAACACATACGGGCAAGAACGCGCGCGCGCGCGCGCGTGTTTGTGTGTGTGTGTGCGCGTGTGTGTGTGTGTGTGTGCGCGTGTGTGCGTGCGTGCGTGCGCGCGTTTCAGTGTGTATATCACGAAGTAGTAATGTCAGACCAACGAGCCCAACAAGCTGTCCTTCTTAAGCAATGTTGCCTAGTGCGAACCAGTGCTACCAGCATACTAGAAGACGCGGTACTTGAACATGGTCAGAAATATGCGTCGTACCCCGTTACCTAATGCGTGCAGAACGCTTTCCGGAGCACATCGCCTCAAAGAGTACCGTGGGAACTATATAGGAAGACCGCTAAGTGTTTCAGGGAATAACCAATCGTGGAGGGAACCGCATCTGTCGACTCAGTGCATGTCTAACCTCTGTACCCTAATTGATGAAGAAATCGCAAAGTACGATTTAAAACAGGGAATGTCGCGGGAGCCAACGTTTCGACAAGCGGACTTGTCTTCGTCAGGGCGGCAACTGCGACATTCCCTGTTTTAAATCGTACTTTGCGATTTGTTAATCAATTCAAGCATCCATCTTCCCCTGAGCTTCTCTTCTAGTTTGGATCTCTGTACCCTAAGTTATATGAACTGGAGCTGCGTGTGTTGAGAACCTGGCCGACGCGTCAGTCTCGACGTAGTACACACAGCGGAAAGTGCATGCGAATTGTCCCAAGCAGACCCTGAAGGTTTCTCAACACGAAAACACCATAGTGTTTTCGTGTTGAGAAACCTCATCGGTAGAAATACCTCGCGCCCAGGCGTCAACACAAATGATACTAAAAGACATGTGACAAGTGCTGACGCCATCAAACAGCAACGTGTATGACGTCCCATCATCATGTGAAGTCGTGTGGCCGCTCATTGGCTGCGATTGACTAAATACGTGTATACTGCGTACGTGATTCTGACCACAGGTGCTTTCGCATTCACCCACTTAAGCTATTAAGCATCGGCTTCAAGCGATAACTGTAAGTCCCGTCACGGCTTTTTACTTATACGGGAGTCGTTCTCTATACGGTGGAACGCAAAACCCGAAGCAATCGAACGTCCTACTTCCCATAGCCCGCTTCCCCAGAGAAGCCGATCGGCCCTGCATAACGTTATACATATGTTCCCGCTGATGGGCCTGCGTGCCAGCACAAGCAGCATGCGTAGGTGCTACATAAACGTGAATCTCCGCCAACGGCCAAACGCAAGCACGATGTCCGGTAAACGTCCATTCTCATTCCCATCTGCTCGCAGACGCAACGCCCCCCTCCTAGTGTTGCCCCCTCCTGGCTTTGCTTACGTCGCTTGGCCTGGCGCCGGTCGTTTCCCTCCTCTCCTTCTGCAAGGCCGGCCGGCCGAGCTGAAGGTCATGTCAAGGTCACCCGTAATAACAGACAACCCCAAATTAAAGCGCGCCCCTCCTCGCGTCTTCTTCCCGTGGCTTCTTTCGTCATCACCCAACGTGGCCCACTCTCGGAGCATTCTCCGCATTATTTTTTTTTCCTTTTCAGTACAACCGTACGCGTGAGCAAATTGTGGCTAGCCTATGCGTGCGTGCACGATGTTGCGAAAAAGAAGAAAAAGAAAGAGAAAGCGAAAGAGGGGGGTGGTTCCCAGAAATCAAGAGCGTAGACCACCCGGCTACTGGCGCAACCGCTCGTTGCTAGGCGCTGTAGCTTCTTTTTTGCCCGATTCCAGGGCACGACACGTTTTCGTCGACATTTCGAAAGAACGTAAGCACGCGTGCACTTTGTGACCAGCTGCGCAAAGGAAGAAAGGCAAGTGCGGCTGTGCACTTAAACGCGCTTGATGACGCGGACTGCCCTCGCTGTAGATTGTCAAAGAGAGAGAGAGAGAGAGAGGACAGCTGATCTTCCAATGCAGCTCATCTTGAACAACACTGAACACTTTTGTACGCTCGAAAAGATGCGTGTGTCAGCGTATGTTCTTGGTGGTCCAGAGCGGATATTTTCTTCTTGGTTCGCACTCTTTCTTCAATTTTTTTTTGTTTCGCTCTTTGTTCTAGTCAGAGCGCTGCGCATTAAGGATTTTGTAACGGGCGACTCTTCAGAGAGGTATGCGTTCACGTTATCCTGCATGTATCCTTTCAAACACATCGCAATAAAAGAAGCAAAATCGATTATTGCGCAGTGCAAATTCACGACGTATAGCCGCCGTTATCCACTTGGGCCTTATATTTCTCGAGGTGGCGGACAACTACTGGTTCTTGTTAAACCTTTGCCAACCCGTATTACGTAATCTCTCCCGAAAGAGAGAAAGAGAGAGAGAGAGTGAGTTGCTTTCCTTGACAGGTTAAAGTGACTGATAAAGCGGGCCGAGAAAGGAGTTTGTGCCGCTGTAACAAGGCCTTATCCTGCAGATGCCGAGGCGAGGTGAGGCCCAATCTCGGAGAAAAAAACGGGATGGGACGAGTTAACCGTACCCAACGTTAAAGGCAAGAGTTAAAGCCAGTTCCACTCCTGTGAAATGTGAGCAAACAGTGGAGCTGGCGTCAGGGTGTCAACTTCGCTATCACTGTCATTACCACGATCACGTGACTGTATTATGCCCTGCGATTGTATTATGCTCTGTTTGTTCATGAAGGAAAATACCATATCGGACCATACCATTACCATTACAGATACCATACCATACAACTACACCACACCGCACTAAACTAGAACACAGACAGACAGACAGACAGACAGACAGACAGACAGACAGACAGACAGACAGACAGACAGACAGGTTAACCAGGAGGATCTGGAGGGAACGAGAAAGTCGGGAGTTGATGTGGAGGCCGAAATCAAAAAAGAAACTACGGCTGCCTCCCTTTCGACGTTTTCATCTCTTCAGTCGAAGGCTTTCCCGATGCCGGAAGGAAGCGGCATGATGTCCACACGTACAACCTCGGGGGCAACCCCACCACACATCCGAAGCACAGCCGAGCGAGCGCCGTGACATATGCGCATCCCGGTTGTTCATCGGCTCTCCTTCACGGTCGAGCAACCACCGGCGCGTGGCGGTTGTCCGCGTGACACATCGCTCGCACCTTTCTCCGGTTTAGCCGCAAAATTTAATGCCACGTTGTGATGCCTTCGTTCCCTCGTCGCGCCCCGGTGATTTTCTATATCGGCGGCGAATTCAATGCGACACGAACAGGACGTCGTTCGGGGCGCGCTGTGAAGCGAACAGCGACGATTCCGAGAGATGAAGACGCAACAGCCGGTGAATCACAACGGTACATCGTTCCGCGAAATATTTATGCATCACCCCACCCCTTTGCTTTCTTAATTAATGCGTATAGCGCTTCCGTACTTTGATACAGAAACGTTATTCGCAGCTCCACCCGCACTGTGATATACTTATATACCGATACAGACACTTTCATATACCGACAGGCCGGTATTTAATTCGTGAGTGAAGTCGTTGGCAGGCCCATACGCACACACATGCACGCACGAAGCGTACACACACACGCGTCCGTCTTGAGCGGGTTGTTTACGTGTACTGCCTGCCAATCCCTCATTTCACCACCCGCACCATTTTTTTTGGCTGCTTTTTTTACTGCGTCTTCCCTCCCTTTGGTGTCCATTCTGTCGTTCTCACGGCCCATCGGTTCTGCCCAAATCCGCTTCCTCTTAACTTAGACATTGAAATCAAAATCTTGCCTTTCTCATTTTACTTCGTAAAAAAGGACAGACTTATTAAGCCATTATTTTTTTCGAGATAACCGAACGCGCAGGAGTCAAGTGCACTGCTGCTAACACGTCGAAAGAGGAGCGACGTATAGGCGACCGCAGCCTATATACAGTAAACCGGACACTACATATACGGATAAAAACTCGTTCAGACATCACTTTCCCTCAAACTTCGAGAAGCAACGCGCGGAGTGGGGATGGACGAACGGTGATGGACGGGGCGAAACAACTGCGCCGCTGTGTAGCGCGCGTACACATCGCAGCGTCTCACCGAAGATGCGCCGTGCACGCCAACAAAACAACGAGGAAGTACACTACACAGAGGATCTCTCACGATACGACGTGCACGTACACAGAATATACGTGCGGGGTGGCATACACAACGGAGACGCTAATGGCGCGATTGTTTCGCCGCGCGGGTCTGGATGAACGCGTCTCGATTCTTCTTCTTCTTCTTCTGGAGGAACCACTACCGCGAAGCACTGCTACATACTTCTCAAGAGGGTGTTCACGATCTCCTCGTTTCCTCATGTTCTTGCAGCGCATTTTGACGCCGGCAAAACGACGCCGCAGGCAACAACAACATAAGGAGTGAGGTGAACAAACGACCAGAGACGATACTATAACGGTCTAAACGTCGAAGATGGTGTGGGGATGCGATTCCTCTCTGTGGCGGCAGCGACCGCAAGACCGCAATACGGTCCCGCATGGCTGCATCGTATGTGAGCGAAGTTACGGCTTCCTTGTCCGCCTTCGGGGCCGGCATAAACCGAAAGTGATCGCTTCATATATAGCATACAAGGCACCGCAGCTCTTCCTTCGAGAGACTGAGGGAACGGCCGTCATGAAAAGAAATGCAAAACTGTTCCGAACGCGTGGCAGTGGCTGAACTTGCGACCTCTATTTTTCCCCATTTTCCTGCAACCATTGTGCGGAACAACGCTTTGCATCGACGGATCGCATCCGCGATGCACGGCATTCATATCACGCCGGGTGTCTTCTTTCTTTCATTTCGGCGTCGTGCCTGCGAACCGCCGCGTGCATATACTTTCTTCGGAAAATTTTCTTTTCATCGATCGGGGTCATCTCACGCGCTGTGAGGGTTGTGAATAAGTCGTCGGCTCGTGTCTTCGTCCAAGTCGACTGAGGCGTCGCGCGTTGACGCGGCTTTAGGTACACGTTCACCAGCTGGGCTTGCTTCGTTATAAAGAAACCCAGGTGGTCAAAATTACTCCGGAGCTCTCCACTACGAGGCGCACCTCATAATCATATCGCGGTTTTGGCACTCAAAACCCCATTAATTAGTAACTAATAAATGCCAGCTAAGAATGTGGCGCTCCAGTTACGAAACCGTATTAAATTGACTGTTGCTTGTGTATTTTCTCACTACTGACGCCGGTGATAACGAACGCCAGTGTTTTCTCGAGTGTGATTACGCGAAGTAGTAGTAGGTTCCTTACGTAAATAACAGTAGCGTTCAACACATGTATAGTTAAGAAGTTGATAGTGTTGGCATTACGTCACTGAAATAATTGATTTGTGGGGTTTTACGTCCCCAAACTACGATATCATTATGAGAGACGGCGTAGCGGAAAGCTCCCGTATTTTCGACCACCTGGAGTTCTTTAACGCGCGCAGACATCGCACAGCACACGGGCCTAAACACTTCGCTTCCATCGAAATGCTGCCGCCGCCACAGCGATTCGATCCTGCGACCTTCGGATCAGCGGCCGATCGCCATAGCCACTAAGACCACCGTTGCGGGGCTTTCTTCCCTGAAACTTTCAAACAAATCAATCTTTTCTTTGTTGTTGTTAATACTGTGCAAGGCGAACTACTCGAAAGTAGTAGTAGTAGTAGTAGTAGTAGTAGTAGTAGTAGTAGTAGTAGTAAGCACTTTAATCTTTACTGCCATTGGAAATGCTTTTCTTTTTTCATCTGCATCTCAGAGAAATAAAATTTCAATAAACGTTCGTGCTGCCTACAGCTGCCAGCGGTGTACTTGTTCGCAGTATGCTTGCGTCAAAAACGATGACATTTTGATGAGGGACGCCTTTATGGTGGGCGAAACACGTAAAATTTTGACCATCTGTGTTTATTTAACGTGCCCTTAAACTAAGTACATGTTCTTGCCGGGACCGGGAATCGAACCGCGACCTCGGGAAGCGCGAAATCGTTCGCGCTAAGCTACACCGCGACGGGCAACGGCGCGAAGGATAAGGTGAAGAATACGCCAGCCGACAATGTTTCTCATGGTAAAGACGGAATACTAACGCGACGGTGAAATACAATAAATGCCTCAGTTCGGCTCACCTTTTCTCATATGTTATGTGCCCCTCGCGTATCGCTTTATACTTGCAAGCCATGGACCGCCATGTGCAAAGTGAACAGGCGGAAGCGCGGGCCACACGAAAACGACGCAGACCGTTAAAGGATTAACACACCGCGCGATATAAGTCACGCATCATCATCATCATCAGCCTATCTTATATCCACTGTATGACGAAGGCCGCTTCCAACGATCTCCACTGTGACCTAGCTGCAAATCTCGCGCGAAGCGAGATCCGTGCAACCAATTTTGACGAGCACGCGGATTTTGCACGCCGACACCACACCATCAGTGCCACATTGACACACACACACACACACACACACACACACACACACACACACACACACACACACACACACACACACACACACACACACACACACACACACACTTCTGCAGTTCCTGCTCAGAATTTCGTTTTTTTCGACGACTTAGAGGCTCGAATATGTGTCACGTGCCGCTGCGCGCAGGCGTCCGGGAACAAACAAAGCGTCGCGAAAGTGTTGCCGGGAGCCTCTTCGTGTACTTTCTATAACGCAACCCGCACAATAGGATCCTACATACAGCCAGGATTCCGCAGTCTCTTTTATACCGCTACACCCAGAAACCGCATCACGGTGCCCATGTGGCGAAATTGCGTGCACGGCTGCGGCGTAGATCACGTGCGCGTGTTGCGAAGACTCCATTGTGCAAGCACATCTGAATACATTCTCTCGTTTCGAGGGACGTGCGTGTTGACGATAACGCACTCAGCTCCCCGTAACGGCACGCGAAGCGCGTTCGGCTAAAACGTGAAGCCGCGCCCCGTACTGTCTATGCGGAATCAAGAGCACGCAAAGGCGATGCGCACACAGCTTAATCGTGCGCTGTGCGTATATGTGTACATAAGGAGGGCCTCCGTGTGCACTCGTTACACGCTCACGACGTGAAGAGACCGAGACAAGATGAAAAGAAAGGGTTCTGCGGAGTGGTTGTAGTTATAACATGGGCGTTGGCGTGGATGTATAATAAGTGCGCGCGAAATTCATGACGGAACCCGGCAACTGCCTCCGCAGTTACCTTTTTGTATCTTGACAAGCGGCAGCGCGCATGCGCGCGTGCTTGTGAAAACTGCGATTTGAGCAACAGCAGCCAGTACCGAGCATCACTTACACGAGTGAACCGTGCGGAAGTGTGTTTAGACTTATCTCGTTCTGTAAGATATATAACGGAAATTCAAAAGGACTCTGCGTTATGTTTCTAAAAAAAAAAATGTAAAACTGATACTTTGATGATCGAAAAAAAAAATGGAAATGAAGATGATCGAACTCTAATACCGTCGTCGTCCGTCGTTTGCTATTCCTCTCTTTAATGTCCTTAATCAAAACTAAGCTAACTAAATTTCCAACCATGCTGCGGGATCAAATCGTCCCACTTTATTATGACCTTTGAAATTGCCTGATACAAATTTGTAGGTAACATCGAAAGAACCATAGCGATTTTGCGTTTTCATTTTTTAGAACAGCAATGAAAGATTACGAAGAAAAATTTAAATTCAAAAAATCAGATACGAAATGTGAGTGGCGCAACCCTTTCTATATAGCTCCGGCCCACCAGCTCACGCTGTGACGTCAAAACTTTCGACAACGTATGTACGGATCGGTCATATACGAGTCAGAAACAAAGAGCGAATCGTTCGCCATAACAGACGAGTGCCATACGATCCTCGGGAACGACCAGCATGGAGTAGACGGGACGTGGTTTATAGACGAGAATAGCTCCAATAAGCGCGCGAACGTTCGGCAATGCGATGCAGCAGACGTTACTGCTTGGATGGCTCGTAATTGCTTCCTCGACAAGATGTCCGCGTATATACATGAGACGTGGATGCCCGTGTGTGCCCATAACTGAGAGCACTTACCATACACGGACACAAATAGAAGGTGTTCCATTCTAGTGAAGCACTCACTACCTACACGTACGTACAAACGGGGTCGTCGGGCTGTTATTACTAATAACCGCCGCTAAACCACTACAGCGCTGGAGAGCGTTCAAAACAGAACGTGACGCGTGAGTATATATGTATATCTAGGATGCGTGAGGACGTGTCCGGTGTTTCGATCAATCGTGACTGTGTAGCGTGTGCGAATTTCGAGGTCAAATGTCAGTGAGTAGCCCGAGCGGTCATCGAGTACGATGACGCCGCGATAGAACGTTAAATGGTATACGTACGCACGCCGCGGCTCGCAAGATTGTGCCGCAGGCGGCACAATCCCCATAAATATTGTTACGGGGATGTTGGAGGTATATATACAGGATGTATTTACAGGATATTATACAGATGTAGTCAACCTGGCTCAGATGGCTGACCAGCAACAGCGCGCAGGAGGCGGCATCTCCCGATCTACTTCTCCCTTTATCTCTCCGTAACAATATTAATTTCCCGGTAAACGTGCTATGGAAGCATGCGCGGCATCCCAGAGATTAGCATATGTTACGTTACATCTTTTTGAACACTACACGCAATATTTCTTAAAACTTACATAGCACAGCGCACATCGAATTTTTTCTTTCTTTTTTTTTTTTCTGGGCAGAGTGGGGCGCTAAATCAAAGAACGAAGAAATTAGTTCACAATAGTAAGATGTTCTTTCTATAGGCCACTGACGTTTGTTAGCTGTATTGCGTTTATTATTATTTTAAAAAATCAAAAAGTCAAAGTTTTTGTTTGATTGCACCCGGGCTGCGCGGCGATGCTATACGTCAATGTGACATTACAAATGTGAATGCGCTTTTCCTTTTTCGTTTTTGTGCCCCATATGGGTTGCTGTTGAAAAATACACTTTCTTTAAAAGCTTCAGAGCTCAGTCACTGGCATTTTCTTTTACCTCGAGAAGAAAGTGTAGCCTAGCTTAAAAAGAACTGAAGTTTATCATGGGGGCCTGCAACGAAATCGTAAGTCCGTGACGTCACGTCGAGCGGGAGGGCGGGCGCTTCATACCAGTCATACTTCGTTATTTGATTTCTTTTTTCGTTTCACTTTAATAAGTTTAGATATTCACTCCAAAGAATACACGAATGCAGAAGGCGCTCCATACTACAGCTATATCGAAGCCTCGTTTCCGAATATAACAGATGTTTCTTTTTCTTTGTCATTGTAATAAGGCAGTCGGAACACAAAGAGCAGGTTTATTTTCCTTTCTGGCACATATTTAATTAAATACACACCTAGCCACGAACGCAAGTTTAAATTAAGTTTGGGATACACCCCTTAAGTATTGTTTTCTTTTCCCCAGCAATGTCCATTTCAGCGAGGTATCAAAAAAAAAAAAAAAAAAAACCTTGCTGATGTATGAGGTACCGAGCGGCAAATGCGCGCTCTGACGTCACCAAGGCAGCCCCCGGGATATCCGTAATTACACGCTAGAGAGAGAGAGAGAGAGAGAGAGAGAGAGACCTTCGAAGGGGACGCCTCGCAATATCCGACCTCCGTTAAAGCGTGGCTGCAGGGCCGAAAGAACGAATTCGCTTACTCGTCCATCGGTGTTAATTACTCCCAGAAGGGACTTTAATTACGCGCCCTATCATCTCGCCCTCGCAGTCCAGCTTAATTGTGTCCGCTAGTACAAAATATTCAGGCTGACGGGAAGGATGCCGTTGCGAAGTGTGTAAAAAGCTCACCGGCTTATACGCAGATGTGAGCGTCTCAACTTGCGTGGCTTCAAAACAACATTCCTATAGAAGTATGCGTATATTGACTGATTTCAGGGGTTTAACGTCCCAAAACCACGCCATGATTATGAGATACGGCGTACTGGAGGGCTTCGGAAATTTCGACCAGCTGGGGTTCTTTAATGTGCACTGACGTCGCACAGTAAGTAAGCGTATATACATGCCAAAGTATGCAACATACAAGGCTCTTTCACAGAAAGAACGCGACTTTGATCAGCTGCCAGAACTCCTACCTTTACGAAAAGACAGTGGCATGCCTGGCAGTACGTCAGGCCTAATAATTTCTGGGGTTATAACCCCAGAAATTCTTATGGCCAGGATGGTTTGGCCAGAACAGTATATTGCCATAACACTATGAAGCATGCCGTGGCGGAGGACTCCGGACTAATCTATCGCAAATTTTGACCCACGTGAAACCGCACATCGGACGTGAATAAGGGCCATATTCGTAGCTGCGTCGTGGACTGTCCGATATTATTGGGGTTTAGAATTCAATTTGTAGGCCTTCAGTGCGTTGGTTAAGGGTAACTGCGCCGCAGGTTGTTCAGAATATCATGTTTATCCTTCGCAAACCAAATTTTAAAAAAAATCATGTTCGGATCTCCACCAGAACAACGAAGATATCTTTGGTGGTAGTTTGATTGCGCAGGGACACAGCCGGAACTCTACCACAAAGAGCTAGGGATTCGGGTGCGACGCATGCGCAGTGGCAATCCAGAGCGATCATGTACTGTGGTCACCCCATTAAATATCTGTCTATTAATCACCGACTTCGACAACGCGCGACGACGTCACGTTCAAGCTTCAATTTGTCGCGTCATCTACCTCCACTGAAAACTCGTTAAGCCTCAAGTTTGAACGTGTAGTCTGAATTTATTGATTACACCATGATCGTCGATAATAACTATTCCAGGAAGCGACACTAACGATGAAAAAAAAAAAAACAAAGAACAAAGAATTCACGCTACTTGACGGGAATGTGGCAACCCGACGATACAAGCATCGATCATCCAAATTTTTTGCTGGCAAAATGATCTGTAACGCGAGAGTAAGTAAAGAGTAAGTGAAAGAATTTTTCTGATACCGTCACTGAAAAAGTTAGCCCAATGACCAGTTGCCTCACGCCATGAATCCAAATGAGAGTGACCGCCTACGCACAAACAAGAAAATGGGCACATAAACGAAAGATTGTGCTGAGATAGAATGAAGAATATGTTGGCTTTACCAAAGCGGACAGCCAACGTTAGGAGAAGTAAGTCAGCAAAAGCCAACGTTAGCCAGTACCATTACCTAGTACGCGTGTAGTGAACACGTGCCGAATTTATTGTCGGATACCATAGCAACTTTTAGAAAAAAAATGCGGTTGAGGAGTTTCGAGAAGATGGTGTCTTCAAAATATGGCGATGACATTTTCATCAAGGAGGTTGAGACGACGGTCACGTGACTCAGGGAAGTGAAGATCCGCACGAAGAATACAGCCGTTGCGTCTCCACGACGTTCACGCTCAATCAGCTATTTAGGCACTCAACAACCACTCATACACAAACACTCCGCGTAGGCACAACACAGGTATATATAGTGGGCGAAAGCACGCGCAATCCGTGAACAGACGGCTCGTTCATTAGCAGCAGCGAAATTAAGTCGTCTGCTTTTCCGTAGCTCCCACGTCTGCGCGCACCACGACGGCGTCTTCGCTTATGAGGGACACTCCAGAAAAGCAATCCCGCAGCGCCGCCTCTCACTTCAAGAACTAGAAATCGCATTACAAGCTCGTTCGACATCGACCTCGTATAACAGACTCGACGCGGCGAGGCCTTCGCTCCAACCACAACAACGATGCGATCTCCGGTAGTCGCGACCCTGACAGAGAAAAAACGAAGCTCGAAGCGCCTTTTTCCCGCCCGGGCGGGAGGCGGAAACCTCCTGTTCAGCTCCTCTTATATACTAAGCGGCGCTTGACTAATGACGATTCTTAATCAGACCTCCACACATACCGTAGCACGCCTCCACGCAAACTCCTCCATGCGCGATGGCGGGGGCGCGCCATATGTCCTTTTGTTTGCTTCCTTGTTGTTGTGAGCCGTGTGTATATACCAAATCCATTGACAGCCTTGAATGCTGCTACGCAGGTGGCGCCGATAGGAAGCGTACACGAAACCAGAGAGACAGTCGTGTCGACCGCTTTCGTATCGTCGGCTTGGCGTTGTAATTTACACCTTCAACGTCGACTGGCGGACGATTGCAATTATAAACCACGCGCCCGAGTCCTTAATGGACGCGCGAAACTGAGGGCCGTGACGGTGTAGCGTTGCACTGCAACTGAAACCGCGTAGCGTTTGGTTCGGAGAACTAATTAATTGACTACAGTCATATCGCAGCAGTCGACAGGTCGGGGACGTAGCGATTAAAGCGGTTAATCAAGGGCACCCACTCTTTCGATGCACAGACCGCTACTGCTTCCTGTGTTGCAGCTGCTGAAAAGCGCGAAGGACGCGTTGCGCAGGTGGTAAACTCGACCAGTGTCGGGTATCGCTAGCAAGAGAGCTGTATAATATAGCAGGCACGATCAGTGGAGGGTGGGTTTAAAAGGGGTGGGAATAATTTAGCACGCACGCAATGAACAAACGATCACTCCATGCTATAAAGACAATCGATGAGCTGTTGTGTGCCACGTAAGACAAGTCTTCAAACGGTACGAAAAATTTCGAACAGTATAAAAGCCCGCTACCTCAAGTCGTTATAACCATACGAAAATCCGAAGAAAGAACTACTAAGCACGCAGCTATGTAAAATTTCGTCATGTAAAGCTGTGTAGCTTAGCTGCATACTTTGTATCCGTACATACTTTGTAGCTAAATGCAATGTAGCCGAAGTTTGCGATGTACCAAGACCATACTTTTCATCCTCGTCATAACCACCATCCTCAGCTACCTATTAGGTGATGTATATGTTTAAGACGGCGAGCTCTAGTGAAAAACAGAAAACAGAAGATGCCGATTATGTTTATAAGTTAATCGTGGATCCAGAGGCCAGACCATATCTCTTCGCCAGTGATCTGCGGGCAACGTGAACGTGCACTCTCATCCTGGTCCTCTTCGACACGTGCCTCGCGCTGGCCGCCAGGTGGGAAGTGGTGATCCATCAAGCAGCTTCCAACGAGCCTCCCAGAAAAAATGCCCCAGGCTCACGTCTTCCCAAAAGCACCCCCTCCCACTATCCATCCATTAACGAAAGTGCGCGGAGCGCGTTCGTCTCTCCTGCATTGGTGGGCCCAATCGTGTTGTGATCGGGACCAGCACTAAGAACCCGCACCATCCTGGGCTGGGGGGTGCGGACTCTCAGTTGGCCACGCTCAGCACACTGAGGGACCACATTCATCCTCTCTCTCTCTCTCTCTCTCTCTCTCTCTCTCTCTCTACACACACACACACACACACAACACACACACACACACACACACACACACACACACACACACACACACACACACTCGGCAACACTGTTTTAGCGCTACTTCTGCGCGTGCGAAGCAAGAAAGATTCCCCGTTGACGAGCCACGGTCACGTCGCTTCGATGTGTGGAAATGATTTGCATACTGTGCTGCACCTGCCTGAAGCCTGCACGCTTTTTGGGAAGTGCTCTCCCGAATGCCTGTCTCCCTTCGCAGGCATGGATCACACAGTGAGATGTGTACGGCGTATGTGAGGACACTATCAGAGAGGCGACATGATGGACGAAGAAACCCTCAGTTGCTCTCGTTTAACAAGCCGACTACTCGTAGCTTTCACTACATTCCACGGAATTAATTAGACGCGACAGCCGAAGTTTGCAATGTACACACCAGCACTATATGCTCGCGCCGAGAAAACTGCACGAAAATGCCGCCTGCGCGCAAGCTTCGACGCTGGTCGCTTTTGTTACCGTTGCCTCTGCAGCGAGCTACGCGAGCTGGCGTAGGAGTGGAACAAAGAGAGAAAACGCGCTGACGAGCAGATGTCGGCGAGTTGCGCCGAGTCGCTAACTGGAAAGCCCCCCGCCGCCACCATCCGCAGTGATGATGCCGGGTCGATGACGCACTCAGCGGGAGAGCCCAGAGGAAGCCAACGTTGACAGCCTCCGCCGCTGCACGCATACAACGCACGGGCGACGCCCTCAACTATCACTGATAGTTTGAGCTGCTGCCTTACGCGTTGGCGAGCGCAAACAATCGAACAATCGAAGTGTGCCGAAAGAAAAAAGAAAATTAAAACGCTTCGCTCCAGATATCTGGCGTCATATTTCGTCCATAGGTCGGCAAACTCCCTCGCTAGTCGATTCGTACAGCCGGCCACGGTGGTCTGGTAACTATGTGGCACTCGGCTGATGATCCGAAGGAAGTCGCGAGATCGAATCCCGGCCGCGTCGGCCGCATTTCGTTGGAGGCGAAATGCTACGGCCCGTGCACTGTGCGATGTATACGTGAACGTTAAAGAACCCCAGGTGGTCGAAATTTTCGGAGCCCTCCACCACGGCGTCTCTCATAATCTTATATCGCGGTTTTAGGACGTCAAAATCCCGGAAATCAATTAATCAATTCGAACAGGCTCACTCGGACATATATCGACACCTGTATTGAGTCCGGCCGAACATTTTAATTATGCATTTTATTAAATGTGAGTCATAGTAACATCCGCGGAGTGGAACACTGGCGAGTGAAAGTCCGGCAGGTTGGAATTTTGATGAGAGCGAGTCTGAGCAAAACAGGCTGAGCGATACACAGCTTCACTGACGAGATGTTAACGCGAGACTCGTCCCCCTGCCACTGACGCTCCGAAAACGTCGCGATATTTGTTGTTGCCACGGAAGCCCGACGCTAACCACCGGGCTAAATACGACCACGTTCTCTGCGCCGCTACCGGACATCTGAAAAATTCCCTATATACCGATAAGCCGAGTGCGCGACATTCGCCCGTATATTTACTTCATCTAATGCATTCTGGATTTCCCGCTAATCGCAACCCTTCGTTTTTACAAAATAGAGGTCGTAAGATAAGCTGAACTGATAATACAGAGCGTTAGACAACGATGTAGAGACCTTAGACAATGTGGCTGCGACACCATGCTCTTATTATTATTATTATTATTATTATTATTATTATTATTATTATTATTATTATTATTATTGATGTTGTTGAAATTGAAATAGATTTGTCACTTTCTAACTGCGGCGTCTACTCAATTCCAAATAACATAGCCCTGAGTCAGAGAGCTGACTTCCTTTACCTTTAGTTCTAAGTCAACTCTAAAATTCCATAATCGCCGCTATTTCCTTGCACTTAACAGCGGCTTAACCAGCAGCTTGTCCTTCACGGAAGTCACGCAACCATGACACTGAGTGCAGCTCCAGGATGGCAACAAGTCGTCGCCATCGTAAAGTAGCTGAAATACCAAAACCACGCTTAACCAGCTTCCGCTTGTCACACGCAAACACTCAACATATGCACAGAGCTTCACTATATACAAGAGCGGCTACAACGTATTACAACTATTTAAACGATAAGGTCAGAGCTTCGGAAATGTAAAAAAAAAAAAAAAAAAATTAGGAGATATAAAAAGGACGCCAGTGCACGAGGAAGCGATGGTAGGGGCGTCGCCGATGAAACACGACGGGGTCGCCCCTCTTCAAGGGCGAACGTCGATGAGCCAACATCCGGTCCGGAAGCGATGCGAAAGAGGAAGAACGCTCGGCGGCCGCGAGGAGCCAACAACCCGAACGTCGTCGACGGCACATCATCACCGCCGCGCTCGCGTCTGCACATGCGAGCAGGGACACGCCTGTATATTTGTTACAGCTAGCTAGCGGTCGTCGAGTCGTCATCCGCAGTGCGAAGAACTGTCGTGGAAACGTCAACTGCGGCGTCCCTGTTGCCTGCCGCATTTAGCTGCGTCGTGCGCAGCTGGGTTTATCCAGAGCTTAGACATGAGGTGATTGCTGTCAATTGAATATTTCTGTCTCACTGTAATACCTGAATTAACAAAATTCGGTGCCTCGCTACTTTATTTACATTGTGCTAGATTTACTTCGACGCTTTCCCAGACTTATGATGACGCGTGATGACGCGAATGCCCTAGAAGAAATAAAACCGTAGAGGTATACACCCAGCGAAAGTTTGCACGTCCATTCGGAATGCGTGTTAGCCGTTAGCACCTATTCAGCGCCTGCGGTGGCTTCCCTCGTGCTGATGTTAAACTACAAGAATGAAGACCAAAAGCCACCCTACTTCTAGCCGGTCATGTTTCTTCCGCAAGCGTTAGCTTAACATCTCGGCATGTAGTACAAGTACACTTAACGACACGACCACCAAACACTGTCAGCGCGAGTCAGCACAGAACAAGAAAAAGAAAAGAATAAAATTAATAATCGACGATCCGTGCACAAAGTCCTGTTACGTGCGTTGTCCCGGAGCTATGGGACCATGTATTGAAAACAAATACGGGCAAAAAAAGAAAAGAAAAAGCATCTCAAGGAGGATTGTAACACCGCAGGCTTCCATTTGCACGCGCCGGCTATTCGGCCCAGCAGGATCCCGGATGGTGCGACGAAGACACCCAGGAAAGCCGCTATAGAGATCTCAGCCTCCGATAAGAACGGGGGAAAAATGAAAATGAATAATAAAGATAAGTCGTCGGCGAGAAGCCACAATGCTCGCGCCGTCAGGGGACCCGTTATCGGTTTCGCACCACCACGGACACCGGACGGCTCATTAGTCAGGGGAGCATCCGCGGCTACACACCACGTACAGTCGCCCGCGTTGCACGTAGTCGGCTATCGTGGACCCAAAACGCGAAGCGGTGCGACAGTTTCGGTATACACGCGTTAATAGACAGCGTTAGCACGCACGGTATTCAGGTGTACGCGACGGAGTGTACGCAAAGTAGGGTTAACCGGCGCAGAATAGTAACACGTTATGACGATTCACCAAATGATAACAGACATGCGCGTGCGTATGTGCGTTTTACGAGTTAGCGCTACTACCGAAAAGAAAAGGCAACGTATATTTTCTTCGGTCACCGTCTAGAGCTGCGGTCTACTGCTTGCGGTCTACCACCACAACAAGTTCAGACTGCCACCTTAGTGCATTAATGGCCGAAGCCGTAAAGTGTAATCACAGAATTTATCTTGCCCTCAGTTGAAGTAAACCTTCCATTCTGAACCACGATGATGATGATGACGACGACGACGGCGGCTGTGAGGACTACGGCTGAACCACCACTTCCACGAAGCACAGTACATTTGAATTTTCCACTTCACAGCTTGGAGCCACCCGAGTCGGAAGCGTCAAACCATGTTTAGCGTGGGAGACACGCTACACACCAGTGATTGAGTGCCCCGTCTGCCACTCAAGATAACAACCCAAGTCAGGAGATATTTCCTCAACCTCAACCTCGATGAGGCTGAGATGAGGTCGAGTTGATCGAGGACGGCAGCTAGATGTTGAAGTGAGGTCGCCTGAATGCATCTCAGCCTCATCACGAAACGAGGTTGCGAGTGATAACGTCGAATGCGACTGAATGTCAAGAAGTGTATGCCATCATATGCCAGTTAAATGTAAGTGTGTGTGTGTGTGTGTGTGTGTGTGTGTGTGTGTGTGTGTGTGTGTGTGTGTGTGTGTGTGTGTGTGTGTGTGTGTGTGTGTGTGTGTGTGTGTGTGTGTGCGTGTGCGCGCGCACGCGTATGCGCGCATAGGTGTATACACGTGTTATTAATATTCGTGTTGTTATATGGACGCATGTACGTAGTGCCACGTATCGTTTTATAAAATTACCCACGGCTGCGGAAACTACCCGCTGTCAACATCTATTAGGGCATCACGAAAATGTTCGGGTTTTAGAACTTACGCGAGGTGTAGCACGATTGCTAATATCAACACAGAAACATGCCTCGCCATGGTGGTCTAGTGGTTATGGTACTCGGCTGCTGATCCGAGGGTCGCGGGATCAAATTCCGGCCGCGGCGACTGCATATCGATGGAGGCGAAATGTTGAGGCCCGTGTACTGTGCGACGTCAGAGCAGTCAAAATTTCCGAAGCCCTCCACTACGGCGTCTCTCATAATCAGAGCTGGTTTTGGGACGTGAAACCAAATCAGCCAACACAGAGACATCATGATAGCACGCAGCACTCCACCGTTTCTAGCAAATCATTCTGCCGTATACCATGCGATAGACTTAAGGACATGGCCAACTGTCAGCAGTATAAAATTTAATTTATCAAGTTCGCACGCGCCGAAACCAGCGTAAATACGATTGCGAGGCAGGCCGCGGACGGAAGACTCCCGAACAATCCTAACTATGCAGCGATCCATTAATTAACATCTACATATACACATACATCTAACATATACATCTAAATATACACGCGTTCCATTGCATTTGATCCCCTTCTTCCCCTATTTTTTCTTATATGTTATGTTTACAGAGTCGTCATACGACCTATACGCGTGTCTGCGAGTCGTATTCAGCAGCGCGGCAATGCGATAGCTGCTAAGCACGACGGGTTGTATATAGTTACAACCAGACGTGCCTTCAGCTTCTGCCATGATGGCGAAGCCACGGAGCAGGTCTTCACAGACGCCACCGCGAGCCAGCGGTTAAGACATGCACGAACAGATTTATAATGGCGCGGCCGCGGCTAAAGATAGCGCCTGTGGTGGTCACTCGAGAAGCGAGGAAAGAAGACGGGAGAGAGGCACAGCAATCGGGGAATCGACCGAGGAAGGAGGGAGGGAGGGAGACCTTCTAATGAGGCGTCGTAAATTTGAGCTCGCGGGCGCCATAAGATTCGGATCGTCGATGTGGCGCGCTGCTGCTTCTTCGGCCACGGTGCGAGCGCTCCGTATATATACGTACTTATATACCACGTGTGCGCTGATGTAGGTCGGCGGTGCGCGGTAAACGACGTGACCTCCGGGGTCGAACCCGAGAGCTGAGCGATAGACGCATCGCCCGATTCCGTCTAGATCGTATATATTATTACACCTGGGCCGAAAAAACAAACAAAACAAAAACCGCCCGAGCACGCTGCTATAGGCGCGCGGCGCCATTTTGTCGTGGTAGTGTCTGTCCTGCCATACGTCACTTTTACACAGAAAGTTTCGGAGACGAGTTTGCTGGTGGTAGACTGTTGCTGGCGTGCCGCTGTCTCGACGGTGCCACGCTATCTTCGTGGGCTTTCCTGCCTCGTCTCGAGCGGAAAATAAGGTATACAGATAAAGAACTAGAACTGATCGAGCGCGTTCTTGACAGCGACTGTTTATCGGGGATTCCAGAGCGTCGTCTACACGTATCCGCCTCGCACATGTGGCTGCCGTTGCCAATTTCATTTGACCGAAAGCTTTACAATGCAGAACAGTAGCTAGCTAATCTCGTCTACACGACACAGAAAGAGAGAGAGAGAGAGTTCAACAATAACTGTAAGAAAGAAGGATGCGGAGTGACACACGGCTGGAAGAGGGATGCGATAAAGGGTGATAACGGCTGAAATACAGGAGCCCTGCGGTCTAAATTTACTCAAGGTTGTCTTTTAAGATCACGCACAAGCTTTAAGACTGGTCTTTCAACTTCAGGCTTATCGCTTTGCCTATGTGCCCGCGGACGAATGTGATAACGAGTCTAGCGCAGCTACTCTAATCACTGTCCGCAAACTTCCGAGCGGAAGTTTGTGGTTATACGTCAGATGGTGCTTATGGCTTTAAGCTCAGAGGCTGCTGATCAATTAACAATAAAAAGAATGGTCAGCCATTTCAAAGCAAAAACACCTATTGAGAACTAAGGCTGACGGCGAGAAATAAACAACCATAACTGTCCGATATCAGCTTCAGGCGCACTGGATGTGAGAGTGAGCTACTACAAGTAATAGAATCACCGCAGTGTATACCGAAGTCCCCATACAACACGGTCTGGGAACGTTACGGCACCGGCGTACAGACCACCTAAAAGACGGGGCGAGGGGGGGAGGGAAACGTCGAGAAGTGGGTGCAAGACAGGCCGCTCCTGACAATGTGGTTAGGGGAGCCTGGTGAACGGCGCGCGGCGGACGGTCTGGTCGCACGAAATTTTTTATTGGGGATGCCATTTACTTTGGGTCAAGGTGCTCATAAAATCCCAATTAAATTTTCATAGATGTTTCACGTTGAAAAATGGAGCAGCTAAATGTCCTGATGAAGATGCTGCTTCAGCAGACCACCAACGTCGGCTCTGGCCGTGCGGCATGAAAGACGAGGGAGGCGTTAATGTCGTTTGGCTCAAAGAGATCCGCAGGAGCGTGAAGTGTGCGTGTGTGCGTGTGTAACTAGTGCGTGTAGAAACAGAATGAAAGGAGAGCCCCCGCGGACAAGGCAAGCGAGGCGGGCCCAGTCGCTAACGCCTGAGGCGCCCTCTAAACGTTGAACGCATACATGAAACGGTCGTCTTGCGCTCACGCAACCGAAAACGACGTATACCGGGAGGGGACGATGGCGCTCGGAGCGCCGCCACGCCTGCTCTTCATTGCGAGGTTCGAGATGCGTGACACGATTTCCTCGAACCTCTCTCTTTCTTTACACCTTTCGCGGTGTAAAGAAAGAGAGCTTCTTTTCTTGTCTACAGGCATCCTCTTCACGGTATGCAGGGTGTAACATCCTGGCGTTGCACTAGTGCAAGAACTATATGTGCCGCTCCGGAGAACAACTACCTTGACCGTGGTGCTCAGTGGCTTGGAGAAGAGTGGAGAGCGCAAGAACGACCCGAGGAGTGAGAAAAATAAATAAATAAATAAATAAATAAATAAATAAATAAATAAATAAATAAATAAATAAATACAGACGAATATAGACGCAGGAAACGCGTTATACTAGTGTCAGTCGGTCAGGAAAATGCGTTTGTCTCTGCATAGGTTATGGTCAAACATTGATTACATAAAGAGTTGGATAGCTCACCACACCGGGAAATGCATTTTTGTTCACTGCACAAGGAGCAAGACCACTTCATAAGAAGCGATTCGGTCGGTGCTTACCTGCAAAACAAGAGAGAAAGAAAGATACCGTTCGGTATTGAGTAATGTCATTCGACACGAGATAATGTAATGACCACAACTATACCAGACAAGGCCACATGTCACCAATATGAACTTATGGCTTTAAGAATAATAAAAGAGGTAACGACAAGCACTGCACAAACAACGAACTTAAAGGAAGAATATTACACAGCAGGTTATCACTATGGCGTAAAGCGGCCTGTAGAGGCCTCAAGGAAAGCTACCAACACTAAGCTATGATGATCCTAATCTACTTGGCGCAAGGCCCAGATAAGCAAGTTCCAACACAGGTGTTTCAACTAACTTACACCACCCTTTAAATATATCCACGTTCGCGTTGCGGGGATGTGACCAACTTAGCATTATTCACTGTCGTCTTGACCAACTCAGACTACATTTTCTGAAGTGACGTCAGGTTTTATTTAAAACTAGCCAACTTCTATATTGTTGCTTTAAATGCAACGTGTTTACCGGTGAAGCTGAAAAACATGTTGCTTGGTGTACAAATAATGTAATTCCGTTATAATAATTGCGATGGTTTCAATTTTTTGAGCTTCCAAGAATGTGCGCGGGGTATGAAAAAAAAAAAGATACCACGTGACTGGCGCTTCCGAGCAGCGCCATTAACCCCCCCCCCCCCCCTCCCCCAAAGCGCTAAGAGCGAATGACGCAGGCAGACTGCAGGTATGCCAACCATACCGCAGGCACGGTCAGGCCAAAAGGGGCGAAAGGTGTGGCCGCCCTTTTTATTTTCTCTTGTTACTTATGCAGCAAGATTTGCCTACGTCCATCATCGATAGTTCGCTCTTAGCACGTTTGAGGATGCTAATGCCATTGCGCCCGAGCGCCTAGTCACGTAACTCTTAAATCCGGCGCACTTTCTTAGAAGCCCAAAAGAATAAAAAACACTGCACTTATTAGAATGGAATAATATGCTTTGAAACTTCAGCGCCGGACTTACTTCGTTTAAAGCAACCACTCAAACGATGGTAAATTAATTAACGTCTATTAATTGCCTGAGTGCGTCTTAAAAATTCTGAGGTGATCTACACTACGGTAAATAATGCTACGTTGGCTGCATCCTCGTAACGCACACGTGGAAGTTAGCTGAAACGCCCCGCATAGTGCAAGCCAGCCTCCGGTATACGGTGCCAATACCGGATATGATCACTAAACGAAAAGCGACAGATGCCACAAAGTATCGTTTCAATTCAAACACAACGTAAGCGTTGTAGCAAGCATATAATACACGATGTACGTCTAGCATTATGGATCCAGGGCGAGCAAGCATCGCAATAAAAAATTAAATAAAATATTAAGAATAAAATGCGCCGATGTGTTTATATTAAGCGACGAACTAAGAAATCGTAGATGTGACGTAGCATTACGCAGGTTCAAAAAATCAGCAGCTCCGCATTGTGTAGCTCTGTCATATGGCAACTAAAAACGTCCCAAGAAGTGATGATGGAGTTAGTGCCACTGGCACAATAATATCACCAGTGCCCCTTGCAAGCAGTTAGTGACATAGATACTCTAGAAGACACTATTATGGCTGCACCACATTGCGGAATGAGGATATACCATTGCGCTACATACGCGCAAACGGTATATCATTGAAAACAGCATGACCTTAGCCTCATAGACCGGTTACGAGTCGTGGAACTTCTGTCGGAGACAGTTCAACGTATTGTAAGAGTACATGCCATGAAGCTTTATCCCGCAGTTATTTTGGACGAGGGAAAAAAAAGCAATTAAGAAAACCAAGCATGTTTGAAGCGCTCTACATTCCCCCCCCCCCCCCCCCTCTCTCTCTCTCTCTCTTGAAAAGCTGCCAGTGCTGCAGTGGCGTCTCGTTGAAAACTAGGAACACCTTTATATACGCGTATATCAACATGATTGAGCGATACATTGTCATTACGCTCAGTTAAAAGCCATTCACCTTTCGTCGCTACGATCTCTCACGGCTAATTGGGCTGCCGCATCACCTCCACACGTTCTGTTTGCATCGTTCTTCAAGCGGTAAAGTGGCAACAAGAGCCTCACAAATGACTGTTGAACAGAGAAAGCGGAGGCAGTAGGCAAGGTTTCTTTTCTGTCTCTTTATTTTTTGTTTTCTTTAAAAAATCTGAATACAAGGTAGACTCTTGCCAAGAGCGACAATTCGCACGAGGGAAGCTCATCGCTTGTAAGGCTTGTTGCTTTCAGACCCGCGGCCTTTTATTTTTCTGAGCCCAGGGCGCGAAGCCTTGCAGTAAAGGGAGGCGGATCCTCCAGTCAATTTGTCACGGAGAGAGGCTGACGAGAGCGTGATTGATGGCTGCACTCCTGGTATAGCTTGGCGCTCTTTATGCTACACTACCACTTGCGGTGCAGCAGCTGCTCTCACCCCTTTACACACACACACACACACACACACACACACACACACACACACACACACACACACACACACACACACACACACACACACACACACACACACACACACACACACACACACACACAAAAGAAGGGTGTCTGCAATCCCTCATCTCGTCATGCAACTCGAGTATTCGGAAATCAGATGATGTGGAGAATAACTCAACAGAAGCTGCCGGCGCTTTAAATATTTAGAAATACGAAGTCCATTGTGAAGAGCAAGAACGGATTTCGGAACGATGCAGTCAATACTCTCTCAGAGTCAAAAACTTTTTTCTGGCCCAGAAGAGCTTGTGTGCGTCCTCCTATACAAAACACGAGCTCTACACAATGTGTCGCTGAACCCAACAAAAGTAGCACTATCAAGAAACAAAGCAGTCGCAGAAAAGCAACCACGCATAGCCAGAGAGAGGCATGAAGCCCCATTTTAATGGCTGAAACGCACGGGTTTAAACGTCCAAATAATCCCAGACTCCGTAGAACTGGCACTGGGAGCGTTCATTTTTTTCCCTTCCCCTTCTGCTACCAGTAATTAGCCATTCGGCTCACGTTTGACTACTAAGCGTAATCTCTGGGCTACAACTTCCAACCAAGCGCATAAGGAGGGCATTCCTAAATTCATACCGGGGCTCTCTAACCTCTAAAGGCAGTCGACTGTCTTCAGCGAGCTCTGGTATTTAGAAAGAAAACGAAACCTTGGCTCGGAAATCTAAGCCACGACGGTGGCTGCTTCCGCGTTCCCGCCGAAGAACGCGGCCACCAGGCGCCATGAAAGCTGCGAGTAAACAAAAGTTCTTTAAAGCTCGCTCAACACAATAGAAGAAAAAAGGAGTGGTTATCTCCCTGACAGAGCCCCCGCGGTGAGAGGCGAGCGCGACTCCTGACACGACTAGCACATGGCCCACCCAGGCTGGCAGTGCTCGGTTGGGTCGCTGCTGCATATCAAGCGATCTCTCGCGACGTTGAGAGATCGCGAGACTTGGGCCCGCGAAGACGAATTCTCTCGTCTGGAGAGGCCCTGCCCTGTGCTACTATGCGCCCATTTCTTTTCTTTTCGTCGCGTTGTTTTGTTTTCTTGTGTTCTGCTGCGACTCGAGAGGGCAGGTATAGTAGCTACATACTTTGCCTCTAACAGTTGCGTGCAGCGCCGTGTAAGCTACGGGCCTCTTCGACCAGTCAGGAGGCTGTAACACGCGTATTTATATTATAAATGTGTCATTCCGCGCGCTGTCGTCTGCCAGTGGCGAGCGCAGCAGCAAGAAGCGGCATATCCGAACACTGGAACAACATCTCGCTTCGCGACAATCTGCTTTCGACGGTCACGCAGCCTTGGCTTCGCTGCAGGGAACCGCTGAAACAGAGTATAGGTGGGCAGGTAGTACATAGTTGGCGCTCCGAGAGCGACGTTCCGCGCCCCCCGTCTCGGCAAAACTGGGGCCCCTGCGTTGGGCGCCAGCTATCCAAGACGACGGCCAGAAGAAGAAAAGGATGGGACGACGCGACGCTGGCGTCGTCGACGTCAACGACGCCCGACGCTCATCGCTCGCTCCTTACGGCGACGCTTCGCTCGTCCCACGGCATTCGGCGTGGCTCGCAAGTTAAGAAAAAAAAATGAAGAGAAACAACAGAGAGAGAGGCTAGCAGACGACGACGCTAGCAGACGACGCGAGCATCCCAGCGACACATCAGCGGCATAGAATCCTCCCCTTCCTCATCCTCAGGGAGAAGACAAGCGGGCTCTTGGAAGCTGACCAAGGAATTCCGAGGACGCCCCGGAAGAAGAAGAAGCAGTGAGGTTCGGCCCGGGGATCAAGGAGACACTGCTTCTACTGGCCTATACGCGGAATACACGGCGAGAGGAGGCCGAGTGCTTCGAGTGTATTACGACAGGCGACGTCGCAGCTTGCTTCCGTTGCGCAGCGGTGATGCGAATTCGGATGCAGTGAAGCCGAGTCGTGGAGCGATTGTAGGGAAGGACAATATATCGTAATCTCGCAGTTTTAGTCGGCTTTTATTCCGCAGTGTTCATCGTTGCGATGTCATATGTTACGAATGCGGTTGCGCAGGCTCTTATTATCATCCCCGTACATACGTGAGTGTGACGCTCTTAAAACAAAATTTGTTGGGAGTTAGTGCTTGTCTTGGTCTTTTTCGTTCGGCCCGTGTATTTTGTTGTGTGATAGAACGTGGTTTCGGCACACATTGCTTGCTTTCCTGTTCAATATTCAAACGCGCAACCGTTCTGTAGTCATGCTCCGTGTGAGTTCGCAAAAGGTAAGCTCCCACCCGCCTCCATTTTTTTTTTTTTTTTTGTCAGAAGGGAAATGCAAAGACGTTGAGTCAGAGCAGGCCCGATCCTGTCACCCGTTTCCGCCTCTCCGGTTGGCACTTGACGTCCGCTGTCGCTTACATCCCTGCTTCCTTCGTTTGCCCTCGCAGAAAAGCATGCAGTGAAATCCGAAGAAGAAACACGGTCCCCGTGGCACAGTTTTTAGAAGAGGCGCTCCGCCTCGTTGCAAAGCCTGTTTGTCAGGCGTGACTCGTCAAGACACGACACGGCAACAGCCATGCCGATTCGGCACCCACGAAAGCCGCAGATGTACTGCACGGTGCACAACTTAGCCGCGTGCTGACAAGAGGAGGCCGAAATGAGTCGCATCCATATAAGTGAAAACCCGTCATTACTTGTTTCAGCGCTTAGTTTCTTTTTTCCTTTATATGAACGCGCCTGACTGCGAGACGTCATATATTTCATATTCAGCGGTATTTGTTGTTATGTCATGTCTACAAGGTGTGTTTTTACAAATGCTGTAAAATGTTGGAACACTCTTGAGGTAAGAAGTTGCATGGCTTAAGCTGCGCGCGAACGCACACACACGCACACACGAGAGAGTGAGAGAGAAAGAGAGAGAGAGGGGAGAGAGAGAGAGGGGGTCCACACTGGCAATAATTTAATAGGTAATTGATGTGACCATTATAACAACGGATAGCCAATCTTTACCGACAGTGGCTAGCAGTGGCAAAAGTTGGCCAAAGTCATCATATAGCTGACAGCAGTCAGTGCTTGCATCACCCGACAAAAAATGGGGGGGGGGGGGGGGGGGGTGCTGTATTCACTCAGAAATCGGTGGAGGAGTCCCAGAAAGACAGCGTTCAAGAACATAACTCAACCATTGGTTACTGAGTACTGTATAAATCTGAGAAACAGTTTAGTGAGCATGCACTACCATATGACAATTGATGCTAACATGATGTTTCCTTTTTTTTTTTTTTTTTCGCAGACGCTGACGGAAGGTACATGTGTACGTGTTTTCTGCAAAATAAAGCAGTTGTTAGTTGCACCGTGTCCCTTGTCCTATCTTGTTGCTCGTGTCTTCTGACGCCTTAAAGCAAATTCAATGAACGTACACCAAACTAGCCCAACAAAAGCTTCTCTTATTTCGAAGACCTTCAGGAACATACACAGACCACCGCCGCCTGGTCGGCAGCTTCACTGCGCGACTGCCGTGCACGGCGTGTTGCTGCAGTGCCGGTGCCAGGCCCGCGGCAATGCGCCTATATTTAGGTCGGCGCGCGCAGAAGTCGATATCGATTCGGCTGCCCGCCGACTCAGCCGGTGTCGCAGACACGCGCGCCAGGTGTGGCTTGTGTGCGCAGATGCGTTGCAGTGAAGCTGGACGCGCAGTGCGACTTCCTCGGGCCCGTCCTTGGTCAATGCTGGGGAGACGAGAAGGATAGGGCCGCGTCTGGCCGGATTAGGAAGGCGCGACGCCGGCGCTGCTGTGTTTTTCCGCGCCGGCGTGAGTCATAAGGAACCACGCTCGTCCCAAAGCATTCCTTTCCTTTAAGTGGAACGCGTACGACGTGATGGCCTTATAGGACGAAAAAATTTGCCCGATGAATATTAAGCGAGACTGAGCAACTCATTCAACGGCGCGAGACAGGGGCCGTAGTAGAACCGGGCCTGGTAAATCACTTCTGCGGAAGCCAGTTTTGTTGAGGAAAGCCCATGGAAGCAAAAGATTGTCGCTTACCACTTACGTAACACGAAGCTAAAAAAAGAATTCCGCGATAATTTCATCGACGGGAATTTCGCCCTGGTCGCAGATGACAATATTACAATATTATGCATGAAACTAATTAAGTGACACTGCTAATTAACTTTACAGAATTTTCTTTACTTTAATGATCTTACGTTACAAATTGGAGCTGGCCGAAAGTGATGACATTACTACGGGCGTTCACGCTTGCTGGACGAACCACTCGCAAAAGCCGTCTTCTGCGACCCTGAGACTCCGACAAAAATTATTCCTTTTTTTTTCTTGCTGCGCGTCTCAAACACATGTAGTGTCAAAATCAAAATTTCTATTGCTTTAACAGTTCTCTTCTGACATAACAGTTCAGAAGGCTCAGTATATAGCGTAAATTCGCAACGAAAAGCTATCGGGGAGGTTAAATGTGTATTGTTTTCGGATAGCTGTCCCTCGGAGGAATACATCCAGTTACTCGGCTATGCAAACGCGAGTGACGGGTCCGGTCATCGGCACGTAATAGTGGTAAGTCAGACGGAGTTCTTAATAGCACGCTTCCGCTTATTCCGCGGAGTCGGTGGCCCTTCCTCGCAAGCGAGACGATGACGCTGCCGAAGCGAAGCAAATTAACGGCCACAGCGGAAATGCCTCGGCTCCACTTGCGAAACCGTGACGTCAGAAGCCGCGCTGCTCCTCGGAGAAAGAGAGGAGCCTCGAGATGGGAAGGTTCAATTGTCGCGTCGTAGGGCCAGCGGTCAGCGTTCAGGCAAAGATTACAGGTATAGATACGGCAGACGTTTCGTACAGGAGTGTTACAGTGGTGAGATTAGCTGCCCTTAAAAGCTGAGGTTGATCCAAGATTATCAGTTTCAGATGGTCTTTCGTGATCCCAGGAAATGCTCGTAACAAGGGATCCGGAACGAAATGGAGAAGGAACACTAATGACAATTAATCGACCAGCCACTGTACAGAGTTCTAAGGGGCGACTACGGGGATGTTTAGATGTCCACTGATTTCAATAAGTTTTCAATAGACGTCCTCTTTGGCATTCCTATCATCTGGGCAAAGCCGTACGACCGCAAGTCAAAGCCCAAATGGAAATTAAGGCAGAACCAGTTCTGTCGGTTCGCAGCAGATTCAAACTTAAAATAGCTGCAGTTGACATGCAGGCAAACGCATAAGAAAGGTGACGTGTTCCTGGTATTAGAATACTTGGATCAGAACGAAGCCGTAGGAGGCAATTCGGTAGTGCGAAAATTACGCGCTGATACTGAACTTTACTGACAACGCGCGGTATATGGAGAATCATTCACGGCTTTCCGTAGCTGATGAATTTCAACGAGGCGCAAATTCGAAACGTCCCGGTTTTCAATAACATGTGCGCACGAGATATTCGCAAACACATTATCTCATTCGTAACTTCTATGAAGCACTAAATGTGAACCCGTAATCGTTACGGATAAAACACAAGATCTGATTGATAGACTCTCCGAGCTAACACGCAGCGCGCGCTGTATGCTATTCTATTTCCATGGAAAAAAAGAACTTGTGCCTTGCACTCGAATACCGTAGTTCGTGAAATCACCGGCAACTCGACGTCCACCCCCGCACAACACAACGACGAATTTCCGGCAGATATCAGACACCCTTTCTTTTCGCACCTGTCGTTATCTCCCACATAAGTTCAAGGCGAGGTAAGGAGTTGTCGCAGGCAATAGAGTGATGATAAGAGCGCCGCACCTTCTTGGCTATCTTACTGGTGGAGTGGCGGGACATTACGACGCGTGCTCGTCATGCGTGGGGCCGAATGACATCACGGCTTATAACCTTTGTGTCCGCGTTTTTTCACGGTAATGAAGTTGAAGTTTTGTTGCGAAGGAAAATAAAGAGAAGAGAAGAAGGGAATGGGGTTACTCAGATCCAAAACGCACGCTACGTAGTCCTATACGCGAGATGGCTAACTGAATGCCACTCCACTAAACGATGGTATGTGCAAGTGTGTTTGTTCTCATCTGACGTGCCATGCATCTCCTGGAATGTTGTAGGGGAGTTGCAACATTTTTCTTGAGCAAACTCAGAACACGGTGCCAATCAGACGTGGAGGGTCCTGTGAAGATGTGATACAAATACTATAGCATAGCGCTGCACGCACCAGAAAATTGGCAATTTGGTTTCAAACCCATCCGGAAAGCTCCAGCTGTTCTTTCAACAACTGACGTCACTGGGGGCACAGACTATACGCCGCTTAACTATTTACTTTGCTCTTTAAGAGACAGATAGAGAGAGAGATGTCCATTTTTCTTGTGTTAAATTCAGAACAAGCAAATAAAGGACACCACGTGAGATCTTGTCGCGGTCATGAAATCAGCAATGGTTTCCGTCGGTGACTCCAGTGACGTCATTTGTTGTTGAAAGAAGAGCGGACGCTTTCAAGTCAAGTTTATTAAATGGTTCAGTTGAATTACATGGTTAGCATATTACAGAAGGAGGTCCAAAAGTTTCAGAGAAACTGACAGGGGGACCTCCTATACGCGTGGTTACATGAATGGGGTAGTTACAAGAAATGCAGCAAAAGCATACAGACGCATGAGCAATGAAGAACGAGCTTGACTAACAATAACAATGGATCAATACATAACATAATGGTAATACTCGCTGTTGAAAAAAAAATGCCACGGAAATAAACAAAAGCAAGTGCTGAAACAGGAATAACAGGGGAAGAATAATGAACAGCTGTGCATGACACACCCAACTCGTTTCACTGTCAGAGGTATCAGCAGCGTTTGAAACCATGAATTCGATGGCGCATGCGTGCAGCGCAGTAATATTTAACTCACGTGCTCATAGCAGCCTCCACGACTTATCAACACCGTTTTCTGACTGTTCAAATGTTCAGAGAGTGTTAAAGGGACACTTGATTGATGATTGATGATTGTGGTTCGGTTAGGAAAGGACGCTAATTTCTGCAGCCCATGTAGGGAGCACGGCTAAGCGTCCGTAGGGCTGGGGGAAAGGGAGTGAAAGAGATAGAGAGGAGAGAAAGGCCGTAGTGGAGGGCTCCGGAAATTCAGACCACCTGGGGTTCTTTAACGTGCACTGACAACGCACAGTACACGGGCCTCTGGCATTTTCGCCTCCATCGAAAATGCGACCGCCGCGGCCGGGATCGAACCCGCGTATTTTGGGTGGCAGCCGAGTACCGTAACCACTACACCACCGCGGCGGCCCTTAAAGGGACACTTTAATGTTAATGCATGCATCCGCAAAGGTCACTATTTTGCCCTCACCAGTGTTTGGCAATGATGCGCTACTGCAGTTTATAAACGCGAAACCTAGGTTGCTGACGCTTGTTTGTGAGCGTGTGACACAAGGATTTCATGTGCGACGTAATCACAGTGCTGAGTGTATGCACAAAAGAGCGTTGACGTAAGAAGGGGCCAAACAACAAGATGCCAGTCTATCGCTGTACATCAGATTTGGGGAAGCTCCGTTTGAAGTGTGAAAACGAGGCAGCGTCTAAGCATACTGCCTCACTTTGTGTATACCCATACTTAGCACACCCGCCCCCAGCGCGTTTACTAGCGCCGCAAATATATACACATAGCTATACGACCCTCAGCTATAACTGTTTCTGGTTAAAAAAAAAAAAACAATACGCGCGCCTTCCACGCTAGAACTTCCACCGGTGGGCCTTCCGTCCTCATTTACTCTCGTTCTGTCTTCCTCTGCGCACTCTACAACGGCTCTTTATGTGGGTGCGTGTTTTCAGTTTTTTTCTTGCGTGTGTGTGTTTTCTCGGCTAAATCTAACCGCTCTTTATTAACGCCACAAGCTGACGCCCGCCCCTCAGCACAAGCGTTTCCAAGCGTGAGCAGCAAATTCGCCTAACCGTAACGGCGTCTGCTCCAACTTCTGGAACGAAGACGCAAACGCGGACTCCGCGAGGGGGAGCCGCCACGAGTGATGAGTTGTGCATGACGCCCCCCAGATAAATGATAAGGAGACTCCGCAGCACGAAGAGTGAAAACGGGAGATCGCGAGAAGAGAAAATTTAATGAAAAGATAGTACAAGATGCTGGACTGGAAGAGCTCGTCGCTGTCGTTCTGCTCTACATTGCAGTGAGTAGGATTCTGTTTCCTTTTAAACGGCGACTCTTAAGAGAAATAATAAAGCATTTTAGACCACAGGCGTAGGTATCAATTTTCCCAGTGGGGGGAGGGGGGCGGGGGGAGGGACACAAACGGATGCCGAACACGACCCCTCCCCCTTTAACGAAATTTCTTTTGTTTTTTATTTAAATTCGGGAGTTCATCTATTTCATCCATGGATTCTTGCTTATACATGTTCATTATTTACAGATGGTGCATATCAGGACATATAACGCATGACAATGCAACTTATGTCAAACATTACGTCAAACACATAATGCAGCTGGTGTATGGAGAAGACTTGGGTTAGCGTTCCGCAGGGGGTTTCACGTCTCTATGCAAGTTCTTGTTTTGTTCTGCTTTACCACGCACATAATCGTAGAGACTCGAGTGATGGCTGCGCAAGGCATCGCACAACAGCACGCAATTCGGCATGTATTCTTATCTGCGTCGTGAGCAACCACGCGTTCGCTTTTCTAAATTTATCCCGTCCTTTCGCCGCTTATATAATGATTTTGATAGTTTGTTATTGCGCCAGAACAGAGAAAAATGGAGCATACGACTTATTCTCGTCCCCTGTAAGCTATCCCTGGACCCAGCAACTCTTATTTATCTATAGTCCAGGACAGGGGCCATCAAGAAGCTGAGACGTCCACGATAAGAACGTGAGATAAGAGTCCCACATCTGACAAGTCGTGCAAACGCAGGCATGGCGATGACACTGCCGCTCGCTCCTCCAACCAGATCCGGAACCAGGGCCCTTCTTGGTCGAGTTAAGGAAGCACATGGAATGCGCCATAGTTTGTCCGGGCAACGCAGACGCTACAGCAGACCAGGCGAGCCTAAAGGCTTTTCGGGCTTGTGCTCTCTTTTTCATTCTTTCTGATAACTCCTTTTTTTTCCTTCCGGCATTCACCGGCAGCGGTGCAGTTCACGCTTTCGTGCTTTCAAACAGAGCTCGTCAGTTTGAAATAAGCGTATATATAAGCCGCATTTGGCTTTCGTTTCTTGTTTCAGCGCCTCGATTCAAGCTGGCACGTAGCCACCGTGCAGAAGAAGCTAGGCCAGGGGGACTAGCCACGCGGATAACTCGCGGAGCCTCGTCCGAGAATGGAAAAGCAACAAAGAAAACGACGAACATACAGAGAGAACCAGGGTGCCAACGCTCACCAGGAACTTTCATTTTGTCCTCGCCGTGAAATTGATGCGCGCGTTATAGCGCAGATGTTAAGGAGGGAGCTCCGGGTGTCGTGGTTTCCGTCCTGCTCTTTCATTCTTTTATATCTTTCTTCCACGATGCGGGTCTTACACTTGCGACGTAACTCTCACTGGCAGATGGAAAGGTGGAACAGCTACAGCAGCTAGAAACGACAAAGAGAAATGGAACTGGCATAGTTGGATGCCGAGAACATCACCGTTAGCAACAAAATCAACCATGAAGAGAGAGAGAGATATTTTAGGCGTTATGACGAAGATGAGAGCACAAGCACCAGCTTCTTGGCTAGCAAGCAACCAAGTAAGCAGGACCAGCAGCCGCAGCAGCAACAAGCAGCAGTAGTACAAGTGCAAATCCACGAGAAAGAAGCAGCAGCAGCAGCACCGATATAAAGCATACATGGAGGCAGGGGACAGAAGGGGGAGGAAGCACCGCGACATATCGGTGTTCCACTACAGCACGCAGCCGCAGGCTGACCCGAATTCCAGCGAACGCGTTCTTGACTCGCACCTCGCAACGGAACGGATGCGAAAAAAGGGTGCGGCGTCGTCGTCGTCTGCAAGCCGGTGGGTGCACGCTTTGCCAAGCACTGAAGCAGCCATAATAGTGTTGGGCGATTATCAGTTATACTTACGTGGTGCGGCAGCCGCCGGCTAGACGAAACCGCGCGGTGCGGGACGGTGCGTGAAGGAGAGAGAGAGTGTGAAGGCGCGAACGATGGCGGATCTCGCAATTTAAAGGAGCCGGCGAAGGTGATCGCCCCGCGGTCGACGCGTCTACGCGCGGAGCCGCTTTACCGTCTTCGGTGTCGAAGAGAGAACTCTGCGACTGACCCGACGAGGGAGAAGCAGCGAGGCGTTATGGTATACGATGCCGCATAAAGAACAAAATGACGCAAAAGACACAAGACTCTACGTCGTATCGACCGGGGTGACCATCGACGCGGCACCGGGACCTCGGGGGTCTCGAGGCTAGCTAGCACCCCGGGTCAAGGTGCTTTCGAGAACGTAGCGCGAAGGACACTACTAACAGAGCTGGCAGGGAGTGCACGAGCACTGCTTTTAATTGCATCGGAACACGAGCCAACATTAGTTGTCCAACGTTAACAGATGTTAGACGTCACACAGCCAATAGTGGCCAACGCTATAGCCAGTACGGCATGGTCGGTTAGTGTAGCAACTCTAGTGGCCCGCTTTCTATTCGCTCCGAGTGCAGGTTCGGTTGTTCGTTGGGGCAACTGTGTGCGGTCTTGTTTGCTATGCAGTGAGGCATTTGTCGTGCGGCTACGTTAGGCGCCATGCAATCATATGGACGCAGTAACGCGTTGCGTTACTGACGAATGGACATACAGTCCTCGGAGGGAAACAGCGCACGAGTACTCAATGGTAAGAAAAATTTGTAACTTGCGCGCGAAAACTGCTATATGATCATGTGGTACGCTAGGCACTGCGGATACTCGTACGGTTTTGATGACAAGGAATTATCTAATCTGCACGTCGATAGAAGTATATCCTAAAACGTACACCAATAAGGTAGAAGAGCAAGCACTCCTACAGATGCTACGGGATTGGGAAAAACAAGATAACCTCATTCAATGGTACATTCGAGAGAGTGCACCATGAAAATGGGCAATGAACAAAATGGCTCTAAAAATAGGTTGTCTGCGTGAAAGTTGGTGGGCGGAGCCTAACGGGCGGTGTCCCGAGAATTCCGTGCAATACAATGAGAGGAAGAAACGAACTCATCCACCCAATGTGCTGCGTACAAAAATGTTCCCGAGCCTCGCCAGGAATCTCGATGCATGGCACGCGATTCATCGAAGCTGTACATGGCGGGACAAAAAGAAAGAAAGGAATAAAAACGGCGTGCAGTTAATCATTATACACGGAACCATTTGTCATCGGCCGGTAGGCGTGCTGGCTTTGGCGAAGAGGAAAATAGGGAAATAAAATAAAGTGGGGCGCTTTGGACTATATCGACCACAAGCACGCTGTGATCCCAGCCCCGCCTTTGTATCTTCTGGACAAGCGTGGCGGAAAAATTGTGCTTTGTAATAAGGGCGCGGTAGAACGTGCCGGAGTGGGTTTGTTAAGAGCGCTACGGTTCTTCCTACAATAGTCATCGTAAAATGGAGTGCTATTGTGTCTACTGATAGCGCTGGAGCGCTACCAATGCACGTGTTCCGTCGCGGTTTGCTGTCTAACCACACTATTTCGTTTCAGCACTCTACCTTAGCCACATTGCTCTTCATGCTTACACATCCCAAGTGCTTTCCAACTCGACAGAGCCTAACGTCGTGTATAGCTGTGCTTTGTATCTCAACAGGCAGTACCCTACACCACCCACCGTGGTATCGCTTGGCGGCTAGGTGTTGGCTTACCAAGCTGGAGGTCGCGGGATCGAATCCCAGCCACGGATCCCTCTCCCCCGCACACACACACACACGCACACACACACGCACACACACACACTCACAAGAACCATGTAGGTTATTTCCCCGCTGTAGACGAAGCTTGTTCAAGAGAACAGGGATACCACAGCAAGTTCCGCCGGACTTTCTACCACTGCAAAATTTAGAAAGGAAATTTAAAAATTTTTCTATTCACTGTGCCACTGCCCCGTGGCCACTGCCTAAAGCGAGCACCAGGGAAAAAGCCCTGGGGAGCTAGACAGAGACGTCACTCACTGCGTTCGCTTTACGCAGCCGAACTAATGTGCTCGAGGCATAGGTCGTAAAGTTGCTCGTAAAGGGAAAAGGTGCGTAGGCACAAAGAAAAAAAGAAGATAGATAATAGACAAGAACTGAGTCCCTTTACTGCCCATTGATGTTCGACTTGGGCTTACACACCGTCCATCTTCGGGAAGGGGCAGCAAAAGGCGGGCTTCGAGCAAACCGCACACCTACACAGTATACACTTCAACGTTATGGTAAGCAGGAAGGACAAGGAGAGAGCGGGTATACCTGTCTGTACACGAAAAGAACTACACCCCGGCCGGCCCCGGCCCGAGCAATAAACCGAAACGTCACCAGACTGCTTCGATAGGATACTGTGCAGCGTTGCGCATGTCAGCAGATGAGAAGCATTATGGACTGTATGTTAGATCAATGAGCCTGACTATGGTTATAATAGCGTAGGAATCCTGAGGAAGAATACTATCCAAACAAGCTAATCCCTTTCTAAGATTTTTTTTTTTATCAGTTCGTCATAGTGGTGCGCAATACGAATGGACACAAGTCGACCAACACACAAAGATCGTTCCTTTTTCTTCTTTTTCTTTTTTAATAAACGTTCTCTTAATGTGTATCGTCGGGCAGGAAGTAATGTGGCGTTTCAAAAGTAGTTTCTAGTTTCACCTAAAATACACCCCAGCTCACAGTCAATAGTGCCTCCCCCCCCTCCACTCGGCCTCTTTCCCCCAGGCGCCGATAATATAGGGCAGCGCTGCCTAGAAAGATATTTGAAGGTGATTCGACATAATAAAGGTAATGCTGACGCATTCATTAAGCGACTATCGCTAAACCTTCATATCATTTTTTTTTCTTTTCAACGATACACTAATTTTCGATATCTAAACCGCCTACGAGGCACCGCAAATAGCTTTGCTGGACGAGACTGCCCCGGAGTTGTAATCCTGGTTCTCGAGCACGACGGCGGAACAACTCGCGCTGTCATCGAATACATTGTTTGCTATTCAATGCCCTGGAACTGATATTCAATGCCCTTAATGACGTCATTAAGTTTACTTTTACTTTGAAATTTAATCTGATATTGGTAACGTATATTCGCATCACACTCGTTTCTTTCTCACGCTTCTGGTTCGAGTAACCCACCGAAGTTCTTGTCGACAAGCGGTTGACCTCATTTTTTAGTTCATTAATTTATAGAAGATTCAAAAATACTTGGACGACAAACACTAGGAGCTTTCTTTACCAATTTTTTAGTTCATTAATTTATAGAAGATTCAAAAATACTTCGGACTACAAACACTAGAGCTTTCTTCACCAAATATCGTGTAGTGTGACTTTACATATTCTATTTTCTATTATCCGATTTCTGGTCGATGCGGCAGAGTGCCACGTGCATTTGAACCATAAGGCCCTACATTTACGTCTACATCATGTCTTATGTCCGAATGGCTTCGGCAAGCTTCAGCTTGAACTTGCTTGGATCGCGTGTAGTCTCTATACCACTGCACGGAATTCTCGAGACAATAAAAGCGAGCAGAACGGCAGTTCTTACATCCTGCGTGACCTCATGAACCTGTCTTTTACGATCACTCACTCGGGCAACTTCCGACCCTCTGAGACAATAACACGGATAGGAAAAAAATACGGCGGACAAACGGGGCTTGAGTGGGCGCCTTCGTATATAGTTTGAGCAGCTCGCGTGCACATGTTATTGTGGCTGCACGCTCTGTGCAGTTCAAGGCAAGAAAAAAGAAACAAGAAACATAATAAAGGCGGAGGCCAATAAAATTACGATGAATGGTGTCTTAGTTTCGTGCAGTTGACCGCAAACTATTTTTTAATGTCTTTTTTTGAGCAAGCATGTTGCCGATAACACTGAGCTGTACGCGTGGTGCTCAATTCTATGGCCGAACGCGCGTTGTAGCATTTTAGGATGCACACACGCTGTCCTGTACGAAAGAAGAAATTAAAAAAAAGAGAGAGAGAGAAAAGCGGCGAAGCCGTTGAAGCCGTATGAGAGCGAGCGAACTCAGGCCCACTTCGAGTCTCTCGCTTTGTAAGAAAAAAAAAAAAAAGGCATGGCAGGGCCGCATCGCTTTATTAATACAGTGTTATAGCAACAGTGAAATAGTCACATAACGTACAGATAGTGCGCAAGTCACATAGTGCGCCAACCAGTCTGCGAGCAGTCCTTTCGTCGACTTCCAGAAATTCGAACAGTCCGAACAGCAAAACAGCAAACCTGCATTATGAAATTACCACTCTACAGCGTGAGAATCGCGCAAGTCTTAGTGGTTTAACTTGAAGCTATCCGAAACGTACCATCGCGATCGAATGCTTCGACATATCCGGTGCGAGTTCCTCCGAAAGCTGCGGTACTTAGAGCTTGGCACTTGTACGTGCTCTCGCAATGCGTCCACAGTATGCGCGGCAAATGCATTCATCAACAATGTTGCTGTGTTCTTTCGCATAGCCATCGATGGGCGACCTTCATACAGAACGTCCATTGAAAGGAATTGGCCAGCGAGGTCACTTTTATAGTCCACACACACTGATGTGATCGATACGTCGCCAACACTGCACCCGCACATCTAACCAATATGCACCATAACACAGCCGCAACCACCACTTCCGCCCATCGGACACGACAATAACAAAAAGTTGACAATTGCACGTGTCATGAGTGCACGGACAAGGTCGAACACGTCTGAAACGTTGCACCATACCTCGCACGCCTTCAAAAGCGACTGAACAGAGATGAAGGAATATAGGTGTAACAAACACGGTGCTTCTTACATGTCGAGAGCTTTCGCAAATTTATTATAAACTACCAACTTGCCCAAGCTCAATCTCGCTCTTCAAGGAGTGTACCACACACTGTCTTATCGTTCTGTCCGCATCCCTTCATCAGCCGGGCTTTGTACGGTGAACGAAGAGCATCCAGCAACCCAGCAGCCGATTCGCGCCGTGCAACCTTGAGCTGAAGGCGGCAAGGACGCGCGCGCGGAGCGTAGGCTTGTGCGACGAACACGTAGCAGGTATGTATGTACATACGTACACACTCCGATATGGTGCAATAGCCGATGAGCGCGCGCCAGCGGCCCGCATTACGCGTTACACACCGGCACGCCCCCATGACAAAACTGGGTCAAACCAGACCCATCCCAACTTGGCCGGCCTGTAAACGCCGTAGAGCAGTCGCCAGCGCACTCACGCACGCACGCACAGACGCGTGAATAAATGACAAGCCGCGTTAAAGTAAAGAGAAACGTAAGATGCCATGCTTCTGTAGACAAGTGGCGAGGTGTGTGCGCGTATGCGATCGCGGCGCTAATGTAACAAATGGGAGGGCGGTCGGTCGCCCGGTGTATGCGGGACTCTAAAAGCACTCAGGAGAAGACCCGGAGTGATCAAACGGGGCGCTTCTCTCATCGGTGTATATTATACGCGTGCGTACAGCGGCGTTCTTGAACGCCGCCTCGCAGCGTCCCACCCTGTAGAAGGTTCATCTAAGTCGGCAGCGTATAAGCAGCTGTGTAGTACCTTTTCTTTTTCTTTCGGTTTTTGTCTTCTTGATTTATGGCGCTGTGAGTATGTACATCGGAAGGGACGACGGTGGAGTGGATGCGAGTACCTAATTGCACTGCCCCGGTCACGTCCTTGAAAGGGGCAGGGGTTCGTGAGCTGTAACGGAGACGCGCGACGGTCCACTTAATGGGAACTGACGAAGGAACAAGAAAGAGATCCGTAGTGCACGAGTATGAAGAAGAGGACGAGTCGGATAAGAAGAAGGCGACGAGCAAAAGAACACAAAGAAGAAGCAGAAGGCACACGCAGAAGAACATAAAACATAAAAGAGAAGACAAGCAGAATAACATGAAGTAGGTTAAACGGAAGCAGAAGTAGAGGGCTAGAAATCTATGGAACCACAGGAAGAAAACAGAAGAATATGGATCACACAAGCAGCATGACGTGAAGCTGTGCTTCCCTCTCTTTCAAGGTCATCAAGACAGAGATGAGCTTCGGTGGTCGCGCAAAGCAAACAAGCAGAAAGCACACACGGGAAACAGAAAACCATATACAAGCGCCGCACGCTGTCGTTGTACGCACTTCACACTCGAGTTCCATGTATAACTACTTTGGCTTTAGATTCCCTTTCCTCTTCTGCACTTAAGGAAAGCGCGCGTGCATCTCATGGTTGGGCACGGCGCTGTTACGGCATTAGAGCGCTGTCGCATTGCTCGGAGAGTGCTGTAGTCGGAAACCGCGTGTCGCTAGTGGCATGCGCCGTTCTACTGCGTGATGAGTGCAGATCACACCTAATATATGCTGCGAAAAGTTATATTACTATAGGTAAAGTAACTACGACTTCCTTTAGTGCTTGACGGGAGGAACACCTGTAGGAAGGAGGGAGAGATCGGCGGGACCCTCTATGAGCACATCCTTCACTTGCTTCTATAAGCAAGCTCGCCAGAACTTCTTGGAACCTGGCCGGGTAAAACGGTAAACGAAAAAAGAAGAAGAAGAAGAAGAAGAAACACTCAGTGCACGTTGACTTACATGTCGTACCTTACACCCGGCAAGGTGGAACTTTTCCAGTGAAACAGCACGCGAAACAGCCTGCACAGTATACTATATGGCAGCCCTTGCCGGCAGACCACATACAGAACATGTGGGAGGGTCTAGTCAAATGCACTCAGCGCTACGATTCCGGCAGCGCCGCACTAGGCTTCGAAATCGTTCCAGATACACAACTTCCTTCATTTACTGCTTCTCTCCCACACAAGCTCTGCATGAATAGTTCGCAGAGACAAGCACAGGACTGCTTACGTGTTGCAATGCGAAGTAACCTGTACCCAACCTAACATGGCTGCGACGTTTCGCGTGCATTCACGCATGCCCCAGGCAGCATACCTTTGAACAGCATGCACTCGCGACCTAAAACCTACAAAAAGTACATTCAGCATCAAAAACATGCTTCATCGAGAAATGACTGGACACACTGCTCTACAAATAAAGGAGGCGTACATGGTTCGATTCCTACCCAAACAGCGTACATTTTTTTTTAGAAGCCACGAAGTGGCCTTGTTCAAAAGCAGGAACCTTGCAGAAAATTGACGTTGAACGTAGCTTCCCCACGTTAAGACGTCACCGGTTACATCATCACGATGACTCGACGTTGTGACGTCACCAATGTCACGTGACTTACGGCGCATTTATGAGCTTTCCATATATCGCCACGCGACATTTTGCGACATTTTTTTTTTCTTTTTCTACCGTAAGTGGCGGCGCCGGATTCGACAACGTCATTGCCAACTCTTTGAAGGATGGACACCTCCGGAAATAGCCCCGCCACGGTGGTCTAATGGTTATGGCACTCGGCTGCGGATCTGAAGGTCGCGGGATCGAATCCCGGCCGCGGCGGCTGCATTTAGATGGAGGCGAAATGTTGAGGCCCGTGTGCTGTGCGATGTCAGTGCACGTTAAAGAACCCCAGGTGGTCGAAATTTCCGGAGACCTCCTCTACGGCGTCTCTCATAATCAGAACTGGTTTTGGGACGTTAAACCCCACAAATCATCAATCATCGTCACCTCCGGAAATAACCTGATGCACTAGAAGCGTTGCATACGAGCAGCATTTCGAATAGTTCACGCGTGATCGTCGCGGCCGCATATGATACCATGAAACGTGAGCATACGTTACGGGCATTGTACACGTCACTCGGCACCTACTGCGCAATGACAGAAATTTCGCTTTTGTGAAAACGTTGTACTTGTACATGTGATCGTGGGAGTATGCACATTTATTCCCACACTGCTTTTTTACTACCATTTTGCACTGTTGTAAGGTATAATTCTAGTTTTTTATGAGCTTCAGCATTATTCTACTGCCGTTTTTTGAAAAGTGGTCAGTGGACGCTTTAGAGTCCACTTTAGAGGCTTTTTGTCCGCTGCCAAGAGCGTTTTTGTATTTTTGATGCTGAAAGCAAAAGCACTCAACTGAATTGCAGGAGTCAGCTTTCTTCTTTCCCTGTACGTTCGTAATAAGAGCCACGTGATGCTTTTCTCGTAAGCAGTGCTGAAGATTTTATTATACAGCGTCACAGTGCTCTCGTGTCAGGATGCCCGTACACTGCGCAACGGCGTGAACCGCTATCTGCTACGAGAGCAACGCACGACCTACATATTGCATGCACACCCTATACGCACGCATAACACCGTATTTTCGCGCGCACACCCAACACCTCCTTTCACAACCTCAGTACCAAAAAGCAAGAGCACTGAGCGGGAGAACGCTTTCGCAAATGAGCGCAGCAAACAGGAACGCAGACACAAAAGGTATACCGGGATACAGTCCTTTTTTTTTCTTTTTTTCCTTATGTAAGCCAACGAATTTACGAAGAATGACACATGTGCAATACTTCACGATTACCTGTAGAATGATCGCAGTTTTTCTACTATACGTAATTATGCGTAATAACAACACTTGCATCTTTCTCTTGACTGCAGCGCCAACGATGAAGCTTCTTCATCGCGTTATCTCGGTAGGCACTTTCGTGCAACCCTCCTCTGCGCATAGGTGAGTGTTTCTGGGGGTACCTTCGGTGCGCGTAATAAACGATGAAATGTGGTACGCGCAGATAGGCGTCGGGACGGCCGCGAATGTATTTCACGCCTCGGAGCCGGCGCACATATACTCCGCAGTACTGCCGCAACAGTACGGCACTGGCTCTACCTGCCGCTTCACTCGGTCTGCAGTGAACGCGCAATGCACGTGTGCGTGCGGCGAAGCGATTGTGTGATGCGCCCGGCGAACGCGTCATCTCAAGCGCGTCCAGGCGGGCCGCCCCGCGCTTGCTTATCTCTCTTCTTTCCCTCCTCGCTGGCTGTTTAATTTATTAGCGATCTAGGGGCTGCGAAAATACAAAGAAACAACAAAAACAAGAACACACTGTTAAAATATGTACGAGTATGTGCTGAGTATATCGTATGTACTCGTATGATCCCGTCTATGTTTGCTAATATACCTGCCGATGTGAGCAACTAACCTAACAGACGGTAATTCCTCGTAATTGAAGGAAATGCTAACGAATATTTTTTTCCTTCTTTTAAGCGAGGCTTTCTTTGGCTCTCTCTGCTCGCTTAACGTGGATGTCATGTGCGATCGGGTAGCGCTGGCCGATCCCGTAGGCAGAGTGTAATTGAATATTACGGGTGACTGGGAGAGTGAATCCCGACGATGACGCTCTACCACATGCCCTCTTCAGAAGCGCCAGTTATGGCGTCATTTGAAGAGAAAGCCAACCGACAGGTCCAACCCTTGTCCGCGTGAAGGCAGATGCGCAGCGAGACGTAATCCACTGCAGTTTGACACCCATACCTCTGATTGTTTATCTGCTTTCTTTTTGTTCTTGTTGTTGTCGTTGTTGTTATATCTGAAAGTATTACGTATATGGACGCATATGTCGATTTGGGCTATATTAAGTTTAACTTTTATCGCACTATCAAAATGCACCGGGAAATGCTCCGCAGTTCAACTGCCCTCTTTAAGCAATGAGTAAACAAACAAGAAAGAAAGAAAAGAAAAGAGACGCAGCGCGGTAAACTTGGGGAAAACGTCACGCCAGTGTCGAAACTTCTCGGTATTTTTCCAATACGGCTACACTCCTGGCACTATACTCAACCAGAAAACCAGCGCGACTGCCAATAGCTTCGCGCCGTCTACGTACACGTGCTAAGGCGTGCTAGGCGCAGTGAAAAACAGGAAACGGCCGAGTCATTGCGACAGGCCGCACAGACCCATTAGCCTGCGCAACTACTTATGTCTATACCCACGCGGTCGCTCGGCAGCTACGAGTTTCAATAGGCAAAGACCACAGAGATACTATGGACACTGTACGTGGCAGTGTGTATCTTTAGTGTGGCTTTTCATTCAGCACTGCAGTATCCTACAGCACTATACACAGACTTGCCTAACATTCCTTTAGAACTGAGAAACGCACCATATAAACGTAAGAAGTCAACGCGTTCTCTTGAGCGCATAAAGAAAGCCACGTCCGTATTTGTTTTCGCGGGCATATTACTGCTAGAAGAAATAAGTGCACCTCTTTCTGGTGTTCCTTGCTGCTTCGCCTTCGTAACAACGCGTGAGAAACTATTCCATATAGACGAATCAAAATACCGATTCGCCCAACTTACAATTGAAATGCTTGCTGTTGCCATCGTCAAGAAGCGGGGTCAAGTCGCAGAGACAATCAAAAGCCGTGCTCAAGGCTGTCTTCGTAGCCACTAAGCTATGGACTGGCTTCAATGCCACCAAGAACTAGCCCACCTTCACACTTTATAGCCGCGAACATTGCCCTCTTTCCGACCCCAGCTTGTTGTGCTTCGGTTGTAGAGGCAGAGACAATCCTTTTATGCTCCTCTTTGACGCTTCGTCGTAATATTTGCCAGTCCTGAGCGGCCGTGCTATAAGAACTGCTCGGAGATGAAGAAGACAGCTCTCAGGCAATACGAACGTTTTCATTGTCTGACGGCTCACGGCGAGGGAGCATTTCCACGAGCCCCGTGGCGTTGTATGGTCGGGGAGGGAATGCGGCGCCCGCTTTCTCTATCACCCGTGCGCGCGTTTCGCCAGCGCCGAGGTCATCGTGTAGGTCGCGACCACGGCCACAACGTAACGCAGCGCCGGACTCGGCGCTGTGGCGGCCACCAGCACCGACCTCTCCGAGCAGTGAGATCAAACCCTCTGCCTGCCGGGTGATGTAAGAAGATGGTATCACTAGCGCGTCGAAAGGAGCGTGCAGTTACAGAATATATTGCCTCCTAGACAGGACACGGAGCATTTATATGATCTGAGAGGCCATTCTATACACAACGCTACAGACGCTGGCGCGGCCGACTGTTAACCGGTGGGAACGTCTGGAAGGTATTTATGCAGTCCTTGCCGAACAATTCATCGCTGCGATTGCGAGAATGACAAGAGTATGATGCCGTACCACCCACTACGAACCATGAGTTTCTGCGCATATTGTCTTGGATTTATATGCGACCATGAAAAAAAAAAAAAACGGCATCGAGCGGGGAGCAGCAGCAACAACAACAACAACAAAACTGTGTCCTACAGCCATAAGGTGGGATCTGGGCTTGTGACCTTTCATTCTTGCTGCAGAAGAAAAACAACAACAAAAAAAAAGGGGGAGGGGGGGGGAGGTGAGTGAGAGGCGCGCTCCACGCAGGCGCAGCAATGGACGCATCACTTACAAGCGAGCGCTTGTGCGGGATAAGTCTATCGTTGCATGTACTTGCACGCATATATGCGAATGCGCAAAACATGACAAGAAACGAAATCTGCACGTTTCAACGTGCACACTCGTCAGGCTCAAGCAAGCAATTCAGTCAAGCGACGTTCGAAACGCCGACTAGTAGCACAGGCCATGCGCTCGGGTGGCTTTCGGTGTACACTTCTATACAAGTGGGCGGCGCCGCTGTAAAGTGAGGTGCTTACACGCCAGTCTCTTAAATAAATAAAAAAAAAACTGCCAAGGAGAGAGAGAGAGATCGCAGCGAAGGCATGCAGCCACGGCTGAAGAATCGCGGAGCGGCGCAATGTCGGCGATGGAGATTGATCTCGCCTCCGCATTGTGGTGGAGCGCGTCGCGGTTTAAGCAGTGTGGGCAGCGGCAGCAGCAGCAGTTGCGACGATTACGACGACCTTGGCCAGGCCTAGGCGCGCTGCTATCGAGCCTCTTGAGTGCACAGTGTATGGGTATCCGCGCGCCTTCGTCTCTGACCCACACTTTGATGAGAAATCGCCCGTCGGGGCGTGCGCCTGTATATGTGTACGCGCGCAGGCTCTCCAACGCTGCGCCAGAAGCTGTGACGAGAAAAAGCATACCTTAATTGGCTCATATTGGTGATCATACAGGGAACGGAGAAAGGTAACGCGGTCCGTAAACTATTCAATCACGCTTTTAGCGTGCTGAATAATAATTGTGATTGCGCTGAGTAAAAGACGTTATTTTCTGCAGCCCGTATCAGGCGCACCGCTCAGCGTCCGTGGGAGTAGGGAAAGGGAATGAAATAGCAGAAAAGAGAGAAAAGCTGTAGCGGAGGGCTCCTGAAATTTCGACCACCGGGGGTTCTTTAACGTGCACCATTTGAGCCCAGTGGCATAGCCTAAAGTAACATGAAGGTGGGGAGGGGAGGGAGGGAGCTCGAAGTCCTCCCTCCCCCGTAGCTCGGCAGTAGCATGAGGCTTAACACTGTAGCTTCGTAATACCGTTGCGCAAAGCTATACGGTCTCGTTTCCTTCGTAGCTACGTAGTAGCACGAAGCTTTAACGTAATAGTTTGGTACTGCAGCGGATAATTTCACTCGTAGCATCGCACGGATAGCAGGATGATTTACCATAGCAGCCTCGAGCTGTGGCGAGAAACTGCAGTACGAATATAATGCTCATTTAAGTTTGTAGCTTCGTACAGTATAAACAAGCGAAGCTTGTCCATTGTCGCTAGCGGTTGCTTTTGCGGAACATAGTTTAACAAAACTTGATACTGGGCTAGATGGTGCATGTTCATTATCACGGTAATATAGGCGCAGGAACAACACTCACATTGACACGAGGAGACAGGACTTGTGCATAAGTGGGTTCGATGACAGCTGTTTCTTTTCAGTCTTGTTACATATCCAGCCATGACAGCAACGCTTTTTTTTTTTTTTGAAAGTTTCCTCACGCGCCATGCCTAGGATGCCCCATGCAGTCGCCAAGAAAGGAACTATAGAACGCAGCTTGCGAAAGCTGCAACGGGAGACTGCGGCTGTGCAGGCCTTATCAGAATGCTCGATGCTCTGCGACTCGGCCGCTCATCTTCTCAACTATAATTCCGCAGCCCTCAGACGCCCTCACGGGGGGAGGTCGGTTCGAGGGAGAGAGAGACAGTCGATGTCGGGTCACCCAGATTCTAATCGTTTGACGCACGTGCGCTCAATGAGCCCGAGGCGAGTGTTGTTCTCCAACAATGATCGCCCATTTGACGCAACGCAGGGGGATGACGGGGTTAGAGGTCGTTAAGAGATATGGATGTATGGTAAAGAAACGCGATACGCTGATAGTTTACACAGTTTAAGCGGACAAAGCGCATAATAGCGCTTCTAGATGACCCCACCTTTCGCGGAGTTGACGCAAGCCACCCTTCAAAGGAATATGGAAAACGCTGTGTAAGAGACGTAACGCCTTTAATGCACTAGCCATTATGAGTGTACGAAGTGGCTAAACAAAAGAAAGAAAGAAAGAAAGAAAGAAAGAAAGAAAGAAAGAAAGAAAGAAAGAAAGAAAGAAAGAAAGAAAGAAAGAAAGAAAGAAAGAAAGAAAGAACGTGGTATAGTTCATCGTATGAGAAGGTAAGGCATGTAAATAGTGACACAAGAGAAGGGAAACTGATAACACAATCTCTCTGCTAACTAGCGCAACGTTCTGTCGTCATGATGTCTGCGTCAACGTTTCCGCTAGTGATGAGCTTGCCGTTTTACTCGTATGATACCAGCATTGATTGCTAACGCGGTTTTCCTCCCGTTAAATATCGACGAGATAAAATATAATTCCGTGCAATTGCAACCAATGGCGTTTGTGTCTCGTGTTCACCACAGCATCAAACACTATTTTGTTCGTTTGTTTCGATTTCGCTTCAGTTGCTAAGTCTACAGCATCAGTCGCAAAGAACTGCTGGTCGGAATCATCCACCACTTCGAGCAGCGACGTACGAGACGCCGTAACCTGATCGACGACCACGGCTCGAAAGACGAAACCAGCAAGCGGTTGATACGGAGTGCAAGAGGTCACGGATATAGGCGTAGGGCAAGGAAGATCACGGGTTCATCACGTGACGGGACGCTCCGCTAGTCTTCTCGTCCATGACGATAACGTCGCAGTGATATATAGCGTCTCGCAGAGGAACTCCTCGCGCTGGTGAGAAGCTTAGGAGAAAAAAAAAATTGGAGACGTCAAGGCTGTGTTGCTAAGGGGCCTAATTATATTATTTGTTCCAGTTGTTCCGCGCAGCACTGAGGAAGCTAGAGGCCTCTTCGACCAATCAAGAAAGCGAACATATCTTGAAGGCGTCCTTCCACGCCTTGTCTGCTAGCAGGTGGTCGTCTGCTAGCGGAAGCGGCAGGGGCATCTCTGAGCACTGGCACGTACTACACGTCGCCTCGTAAGAATCTGCGCTTGATGGTTACGTAGCCTCGGCTTTGCTGCACTTAACTGCTGACCAAAACAAACAAACAAACAAAAAAAAGAGAACAGAGAGTCCTTCCTCTGCTTTCAGTAAATTTCTTCGCTATACAGCATTCGGCATATGACCGTTAAACTCGATTCTACCGCATTTATGCAAATGGCAAATACGCCCGTGACTTGCGTACGCTCGTTTGCGGTGCACCACGTGCCTTCTGGTATATGCATACCTGCCTGCTTCCTGCGCACACACGTCACACGTTTGCGAACCAAATTTGTGCATGAGTTGAATGCGTTTATGTATGTGAATGCATACCTGCATGCATGCAAATCTGCACGCAGGTTGGCCGTGCCACTTCGCGACACCGAGAACGTTTTGGTCTGGTGTCAATGTACGAGTTACAGCCAGCCGACACGCACTTTCTTACTAAACATGCCGGTCTAGCTGTGCGTGCGTTCGCTTGTACGTATACCTGTACGTCTACCGTGAGCGTCTGCATTCGCATTTACATGCCACCCGCCTGCAATACGAACAGCGAAGGTGAGACACGTATCCGCTGACCCAAGAGACGTTTCGATGACACGTCAATGTTTGCGTCACGCCATCCACAATCTCCATTTCGCGCTCGCGATGGCATAGCGTAGACATGCGAGCGCAGTTTTGAAATTATAGAATAGGGTTGCGCGGTGCGCAGCAGAACCATCTTCGTTACGCTAAACATACTGCAGGAACACGGGAACACACCGTGGCTTCTAGACATCAGGAGAGCAAAAATGTCACCGAGTCGCACAAGAAAATTACACATGACGGAGAGTCCAGTTCACACAAGAGACGCGATAAGCTGGGGGTATCAACGGTTGTCCGCCTAATCCAGCGAACGAATGATTTCAAGACAGACAGACAGACAGACAGACAGACAGACAGACAGACAGACAGACAGACAGACAGACAGACAGACAGACAGACAGCTCAAACAAGCCAGTCAGCTCAAGTCTGGAGCGATTGCGGTTGGAATGATGTCGCACGCTGTAGTGTGTGTATGTTCTGTTGACGACCGCCTGACCTCCTGTATGCATTGGGCAGTGATGATCGTTGTATGTCAAATCGAGTCCAGTGGTCTGTGTCCTGTGTCCTCCTCGAAGCTGCCTGCACGCTTCACACGTGTCATTCGTACCAATTAGTGCGGAATAATGTATCGCGGATGCAATTCCAACAGACAAAGGACGTAAGAGAGAGAGAGAGAGACTTTCGCGGTAGTGCAGACCAGACGGAGGTGTTCCAACAGTTGGCCTTGGTCAGTGAACCCCATGTGGCCTTATGCGAGCGCTAGAACATGTACAGTGTCATATGAATATGTCATCGGAACGAAGTATAAGCCTCTAAACTACGATATTAATTACCGCAGAACGATAACTCCCTGGGACGCCAACAACCTGTGAGGAATCAGAGCAAACCATACACACCAGCGTTGACTAATGGTGGTACCCTGTGTTGACCATTGACCCACTCCCTGGGATAATTTTTGTTGGCCATTAGATTTATAGCGAAAGCTCTTCTCAATGTCTCGAAAGTTGATTACTCTGGCCGCATGGCATTGAGCCGCCAGAGAGCCAGAGCGCAAGTGAGTGACGTCACGTCAGGCGATCTGTTTGCACAACTTTAATAACGTAGCACACGTGTGATACTATAAATCCCTGCACCACTTACAGCTCAATGAATTCGTCTGCGATGACGGTTTCCCTCAAAACTAGTTAACCGCATTTTCAGTATCATTATTACCCCGAAATGACGTAGCGTCTGCGGGTCGAAACACCAAGCAGCGATTAAGCGATCTACGCCGTTCCACAGAATGGCGGTGGTGGTGGGCAAAGGAAGCGTCGCTTGGGGAGTTAACGTAATGATAGTTTCAAGTGTCCCTTTGAGCACACATGAGGCAGCGCTTGAAGTGCCGCGGACAATAATAACTACGCGATAGCGCTACGCGGGAGGGTGCTGAATAAGTTACTCGGAACTGCGACACCACAAACAAGTGAAACTAGGCCACTTCCTATATGAACGACGCTACAAAAAAGCGAGATGAAAGAAGAAAAGTATAGTAATGAAGAAGAACATTAAAAATAGAGAAAATAAAGTGACGCGGCGAAGCGGTATGTAGGAAGCGCGCAGCGGAGCGGAAGGTTACGGCAACACGTAGTCCCGAGAGCACAAATGGCTTCCGGAAACTGATCTTTCACTCTCACCTTTCTCGCGAAGGCTTCCTTTTTTTATTTCTTTCTTAATGGTCTCAGAAGCGACGGCGCACTAAACAAACGCTGTTTCTTTCTTTTCGTGACAACTGTTTTATGCTCTGCTGATATACTATGCAAGACAGCCACACTGCAGACAGTGAGGCGTAATTATATTTCCGTCTCATTTCAAGCTTCACAACAACGCCCCCCATTTCCATCCCCCGCTAGGTAGTACGTAATCGCGTTTTTCGATGCGCCGACGTCTCGCGTATGTTTCGCATCCACGGCGTTTCCAATTATGTCCTCGTCGTATACATTTGTAAGCGATCTCTTTCCTTGAAAGATATACAGCTGACCTGGATCCTCGCGAATATACCAGGCGAGTGGTCTTTTATTTAAGGAACACACCGGCAGGAGACCGGGTACGTGTTTCACTGACAGCGTTCTATAGAAGTCACACTGATGTGCGATTTCCAACGCATTATGCGAAGAGACAATGCCGCCTTAACCGAACGATTGTATATTTGTAGAAGTACGGGAATCCTATGCTTTTTGGGGTACTTTTGTTAAAAGCATAAGCTTTCCTGTTCGCGGGCAACAAAACGTCATGTAGAATTTTATTGAGTGCTAGATTGATGCGCATAGAGTCATAAGAGTTATGAAGGCAGGTTAATTTCTGGCGACTTTTCGTTCCCATCATAACATACGCTGTTGTAGAGAACATGCATATCGTACCGCATGATATTACCGAGGTGTTTGTTTGATTGATTGATTGATTGATTGAGTGGCCCTCCAAAGCGGCCGCTGGACTTTCAGAGACTCTACAGGGCAGGGTTGTAATGATTACTCTGGACTCCTAGGAGTTTTTTTATCCATGTGCGCGTAGAAAATGTAGCCAAACACTCCTATGGTGAACACATACGTAAATTAACGCAAAAGAAGCAAAAAAAAAAAAAGTAAAAGAGGCGAAGGATGAACAGTCTGGCACTACTGGCAGCAAAAGGCACGGGTAAACCGAATGCAGCGGGTTCGTATCCAGCAGGCGTCAACTGCTTTCCTGTTGTCGTTTGTCTCGATTGCATAACTGCTGAATTTCAGCTATAAACTATAGAAATAACGCCCGCTCTATTTTCTTTGGCTTGATTCAGCAAAGACGGGCCCTCGATTAACTCCGTTCTTACGTGCACTGGCGTCATTTTTTAAAATGTCGCAACAGCGTCCTGAAGCGATGATAAGCATGCTACGAAACAACGTGTCCACCATTTAATGGAACAAAATTCGAATTAGCCTCAGTGCGTCAAAGGTGTGTTTGTACCCATTGCTGCTCTACAGTGCCCGTCTGGAGCCAAAATGCGCAGTCGAATGCATTTCTTGTCGGTTAAATGACTTAGTCTTTTACGCATGTAATCATGTTTGTTTATGCGCTCTTACGTTCTGTTTACTTTTGAGGCCGTCCTCTCAATCTTTCTAATAATGTGCTTTAACCTGAGAGTACTAAAATAACCGACTAAATAAATCGTCTAACGCAAACATTGATCTTGCCGCCTGGTAAACCTCACGTTCCAGAAAGAAATTATAGTACCCGATACAAGCAGTGAGACGTGAAAGCGCTCAAATTACGCCTGCAGTCCCTTCACTAAATAAAAAAAAAAAGAGGAATACAAGACATACCTTCACCCTTCCTGCTGTCCGCAGCCCGAAAACACCTCGTTGTGGCCCCGGTGCCAACATTAGCGAAAGAAAGAAGAAAGAAAGAAAGAAAGAAAGAAAGAAAGAAAGAAAGAAAGAAAGAAAGAAAGAAAGAAAGAAAGAAAGAAAGAAAGAAAGAAAGAACCTATATTTAGCGAGAACGTTAAGAGAGAACAATGGAGCATTCGCGAAGAATGCGAAGACCGCACAATCTGTCTCGCTAGTTATGGAACGAGACGCGTGCGCACTCCTGCTTCTTTCGTGATCCCGCTGTGCTGCAGTCCGGGGGAGTACGTTCAATAATAGTAATAATTGTTGGGGTTTGACGTGCCAGAAGTATACGATACGACTATGCGGCATGCCGTCGTGGAGGGCTCCGCAAACGTAGGCCACCTGAAGTTCGTTGGCCACCGTACGCATGCATTGACATCAACACAGCGTATACGCAGGCGTCTGGCGTCTTCGCCTCCACCAAATATGCGAGCACCGTGGCAGTAAAGTCCCTAGATCTTTTTCCCGTTTTAAAAAATGGAAAAAATATCTAGGGACTTTATGTGGCAGCGGGATCGAGCCCGTGCTTTTCGTGTTAGCAGCCCAGCACCAAAACATATACACAACCGCAGCGGACATTCAAGGCGAGTACGTCGTCTTTTGTTTCTTTCCTGGTAAACCTTAGCGGATCAGGCAGGTGTCATGCTGCTAAGCTCGTGGTTACGGGTTTGATACCTGGCCTCAGCATTCCGATGTGGGCGAGAAGCAGAAAGGGCCGTGTATTATAATTCAGATGCGCGTTAAAGCTCCCCCGCCTAAATTTTAGCCCTTTAGTGATGTCACGGACTTTTATACCTTTTTTTATTTTTTTCGCATTCTGGTTACGCTGGCTAAATGGGATCTCCTGGGGTTCGCTCTGTTAAGCATGGCTTCCTTTAGAATGCTGTATAACTCGTGTTGGCGGTGTAGGCCCCAGGTGGCGGCGTGAAATTACGTGACGTCACGGCAAATGGATGCACAAACCGCAAGGCAGCGTCGCCGCTTGCATCTACTCGTCCTTACGCGGTCTTTTCGCGTCGTGACTTATGGTATCGGTGTTCAGTGCCCCTTTAAGAGCACGGCGTGCACAAGATTGTACGGTGAGCCATGTATGGACTGGCGTCCCCTGACTCCAATCAATAACGCATCGTTGATTCAATGACGCATCGTCCGAGCATCGTTGATGTGAGAGGTGAATGTGAGAGCAGGTGAATCGAAAAACGCGAGATGAACGGTTGCAGTCGAGACAAGAGTTGGCACGAAAGATCGAGCACGCGTGAATGCCAGGAACTTCGGCAATACACCGCAGGGTTTCGTATGGAGACGCGCCTGCGCTATACCGCACTCATGCCGCAGCGACGGTGATAGCATGCACAGCGGGACAGCATGTGGAGGGGAGGCGGATCTTCGAGGTGGAATAAAGGATCGGCTGTCGACAAGACGACGTCGTTCCCACGGTGATATCGTTCTATATTCACGAGTAACCCTAAATATGCCAAGGTCAAAAAGAAAACAAAGTGAAAGGAAGGGAGAAAGTAAAAGAGCTCTTTTCCCGCAACCTCATGACGGCAACGCATGCGCACGGTCGACTGCTTATGCTCAGTGTCCGCCCGAGATTGTCGCAGCAGACGACAGTGTCAAATGCAGACGTACGTTTGTTCAAGCCATTTCGACGCATAAAGCGACGCATAAAACTTTGATTTCGATAACTGGTCGCACCACGTTGCCATGTTTTTAGAAGCTTTAGCAAACGAAAGGGCTCCGTTACTGTTGCAATCATACAAGCAACCGGACAGAAAATCAGAGAAGTAATTGGCTTGGAAATTGTTACTATAAGATTCTAGACCGCCAGTTTGCTGTAGTACATAAAAAGAAAATGGTACACAAAACGGCCTGCAGGAAACAGCGGCCCTGCCTTCCAGGAAATACGACGCGGCCAAGCATCGCTACCCTTCATGCGATGTTCTGTTAATGTGTCAAATGTTCTGGGCCTGAAAATACATAATGCCTCAGGCTTAGCAGTACTGACACGGATGGTCGAACGATCCGCAGACTTGTCGAGAATCCTCTTGCATGAGCGCATGCTGTGTCAATCCATTGACGCTCTTTATTCGAGCAGCTTTTTATCTCTCGCAGCGTGTCGGGTAGGGTAACAAACCCAACTGTCCACTTATTTCGCTTCATCGTACACAGACGGCGCCACAATTCGTACGTATACAAAATTCCGAGGTATGTATACGTATTCAACGCGCCGGCATAGTTGGCAAACAAGGCGCCAGTATGGAGCGCTTGTACAACCTGAGTGGTTATGATGAAGAGCTCTGGCGCCTCATGGCGATGCGGAGGTGGACGTCGGGCGCCCTCGGAAGCTGACGTGATTAAACGGCTTCGTCCCGCGCGTTTCGGCACGCTGCCGCGATCGTCGACGCCGCCAGTGCTTGCATATACTGCACGTGGCGCCGCTCCCACGCGGGTCACACAACAAGGGTCGCTGCTGCTGCGCTTCGACGCTCACGGAGGCCGCCGCCGCCCCCCTACTGAGGCACCGATCGTCAAGGTTGAAGCCAGACCGTCGCCTGCGGCGAGACCGAGACGCACTGTCGGTTCACGGCTGGCAAAACAACGTCAAGAAATGAATCCACAGGCCCCAGACTACCCCTGCTGATGTGGCTTCGTCTCGGCATCGGATTGTCGTCTGCTCCTCCAGTAATCTTTTGTTTGCCGTCTGCTCTGGAAGAAGTTTAGTGTCGACAGACGTGTACGCCATATCGGGGGAGTTGAATACTCACAATGTACAGCTAAATAGACAGTTAAACGTACACTGGACATTCTACGACTGATTTTAATTCTGATGAAGCCGGAAAAAACGGTCAGCGCCGCTAAGATCGCACTAAGATATAAAAATAACGATGGAGGTTGCAATCTGCTCTCAGAACAAAATGGCGGCTGGTCAGGAGGCTTGGAAACTCGGTGGGAAGGTCATCCGCTGACAAGATGACGCAGTCACATTTTCTGATGCGCTTGATGTAAGCTATGTTGACTTGTTGATCAGTTCGTATACACGATATAAGTTAAAAATACCTTCATGTGCTTTCATTGGCATCCTCTTGACGCAAGGTGTCATCTCGCCGCACAGTCGTCAATCAGACGCCTTTCATCACTCGGACGATCGACTCGGTCCTGGAAACGTCTTCTAAGTCGTAAGCGTAGACTGCTTACTACTCCGGCTCGAATTGGAACGCTGCCATCAAAGCTGTATGGGCCCTACGGATCCATAAGCTTGCAGAAAGGCTTGAACCATACACTGTGTGCAAACTATATCGTCAGCTGAAGTACTTTTGTGCATCTGTCCTGGATGGAATGAGACGCTACGCAATATCGTAGGCGTATATTAGCAGGACGGATGTCGGCGCTATTGGGCTTTCGATATCCCACCGCTGCCACCAGTTGTAAGATTTGGCGCACTGGAACGTGGCGTGCCCCGATCATTATCGGGCCGCGCTACAACGATGTGTACTCTCAGAATTACACGTGTAAGCATTGTCGAAGACTTCCTGCGGTTATGTAAACAGACACTCTTAGTTCTCAATGTGGCCTCACCTCTTACTTCAACCATATCCACAACATGGATGGAGCAGACGACCGTGAGAACGATCGGTGCAGGTGACGTGTTTTGTGACGTACCCTCGACAATTCTTGCAATGTACAGGAAGAGCTCACAAGTCTGAGAAAGCTTTCGATACAACAGTGGAGCTACATACGACCGTCTCGCTGCTGAGCTCGAAGGGCGCGGGTTCGATTCCCGCGGCAGCGACGGAAAGGTAGATGCTACTAGAGTACGAACTCTGGTGCAGGTAATACCACTCACAAATAATAATCGTAATGCACGTACATTACACAATGTCATAACCCGCATAATCGCGCACTGAAGCTCTCTGCAGCGCAGTATTAATCACAACCGCACTGCGCAGGTGCGTATTAGTTACCGCGAAAGCGCTAATAGTCGCAATTACGCGACAAACCTACACGGGCACACGGAACAGCGCGGCGCATGTGTCGGTTAGAGACAACTCGTTTTCGTGGGTTAGGCCGCGAATCGATCCAACCCTCTATCTCCGAACGCGATCTCTTTCGGGCGCAGCCACGTCGCGCGCATTGGCTACGGCATATGCGATCCGCTAATGGTTCAATCTAGTCCTTCCTTTTTTTTTTCTCGGCTACAACCGTTTCCTGCACGAGAAAAAGTGTAACCGCAAGCAATATCGATTGCGCGCGATTACACCGTCCCTTACGAACGAAAAACAAACAAACAACAAACAAAAGCAAGCCGCGACAGCTGCGGCCGCATTCTCCTGACCGACGCGCGAACAGGAAAAAAAAAAAAAAAGAACGCGCGCAATGACAGGAAATTCCCCCGCACCCCTGCAAAGCACGATGCGGTAAAAGCTGTCCACCGATACAAACCGCTATACGTAGCAAGTAAAACGGAACGAGATAATTAACGGCCCACTTAACCTAGCCCCTCGCAAGACGCTATCTCGACACTTTATACCAACGCCTTCCCTCGTCTTTACTTATCTCGTGAAACACTGTCCTACAATGTTTGACCGGGTAAACAGCAGCGGTTGTCGCGAACGCTTGTTCTCTATGTAATCTCTTCGAGCTCCTGCGCCTCAGGCTCCTCAATAAAGACGCCAAGTTTGCGTAGGTACAACCGTGATCGGCAGCAGCGATCCTGCGAGCGCCTTCGTGCACAGAATCAGCGAACGAATTCCGACAGAACTATTCACACTGTGCACGGGACACTTAGTGGGAAGTACACTTTCATTTGTGCACAAGATCGACACTCTTGACATCGAAGCGATGTACGTCATTCTTGGAGCTTACCTTCATATACCGCAAAAGTCCTCTACTGTGGTATAGTGGTTACGGTTCTCGGCTGCCACACAAGAAACGCGCGTTCGATTCCGGCCGCGGCTGTCGCATTTTCGACAAGGAAGCCCGTGTGCGCGCCGTCAGTGAACGTTTAAGGAATGCAAAGTATACGCGTACCACCACGCAGTCAGGGTTTCACTCAATGTCGTACATACGTTGTAGTGCGTGCGTGCGTGCGTGCGTGCGTGCAGTACGCATTAAGTGGCTATAGAGTATAAAGCGTAGTTTCAGCACTGCTTACTATGCACACTACGTGGTTCACGCTTTGGCTCGACGGCTACAACGACAGCGACGGTATAAGTCTATAAAAGAAAGCAGCCACACTCACAGATACACGTCTGCACTATATACACACGTGGGAATAAGCCTTGTTGCCGAGAAAGAAGAAAAGAAATAAAGTTTTATAGAGCTCGGGCAACCGAATGGACGGGGAATGTGTTTACCCTTCTCCATCTTGCCAGTGAATGGCCCAGTAAATCTCGTTGCGAGAGCAACTACTCGGTATGCCGCTGTCTGCGCCCGTAACGTTTTTAACGACGCCGCCGACAGCGGCGCCGGTTCTACAAACGACCACAAAAACAACAAACAAGGTCGTCATCAACAGCAAGTACAAACAAGCACGCACCGTTCACCGCACGAATTCCGCAGGCGAGCACGCCTTTTCCATTCACGCCGCGTTTGCACGCACGCAGCGTAAACACACCTCGACTTTCGATTTTAGTTGTTTGCATTCTCGTTCAAGTTATAATACCGTTTTCCTTCGACTCGCTTGCCTTCTCATTAACGGGGGAAAGAAAAACGGCGCCCCAGAAAACGCCGCGCCTAGCAGTTATTGCTTTTTGTTTCTTTGTAAACAAGTATGCCTTACGTTGCTGTTTCACCGGAAGAGTATGCCAGGAGTGCAAGACCGACAAAATTCCTTCTTGACTTTTCTGGAAGCTGAGGCATTTCATTATGCGGTACAGAGCGAGGAGTGTAATTAAAACTGCCGAGATGACTTCCTCATTTCATGAGACTATTTATTATTGAAAAATAGAAACAAGAGAACAAAAACAGTATGACGGCGACTGTCACTTTATTTTTCGCCATACGGAAATAATTACGGTAATAATGAGATGGGAAGAAACTCCATGAAGTTAAGTGCGTGTGAACGATATGCTGATGCAATATATTGGATTCTGTTCTCCGTTTATCTTCGATGCTCCCTTCACTCACTGGGCCTGTAAGGTATTACTAACTAACTAACTAACTAACTAACTAACTAACTAACTAACTAACTAACTAACTAACTAACTAACTAAGAATAAATGATAAATAAATAAAATAAGATATACAATGAAACAAATATGTACGTGGCAGTTGAAGAGAAGCTGCTCACTACAATGTATGAATGAAAGGAATTTAAAAATGTTATGAAGAAGAAAAAAAGCACAGAATACAATTTCCCTTTCATTCCTTTGTTTCTTTCCTTCTTTCTTTCTTTCTTGCCCGGACGACACACCGAAACACGATACGCCCCCAGCCGGTAATCCAGTGATTAATCGCAATCCAGTCATGTTGGAATTAATGAAGGCCGACGGGCCGTGCCGGAGGGCCATTACGACCGTAAATGGAGACTAGCAACACAGAAAAAAAAGCAGAACAAAGCAAAGAACCAACCAAAACGAACACGGAGAAGAGTAAAGTGTGCACCACACACGGCAATCCCGTGACTTGTCAAAGCGCATTCTTCACATACAACGCGACACCGGGGAGACCTTGACATTTATAATGCTGCCCCCACGCGAATATGAAAAAAAAAAAAAATCGGGACATTTGTCGTGGGAGCTGGATAATGGGCCCACGCAACGCGATACGGCACGCGCTGGATTCTCGCTATAGTCGTATATGGAAACATGAACCCCTGCCGACCATCACATTTCTTTCCTTTCGTTTTCTATATTGCCCCCAACACACGTCATCTCTTCCTTCTTTGCTTCATTTTCTTTTTTCTTCGAAACTTTCCTCGTTGTTCCGCGGATGTTCCTTCCATTATCGTTCGTCAAGGCGAGAGGGAGCAAATTTTTGAACGAGTAAAACAATGCCTCCACCATTTGGAGTAGACTAACGAGGGGATGGGAGGTGAAGATATATATATATATATATATATATATATATATATATATATATATATATATATATACTATCAGAAAGTCACAGTGACAAAGGAATCCTATGTTTGTCACTGTGACTTTCTGATAGTATATTTATCCCGATAGCCAGGAAGAACTTTTTTGATATATATATATATATATATATATATATATATATATATATATATATATATATATATATATATATATATATATATATATATATATATATATATGTGTGTGTGTGTGTGTGTGTGTGTGTGTGTGTGTGTGTGGAGAATATGGTCTTCATCGGGAATGCTGATGAAGGCCCGTCTACGGCTGAAATGTTGAATAAACGCTCTCCCCATTTTGTTGCCAATTCCGAGGGTCTAGTACTCATCTCTATCTTCACGCCTTCGGCCTATCCACCACCATGTCCGCTATATATTCTTTCTGTTGGCTGGCTTCGCTGTTTCCTTCCTTCACATGGCGCTGTATCAGTGTAACAGTGGCAAACCAGCTGGCCCAAGCTTCAACATTAGCATTGGATACGTAATAACTCTGCCTAAGCTCGAGCCCGCGGGTTCGGTTCCTTACCACGGAGCCCGAAATTCAACGATGGGGAAAAACGGGCAAAGTGCCAGGTACATGGGTGTACTTTAAGGAATCACGGGTGGTCAAAATAATCCCCCCACTACGGCGCGCCTCCTGATCATACGCTTCGACACGTAAGGGCACAGAAGACTTCATCATAATCATGTGCTATAATGCCCGTATATTGCTGGTATCTTGCATGAATACTCGAGGCACCCACCTCATACGCAGCCCGCTTCACTGATGCGGTGAAGTTTCAAAACCTCACCGCGCATGTGTGCGGAGTAGTAATTTGGGCGAAGCCTCGCGGTCGGGCCCATGCACGTACGCAGCTAACCATGGAGGCGTGAGATGGGATGCGTGATGCATGCATACTACGCGCACCACGAGCTGCATCATCAGCAAAGGCTGCCGCTCTCATCGGGTGGCACTGCATGAACCGGACGCGTCGTCGCTTGGCCCAGATTGCAAATGATGCACGAGCATCCGCCGATGTGTGTGCGCGTGTGCATATACGCCACGCGTGGTGTACGAAAGTTCCTGTATATATGCCCGACTGCACACACACACCACCGCCACATACAGTGCTTCGCAGACCTCGAGTTCAATGCCTCTCACGTTGCGATGGCGTCAGCTTGCAACGAAATGGCGTTACAGAAATAAAAAGAACTGGGGTGTATTAATTGCGAACACGTTGATCTGAATTTTAGACGCGCCATGGCGGAGGACCTGAATGCAATTTCGAGCGCCCGCAGACTCCCTTACATCGTGCAACTAGATCAACAATAATCCGTAATAATTACTAGGTCCACAACAACATACGCAAGAAAGAAGGCAGGACACAGCGCTATACTTTCAACTGGCAACTTTATTGCGTCACTCCAAATTTATACAAAAAGGACACCTGAAGACCACGCGTACGTAATACACAACACCTCAAACGTGGTCAGCAGAGCGTAATCATGGGGGACAGAATCCAAGAAAGAAAATTGTGAGGTAAACAAGGTTAAAGAACAAGGTTAAGGATCCGCACCAACTAGCCCGCCACCGAATTGTCTTGAATAATTACTGGGGTTTTATGTGTAAAAACTGCGATTTGATTGCGAGGCACGCCACTGTGGAGAGCTCCAGGAATTTCGGCCACATACACACAGTCGCATGCTCAATACACGGCTACTTATTATTTAGCCCCCATCGAATGCCACTACCGCGGACAGGATCGAATCCGCGTCTTTCGGGTCAGTAGCCGGGAACCACTGCGACGGCCCAACTAAACTCCCGTATACAGCGACAAAGTCACACCTTAGGAACTGCATGGAAGGCGCGCGCTCTTTCGCGGAAACCAGAGAAGTCGCTTCACGGAAACTTCGCTCGCCTATATTCACAGAATGCAGGAAAGAAGGCGTTAAGCGGTTCCATTGTCTCGTTGATGGCTTCCTTCCATTGTTATGCAACCGCAATTAAGGACCGCGACGGTCGAGCTCGCGCACGCTAAATAAATGTTCACGCCTGTCACTGCACGGCAAGCCATGGCTTCGCTCTGATAGCCGCGGCCCAGTTTCGCGTGCACAACACGCTCTTCTTCGTAATATTTCTTTTTCTTTTACTTACCACCTAATGGCGCTTAAAATTCGACTACGATGGCTTGCTGATACTTAATCGAAACACAAATTTAAGTCAAGTTAACCTATACATGTACGTCTTTATTATGGAAGAACTCGTCCTGGCCGACCGCGGACCAATTTTGATCATTGAGGCTTCAGCACCACAGTCAACATCCTGTGGTGATCGAGGCGAAAGTGATCCTGTATACATCTATGACATGAAACCTTGACTGCCACTAGGACCTAACATCTGTTAACGTGAAAGCGGCACTTGTTGGCGAATGAGTCGAAAAATCCGGCGCTCACCTACCGCCGTGCGACATCCGGCGTGAACAGGAATGTTATCAAAAGTAATGTGACCATGTCGGTGATGTCTTCGCGTGACGCCACGATGACGACACGATGCACGATTCTGTGCCGACGTCATCGGTGCCGTCATCGGATGACAGAACTGGTTACTTCATTCATGACTTCGTCTTAACGTAAAAGAAAGCTCCGACGGATGTGAAATTTCCGAGAAGCTTCTGCAAACGAAGTCACTTCGCTGTTTAAAATTTTGAAAATGATAATTATGATGATGTTTATGTGTGGGTGGTGCTTAGTGGCGCAAGACCCTCGGTCTGACCATGCTCGAAGCGTCAAAAGAGATGTCTTGTCATCCGTGCAGTAAAACGTGATGGTTCAAGCAAAACAACAGTGAGACTGTAAGCGCAACCAACGATGGGCCAACGTTGCCCCAATGTAACATTTGTTAAAATGGCCAACATTGCGCCAGCACTGGCACTACTTCCGGCGCTGCTTGGGAGCAGCCCTCTCCCGTGCAGCTTTAATTCACGCGTGTTTTTCGCTGAGAGTCGGAATGACGGCCCATAAATACAACTCACAAGACAGGCCCTATAATCAACTCCTCAGGCGGTACGTACGCACTTCCTCGAGCCCGTGTGTTCGTATATGTAAAGAGTGAGTGAGAACCCTCCTCCCGCTGAGCTGCTCGCTACGCTGGCGACCTTGTTTCTTCCGGCGAAGCCGCGAAACGCGAGTTGACCGGCCAAGGCTACACTCACGCGAGAAAACATGCGCGAGACGTCTACAAGTGGTATATAGCGCGAGCAAGGCGATACATGTTCATTTGAATGTCTGTGCACGACGCGCAGTTGAATTTCGCGAAGCCACTATATGTAAACGGGTGTGGCATGTATAGTAGCGTTTTCACTTAAAGCGCTACCCGCATAAACAGAGCAGCTCGAGCGATTTTAGGCATTCCGGCCCCGCTCTGGTGACCAAGTGAGGAAGCACGAAAGAAGGAAAATGTGAACGCACGATTGCTGACGGTTTACGAACGTTGGGGCATCGTGAAACCAAAAGCTTTAGTTCGATTAACATGAGCCGTAAGTGAACGACCTATCCACGAAGGACAGCTGGAGGCCTGTTAAGTGTAACTGCCACGAGAGCTAGCAGTTAATTATGCAAGTTTTCCAAGCGATGCTGAGATGTAGGCCTCCCCCCACCACCACCACCTCCCTCTTCCATTACAAAAAATAAATAAATAAATAAACAAATAAACAAACAAACAAACAAACTACCTAAGGACGGCGTTAGGTTTTAAGCCTGCGCTATTCGCGTGCTGTAATGTTTCGCATTCCCACAAGAGGCGGCGAAGGCTTGTAGATCACCTACTCCAACATCTTATCACAATGCACTTGAAGGGAACGGTCAATTGTAGTCGATTACGATAAGCGCGTTGCGTACGCTGTTGCCATGAGGCGATTACGTCATCAGTCATGATCACCCGTGGCTCTATCTCACTCTGGTAGTGTTCAAAAAGGCGTATACTCCTTCCTGATTGGTGTTTAGAGAAGACAGCTCTGGTTCAGGAATCACGGCCTGAACCAGAGCTTCACTTTTGGATGCCTGAGGCATCCAAAAGTGAAACAAGCGCCCACAATCATGTTATGGACATGCAGGAGCTGCGCAGAGCAAATGCACGCTCAGACGCCAACACATTGGCCAGCAATATTTGCCGCCTCATGGCCCGCCCGACCTGCACTGCACAAACTCAAACCTGCCAGCATGACGCCTTAAAAAAAGGTTATCACTGTTTTATTTATATATTAATGCATACCGCAGCGCAACGTGCGCTATGACAGGACTAGATATACAAGGACACACAGAATTATAAGGGACAGCAATGATATTACGCAAACAAGTTAATACAGATCAGTAACAAATATACAAAAAGAAAAGAAAAATATGACAAGCATCAATGAACAGCAACCAAGGTAACTCAGAAGCTAATACAACTAGCGATTAGACGAGGGTGTGTTATAGATGCACGTCGTGGATGGCGGCTTCAGAACTTGGAGGCAGGCATAAATGAACAGAACGAAGGAACGAACGAATTCCCGTCTCTAATGGAAAGAAAAAAAAACTGAATTTGAACACATTAATGCAAAGCTAGCTGCACTGGCAGTACTAGTTTGGAGCGCCAAAATTTTGTATCCACTGCCGCTGTACCCCACGACAAAGCTTAAGAACCACGCCATAATGCAAGCAACAAGCGCATATTGCATAGTTTCGGTTTCACGCTCGCCTTGCCAGTTAACAATGCCTGCCGCACAAAGCTCCGTATAGACATCTCGAAATCAACTGTAGCGCCCTTTCTTTCACGCCTTTGTTCCGTACGTAGGCGCGCGAGAGTCGAACGGCAATCGAAATGAACGCCCGGGCGTGGTCAACGTGATTGCACCATCTCTTCGACGACGGGGACAAAAGGAACCGCTTCCGCGTTAGCCTTCGGTGCCATTTTGTGCACACCCTTTCTGGCATCACAGACACGCCCTCAGTGTAGACACCATTAACATCGCTCCAGTGATTTGGTGGAAATGCATGGGCGTACGAAATGCGCGTTGGAGCAAGAAATTGATGCCGTCGGCGGAACGACCTCTGCTACACCACTTATAGGTGTATGTCTAATCGGAACGTCGCAAAGGTTACTAAGGTTATTATTCGTACATCGCGATTGTCTCCAAACGCTTCCCCAATATGCTTGAAGACAGTACACCAAAATCTAGTTCACAAGGTTTTGGGCGGTCTTTGTTCTTCATTTCGAAAACGTACAAATGTAAAATTGACAAAAACAAAACGAAAGTACATAAAATGCTGGCAACTGTCACCAAAACGGCCGCAACATCCGCCTGCTTACTATTCAGGAGGGAGCTACAAGAGACGTTAAATTAAGCTGAATAAGAAGACGTACAGATAGAGGAACGAAAGTGTAAAACAAACACCCAGGCGACGTAAACATACCGAAAACTTCGGCTATGGTACAGCATTGAGAAATAGATCAGCGCACAGTCACGACGCCTAGTCGCGAATGTGGTGTTATATTTCTTTGCCTACGTCGTGATTGCGCGATTGTTCTGCAATTTAACGTGACGTACAGGATACGAAGACTGAGTTACAAAAGAATTAAACTTGATAAGAAAAAAAAATCGATTCACCGTCTCGGGTAACGTGCTGCTTCGAAAAAACAAAAGAAAAAGAAATAGAAGGAAAGAGGAAGTGCGTGAGCGCACGGAATTAATGGGTCCCTCTAGATCGTGAGAAAATACGCGGTGCAACGCGCCGTCCAATCCGCAGCGGAACAACGCGCAACGCGACACGTGATTTCCCTATACACGCGTGTTGAAACACCGCTGCGCCACATGCGGTAGGTGCATACACTACCACCAGTACAATTCGTCCCCACGCTTGTATTAAGATGCGAACGCCATTCTTCTGTCTCCGCGTGCAAAATAATAACGCGGCGCGCACGACCTTCGTCGCCACGCACCTCGCGGCGGCGTTGCGCTCAAGGAAGGACCACCTACCGGCGTCGCCCAAAATGCATCGCTGCGCAACAACAATGGCGCTGCCGCCGTGCAGACGGCGCGCACGCGCACTGCGCGGTTGACGCAACGCGAGAGAACAATGAAAACGACGACGAGGTTCCGTCGTTGCATACGCAAGCAGCCTGTGACGGCGACCTCAAATGAGCGCCCCCTATTACTTGTCCCGCCAACATCAACAACAGCGGCGTGCAACAACAAGAAACGGCGACAACAGAGCAGCCGACGTCGAAAATAGAATGAAACGCCTTCTCTAAGTAGCAGGTGCAGCGTATAGCATTAGGTAAGTAATGAGACGTCTAGGGAAGTAATGAGACATCTTTCTGAAAACCTCTTGCAGAGCTCTACTAGAGGAGAGCTCTGCAAGATGTCCGTGCCCAGAAAGGCGCAAATGCGTCACCCCTCTCACTCGCTATAACCTTGTCTAACCATTACGAACGGCAGCGGCAATAAAAGAAAACGAACAACGGATGAAACAGAACGAAAGAAACCTCTATGCAACAGGAAGCATACCAAAGGCAATTAAGGCTTCCAGGAGTTCTGCAAGAGGGTTGTGCACGGAAGGGTGCTTATGCGTCCCCGCGGCCCTGTGACCTTGATTAACCACTAACGACAGCTGCAGCAGACAGAAATAGAATGAAACAGCTTTCACAAAACAGGCAGCCTCAAATTAAGACGTTAATAAGCCGTACATGACAATTAGAGACTTCTGCTTAGAAGGGTACGTTTGCGTCTCCGCGTGTGTCCCCATAACCTCTTCTCACAATTAGCGACAAATAAGGGAGCCGACAATGAAAGCAGGATAGCCACCTCTAAGCAACAGGTGGCCTATACGACATGAACAAATTTAAAAAAAATAAATAAAGATGTCTGCGAGGGTCCTAGAACAAGTTACTTTGCCGAAAGCGTCCTCCCTGTCCCTTTTTTCAACTTGTCTGCAGCCAAAAACGACGCAATAGCAGACAACAACAACAACAACAAACAGCGGAAAGAGGCACGTGTGAAGAGAGCATAATTTAAAGATTGAGTCGGCTGCACATTAGGCAACTCACAAGAGATGTACAAGAGCTCCACGAGAGCTCTACAAGAGCTTTACTTACTGGAAGAGCGCACGGATGTGTCTGTCTTGACAAGCCCTGTTGCTTGTCGCGGCTGATCTAGATGCAACAACGCCAATGACGAAGGCGGAATCTAACCTTTCACTAATTATAAGGAACAGCTTAATTCCGTAAGTATTAAGACTTCTTACGGAAGTGTCACAACGCTCTTTCATCTGTCAGAAGGAGTGCACACTGACTTCTTCAAAATCTCAAGAGCCTTAAAAATCCGTTCACGTTGGAGAAGCCACAGTGCTTTGACGCGTTCGTGAACCGACTGTACGCTACAGATTCTTTCATTTTTCATTTTCCTGTAAAAATAAGATCCCGGGTTCCGTAACATGGTATCGAACCATTAACCTCCCGCTCCACGCTATGCACCACAGCCCCATAACCACCCGCTTGTTTGACTGCAAGGGGATATAAGGGTATTATTATAGCATGGAGAGCTCAGTCTCCCGATGCATCATTCGCACACTCTATCACCACACGTACGGCAAAGCGGCACAATAGCATCGGGTATGCCATGTCATCGTGCCGGGAGCCGCGAAAACATCAACTGGAAAACGGAAGATCGACAGGGCATGATAGGCGATTCGCCGCTTCAAAGCGGCCCCAGCAACACTCTTCAAACTCAGTCTGAAAACTGCGCCAATCAGTCGTGAAGACTCCTGTGCACACGTGGGCCAAATATCAGCGCGCTGCAAGCAGGAAGTCAATTCGCAATTTAGTTTCAAATACAGCTGGATGGCGCTTGCTCTCCTTTCTACAAATGACCTCCCAAGTCGCTTAACTTCTTTTGTTACTGTGAAAGATAGACAGACCAGTTTTCTTGATTTGTAGAACTCAAGAAAAAGAATTAAAGCATCAGCGAGGACAGGATTATGGAATCAGTAATCCTCGCATTCATATTTGGCTCATCTGTTCACAGGAGCTTCCGTGACTGATGGGCAGCGTTCAGACTATGTCTAAAGAAGTGTTTCAGGGTCCCCTTTAAGAATGTCTTATATCGTACAGATATTTCGACAACTAGCAGAAGACGGGTCCTGTACCACCAGGCCGCCAGCAGAGGTCAGTCAACCACAGATCTGCCCACGTATACGCAGGCGCCATACTCCAGCTCCTCAAACTCACTCAAGGGGCATATGCATCCGCGTCACGAAGAAGGCACAACGTGGACACACTTAGCTGGAGCAGTCATTCAACGCCGGCATCACGTACGCTGGCTCCCTCCCGCGATACGCATATCTTTGGCGCACAAAAACTCGCGGGTACATATCCACGAGTGCTTATGACACTTCTTAGGGAGGTCACTGCACGGCGTCTGAAACACGAAACCCTATATAAGACAGACCAATAAAACTCTCGGCCTTCAGACGGCATTTTCCCGCGGCTGCAGCAGCTTTAGATATGCGCGTGTATAAGCTAGGAGACTACGGGTTTTTATGCACTATAAGGCAAAGAGATCCGTTTGCAACTACGCCTGTGCGGCGATAAGGCCTGTTCTCCTCGTAGGGGCAGAAGTTTACGTCTATCTTATCTCCCGTTTCTTTTTGGCAATGTTTTATGAGGAGCCGAGCGTACGTGCAACCCTGGAAGTATCGATCGCACAGCCTGCTTCGCAACGGCTTATCGACCGCGCACTATACGGCGCGCTTCGTAGCCACACGGCCACTTGTACTACATATGTATGCATATGCTTTCCGCTGAGGCCTCGTTCGTTGATAACTTGCCTTGGGAAACGTAGCACAGGTCACGATGTACATAAAACGACTGCATGTTTGTAGAGATTTAAGTTCGAGGGAAGGAAAAAGCTGTCAAAAACATGCACGCGCTCGTGTTAAAGAGATAGCGGCGCGCACGTGTGATGATAACGAGTCGCGCGATTTCCTGAGTTCGACAAATGTGCATCGTGCACGCGTATCTGTTTATAAAGAATTCACAGGCACAGATAAGTGCGCAACGACGAGATTTTCGGTATATATACACAGGCTTCCTTGTGCACAGATACGCGACACATGCAGCGTGGTCGGGGAAGCGTAATATCTGCTCGCTGGGCTTTTGGTTGAGAATGTGGCGTAGATAGAACGTCGACGTGCAGCATCTTAAATATTTCTGCGCACTTTGTGACGACGCCGAAAGGTGCCGTGAGAAAGCGTATGCTGTAAGTCTATGTTAGGCTGACGATCACGAGAACGACGTCTTGTTGATGAATGGCACAAGAGCCAAATGTGACCACAGAAGGTCATACCAAAGGCAAAGACGTGTCAATGTGATGATAAATCGCGCAAGGTAAGCTTTAGAGAAGCTAGCTGCCTGAATTCCACATAACTGAATGCTTAAGAGCGGAGAGCCGCCGTTACTCGATCCTTAAACATGGCAGCGAAATTCACGTCTCCTAATTGGGAGAAAAAAATCCATCGATCAGGATAGCATTATCGATTGCAAATGGCTACGAAATTAATCAAGCGCTACAGTTTGGTCGCATTTTATTGCAGTCCTTGAAGGAGAACACTGCAAAAAAAACGTTGCCATTCTTTCGCGATCGCTGAATCGTGTCAATCATGACCCAAAGCTCAAAACAAGCAGCTTATTATACGGTGATGCATGAGCAACTTTAGAGAGCGGGAATTCAGTGCACCACTACATATTTGTTTCTAGACAAGCCCGGCCCCCTCACCCCTTTGCCCTTCGTCATGACGAAGTGCAGATCCTCCACGACGCGTACTATCCACACACTCCGCAGCAATGCCGCCATACAAGGTCCCGTAGGCCAACTTCCTGAACATCGTGGCCTTTCTTGACAGCTCGCTCATGCTGCATACCCGAGTATCGCACACAAAAGCCGAGCCTGTGTCAACGCCATAAGGATGCGATGCCACTAACGCATTATGAAAGAACGCGTTTGAGGCCCGGTACCATAAAGGTAAAGTATTGTGCCAGAAGAAAAAGAAAAAAGTATGTTGTTGGCCGTCTGCGTATAGTCACGAATAGCAGACGCTTTATAGGCGCGATGACGTCATCTGCAGAAGAAATGACAATCGTCTGATAACATTGCGGAGACGTCATTATGGAGGCAAGACGACGTATAATGGGTGCCGTGGGCGCCTGGCAACAGAGAGACGGTAATGTCGACGTGGTAATGCGTTCGCGCGCTCACGACGGCAACGGAACCGCATGTATTAGAACCGAGCGTATACGCTATATACAGAGTTACACTGGATACACTAAGGCTGCACAACTTTGTCGTTGCGCCCACTGGCGTAACGCATCTAATACAAGGCGAAGGGTGACACAGAGACACTGTGTCGCTCTTCGCTCCGCCTTTAATGCAAGTCTCCATATATGGCCACACATGGCCGTATGCATATAGGGCCTTGCATCTACATGATTGATTTGTGGGGTTTAACGTCCCAAAACCAGCTCTGATTATGAGAGACGCGGCAGTGGAGGTCTGCGGAATTTCTACCACCTGGGGTTCTTTAACGTGCACAGACATCGCACAGCACACGGGCCTCAGCATTTCGCCTCCATCGAAATGCAGCCTCCGCGGCCGGGATTCGATCCCGTGACCTTCGGATCTGCAGCCGAGTGCCATAACCACTAGACCACCATGGCGGGGCGGCCCTGCATTTACAAGCGAGGCGTATATCGTAAGGCCATGCATTTCCATGTATAACTGCAGTTTAGGTCTTCAGGCTTTATGAGTTCTAATGAGGATGTACTACCATACACGGTAATTTATTAACGTTAGTTTAGCTTATATTTCCACAAAACGTTTACGTCCTAAAGGAGCACGAGAGTTTGCAAGAGTAGGTGACTTAAGTTTCCAAACAAATTTTTCTCGGAAGACCGTACACACACGTACACACGCCTTACTCATGAAAGCTCACAGGGAATAGTGCGCACGTAGAAAGTTTGTCCGCGCATTCGTATGCCAACCTGGGCTCCTCTGACGCTATAACGCTATCGACTGCACGTCGTTGTCATTCCAATCACGTCTTGGGGTTTTTATTAGCGCAAGCTGGTATAGTTTTTGCGCGATTATACGACAAAGGGAACAAACGGACAGATTTGATACCGCTAGTCGTTCACCGCACAAGCGAAGCCACCGACACGAATAATGCGTGCTCGATCTCTCTCTCGAAGTTACCACAGCTCAACGCGAACCGGCCGTCACGTGGCGAGGAAATGTTCCACAACGAAATACTTGCTCCACGTGAGAGGACTCTCCCTGCCCTGTATGTGTACTCGTACTTATATACATCATCCCACGATTACCTTTCTTTTTCCCGGAAGATGGAGCGCTTGAAATCGGGACCTACATACAGCAATCAAGCGATTGGTGTATAACCTGGGACGGATCCGCAGAGCTCGGTGAGGATTGATTATACGCATATATATATATATAACGTACACCCCGTGCCTGACGAGATAACGCCTGTATTGCAGCAGACATGTAAGGATATCTGGGGGTTACCCGAGAACAAACGAGCGGGCGCCTTATCTATTTTTACGACAAGGCAGGGGATGTTAAAAGCTCGACCGCAGCATGCGCCTCGTTAAAAAGGGAGGAACGCAGTTCCCCAGCTGCGGCCACTACAAGAAAACAAACCGTACAACTTGATACGAGCTTCCTCGTTTTACTTTTGTGCACGTGCCGACGAAAACCATCGACCTCATGATCTAGTGCAGCCCGTTTTATACGAGGCTGGCATCGGGCACCCGCGTGTTCGCGCCGTATCAGCTCACTGCACGCCGCCACCCCACCGTATATCCTCGCACTCTGGCAGAGTACATACCTGATATTCTGATTAAATGCGTGCAGCAGGGCGAAAGCTTGAGCAAACTTGACCACTTGAACACTCGTTAAACGGTCGATGTCCTCAACTGGTGACGAAATCGAAAGTCCAGTGAAAATGCCACGACGTCGTCGACAACGATATTATCATAAGCCGCGTCGTACAGAGGATGGCTCCGGAAATTTTGACCACCCGGGATTTGACAACCCGCGCCTCCAACATTTCCGCACCGTCGTCGAAATGTGATCGCCGCGGCGGGGATCGAACCAGCCTATCTAGGGTCAGCAGCCTAGCATGCACGTTACCATTGTACCACAGCGGCGGCATATATTTACGAAGCTGGCTTTCGATACGAACCGTAAAGCGGTACGTGAGAATGCCTGAACGGCCGCAAGCACGCCGTTTGTATAGTACGCACACTGTCGTGAGAACGCGCGCAAAGAAGGCTGCACGGATTTGTATGAAGATATACAGCGCGTACAAGGCGAAAGGGAGCGTACATAACGACCTTGCCAGGGAGAGATCTTGATCTCGCTGTACGGCTAGTCTCGGCTCAGACAGAATTCCTTCGAGAGTGTAGGGGGAGGGGAGGGGGGGATGTTTTGGCTCCCCAAAGCCTATAAACGTTGGTGCGTGTAGTTTGGAAAGGGACAAGGAGAAAACCATCAACAGCCATGTCCGCATACCAGCACGCGCACTAAACCAGCTCTCACCGAAGATATCACCGAGCCTACGTAATGCAACTCAGAAAACACACACGCAGAGCCGCACGCATTAGAAGCCTCGCAGTCGACAACAGGCCTGCCTGCATGGACTGTGGAGCCTCGCAACGTTGTCATGACGGTCTAGTAGAAAATACGATAAGCGCAACCAGACGGGACCTTTCAGAAACAGCCAGGAGAACGTTCTCACGCTCGCTTTGACCACCCACCATTCTTCCCTGATGAGGTCGTTGGAACGAAGATATCACTACACCAGCACACCCGCGCCATGCGAGTCGACATATGAATGCTCCCGAGGGACAATGTGAAACCGAAACACAAAGCAACGACAGGGAAGCATGCGGTAACATTGCCCCGGCCATCCTTATCTATATGTTTCATCAATCGAGAAGAACAAGTCCGCATCTCTCGGCGCTATCTGTAACCGACGGCGAGAATTGTTCTAGCGATTAATCCTCGGCACGTCCAGGGTCACTTCAGTGCGGTGCATCGCAGGTCATCGGGAACGTGTTCTCCGTCGAAACATTTGCCCACTGTGGAACCCGTATCTTGGAGCTAAGATAAATTTGTATATAAGTGCTTCAACAAACAACGAAAAAGTGCGATTGACAGACATCCACCGAGCCTGAAGGTGCATGACCACGACGAGGCAAATATCTTGGCACATTCACCAGACTGTGTGCATCCGAAACACTTGCATATCCCGCACGATGACCAACCCTACACTAACACTCGGCTATGCAAACGTATGTCGCAGGGACTTCGAGCTTTTATGACATTTCTCCATTTAAAAAAAATGGACAACGAAATCGTGCTTGTCAGAAAGAAATAGAGAAAGAGAACTTGACCGCCCCGACCCAGGCCATATTCTGCAAAAACTATTCCGAGCGATTTCGCCACAAGGAAGAGCTCATCGGTTCAACCGGATAAGAACTCCATCTGCCAGCATGCCAAAGTTGGATTATTTAAGACGGGGTGTGCCAACCTCCCCGCCCTGTCCATTCACCCTGTTCATTTCGCAACGAGACGCGAGCCGTCGGAAATTTCCCGTAGTCGTGCACGAGCTACCGTACACTTTTAAAGAAGGGAGGTTCTTGCTAAGAACCAAAAGTAAGGCTTACCGCATCCGTGCCTGCGGCCCTCCGCGTTACCAGGGGAGTTCATCAGAGTCCGCAGGATAATTCGAAGTGTTTATGTTTACATTCCTAAGGCACTGCGGTTTATCAGGCGCGCCGAAAAACATACAGTTCAGGTGAAACGCGGCAACAGACCCTCAGGCGGGGATGTTGGAAATGCACCTTGAAACGCTTCTCGAAATGTTGTTTTGTTGTTGTTTTGTGGGGTTTTACGTCCCAAAACCAGTTCTGATTATGAGAGACGCCGTAGTGGAGGGCTCCGGAAATTTCGACCACCTGGGGTTCTTTAACGTGCACTGACATCGCACAGCACACGGGCCTCAACATTTCGCCTCCATCGAAATGCAGCCGCCGCGGCCGGGATTCGATCCCGCGACCCTCGGATCAGCAGCCGAGTACCTTAGCCACTAGACCACCGTGGCGGGGCGAAAACGCTTCTCGAAATGCATCCACGAAAGACATTCATATCAAATACGATATGCGATTGCCATTCTATACTGTTGATGGACACGCCTGTACCTATTTATAGGCAATCATACATCCACTCATCTCTGTACGCGCCTCTCTCTCTTGCGCGTCACTGAAATCAGATCGCTAATACTCTGAAGCTACCTACTTCAATGATCAGATTCGAGCTATCAGCACCGGCGTCCAAGCACTCACTCTGGGTAGTACTATCACGAAAGCGAAAAAGAGATATTGCAACCAATGATCAAGTTCGCACTACCAACAGAAAAAAAAAAAACAAAGAGAGAGAGAGAGAGAGAGAGAGAGAGAGAGAGAGAGAGGTGGGGGCCTGGTCGGTCTTACCTGTCGTTTACATTCACGTGTATAGTGGTCAGCCAAGCGGCTGGGCAATCAACTGAAGCTAAGATGGAAGCTGGGGCGTGTTGGTACGACATGCTGGAATCGAAAGAGCGCATGAAGACGGAGAACCAGAAAAAGAAGGCCACAAACAACACACTATTGCCCAATCTCCGGCGGGTCGTGTACGCTCGAAACTGACAAGTGGAAAACGACGGCGCATTAATCGTTCGAGCCTCCGCGGATACGGTCAAACAGGGGGCACTCTTCTCTCTTGGCCAAGATCTCCCAGATTGCCGCCTCTTCTCGATAAAGAAAGCAAGCAAGCAAGAAGAGAGGAAGACAGGAAGTCACGCGGTGGCGGCGACAGAGTCGTCTCTGACACCGAGATGGCCGGCACTTCGTCTCCCCTCCCACGGGAAAGGGGAGGCAAACGCCCAGCCATTCCGCTCACGACGAACATCGGTCTGCCCGTAAAGAGACAAAGTTCTTTGCGTGAGCGCGGAAGGATCGAAACGCCCGCACAACCGCAAGTAAGTATACACACACGCCAAGTTGGCACGGTGTAATCCCGGCCGAAAGATACAAAAACAACGGCAAGGTAAGAAGGCTCGTCGTTCTCCAAGCACCGCTGAAAGCGAACAGGCACGTAGCCAGAGCCCTTTCGGGTTTTCTTCTGCCCTCTCACCGCTTCCTCCCAAGACATCGCCTTCTTCGCACGGGGGACGTGCGCCAATACATCCCGGGCGTGGCGTTGTAGGGGACGTGCTTCTTTTCGCTTCGCGCGTCCACGCTCGCTTTCGTCACCTATCGCTCGGACACGCTTGGCACTCTTATACGAAAAATGACGAGAAATGACGAGGTGTCTGGAAGCAGCCGATCGGAAGATGCGGGAAAGAGCGAGAGGCCGTCAGTGGGAGGAGCGGGAAGAGCCACGCATACGACGTCCTGTCGGCTCGTGCTATGTAATTCGCGCAGCACGCCACGTTAAGGGAACGTCAAGGGGCGGTGAGAAGAACAGTGGTTGGGGCCAGTCGAGGCGTCGTATAACCGAGCTGAAGTGTTCACTACTAGCCTTACCGGTCATGTACTCACAAGAGACACAGACCTTTATTATTATCTTTAATGGAAATGCAGGGAGGTTAAACTAAAACAGATATCCTCTTTCCTATACTCTGCAACGATTGGCATACAACACGCTGGTGGAATGAACATCAAATTCGCGAGGAAAAAAAAAAAAAAACACGGGAATTTAGGGCAAACGGTGAGGCAGTGGCTGGAGAGGACAAGATGCTTTACGGAGACAGCACTGTACGTTCGACACGTTCCTTGTTAGCTTTCACGTTCATCTTATTTGTGGATCTTGCTACAGCCCAATCTCGCCCCGTTTTCCGTGTGTTCCTCTGAATCAACTACGCATGCCAAGCCATCTCGTAACGCTGGTTAACCGTGGTGGAGGAAAGTCCTCGCGCTTCAGGCCACGCGATCGGCACCGATACGCGTCATTACAGATGGTATAAGATCAAACAAAGTGCGTTCACAATTACGCTCAGAGAAACGCGCACTGCGCGCCAATTTCCAGTGTGATATGACGCACTTGGTGGTCTCGCAAGAAGAGCACGACGTCGTCGAGCCTTGGGAAAGATGAATATCTGTAATGTCCTTACAGCGTAATTTTAAGCTTATAACCTCCCGAATAGGGGCCAATTATCTTATGCCGTCACGATAGCGGCAAATGGTTGACAAGCGACACGTGTGTGATTTTATCAATTCCGAGCAGGATGGCATTCAGATATGCGTTCGCTTGCTATAATACACCCGGGTCGCAGTATCTTGAATACAGGGTTAAAAGTCTTCGCGATAACGCCGTTTGATATGTGATCTCAACTTCCCGATGAATTCAAGATATCCTCCCGCGATATCTAGGCATCCGTAAGACTGCCTTGCGCCACAGATTCTAGCAGCCATACTCACTGATTAAGAACTGGTGTAAGGCAGAGCTGCATTACGATTTATTTTAGGCATTCAGTAGCCAACTAAAAGCACCAACTTCTCTCCTGTCCTCATCTATGTATACAGCCTTTTACTGAGCTACCTTACGTAATGGGCTATCAAATAGCAATCTTGTAATCGAATGTATTCGATGCGTATTTCAATGAAGTGTAAACAAACGGAATCGTGTTGCAATATTGCATGATAGTGATCAGCCAATGTACTATAACAGGCTTCTCGGGGCACACGGCCCATGTTTGTTACGCCCGGTAGAAGTAGCCTTGTGACGCCTGTTGCGTTGCCACGTTGGAGTAGCAGAAGCACCTCACCTATTTAATGAGCGACTTCCTTCATCGTCTAGTAAAGACAGCAGTCAAGGTTCAGCTTACCTGCAAAAAAAGGAGAAATAGAAAAGTGTGAGGTGACAGTACCACAAGAAAGATGCGCTAAATAAGCAAACAATAACGAACAAAAGGCACAAAATATTTTCAACATGACTCCCTTCGGTATTTAAAAGTTACACGTTAGAAACAACAACAACAACTAAAAGCTTAGGAAAAATTTTCATGACCAATTATGCACGCAGCGTCGCACAGCAATACTTGTGCTACGTGCGCGTCACTATGACAGTGATGAAACAGCCTAGCACTTACACGACACCTCAGCGAAACCATTTAGTAATCCAAATTTCAGATTCATAGCGTAAAACGTACTCTTTAACCAGCTTAGAGATTAATTTTCGCTTGAAACGTACACTTAACTACTTCAAGCCCCTGCGCACGCTTCATTAAGTATAATGGTATTGAGTATAAAAGACCTTCCAGGGGAGGTTATCATCCGCTTGTACTGCGCAATACTCCAGCTCTGGGGCCTTTTACGTGTAATAAATACAGCGTTCTCAAGCGTTAGCAAGTACGACCCACTATGCAAGGAAAACGTAGTGGTCGACACAAATCACTGAAACTGACAAGCTCGTGAAATCGAGTTATTACTTCATCAAGGGCGAAAGATAGCTCCCTCGCATTAAAAGCAACCGGGGGAAAAGTCCGGATCATTATTCCCCATGGCAAACAGGAGACGAAGGAAACGGACCAGTAACATCCTTAAATATAAACAAACCGAAGCAAAATCAAGGACAACGTCCACGCTTGCCATTTGTACAGTTCGAGCCGTCAACATCGGTTTGCCCGTAAGGATGGGAAACATGCGACCGCGCCAACTAGGTTTGGGCCTGCGAAATACCGCCTTCAGCGCATCGGGGATCTGAGAGCCTTCCACTCTTCCCTAATCTCCCTTCAATTATCAGTCATCATGAGGGAAAGTGGGAGATAAATAAGCCTCCACGGAGTACTCAAGTAACTTCGCATCCCCCGCCGGACTATATATCGGCGTAGCGAATCCCTAAATGCACCCGATGCGTCTAACACGCAGTGGAGCCGCTACTCGCAATGGAACGGGAGAACGTCCCTAAATGAAGCACGTGCGATGCCTGGGGGATGCACGAGCAAGAACGAGTGTTATGTTTGCTTTCTTCCCGTCTGTTGCCCGTTGGGGAGTGAGTGCTACGAGAGATTCCTAGCACTCACCCCACGTACGCTGTTTCCCTACCCGCTCCAATGGGAGAGTAACTTCCCGCTTCTCCATATTATCCCTTCAATTATCGGCCTTCGAGGGGGAACCGAAGATAAGCGCCACGCACGGCATCACTTTACGTCCCTATCCAGTCTGCTGCCAGTCATCGCGAGTCCCGAAAAAAAAAATAACGCGGATAGCTCGTACACACGCTTCGACGCAGCTCTTCGCAGATGCAACGGGAGAGCATCGCCATATGCGGAAAATAGGGGTAGTAAGGGACGGACGCGCGAACACGAGTTTTATATCAGCTCCCTTTTCACACTTTCCTTCCCCACTAGGGAGGCGCAACGCCGAGCATTTACCTTGCCCGGCCTTCCTCAGCGAATCCTCTGCTTTTTTTTTTTTTCTTCGGCGCTAGGTCCGTTGGGAACATATCGGGAAAGAAGAGAGAGAGACACAGTAACGTCCCCAATCTACAGCGAGCACCGCACAGGGGCAATGTGATAGGTCCTCCACGCAGGCCAAACCTCAGCCCCGCGCGCACGCCCTGTAGCTACAAAAGAAAGAGGAAAACGCAAGCGTTCATATACGGTCGTCGTCGCGGTACCGTGGACGTCACACGCACCCAACCGCCCCTGGTGTCGTATTCGTCCCTTATCACGGTCTTACAGGCGCGGTGATGGGAACAGCCATTGGCCGCAATGCGAGGTACGGGAGGAAACATGGTTCGCCTCTGTGTTCTATGCTTTCAATGGTCATGTGCTCACCCGAGGCGCTCCATATAGTTATGCCTGCAATTACTACCACGTAGGATAACAATGTTTATAAGCTCGGTCCGTAGACCGTGTGCAATGCCCTGCGTGCGTGGCGGCCGCTGGCGGAATCGATGCGGACACGTTACTCAGTACGTTACATATCTGTTGGAATTAGCAGCCCGAGTGAAGGATAGCTTGTATGTCGTACTTTATAATACCACATCAGGCTACCCCCCTATTTGAAACTGACTTTTTTTTTTAAGCTATCCTAAGAACTTCCTTTCAAACGTCATATTGCTTCTCATACAGTAAAAAAATACAAATAATAACAGACCACAGCAATTAATTGCACTGCATTGTGACACAACCACGGAACGTGCTCGCCGACGCACGCAGCTGCTTTCGATCGAGGCGCGAGAAAAAACGAGTTCCATGCACTCGACGCCTATGCGGTTGCGGGGTTAAATAGAAGACAGCTGGAAGAGGCAGGCAGCACATGTTAATCATCAACGTATGACACGAGCTGAAGACGACGTAATTCATGGCGTGGCAGAGTAGACTAGCCCCCGCCCCTTCCCTTCTCCTCATTCTTCACCCCTCGATGAACCAAGTTGTCAGTCATACACTCGCCGATGAAGACACGCCAAGAACAAGGATACGCTTCTCGTTGAAAACAAAAGAGGCGATATGTTTAGGAAGATACGACGCGCCAGTGAGGAAGCAGAACGGTGTTCGCATTCGTTGTTACGCGATCACTTATCTCCAGCCACATAAATGAACCACTGACATTACGGTAAAACATGGGGAATGCTTTTTACACAGTGTCAGCTCTGCAAAACTACGATGTCGACGCTGCGCTTTAAGGTCACGTGTGTCTTAACGAGGAGAATTGCCATGTGCGTCAGAATGCCCTGCTTATCTTTTTATAGTCCTGCTTATTCTCGCCTCGTTAAACATACATTTGCGCTGCATTTTTTCCTACCATCCTCACAGGTCAAGTTTTCTTGTCCAGTGTGTTATCCTTCGACGTCGTGCTTGACAAAACGACGAGAAAAACGACGACAAGAAATACAAGAAAGTAGCGGAGTGCATCTTGTTGTCTCTGTGATACCGCCGTAGACACTGTCGTGACATCACAAAACAGTCTGAGCGCACAGAAGAGGAACAGAACATGGCAAGATGGTTGCTGATGGCGTCATAGTTTTAGATTTTCTTCTTTTCGCTTACCTCAAATGTCGAGGCATGCATTATTCTTATCGTTACAAGCTTCTTCGCCAAACAAGAGACGCGGCAAGTCGCATTTCTCACCCAACGCTTGAATGCACGCCAGGCCGTGAAGAGACAGGCAAACATCTCTTGCATTTCATTAAAGTCGTTATCCCTCTTTCACTCTTCGGCAAATGCGTAAACGCAGCGGTAATACCTTAAGACTTGCGATGCTTATTCTTTTTCACGATTCTTGGACGGTGTATTGAAGAGTCCATTACAAACACGTTATGTAGTCGCATTTTCTTTAGTGTTTGTTTCCTTCCTAGCGTTGTGCGACGCAAGGACGTTTCAAGCGCACCGCGGTTGGTCCCTCGCAGCAGTCGTGCCCCCTTCCCCCCCCTCCCCCTTAGGTTCTATTGTCCCCGCAGAGGCCTCCTCGTATTACGCTCTGTCTGTACAGACTCCGAACGCTATAAATATCGCTACTGCGCAGGTCGAAGCTACGGAGCATAGCTTAGCTGCGGAGAGGGTACAGTGTTGTTGTCGTGGTTGTTGCTGAAACAATAGACACCACGCTCGGGTTCGATCCCGGCAGCGGCGATCGCATTTTAGATGGCGGCGAAAGTGCCAGAGGCTCGTGTAGTGTGCACTGTCAGCGCACGTTAAAGAACTCCAGGTGGCCGAAATATCCGGAGCCCTCCACAACGGCATTCCTCTACTTTCTATCTATTTCCGAGTCCCTTTCCCCTGCCCCCACGGGCACTTAGCCCACCATAGGCTGCAGAAATTATTGTCCTTCGTTTAACCGAACCCATTGCCTAACCACAATCATCCATCTCACTCCATCGAAGAAAAAAAAAAAAGCAGAAGATAAGCGGCAAATGACTGGTGGGAAACACATCAGGATTGCAAACTGGGCAAGCTGAAAACGCTTGCGCTAACAATTTATTTATTTTAAACATACGCTGCATCTGCGCTCGCAGGCCGCCTTCGCCTGAATTGTAAGCCTCAGACATTACGAATGGCTCCCGTGAGAGATGGGTGAACGATGGTCTTTGCAATTTATAAAACGCGTTTCACACACGCACGCAGGCACGCGCGGGCGCGAGAAGAAACAAAACAGTAGAAATGGAGGATGCAAACGATCAACTTCAAGTATGAGCTCTAGTTGCTCACACGTGAGAACAACTTAAAGACGCGGAGAACACAAGACTAAAAGAAACAGCTTAGTTAGCGCCCGTCCCGTCTATAGTTATTTTCACAAGTTCAAATAGTACAGACAATTTTACAGCACGTATGTATAATACGAGTAACAATGCAAAACACACTGCAGCACTGCAAGAACGACTGTCTAAATCTTGTCGTTCATCAAAGCGCGGTTCGGGCAAATAACCGTTTGCAAATAACGATGATCTACGTATCTCCGTTTTCCATTTCGCAGACACCTTAAAACGCGCGTCGCCCTTATATTGCGAAAAAAAAAAAAAAGGTAAGTTAACTCTTGAATGGCTTGAGCTTTAGGTATCAAATGTGATGACAGTTCTCGCGCATTGTTACTGAACACGATCACAACACCGCAAAAGGCTACACCGTTAACTACACCATCTACAAGTATACTATAGCGACAGCCGAAAGGGACGCCGTACGTAGACCGCACAGCGCGTTTACGTCACTGTGTCCAGGACTCACCCATTTCGACTTCCAAAGGTCAAATCAATAAAGCTTACGTTACAAAAAGTAATGGAAGGAAAAGATTTCCCAACATTAAGTTTGTCATGAACCTTTGCGCACTGGGATCATCTTAGTCCTCCCATAACCTTTTAAAGCGATGACATGAAACTGAATAATAATAATAATAATAATAATAATAATAATAATAATAATAATAATAATAATAATAATAATAATAATAATAATAATAATAATAATCCCTTTAACTTTCATGGAGAAGATGAGGGAGGCTGAGGGGAAATGCTGAGAAACGGCTTGACTAGTACCGGCTCCCCAAAAGTACACTTTGGTGAGTTTACAGCGAACTGTCGTGCGCACAATAAAGATGAAAAGAGAGTTGTGCTCTGGTTATGCCTTATAGCCTCATCAACAAAGTTATTAGCAACAATGGAACACATGTGCGGTGACAATAAGAAAATAGTAACAGATTGCAATAACTTACAGCATAAAACAATAGAAAAAATCTTAACTACAAAATTCAATGTAGAACTTCCGCGGGTGAAAACAACGGACACATATTAGGCTTACGAAGAAACAATGCAATTACATTTATGCTCTTACGCGAACAAACTTGAATTGCTGCCATCATACCAAGAAGGCGGCTCAAAGCAAATCGAAAAAGGACTTGGCACACAGCACGCTTCGGATTGAGAGTTCAAATATATTACCGTGACAGACAACTGCAGAACTCGCAACTGGGAGGTATAAGAGCAAGAACAAAGGACACATACGAACACGTGACGAAAGACTGGAGAACGTCGACGTCTTAAACAGGTACACGAGCGCCCAAATTAACCAGCACGCGAGCGAGCATCATTTGCATAACTAGTTGGGTACGCCGATAATTTTCTTCTCGGCGCAGGCTTGCGATAGACGCACGACAACCTTGTTGGGCATTCGATCGGTGTTTCGCGTGCAGAGATTTACGGCCTGTCCACACACACATATACGTTGAACGCCTCGTAATTAAGCGGGATGTCGAATGGTCGTTGGCTAATCTTAAGCATTCGCCTTGAGGAAAAAGGCCGCTGAAGGACGCCGCCAGTTTCAGAGGCCAGCTATATTCAGGGACTGTGCGCAAATGGAACGCCGAGTTACGTTGTTTGGCCTGGTCACAACAACCAGACTGTCGCCGAGATATATGGAGAAACTGATATGTGGACAGCATGTGCTTTTGTCGCAGAGAAATCACGGACCGCGCAGTAGCAGGAGCTCACGACGATAAAGACGGGAGTGCGAACGGACAGGGTCTTAAGGATATCCCTCCTGTTATACGGTTCCATATAATCTTTACTCATAGTACGAAAGAAGGGTAACGGATCAAGGGTTAGTTTTTTTGGTAGACACAATTAACCTAATGAATCCAACGTACTGTTGACGCCCCTCTCTCTTCCTTCGCTTCATTAGCTGTCAGCTTGATTGGTACACTCATAGTTCGAAACAACAGGTGCCACAACAGACATTTAGAAAGTTCACTGCACGAATACGTGCCTATGTTTAAACGAAAAAGGCGTTTCCGTATAGCTAGCACGACGTGTTCCGGACAGGTGTGACGTCACACGCGCACCGAACAAACCGAACTACGAACGTTAACATTGTTGAACTGAGGACCAACGCCGAAGTGACGGAGAGTTGTCGAGCTGCCGTGAGGAAATCCGCATTGACAGTGACAACGAGTCAATCTCTGAGAGTGATCATACCACTCAATTTATTGCGGCTGTTTGTTGTCGTTGTTGTAAGGGAAGAAAAGCCGACGTGTATGTAAACATATCCAGGCATATGCGAGCGATTACACGAGCGCGAACACATGGACGCACGCACGTCAAGCAGTATAAAGATTTTCAATAGAGAATCCTTCAAAAATTCATTTTTTTTGAATATATTTTATTCGCGAACTCTCTTAGTATGCAAGTGTTGGATTACTTTGCTTCAAGGAGGAGGGAACAACTTTACTGATGACTTTGTTTCAAGTAATAAATAAAATCTACCAAGTCCTCGCCTATTTCGCGTACGTTTCCGTACACGCTTCACGGAGCGTACTCGGCTGTTGCGGTCGCAGCGACGGCTCGCTGCACGCGCAAACACGGCCTCCGGCCGTACAGTCGCTCCAAAACTGCCGTGGGCAGTCAATGTTCCCGTGAGACTGTTAGGCGATGCAAACTGAACTAGCATGGGAAAGACGGGCCATCACTTATTCACCTGCACTGCGGTCGTGCAAGAGACGAGGAACGCTCCATCAACCGCCCTCCTCCAAGTCGTCCGCAGGGATGCGCATGCGACAGTGCCACCGCGTAAAGGCCGGGTCCTCTCTCCCGATTCTGCAGCAGCTGCATGTTTTCTTCACCGCAGTGCTGAATATAACCCGCGAGAGCATGTTGCATATAGTAGTTCGAAGTCTCATTCATTCATTCATTCATTCATTCATTCATTCATTCATTCATTCATTCATTCATTCGAAGCAGTGCAGAAAGGCGAAGACTGCAGCAGCTGCCTTGCAGAGAGAATATTTTAGTTATATAAAGCCCCATTGCTTTTCTTCTGTTGTTTTGTGGGGTTTTACGTCTCAAAACCAGCTCCGATTATGAGAGACGCCGTAGTGGAGGTCTCCGGAAATTTCGACCACGTGGGGTTCTTTAACGTGCACTGACATCGCACAGCACACGGGCCTCAACATTTCGCCTCCATCGAAATGCAGCCGCCGCGGCCGGGATTCGATCCCGCGACCTTCGGATCAGCAGCCGAGTATACCATAGCCACTAGACCACCGTGGGGGGTCGCTTTTCTTCTGTAAGCAGTCATCGACCTTTGGTGGGTGTTCTACGTGCCAAAAGAACGATATGGTATCGAGGCACGCTGAAGTAGACGGCTCCCGAATTTCGAACACCTGGTGTTCTTTAACGTGCACTGGCACCGCACAGTACGCGGAATAAAAGCATTCTTATACACTGCATGCAGTTCACAGAAAGCTTTAGAATACGGCACCCAGAAAACAGGGGGGGATACAACATCCTCTCTAAACAATTCGCATACTTGCGCTCGATTTGCAACGCTTGAAACGCCCAGCGATTTGAGTCCGCCAACACGCGGTGACGCATTCCTAATCTAAATAATTTCTCTTCCCGGCAGTAACTACTCGGATCCGCTTGCACACGCAGGCACCCATCATACATACGTTACAATGGGTACCTTCAATGCACGTTGCAACGTTTTGCTCTATCGGGTTGGCGCGCTAGCCTTAGCTGAGGCACATGCCGGCGCATCCAGTATAAACCAGTCACCAGCGAAACGAGGGCACATTGTCCCATTGTTGCGCATCGCCGATCATGCCACACGATATGCTAATCGGCGATGCGATTGCCCACGTGACAACCAGAAGAGGCCTTCATTTCTCCCACCTTTGCAAACACACGCGCGCGCGCGCCGCACCACAAGTGAGGGCCGCCTGGCCTGACTCCTTCTCGCGAAAGCACATTTCCTGCGAAGAGGAGATCCACGTGCTATATAGTGCATATATTCCGTACGGGTTTGCTGCTGCGTCCGAGTGGATGTGTTAGCGCGCGCCGCCTAGTGGCACGTTAATCAATTAGAACGGATTATGCAACAGCGCGGCTCTGTTTGCAAGCCGCATATCTTGCGCTGCGTTTACACCTATTATACAGCACGATCGGTTGAGAGGTCATCTCGAAACATGTAGTTACGTTATCCCACAGTGTTCGTTTACAAACGGGCAAGCCAAAGGGTCGGCAGTGTTTGCGTAAGCGAAAGTTGTGTTCTGTGCCAGCGCATCTCCGTGAGAAACGCTTTGATAGCCGAAGAGTTCGCAGGTTACAGTATGCATGCTAACGATATGGTAATGGCTGCTGGCACCTTGTTCGTTCGACTTTTAATATATAACGCACATGCGCGCTTGAGCCGCGATTAAATCTCAATGGCTAAAGCTTCCCCGCTGCCGAGAGCAGGTTCGCCCTGCTCTGAGGGGCAGGAAGATGGTGATCTCGTTGAAATCTCGCCTGTGGTTGTGGGAAATACACGTGCTGGATTAAGGTCATCGGAGGTACACGCGAATGCGAGCAGCTATGCGGCCCTTCCCTACCGTATATACCGGCGAGAGGATGGCCTAAGGAAAGGTAGGACGGTAAATATGCGCTGATTGTACGTTAACGAAAAATTAAAAAGAAGAAGAAGGGTCCTCATTCTCAGATTTAATTTGTCTCATCTAAGTGAGACACCATTAAACCTCCTTCGTGATATCAGTGCAATGAAAACCCAACTTTTTCGTTTATACTTCTAAACTTCCTTGCAGAGATGCGTCGGCTACCATGACAAGCTGTTGAGAAAGCGAACAGTTCGGGATTTTACGGTGCTAGCCTTCATTACTACGTAAAACGAAAAGGAAACATAAACGCTTACGGAATCATTTTCTAAAGGCACAGACGTATACGAACGTATCGTTTGCACACGTATACTTCGGAAACGTGAAATACGCGGTTAAATCAAAGCCCACGAAGCGAAGATGGTGCCAGTACAAACGTTCGGTTAAAACTATGTTCAACCTGTCTTTCCTTTCAGCTCGAAGTGCCACCTAAGCCTTACGCCCCTTAATCTAGTTATTATATATTTTTCCCCTTTTGAACATCTGATGATGGAAACAAAACAAACTATGGAACACAGAGACGGAAGTCGCACCAGACCAAGAATCCCAGGCAGGCATCTTGCAAGATGATCTCGTTTGTATTCGAGGAGAGCAGCCTCACTCGAGATGTCCTTGCCAGACGAAAATGTTCCTCGAATCGATCGTCTCTGTCTGCAAGCCGCAGACGTGCCTGGACGCAGAACACGGTTTCGTCTGCTCGGCCATTCGCCGTGCAGACGATACTCGTCCGCCGAGCAGACGCACACACACAAAAAGGAAAATTTAAAGCACTTTTACTGTTGCGCTGGCGCCACTATTAAAAGTCGCTATAAACTCGTTTTCCTCGAGGCGTTATATTACGACAGGAAAGCCCCAAACACAAAAGCATGCGCATTAACATTTGCAGGGAGCTTGAAGCGTGCACACTCCGCAAAAACACAGAATGGAGCCCCTGGATAGGCTGAAAGTGCGAGCATGTATAGGAGGTTTCTCAAAAGGCATTAGGCTCAATGGCATTACCGCTCAAGAGCGATGACCAAATGTTCGGTACAAGCTATAGGAGCCACCATGACCAATCAGTGGGTAAATGCGGTAGACGACAATTCAGCATTAATTTTTTTGCAAAAGCTACATGAAGAGCTACTTCGCGCAGCTACTCCATAGCGAAATCTTACTACCGAAGTATTTCTTGCGGTTGCTAATGAATGCGTCCGAACGGGCCGGTTGAATAACTGTACGCGCAAGTGAAACAAAGGCTGTGTTGAAGTCACAGGAGACCCGAGTGTACGTGTATGCAGCGTAGTGCAACCTCACGAGTTTGCGCGAATGCGAAGCAACACGGCAAACGAGTGCCTACTGTAGCAGTACGGTGTCAATCGGTCGCAACTCAAGCGGCATCAACTTGCGCGAGTTGGGTGTCCCTTTGCTGCAACCCCCCCCCTTCCCCCCCCCGCCCCCCCACTCTCACCTTACTAAAACTTTCTCAGGAGCTCGCTCCGGCCTGAGTTTGTCGTTTCAGTCAACGGCGTAATGATGGTCGCGATGTGCGACAGGAGAAATACACTATTATAGTTTATCAACTGCAATTCCTGTCACGGGATTACACGGGAATATCGTTAGTTAAAAAAAGGAAAGAAAAGAAAAGAAAAGGCCGGGGGGGGGGGGGGGGAGTAATCGAGTGAAAGAAAGAAAGAAAGAAGGAAAGAAAGAAAGAACGCCTGCTGTAATTAGTTGCGGCACAAAAGCCGGCAACTTCATAACAGCGCAGACAGAGAAAGCACACAAGTGTTCTTTTCAGCGCACTCAATACCGCGCCCCTTAAATAGAAGGAGAGAGGGATGTGGCTTGTTTTGAATGGCGATGCGAAAACAAACGGAGTGCTGAGCAACCCGGCGACGCGCTTTAGAAAGCGCTGCAGCCGCAGCTGCGCCGAGGTGTTACAAATCCAAACAAAGCACTGCAGGGATAATAAAAAGTCGTGAGAAACGTGTAAAAGGGATATGTAAAATAAATAAGAAATAAAAACAAAAGTTTTTTTTTTTTTTTCTGATAGCAGCGCTTACAGTTTCGCTAAGGTTCTACAGGCGAAGTTTTCTCGGGCGATATTCTTAACTATGCGCTCCCAAACGCGTTGCATCGCTTAAAGAAGACGCTGAAGGGACCTACACTAATAAATTTCTCTTCGGGCACTTTACACCAGTCATGGGCACGTTACCAGTAAAAAGTAACAGTGTTACAGTTACAGTTACCTAAGCCAAAAAAGTAACTGTGTTACAGTTACAGTTACTGGGTCTAGAAAAGCAACTTGTTACAGTTACAGTTACTGTTAAAAAGTAACGTCGTTACTTTTTCGTTACTGTACAGGACTAAGTAATACATGGCAAACCAAATTATACAGCTCTATAATAGGAAGGTATGAAGGCATGCGGTTAGTCAAAATCACTCGTGTAAATGCCAGACAGGAACGGAAAGGGGCTCGCTGAAGGAGGAGGAGGAGAAAGGAATAGGAAAGGCAGGGAGGTTAACCTGTGCTGAGCCCGGTAGGCTACCCTGAACTGGGGAAGGGGAGGGAAAGTTCTGGAAGATAGAAAGAGCAAAAAAAAAACTAATAAAAGAGTGCTGCAGTGTCGCTGACGTTATAGAAGTTCTTTGTCCATTTTCAGAGACGGTTAATTAGCCCAGTAGCATTCAGAAAATGCAGCAACGCTTTTGTTGCTTTTCCCAGCCGAGATGCACAGAGCCATGGACCTAAGATCATTTCAACGGTGAAAATATTGCTGGTTATCTTTCGCAGTCTTCCACGGAGCTGCATTCGTTCATTGTCATATTTTGAGCAGTGGCACAGGAGGTGCTCGATAGTCTCCTCCACAGCGCAATCGCTGCATTCGGTGCTTTTAGCCATTTTAAGCTTAAAAGAATATTAACGGGTGAATGCGACGCCCAGTCGCAAACGGCATAGCACTGTCTCTTCAAGTCGGGAAAAACCCTGCAAAAGCCGCAGCTGCAGTGATGGGAGAATGCAGGTGATGATGCGTGAAGCCACTTGTGTGCCACTGCTGCAGTGTCGGATTGCGTGCTACCCTCAGGGGTGAGACAGCAGAAATACACTGCCCCGCCACGGTGGTCTAGTGGCTAAGGTACTCGGCTGCTGATCCGAGGGTCGCGGGATCGAATCCCGGCCGCGGCGGCTGCATTTCGATGGAGGCGAAATGTTGAGGCCAGTGTGCTGTGCGATGTCAGTGCACGTTAAAGAACCCCAGGTGGTCGAAATTTCCGGAGCCCTCCACTACGGCGTCTCTCATAATCAGAACTGGTTTTGGGACGTAAAACCCCACAAAACAACAACAGCAGAAACAGACTTGGGAGCAGTTCTCGGAGCAGCGAAATTTTCATTTTGGAGCAGGAGAACGTTGATTTTGAGCAGCTCACAACAATTAATACGATGCCTTAAGAGTTAAGAGCTATAAAAGTCAAATTTGGAGCAGCCGAGACAGCCAAGCACCTTCTTTCACAACCAGGGGTCAGTACACATCTCAAATTTAAAAAAAATTCTCACTGCACCAAAATTGTCGACACACAATAGTCTTTTAGTTAAGACCACTCACATGATTTCGTGAACTACGGCTTTGACATTTTGTAGATTTTCTTATTTAGCTTCTGAAGGATCCCTAGCACTTCTTGTGGGCTAGTTAGTGTTCTCTTTTGTGAGGAGAGTCTGGTCACTTAGGATTTCGGCAATATTTTTCTGCTTCACACCATTACGAAGAAGCTCATCTGAGCTTTTCATCAGCGCATTGTGCTCTATTGTAGCACTGCAATACTGTGGTGGCGACTAATCGTGGAAGATGTTCCAATTTCATGTAGATAATGACATTCCACGTGTCTTGTTTCCACATGTCTTGATTTTCGTGTCAACATACGCTGACACGAAAATCGAAGCGTCTGCAGCAAATCTCGGACACCCGCGATTCAGCCACGCGATGCCCATTGCACGACTCCGCTTTTCCTGCCCATTGAAACTGACGTGAGCACCAAAATACTTGCTTACCAGGCTGTTTTGAAGCAGTTTGGAGCAGTTTTCCCAATTTTCGTGCTTTTGGAGCAGCTCGGAGCAGGAAAACAGAATTTTATCGAAGCTGTGCAATATGAGCAGCTGTCTCACCCCTGTACTCTGCTTAAGGGTTGGGCTGCATCAATTCGTGATAAGGGCGTGCGGACAGGGTTCGTTCCTTCGTGGTGTTTCTTGGCTGCGGCTCACTCAAAAGTCCAGCACCAGCAATCGTTGTGTACGCGCCCCATTTTGTTGTAACAACTTTTTTATTGATTGTCGGAAACTAATCCGTTGAGAAAACCTTGTGCCTCAAAAGACTGCCGCATGCTCGTAAATGAAATAGCAGCTCATCCTGAGACCCTTCAAGCCACATTGCGGCTTTTTGTAAGTACCGCTGCCTTGAGAACTGAACGTGTTCGAGGCATTGCAGAGCGTATGTTTCTGGGCGGTTTCAGCTCGCGTTGTCATGAAGAAATGGCTGGCCACACGAAAAAAAATTAAGGATGCTGCACCGGCATCTGTGCAACAGCGTCTTTCGTCACCTAGGCCGCTTAGCCGACCATACGGCCGTGTCGCGCACCTTTCTGTGCATGGGAACGGGGAAACCTTCGCCGCCCTTTTGTGTCGTCGACTGGCGGTGCTTTGCTTGGCTTCGTAGAAAAAACACTTCACTTGCACCATGAGAACACGTCAGCCCATTTCCAGGGGGAAAAAAAGCGAAGAGATGTCCGTGTCCTGCCCAGCATGGCGACACAAGTGATACATCGTAAAAAATACTCCGCTAGGTGTATCTCTATACAGAGATGCAGATAGTCAAAAATATTTATGACCTACATCGCGATATTCTTGTATCGCGTTATTGCTCAGCCGTGCTATTAAGGAGCCTTGCTGCTGGATATTTTTTGGGAAAAGGAAGTAACTGTAACGGTATTTCCAGTTACAGTTACTGTGTAAAAAGTAACAGTGTTACAGTTACAAGTTCCTCTAAATTAAAAGTAACTAGTTACAGTTATAAGTTACTGAAAAAAGTAACTAGTTACCGGTAACGCGTTACTTGTAACTAGTTACTGCCCAAGACTGCTTTACACACACACACACACACACACACACACACACACACACACACACACACACACACACACACACACACATATATATATATATATATTGTAGGGGTTGACTTCTATTAATTACTACTGCTAGCAGCGGCATCGCCGCTAGCAACCCCCTGTCGTGGGTTCGAGCACTCAACGAGCAGAGAATGAGGCCGTCGCGTCCGCGCGTTCGCTATCTCAGCCATGCCATCGCCGCGCTGCCGCGCGCGTCGACCCGCGGCCCGACTCGAGGCAGGGCAGCGCGAACCGTCGCACGCGGCGAAGGAGGAGAACATTAGGCGCATCTCTCCGAGCATGGTAATTTAATAAACGTTAAAATAATACAAACAATAACAAGGCCGAATAAAGATCGAATTACATATAAGCGAAAGGACAAGAACGATTAACAACACGCGAACGCACACGAACACAAACAAAGGACAGAAACAAAGAACAACACGCGAACACAGAATAACACACAAAAATAACCATGCAAGGAAGGAGAGCCTAACCCCGGCTAGCGCACCCGCGACCGCGAGCCCTCGGAAAAGGAAAATAGAAGAAGAACATACAGACAGGGGCGTCGGTCGCAGGTCGCCGCCGTGGTCGCTGGGGCTCGCAGAAGCACGCCATCCGACCGATGGCCTGGTCGGCCGGAGGGTCACAAAAGTACGTGCGCACTTCTCCAAGTCCCAGCGTGTTCTCCCCAAGGCATCTCCAAAACCAGAAACGCCAGAACGCGCAAACGTTCTAAGAATTTCTCGCTGCCCAATGGCAGCCTATGTTAAAACCACATGGGCGAAGCGGGTGGGCCCCCGCTCCGTCCAGCCGGGAAAGGGGGATGCGGCGACATTCCGTGCAAAAACGTGGCGTCGAGCGGGACGCGGCCCCACATCCCTCCCTCCTTAAAAGCCCCCCTAAAAAAAACAATACCGACGGTGCCAATGCACAATAAAATCCGCGAACTCCAAACGAAAACAAAGGTACGAAAAACAAACGCGACAACAAAACTGCGACAAGTCTCTCTAATGTCCGATGAAGCCAGCGCGCGCCACGGCATCTTCACCCGGACCCTGGACGCCGGCCGCGGCAGGTCTCACGCGCCGTCGACCCTGTCGACTTCCTGGCCGCCCCAAGTGCCGCGACCACGGCTCCGTCCGCAGCCTCGCCGTCGACGCCGCCCCGCTCCGGACACGCAGACTTCGGCCGCCAAATCAGCGCGGCAGAAAAACAACAAACAAAACAACAACAAAAAAGAACAGTCGCGCAGAACAAGAACCAAACTCAGTTGAACTAACGAACAATAAACAACGCGAGGCTAGAATTATCGGGTAACCTAAACCAAAAACAGAGCAAAAACAGAGCAAAAGCGAAACGGTACGTAAAAAGACGAACACTTAGCATAAAACTTGAGACAGCGAAGAGAAACTAGAGAAAGCGTAGAAAGAGAAAAAGAGAAAGATGTCTCTGTCAGGTTATCTCTCCGTCTGGAATCAGTCGGGCAGTAACCAATGTAAACGTGGTCTTCGCTAGTGCGATGCCACATGACCTTACACTAGCGGATAATCCTTCCACGAACGCACTCTGCCCATCCGTGACACCAAACGAAACGGGAGATCCACAACGTGTTGCCTACGGAATGAACAGACGCGGAAGGGACGGCGACAGCTGAGCATTCACACTGCACCGTGCCAAATCGCCGAGCACAGTAACTTCAACTAAAGTCTTCCGCTCTGACGACTGGCTAGAATTATTGCAGGGGCGCGCAATCGCTCTCCTCTGCTGTCGGGGGGGTGCCACTGCCGACGCGCGCAAACACGGCGCTAATCGCAAAGGTGGCATGATACTGTGGCCAAGCTCGTGCAGACCGCGCAGAGTGAACCCCTTTCTCTCCCAGGCCACGGCTACACAAGCCGCTTCGGGCCCAAAACTCGCGCTCGTCGCAATACCAGACAACGATGCCGCGCGCACGCCATGTGCAGTACCAACACATTCAGGCGCCTCGCCTCCCGGAGGCGAAAAACAAAACCGCGAAAGAAACTATTTACATTATGTACACATGGGTCACTCTGCCGTCAACCACGTCGCTCTTCGGGCCAAACGAAAAAAAGCAAAAGAACAACAAACAAGAAAAAACCAGATTCCTGAGGAGAGCCCAGTGAGGATGGACCCTCTCTTTCCTCCTTTCCCCCCGACCGGCCGGCTGATTAACGCCACAATGGCCTCCTTCTCTCCCGCCGCGGGGAAGCTGGAACGCTCTCCCCTTCTGCGTGCGCGAAGATAGGCAGGTGCCCAAAGGGCTATTCAAGGAAGAAGGCTCTGCCTTCTACTTCTTTGTTCGCTTCAGCGGCCTTTCCGCCATCTTTGCCTCCCTCGGTGCAAGTCGGCCATGTGCAACCGAACAGCGCCGTCAACTTTTAAAGAAAAGAGACTTCGGGCGACCCGGGCAAGAAATAGCGCGTCAACTATTCTTTCACTGGTTCTGAATTTAGTGAGGAAGGACGCGCACGACGCGAAGTCTAAAGAAAACCGTTGGACTCACCGACTTGAACGTCGCACGGGAGACACGATGGTCAATCTCCCGGCCATGGCATGATGGAAGCCTTGGTGAATCCAACGAGTTTCCGCCACCAAGAACGAACTGCTGCATCTCGGTGGCAACTTGCATCACGCCTTTCCTCGTCCACGCTTCGCCTCACACAACTTCGAAGCGGGTTACCAATCCGTTTGAGAAGTGACATTTGCCTCTCCTCACACCACGATACAATGACAAGAGAAAAAAGGAAGGACAGACAAAGAAAGAGATACGGGCGGTACACGGCAGAGACGGCCAACCTCAACCAAAGCGCATTTTACGCTGGGAACCGAACGCAACTTCCCCACTCTGCCGACACCTGCTCGTCGTTTGAGCGACCAAGGGCAAGGCCCCTGGCCCCACTTAGTTGGGCGCCAAAATGTAGGGGTTGACTTCTATTAATTACTACTGCTAGCAGCGGCATCGCCGCTAGCAACCCCCTGTCGTGGGTTCGAGCACTCAACGAGCAGAGAATGAGGCCGTCGCGTCCGCGCGTTCGCTATCTCAGCCATGCCATCGCCGCGCTGCCGCGCGCGTCGACCCGCGGCCCGACTCGAGGCAGGGCAGCGCGAACCGTCGCACGCGGCGAAGGAGGAGAACATTAGGCGCATCTCTCCGAGCATGGTAATTTAATAAACGTTAAAATAATACAAACAATAACAAGGCCGAATAAAGATCGAATTACATATAAGCGAAAGGACAAGAACGATTAACAACACGCGAACGCACACGAACACAAACAAAGGACAGAAACAAAGAACAACACGCGAACACAGAATAACACACAAAAATAACCATGCAAGGAAGGAGAGCCTAACCCCGGCTAGCGCACCCGCGACCGCGAGCCCTCGGAAAAGGAAAATAGAAGAAGAACATACAGACAGGGGCGTCGGTCGCAGGTCGCCGCCGTGGTCGCTGGGGCTCGCAGAAGCACGCCATCCGACCGATGGCCTGGTCGGCCGGAGGGTCACAAAAGTACGTGCGCACTTCTCCAAGTCCCAGCGTGTTCTCCCCAAGGCATCTCCAAAACCAGAAACGCCAGAACGCGCAAACGTTCTAAGAATTTCTCGCTGCCCAATGGCAGCCTATGTTAAAACCACATGGGCGAAGCGGGTGGGCCCCCGCTCCGTCCAGCCGGGAAAGGGGGATGCGGCGACATTCCGTGCAAAAACGTGGCGTCGAGCGGGACGCGGCCCCACAATATATATATATATATATATATATATATATATATATATATATATATATATAATTAGGGGAAGTAGTTCTGTGGGTCTGGTTCAAAAGTAGCTTAGAAACGAATTGCACACTTGCGAAAATCGCACGTTTATTATTGCTCAACGTTGAACAATAATAAACGTGCGATTTTCGCAAGTGTGCAATTCCTATCTAATATATATATATATATATATATATATATATATATATATATATATATGCGTCTTGGCGCTTGCATGATATCCTGTCCCTCCTCCGGAAGTGTTCCGTTGATTCGTGATAGGAACTGAAGCGCACAATTTGCGTGCCTGAATCGGGCTTTCTTGGCACTTGAGGGCACGGGTTCGACACCCAACTACCGCTTAGTGTGCTGCCTTCGTAGATTACAGCGCGTTCGTATGAGCGTGCTTGTTTCGTTTACATTTCAATCGCAAGCTACGGCAGACGGTATGCCTGTCATGTTTTAAAGCCTGCTGTAATGATATGGTAAACGTCTATTTTAATTGGCCTCTTATTGACACAGGCTGTACAAAATTCAAACACCTGTGGCGCATACCTGCAAACCAGAGGCCGCACACGAGTGACGTGCGCGCACAACATGTGAACTCGGACACCGCGAAGAAGATCTGAAACGTATACAGAAAACACGTCCTTTCACGTGCAGAAGAACTGGCATGTGTGACTCAACAGATACGGTGAAATCAGTACGTCAACATGTCTGGCGGCCGCACATGTAAAATCAAAAGGGCAAAGCACCGGGTATAGTGTGACACAATGTAACAGAGACTGCGCTTACAAGAAAGGAACAATGACAGCTTTGATAACAATGCGTCGGGAAAAAGAAAAGTTTAACTTGGGAAAGCCGCGGTTCTGTCAATCCAAATATTTACAAAAGACAACCGAAGCCGGAAGCGTCGGCGGTCAGATAAATGATAGCGTTCGACGTATCTGAGAAACACCTGTTGCCCGCGATAATCGGGAGCACAAAGATAACGCAGTCGTGCAGAGAGGCACAATGCCGCGTGACTGTGAGGCAATCTTATAATTAATGACACCAAACAGCGCCGGAACAATGGCCGCGAGGCCTTTGGCACCGGGAAGACAGCGTATGGGGGAGACCCCTCGTATCTTTCGGTGCCGGCAAAAGATAATGGAGAAAGAGACAAAAGTGATCACGACTGCGCTATCTCTAATGTATCTTGCTCGACGTTTGTGAAGAGCGATTGTGGTTACATGCAGTAGGCGGCTTCACTTTCTACGAGCCCGTATCGCTTACTGCATGCAAGTGAAACCGCGCACGAGGGCGTGTCTTCGATTCCACGTCGCGGCGATTGCACTTCGATGGGGCCGACATACGAACGAGAACGTCCATGCACTTATAATATCTTGATGATAATTGATATGGGTTTAATGGCACAAGGGCATCTAGGCCAAAGAGTGCCGCGCACTCTGTAATAAAAGCTTTGCAAAGGTGAACAAACAATGAATGAAGTTGAAATCAATATTTTTATTTAAATGTCGCGACTCGATAAATATAAAATAGGTGTATAGGGCCTCTTATATCTTGGACACACTTTGAAGAATACCAGGTGTTCAAAATTTATCCCGCTTCAATTGCTATGGTATGCCAGATAATCATATCGTTCTTTTGACGTAGGAAATCCGTGACGTTTTTTTCTGCCACCATGTAATTCTACCATATGTCCAGTCCGCCCATCCATCCATTTCAAAACCGTGAACTCTACAGCGTGAAATATGCAATGTTTACATACTTCCGAGATTCTGCTGTTCCTCAACAACATTCAGCAACATCTCGTAAACGTTCACTAACAGGCTCTACCCACTAAAGAATGGAAATTCACGGAACGCACATGATAGTTTTTAAACTCCACGGCACTATTATGGCCGTAGAGCACCAGCTCAGACGACGTTTCGCTGCTCACTGTTCAGAGGCAAGATTCTAACGGCTCGAAAAATTTCTTATATAGCATGATGTTCGAGAGGAATACGATTCCAGACAACAAACAGCTCCCCAATCGAGGTTTCCCAGAAATCTTCCACAAGTTCCGCTCCCGCGGTCGCCTCCGCGTCCTGTTACAAACAGTCGCAATTTCTTGCGTTTCAGTGACGCGAGGCGCTCCAGCCCATGCAGTTTTCCGGCCACTCTGTAGAGATATATCGGGCCAGCTAATACGACTTCTCGGGAAGCCAAGCCGCAAGCCGGCGCAAGTCAGCCGCGCCGTCGCCGACAGCAGTCTCTCCGCCATCCGTCCGGCTATTGCTCCCGTCAAGGGCAATAAAGGCACTCCCTTAATACGCTCCTGTCTCCTCGCGATAGCCGCACGAAGCTTGAAGGACCGCAAAGGCAGTATAACACACTACACAAAGGCCAACACAGCCATAATGAACACAATAAAGGCACATCGCCGTATATAAGGCAGAGCTACGACAGTAGTGTGTTCACTTCGTGCCAATTGCTTTAAATGCCGCCCGATATCTACCCAATGGTCGATGCCCCGAAGTGCGATGACCACATATAAGGGGGAACCTTCACCTCCATCCGTGAATGCCACTTATATCACCTGAACGACACCCGCGCACAGTTCCGGGGTTATCGAATCGACGCATTCGGAGCCGTTAAACATTGCCTTCTAAGTGTCAGTAAAACACTTAAGACAAGGCGAGGAAGAAGGTGAAGGCACGTAAAAACGCGCGTATGTGTGTGTGTGTGTGTGTGTGTGTGTGTGTGTGTGTGAGAGAGAGAGAGAGAGAGAGAGAGAGAGAGAGAGAGAGAGAGAGAGCGACGGAGGCGAGAATCCAACGGATGCCGATAGAAGCCGGGAACAGAAATAGCCGCGTCGTCTATTACGTCGTTAATTTGACCGTCTATCAGAAGTGTGCGTCGTAAAAACGGACGAACGAAGCCCGTTGGAGGTGCCATAAAACTGCGCGGTTCCGGCTTCTGTCGCTATCTGCGCGCGACTGCCTTTTTTTTTTTTTTTCTCGCTCGTTGCGTACAATGCGGGGCCCGAAGTAAGCGAGACGGGAGCCGTTGCGGCATTTACAGTAGTCGGGAATGAATTCTTTTCACACTAAGCTTGTCGTTCAATAACACCAACAAGGTAAGGCACGTACTTACATACAGCCCAACGCGCGCTCGTATGTGAAGCCGAGAACTAAGCCATATATAAGTTAGAGAGGCGGTCGTTTTACCAACATTGCAAATCCTTTTCTACAGCATCGTGTAGGCTCGATGAAGATGTCTCGAATAACTTCCGGGGTTTCGCATCCCAAAACCACGGTATGATTATGAGAGACGCCGTAGTGGAGGGCTCCGGAAATTTTTGACCACGCTGGTTTCTTCAACGTGCACTGACATCGCACAGTACACGGGACACGAGCACTTCACTTTCGTCGAAAATGCGACCACCGCGGCCGGAATCGAACCCACGTCTTTGGGGTCGGCAGCCGAGCTCTGCAACCACAGTATACCACCGCGGCGCCGCCGTTCAATACCCCCCTGCTGCAACGAAGTCGCTATCAAGAAGTAAAAGCCTGGTACAACATACAGCCTCACACGCGCTCGATGAGTTAGCCGTGGATTAGAGATGCCATCAGTTTAAACAGAACGACAAAATCTGTTGTACAGCTTCGCGCTACGTCGCAGTTGGATGACGATGTTTCTTTTTCAAAGTTTCAACTATGGTTGTGGCAGTCATTTTAACAGCGTAGCTGCTTAGGGGACCGCCATGTCCGTTGTCCCCAACGTCCACTGTCAGTGCAGAAGAGTCGGTACACATGCATCCTTTACGAAAGTACGACGACACAACATAATAAGAAAGGAATAGACGGCAAGAGCACTGTCTTTGAACTGCTAGTAAAGGTATGCACCTTTCAAGCATGGGAGAGGAGCGAAAGCCCATACTAGCCGAATATATGCGTGATAGTGAAGCTGACGCCTTTGCCCCAGCTCAGGCGTTTACTGCGACTTCACAGGCCTGGAACTGGCTTTAGTCTTTTATAAGTCTCACAGTCCAACTCTGTTATGCGTGACTATACACAAACGTAGCCATGACGTACGCGTTAGCGCAAAAGTTATGCTGATTCCACTATCGGTTAAGAACGACCCGAACATCCCGGAAATGTACGCGTGCATCGGTGGCACTTCACCAGCGTTATACACACGCACGCGGCGAATCAGACATGCATGGCCCACGCACGAGATTACTACACGGCGTACGCGGAGACGTCAACGGATGTGGTATATCGGGCTTGTCAATGAAACGAGACGCGCCCTCCCGCTGGTAACGCGTACGAGGCAGCGGAGGTGCGGTGGTGCACGTTTTTTCAAGGCCCGATACGTGGTGGCATGGCGGCAATGACGTCGCGCTGCTATGCAGGGGACGGGCTCGATCGGCGGCCAGGGAGACATTCCCATAGGTGCGAAATGAAAGAAGCACATACTCTTTCATTCTTCGCTTCTGTCTCTCAAGTCCTTAAATCATGCAACGTCACTTCTACATTCTGCGTTCACTTCGTCGTGCCGGGACACTTTTATATCTGGAATTCATAATTTTAGTTCCTTTTTAGTTCTTTTTTGTTTATTTACAAATTAGGTGGTACGGTACCTTGGTGCATGCAGGAGTAGATGATGACCTTTTCTTTTTTCTAATGTTTGTTAAGATTAATTTTCCCGCCCATCTCAATATTACGTCTCTAGTACTGAAATGCGCAGAGTGTGTATACCTAGTGTGCGGCTTCGCTACGCGAGATAAACATTGGGGCGTCGAAAAAAAAAAAAATGTCAAACTGGTTTCCGCAAAGAGAAAACAAAAGAACAGAAAAAAATGACAGAGCGAAAGTAATGTCACCGGAAGACCGCGAGCGAGTGGCTGTCGGCGGCACGAATAAAGACGCGGAGGCGACGGTATTGAGGTTTATATACGCGATAAGGAAAAATAAAGGAAAACGAAACAAGTGGCGCCGGCGCATTCCATCTATAGAAGAGAGACGCCGCCGTTGGTGCATTATACAGGGGTACACACGACACGTCACTTCCTCCTGGCCTCCTATGGCGATGCGACGCAGAGAGCCGCTATGTAGTACCTTTCAATGCCGCCGCACGACCTTGCACGCGATCTCACGCACGCACGCCTTCCCGCCAAGCGCTTACGTGGAAACGCGCCGCAAGCGGAGACGACGACGACGACGACATCGCGTCATCAGCTGTTCACGCCCCTTTTCGCGCAGCTTGCTATCGCAGGCTCGGTTTCGCCAAAGCGGAATGTCGCTTTTGAAATCGTAATAGTCACCACTACGTCAGAAAATACAATGCACAAGGGGCCCTACGCTTCCTTTTATGGTATACACGGGGTTTTACGCGTGAAAAGCACGGTACGATTACGAAGTACGCCGCGTAGTGGGGAGCGACTCCGGGTTAACTTTCGACCATCCTAGGGTGTCTTTCTTTTTTCTCTCTCTTTTTTAAGTGCAGCTGTAAATATAGGTACGTGGGTGTCCTTGTATCTAGGCGGCTGTGGGAATCCAACCCGGGCCCACCAACTTAGCAACCGAACACACGCTACCTGCTAAGATACACCGCGGTGGGTTTTCCGCGTCCGACTATATTTGCACTGTCATTACTACTGCTACTGCCACTCCTACAGTCTTACTATCCTATAGTTTATCACCCCCCCCCCCCCCCTTTTCGTAATTTATTTTTTTTATGTATTTCTAACTTACTTCAGTGCTGCTTTTCACTAGATGTATACGTTAGCTTCTGATGACTGTAAATGACTGATACCGGGACCCCCGGGTTGCCCTTCTTGTCAAACGTAGTTTATCGCTTCTTGAAAGTTGGTTCATGACTTCTTTTCAAGAAGCCATGAACCAACTAGCCCAAGAAAACGTTTTGCGTAGTTTATCAGCGGCGAGTAGCTCAGAACAGGTGACGTTCAGAAAACGATTCTTTAATGCTCAGGTTTCCACGGATAAAGAGTGTGACATGGTTTTAAGTACGCTTCCTTCATTCGGCATAATCAAGGTGGCGCGTCATTAGCGGCATTTTCAACAAACCAAGCTATTCGTTCTGACGTGGAATAAATATCGGAATGCGCAGACACTGCCAACAATCAGTAAGAACAATGGCGCCGCCTTAGGACAACGCTAGATACAATAGGGAGTGCTGCACATCAATTAAGTCTCATCAGGAACGACAGACCGCCAACTGCTAAGTACCCGTAACGGGAAGCCTAAGGCAGAATCAAAACATCCGTATACAGTATACATGGACATCGGCTCAGCCATTCTTGGCCGCACACGAACCAACTGACATTATTCTTAATGAGCGATACTGCCATCAACAAGTCATTAAGCGAGACGCTTGTCAGAGGTCCCAAATCGAGGAAAGCGATAGGAATAGGCCATTAGGCATAGTGAAGGAAGCCGGGCCAGCAGTGACCGGAAGCTGTGTGTGACCTCAGTAATTCCGCCTTCTCATCGCACAGGCATAGAACAAGTGAATTTGTGAGTAAAAACTTGGGAGCCATGCACTGGTACACGAACGACTTCTCGAACGTGACGCACGGTGCGATTGGAACAACACCGCAACTCTCGGCTGGCGTCCCTAAAAACTGTGACTATGAAAGCAAGGACGAAAAACTACGAAGCTTGACGGTATATGTATAGATTTTGAGTTCGCCGCTGGCGCGGTCTCTTATTCATGCTAATTTGTTAGTTGTACCACAGCCCTTCACTCTGCTTGTGCATTGTTTTCATCACCTCGTGACAGCTGGCTCGAACGTTTATGTCTTTTGACATGAAAATCAACTAAAGAAACATAAGCTGCCCGAAAAAACACCCTGGCGTCCTCGTTTAAGTCATGGAGCGATTCTACTTCAACGTGCTGTGTGTGCAACGCGCGATTGGCCACCAAGATGGTAGCGCTTCTCTGGCTTTAGGAAACGTGGCGTCAGGGCATTCCCTATATTTTTGCTTCCTTCCTTCATGCTGGCCGCAAATCGAAGTAGAAATAAGTGATGAAGAAATCGTGCATACGCAGTAAATAATAAACGAAAGAAAAAACGATGAAAGACGGGCGAGAAGAAATGGCGACCAGGAAAATGGATTAGGAGGTCCGCGTCCGCCCTCTCGCGAGTGCTGCGGAATACTGGGCGCCGCTCTTTCGTCGAGGGCCAGCTTTTTTTTTTTCTCTCTCTCTTTTCCCCCGCCTAGTTATTCTTTCTTTCTTTAATTTTCCTTTTTTTTTCGCCGTGTGAAAGGAAACGACTTCCGTGACCCGCCATTTAGACGCGAACCTGCTCGTGGGCGACAGCATATTAGTCAGAAATGGCCGGTCATGCTTGCAGTTCACTCCAGCACCTCCAGTTTCCGCCGCCGATTTGATTTCTTTCTTCTTCTCCTTTTTTTTTTTTTTTTTTGCTACAGCTACATACATATCTGTGAGGTGCAGAGATTTCGCTACGCACCACTCGAAAAAAAAAGAAAAAAAAAGAAGAAGGAGGAGGGGGGGGGGGGGGGAGCTGTGCACCCCCGCACATACGAAGCTGTAGCAGTTAAGGGTGAGTTTTTCTCACGGCATCCCCTTAATTTGTGAAGACAAATTACAAATATCTGCATCGCGGTTTTATCTCAACCCGCAGCACAGATTGCCTCCCCCCCTCCCCCACCCCTCGACATTAGAGACACACCCCCTAATATTGCCACCGGGACATGCGCGGTGGGCGCGAGCTAGCATGGACAAAGAAAGAAAAGGAAGAAGTTGCTTTTGGCTCAGCGCGCGCCCCAGTCGGAGCCATCTTGCTCAGCTAGCAGTTCTTGTCTACCTGACGGTGCGGCCTCTGCTGTCATAGTCCCTTGTGTGTCACGTGACAAACTGGTGGAGATGCTGGGTACATTAGTTGGGGCTACCCAGCACCTCCACCAGTTTGTCACGTGACACACAAGAATATCAATTCCTGGGGAAACACCCGGTGAGGTGTATTCAAATAATGCGTCTACCGATGAATGCGTTTACTAGCGGCAGATTTCGATGGCTTCCATGTACATGGACGACGCGCGAGAGTCATTCAAATCGACGGTTTAGACGCAATACGAGGACAGTGTTAAGCGAATAAACACATCGAGGCGCGTACTTTCTCCTTGTCAGGCCCTTTGCTCTTTTAAAAATATAGCGCCATTCGCTTTTAGAGACAGAAAATGTTATAGTCCTTTGTCAGGCAGTGCCAGAGACCTATGACGCGACGATGAACTGGCGCAAGGCGGCGTTGCCAGCCGTCCCGTGCTCTCGCACCTTTCCTGGCTTAAGCCAAGCGTCTTCTTGCGGCAGGCGGTGCCTTTGGCATAGCGCAATGGTAACCCAACAACACAACCGCAATCACGTTTCTCTTTAATTTGCATTATAAGGAAATTGCCACGGCACCAAAGAGTGCATTCAGTAAACATGCGATGATACACCTAAGGAAACAGCGTCTCCTTCCTGAGCACCATATGACCATCTTTCCACGCTCGTTATACGGCGTATCGACAGGCGTACTACTCCTTTTTTTGCCACGTATATATAGGAGAGGGATATCCTCGATGCTGAGGCTGTTTCGTCCTTCGAAGAGACCTCGCGAGGGGGCGGTAATTGCCGGCCACGCGGTTTTCCGGGCCATAAACCTTTCGCGCTGCGTCGCCCACGCCTGTGAAAGTTTCTCGCCGCTTACACTGAGGCCGGTTGCATGGTTGCCCAGCCGCCCACGCGTCCGCCGATATTGGCACCGCCGCAGTCGCACTTATACCTCGTTGATGCGTGGTCTTTTTTGCCGCAGCTCGGTGACATGAGTGGTAAGGACGGAGTGGTATATACGCTTAGAGGGCGAACCGAACGAACACCGGTGCGCCCTAATAGATGTCCCGTGGGACGCACGTATAATGTATAGAGAACAGCGACAAGTCGAACAACCGAGTGAACGTGAGACCGAGGCGTTCTTATACGGCTCGTTGGCGGCACATGGCGAGGAGGGTTTGCAGCCATACGCACCGACGAGGACGCACAGAGAAGAATGACACACCTGATGCGCCTGCACTGTATACAACTGCACTCGACTGCACTACTGTAATGTGTCTGCACTGTACCCTGGCCGAGGTTGAGCAGTCCTTAATATCTCGTCACGCTGTCGTCATCGTGTTTTATTTCAGCGTCACAGCAGGGAGCAATATTTCGGTTGCTACGTCATCCCGGTTAACACGAAAGCCGACGACGTATTGCCGGCAGTGACTGAGAGGTCTGTCGTATAGTAATACAAGCCAATCGTGCCTGGAAAATATCTGTTACCACTAAATATAACCGACCTCTGCCGGCTATCTTTCCGTTGACTTTTGGCAGCGATCGTGCTGCGTTAAAAACCTAACGCTTATTGCTCTTAGGCGTAACTCCTAACCCGAAAGACCCGGTCCACTCATTGATTTCGATGGCCTCGCCTGAAGTAATAACTAAACCCGAGGAATATCAAACTTATAGGCCTAACCGCAAATTCATGCGCCTATTACATTTTCCTTCGATTGCTAGCAGCCTCTTACGTCCCTCTTCCCTTTCAAGTTTATTTCTTATATATAGTCCACTTTCGAATGCACACCAGCGTTTACACGGCTCGAGTACATTGGTTCATTATATATGGAAGTCTTATTAATAATGATCGGGGGGCGGGGGGGGGGGGGGTGCAGCTTAAGGGTGGGGCTTGCGATGACCGGGCGATCCGGTGGGAGCGATGGGTCTTAGCCGAGCGACGAAGCGGAAGTGACTTTGCAAGTAGCGCGCAGCCGAGGTATGTTCGCGCAATATGTACACATATACATAAATGCATATGCACGCAACATACACGTGACTTATGACCGTTGTCTTTGTCAAAACGGGACCGCGCGGCGCTTGGCGGCGGCGACAAAGGGGCGACTTCCGAACGGAGGGGCGTCGCCGCACGGCACGAGTCGAGAATGACCCGCATATATGCCTTCGCACACGAGGTAGTAGTACGTAGTTGTGGACGGCCGTGGCGCGAAAAGCTTTTTATTCGGGCGTTGCCGCCAGTGGCTGCTGCTGCTCCTACCAGCGCCGAAGACGGAACCACTTGTCAGGTCGACTCGCGGCGGACGCTCAAGGACACGTGTGTGTGTGTGTGTGTGTGTGTGTGTGTGTGTGTGTGTGTGTGTGTGTGTGTGTGTGTGTGTGTGTGTGTGTGTGTGTCAAGGCAGTGCGCGCGCGCACTGCCTTGACTCTGGAGGCAAGACATATATCGCGTGCATGCCAAACTACATCAAGCTCCAGCCGGACACCATACGCTAAGATAGTGCCCAGAAGAACGTTCCTCACACGCCGAGATGATTATGGAATTTGGAAACGTGCGCGAGAAAGAAAGGTGCGCCCGCTGAGTATTAGTAGCTTTCGACCAATATACAATACAGTACCTTAAAGGAAGCCTAGAACAACATAAATGTGAAGTATAGTTCTCAGCCAGAGCTGGTATTCGGTGTTCGCGTTGTCGGGTTCTCTTGTGTATGCGTTTGAGCGCCTCACTTCACCACAACACAATGTAGTTCACAAGTAATTCAAAATTTATTTACTCGCTGACAATCTCAAGCTCCATATACAACACCGCTACATAAGCGTGCTTTTCACACCCGTAAGTAAGCCGCGCCTCCTGGAGTCCGCGTTTCCGCACTACCAACTTATGTGTTTTTGTTCGATCCGGGAAACATGGCGTATCAAAGCCCTGGCCTTCTTTTGTACTCCTTGGGCTACACAAAATAAACGGCAATTTTCATCGCAATAAAAACGGTCAGTATCAGCGAGTCATTCGATCAATGGCGTACACAGTTGCCGATGCTAGAAACGTCAGTTAGGCAATATCATTACTTACCTCGAACCACGACACCCTTAACAACTGGAGATAGCCTGATAGTGTAAAATTTGTTAAGCTGTTGATGTTACCCCTATCTGTCTGCCCACTGACCAAGCCTCGTGTGCACTGACACAAACGTACACGGACCGCATCGAGTGCGATTTCCTTTTTTTTTTTTTTTTTCTAAATCTGACACGCATCGCTAGTGGCATTTACACACCCTCCCGCCAGGAGAGCGCTCGAAATGACAGCTCCAGTGTGTGTACACAAACGTTCAACGCCGCCGAAGTAGGGCACGCATTTAAGGCGTCGGCGTCGACGGCGCCCGCTTAGCGCGCGCTAGCGTGGCTAATAATACGGTCGCGCTGGCGACGAGCCGCGCGCTAATGGCCTTCCCAAAGGTCCTCTCTCCTACCGAGAGGAACGCTTATATCACGACGCCTGCATGCTCTGGTCTGTCACCTCCCCCCCCCCCCTCTACCGACAGCGGCGACATCGCGGCGACACGGACGCGTGACAGATGCTTCCGCTCTCTCTCTCTCTCGCCACTATGGATGCAGGGCCAACCATCGCTTGCTATAAAGGGTCGCATCCTTCCACCGCCACTACATCCACGCCCTCTCTCTTTCCTCATCAGATCACACCCTGTCGAGCACCGCATCAGCGCGGTCGAACCACACAGCAGCGTGGCATGGCCGCATGGGCACCTAGCCACCTGCCCGGGGGTGGATGGAGGCGAAAATTCCAGAGGCCCGTGTACTGTGCGTCGTCAGTGCACGTTAAAGAACCCCAGGTGGTCGAAATATCCGGAGACCTTCACTACGGCGTCTCTCATAATCAGAGCTGGTTTTGGGACGTTAAACCGCACCAAATCAATCAACACGAAACGACACAAGGCATCAGCGCCGGTGTTATGATGATGATGATGATGATTGTGGTTCGGTTAGGAAAGGACGCTAATTTCTGCAGCCCATGTAGGGAGCACGGCTAAGCGTCCGTGGGGAAGGGGGGAAAGGGAGTGAAAGAGATAGAGAGGAGAGAAAGGCCGTAGTGGAGGGCTCCGGAAATTTAGACCACCTGGGGTTCTTTAACGTGCACTGACAACGCACAGTACACGGGCCTCTGGCATTTTCGCCTCGAGCAAATACGGTAGCTACACAAACTCGTGCGCTTACTATATCAGAGAGAGAGGGTGGCAAGTGTGGATGTCGCCTAAATTCTGAGCATCATAATTCTCTCTTCCTGGGGTTAGTAAAGCTACATCCGAAAGACGCATCGTATAACACACGAACAACAGAAACGTGGAATGTTCCGTTTTGTCCAGCCGGTTATGGTCGGCAAATGGTTTGCAACGAACTTCCGCTTTTACTAAACTACAATAATAAAAAACATTCGCGATGAAAACTTGCAACTTGTACGGTATGCTTCCAGCCGAAACTTTCCTTCAAAATCTGGCTGTGTTTCGGATATAAATGTATACTTGAACTAGCATTATTACAATGCTAGAGTTGCGATGAAGTGTTGTGCTGATGTATCACGCTGGTGTTTATGTGATGCATGCTAATGCATGACGCTCTGCGCAGGGCTGTTAGCATGTAAGGATGTATATTTTGGTAGTTTATTCAAATTGTATTCTGAGCTTAAAACGGTTTATCAAAGTGTATAACGACAGTGTAAACAAAGTGCTTGCACCTCAGCAGCTGTCACTGCTTGTACGGGAGCGAAGGACTCCCTCAAGCCATCTTCCCTTCGCCTGGCTTTTCCCTTCGCCTCCGATCACGTGTGTTCTAATAAAACAAAATACAATCCATTAAATCTGAGCTACGCTTGAGACAAACAAGCAGGTGTTCCTCCTTCAGCGGTCTTCAACAACAGCGTGTTCAACAAACCCTGCGGGCTCTCGCTCACCGAAGCTGTCCCGGAGCAGTGGACCGTTGACGCTCAGCGCTATCTGCTGAGGAGAGAGGTCGTGGGCTCGATTCCCAGCGGAACATGGAAGGCCGCGCATTCGCACGCGTGAGGAGAGATCAACACAGCCAATGCGTTTCCCACCGGCCTCGTGTTTCATGGGGCAGCATTGCATCACGGTGCGACGTGCAGTGAGCTATAGTTAGTGCAGAGGATTCCTCACGCGGACATCCGTTTGAAAAATCGAAAAAAGGGACACACACACACACACACACACACACACACACACACACACACACACACACACACACATATATATATATATATATATATATATATATATATATATATATATATATATATATATTATGAGAGAGAGAGAGGAGAAGAGGGAGGAGGGAGGGAGAACAGAACTACACCGACGATGGTCAGCTGTCTTCCCATCATGTCTACCCGACTCGGCTACACGCTGCAAACAAAGCGTGGCGTTGGCGAAGTGCTAGCGCGACACCGGACACCTCGTTGGCAGCGGCACGTTTTGTGCAAAGGGAACTGCCTATCTGGCCCGGCGCCAGACCGTCGCGAGAGAGGTTGCCGATCAGGTGCAGAAAGGGTGTTGGCTCACGCATTTACAACTCTCCAATGTCATGTCTTTCTTCTTTTTTTTTTTTTCCTTCCTTTTCTACCTGCCCCCCTCCCCCTCGCAAAGCAAGGATCCAAAGCATGCCCATCCAAAAGCGATTTCGTACTGTCGAATATCGTCCGTGTTTTGAAGTGATTGACCTTTTGTGATCGCTAGCGCTGAACGCACATGGCATAACGCTCCATAGGCTGTACCGTAACTGCGTAGTCGTATCATGCAGTATCTTACTCGTGTATTGTACTCCTTTAAATAGCACACAACATTCGCCACGCGTTTATTTTTGTATCATTAGTGCCTCAGTGCCCCTTCACGAGAATGGTTACGTTGTGTACACGTGATTTTTACGTCATGGGGCGCGTCCTTCCTTCTGATCCATGCTTCTATCGCCCACATCGTCACGAGCCCAATCTCGAGCGAAACTGCCGCGCCAGAGGAGGTGAATGACGCCAGAGCGTCACAGTTTGCCCAGACGCCATCCCGGCCGCCGCATCAGGATGCTCCAGAATGACGAGAAGTTTATATATATATATATATATATATATATATATATATATATATATATATATATATATATATATATATATATATATATATATATATGAGAGACGTGGCAAATCGACAGGCATACATGTCTGGTGCCGAGCAATTCAAACCGAGAAAAAGAAGTGGTAATCCAATGGAAAACTACCAGAAGGGAAGAGAACAAGTCTGATAACTTTGTGCACTGACCACGAAGACCACCAGGCTAGAGCCTCGCCAAGGTGGCCTTGTGGCTATGGAGCTCGGTTGCAGTTCCGAAGGTCGCGGGATCGAATCCCCGCCGCGGCGGCTGCGTTTCGACGGCGTCGAAATGTTGAAGCCCGCGTGTACTGTGCAATGTCAGTGCACTTTAAAGAACACCAGGTGGTCGAAATTTCCAGAGCCCTCCAGTACGGCGCCTCTCAAAATGATATCGCGGTTTTGGGACGTAAAACACCAGAAGTCTATCAATCACCAGGCTACATTATAATAGCAAAGCGATAACCTGAGTACGTGGTGTCGTGGGACAAATATGTGTGCGTCTTGCGTGCACTGAACAAGGAAAGACAAAAATTTCCACAGCAGTTTAAAAAGCCAGCAACGCCCTGTATCTGTAGGTAAGTTCATTTCCTTTTCATACGCCCTCTAAGAAACATAAAAAAGAATTCAAAGATTGCGCACTACAAAGAACAACATGACAAAACCTATATACTTGGACGCAACAAAATTTGGATGAACAAATGCGCCTTAGGAGACTGTCGGAGTAAAATGCCTCACTATAGGTTATCCCGTACGTACGGGAGGACACGCAAGGCGCAGTTATAGTCTCATAGTATAGACCATAGTCTCATATGAAGTTATAGTCTCATAGTTATAGACCATAGTATCAACGTTGTTGACGTCTCATCACCAACTTCTTCTCGTACCGTTCGTCTGCGATAGGTCCTTTCTTGAAACACGGAGGGAAGACTAGACAAGCGTTGACAACACAAAACGCGCTCTCGTTTCGGACCGGCGAACACAGACACGTACGGTTTGGCGAAGAATGAGGCTAACACTTCACGAATAAGACAAAAGCCGTAGTACGTTCCCCAAGGAATTACGATAAGCGATGTAGCTAGTCGAACTCGGCTTTGCCTCCGAGACAGCTAGAAGCCTACATTTACGCAATGCGTCAAAAAGTAAGAGCAGACGAGACAGAATGCAGTCGATAGACAGCCTTCCAGACGAAAACGAAAACAGAAGGCGTATACGGCAGAGGAGCTAGCAGACGAAAACGAAACAAAACGCAGAAGAGTAGAGGAGGCGAAAGCGAAACAGAATGCACGTATGACAGAACACCCAGCGCGCGCATTCCAGACGAACGTCGAAAGACCATTCCGTACTGAACTGCACAAGCAGAGACTGCTGACTACGGTTAAGAAAAAGCAGCGAACTGATAACGATAAAACGTAAAATAAGAAATAACGAATGAATGGATGACACGCACAACTGCAGCGGGCGTTGGAACAGCAAACCAGGGGCCAGGGCGCCCTGCACAGAACGTTAAGAAAAAACGGGGACGACTTTCGTTTTTGTGCAAACGTCGAAGCGGCCGGCAGCGCCCATGATTCGGCGAGAGGAGAGCAATTAAGGATAAATGCGCAGCCACGCGTTGCGACATTAAGTCGGCTGGCGCCCAAAACGGGCTGCCACGCCTTGCCGAGCTGCACTGCAGTGAAACGCTGAACGCGAAGCAGTGCCAGGGCGAAACTTGGCCCCCGTTAGAGCAGTCCGCCTGCCGGTCGCAGCTGCATGGGCGGCGTTCTCCACTGCGTCCTTCAGAGACAAGGAGAGAAAAGAAAAGCCGGGAGCACCGGGAGCAGATTCGCTGCCTACCGGGAGCTCGCTGAAACTACTCCTGACATTTAATGATCTCGGACTCGGCGACACACGGGAACGTTACGAACCTGCGTACGTGTGCAGAGCCACATTCGTAGTTTCGAGCTTTTGTTCCGCATACGCTTTCTGCATTCCAGTAACCTAAATCAAGAAACGGACTTCAGAGCGCTTTCGAAACATACTATGACGAACCACCGCCATATCTGTGTCACCATTCTGGCCTACTGCATTTCCGTATCAACCGCCCACACAGTAGCAGGACGGGCACGACAACGTACGCATACCTCCCTTGCGCAGCATGTTGGGCGGAGATGTTTACCGAGCTGCCTTTCTTAAGGCGAAAAAGCAAGAAAAACTCGCTTACAGCGCTGTCTCTTCAATTATTTCTACGCTTGCCCTCTTGCGTCTTCCGCCAGCTCAGCGTCACTGTTCGAGCCAATGATGCCCACTTTCAAGAATTCCCTACACGTCCCCTTGATTGACGTCGCAGCGAGCCACGCTGGGAGCACGCGGTCTGCACTGTATTTATAGAACACAATGCCTTCCCGCTTACTTTCTGTAAGGGGGTGTTTACGATGAGATGCGCGTCAGGTCTACGATAATGTCGACATTTTTTGGCCAAGCTCAATGTTCACCTCGAACTTGAGTTTGGCTTTAGCCTGCTGAGTTTGGCTTTAGCCTGCTGAGTTTGGCCTTAGCCACCTGAGTTTGGCCTTAGCCTGCTGAAGTAATATGCTTGCATGCCGCAGGCATTGACTACGGCGGATATTGGCTCAGTGGTAGTTAATGTCCGCGACCCTAGCCCGAATGGTGGCTAATGTTATACCCACTGTTATAACAACACTGTCACTGTTACAAAAACACAGACTCCACTTTAGCTCAGTGCAACGACTGAGTTGTCTACCAAACGGTTGTCTGTACGGCCGTTTCTATTCTCTAAAGCTTCTTTTTCCTTTTTTTTTTCCACGTCCAATGCGAAGTTAGCACTAAACTAAGTTAATCCGATGCCTAGTCCCTCATGTGCCTAACTTACAGGCTAACTTCACACTGAGTAAACAACCTAAGCAAACAAGCAGCACGACGCAGACAGATCAGCGGACGCACAGCAGACGATATGCACGTCTGCTATATGGCTCGACATAAAAGAAAGAGACAAGTCTACGGCGGGCATTGCCCGACTGCCTCCGTAATTGTCGTCAAATGGCTGCAAGAAAGCCGGGGAGGTGGGGACCGCCATATACTATGGGGCCTGGCCCGGCTTCCTCGTGTTAGCGGGCTTCCTGAAAAATCGGCCAAGTGTGTCTATCTGCGTTGTCGCTGAGCATCATCTGTTGTCCCTGCCGCCCACCCTCGCTCGCGACTCTCGAACGCATTCCGTTACGGTTGGAAGAACCGTCGCAGTCATCAGACTCTGCAGTGTGCCATGCATTGTGGTGCCTTGCTTGCAAACGCGCCCGGCTGACCTGCGCACGCCATATCCCACTCGCGCGAAGCCGCCGTGTGTATGCGAATGATATTCGTAAACTTATTCTCCATTTAAGCTTCCTGGTAAGTAAGTGGGCCACTTCCGCGACGTTTAGTCGCCTTTATGCTACGCGTCTACGTAGACTACAGAGGGGCCGAACTCGCAAAGCTTTTCATGTGGCAACTGTTCTTTCACCACTGGATGCTGCTATAGTCTCGCTAATGATCGGCATAGGGATTGGCTGATATTGTCTCTTATAAAGTTCAAAGAATATTAGCGTTAGTAATACGGGCGTAGATTCACTTAGCCTCAAACCCGTGTTTAGTGCCTTGGCTTCAGTAGTCTGTCTCATCTGTCGGTGCGGCCAGCTCGAGAGCATAGTGTGTGCGGCTTTTGTGACGTCAAAGTCAATGGTGAATGAACACTTGCGGCAGGCAGACGATAACTGAGGATACGCTGTAGTTATACAACACGACACTGTGGATATACCGTGGTCGTTTTTTTCACCTGACCAGCAGCCACCGGCCGAACATAGCTGCCCACTACAAGACGGTGAAAATTCTGGTCTATATACAGATCATTTCACAGTACAGGTTTGCTTAAGGGCACATTCGAGCATCCAGCGTGGCCGCTTTATCTTTATGTAATAACTACATGACCGCCAGTACGTCCTGGTTAAGGGCGCGAAAATTGATCATTGTCACTGAGGTATGCCAAGTCGTCGCTACATGAACGCCATGTCGTGGGTTCGATAGGAGCCCGACCACGGCGACCTCACTGAAAGGTGCGTATAAGTAACTTTTACCACCGTGCACCGCCATCGAAATTTATACGGAGTGTCCCACTACGGCACACTTCACAATCGTATGGTCCTCGCGCAAAAAAAAAAAAAAGGAAGACAAACAGAAAAGAAAGCATTATTATTACTTCTAAGAACAATAAGGAATGAAAGGACTTATACGGCGTTATATTCTTATACCATGTCATTATTAATCCTTTAGAGTGCTTTGCCTTTTCGGGAAACGACAGGTTTCAGACTCAAGTAGCCCATACTCAAAATGGGATTCCTGTCTTAGGCGAAGCGCACGAAAGATGTGCCGTGTGCATGCTTACACACATTTCCGATTCGCGCCAAGGACTCTTATTTCACCGCAGCTATAGGGGACAGCAAGAAAGAAATAACGAATACCGGCAGCCTAGATGCAACATCGCATACAGGGATCAGACGGGTCATTCACACATGAGGCCAAGTGAGAAAACAATGGAACAATGCGATACGCATCCGCTTGGCCTTCGCCCGTGTGACGCTCGTACGGAGATGCCGGCTTCTTAATGACAGCCCGCGTAACTATACGCGCGTGCGCGAAATTGATTTAGATTGAGCCGAGCGGCAATGAGCCATCCCTTCCTATTAGGCAGTTCGATTGTATTGCTCCGACGGTCGCGTATTCTAACGAACACGGAACTCGTATTGCGATGAAAGAGCTTTCGTCGGCGCTTTTTTTTTTTTTTTACATTAAAGAATGATTACAATGGGCAATGGCCGTATGACCTTATTGCATTATTCTACGCCAATGAAACTACACATGTTCAAACACGATTATCTGCGGGTGCAAGTCGATAGAGCACGGTCTTTAGAGACGTGAGTGGTCGACACAAATGTCGATCGTGCACATCTGCTGTCGAAAGTTTTTCTTCGGTTAAACCAATCAACTGCTGGTCATCAACGATAATTTACGATTCACGAGCTTAAAAATAAATTATGTTACGAAAAAAAATGAGCTCATAAAGAGTTTTTGCGGTGCAGCACCGGCAAGATGAGCGGCCGCCGAGGCAGGGAACCGAACCTGCATCTTCGAAGCGGCGTGACAACCATTCGGTTCATTTCATTGACTCCTCAATGCCAAAGGAAATGGCGGGCGGTACAAAATACAAACATAATGCAACATCAAACGCAGTCCTGAGTAACAAAGTAAAGCAGGCTTCTTGGCTAGTATGTGCTTCCCAGGAATGTTAATATAGTCGCAGTTATGTTTTTCTTGTTCGTTTTCTCCTTGATGTGGATTGAAGTCCCGTCAAGGAGATGATCGACATCGATGAAGCAGGAGGCAGGTTGGAGGTAATGAACTTGAAGGTATATTGTAGCGAAATATTTACAGTCATATGTACATCTTGCCGAAGCACACTGATGATAACATAGACATCAACAGCGTCTTACTCTTCTACTTAACTTTTCTTAAGTTAGAGCCTAGAACACTGTTACTACATACAACGAACTTAGTCTCACTGTTCGACCACCGAGTGGTTACGGCCCAGACAGAAGTTGCATCGTACGGAGTCTTACTGATCGATCAGTTAAGTGATTACAGCCTAGACTGAAGGGAAACGAATCCCGTCCAGTCTTTAGTACCTTGCGGTAACAAAGAAAAAGGGGAGGTGGCCACTGCTGGTCCGCCTCAACCTTCTGTCATCCAATCTGTTTATCCTCAGATTAAGCCACTCCCTAGTGGGCTGTCCCTAATCCCGACAGCAGCGTCTTTGCAGTTTAAACAGGCATTTTGGCATTCTTTCCCATCATGGCTCTCCCTCTCCTTATCCCACGCTCTCAGATATTCTCACAATCGAAATATCGGTATCGTAGCAGCCCTGCGGCATTCGGGCCATCTCCCACGCTCATCCAGTCGAACCCTGTCGTTCCAGGAAACACAGCGTGTCTTCGCCTTTCCCGCAGTTCGGATCGTGCACTGGCTGCGACTCAACCCCTTGTTCCAGTCGGCGCGCCGAGAGCGCATGCCGGTCGTTAAAGAATTGGTTGGGCCAGGCGCATTGTCGCTTCGAGCGACGGTGCACTTCTCATGCATTGTCCTCCTACGCGTCCGAGCTGCTCTTCCCCGAAACGGCCACTGAGAGGACAGTAGTACGGTCGCGCCGCCGCGACCCCCCCCCCCCCCCGAGCGACGTTCAGCGAAAGGGAAGGGTCTCGTACCAGGAACCCCTGGGGGCCAGCGTGGGAGACCAGCCGCTCAATGGGAGCAGTTTGCTTTCCATTGATAATTGCTGTCCAAGACCATGCAGAGAGAGAGCCGAGAAAGAAGCTTTGTATAGCCTACGGTGCTACGCCGTCTCTTCTGCACGATCGCCTTATGAGCGGCAACATAACACGTCCCCCCTTAAGAGTACGCTGGGCTGTTCTACGCTCAGTGGTACGATAAATCACTGCCGCGATTAGGTCACTGGACTTTCTAAGCATACAACAGCATACACAAACATCAAACACAATTGCGAGACAACACGACAGGAGAATACAAGAAACGAAAACAAATACATGCTAAACGATCAAGCACACCATTGCTGCTTCAAGCAGTATAGTGTCTGTTTCTTGGATTGTCAATCACACAGTCCACAATATACAGCAGCGAGTGGGCAGGAACATTCACGTCCCCCCCTCAGTTGGCATGGCACTGTTATTCTGATGGCTTCCACAAACTATTCTGGAGCCTCGATAATGCATCCGCATTCCCGTTACATATACCCTTCCGATGTTGTACCGAGACATGATATCGCTGTAAAGCCAGCGCCCATCTTGTCAATTTCGCCCCGTGCGGAGTAGAAGTTGTAAGGTACGACAGCGGATTGTGGTCGGAAACGACGTTTACTGTGGCACCGAAAAGCCAGTAATCAAACTTCTTTAAGGCCCATATTATTACGAACGCTTCCCTCTCAATTGTCGACCAACGCATCTGGGTCGGTGAGAAGCGGTGGCTTGCAAAGGCGATAGGCCTCTCTTCTCCCTCAGCTGACATTTGCGCCAAACATGCTCCCGCCGCCGTAGCTGAGGCGTCTGTGAAAAGCCAGTAGGGCTGAGATGGCTCTGGGGTGTTTAGCGCCACGGCCTCGCACAAAGATTGTTTGAGCATCTCAAATGCTGCCTGAGCTTCCTCCGGCCAGGGTATCTTATTAGGTACCGCTTTCTTTGTTAACAGCGTGAGCGGGCTCGTCACCTCTGCATATCCTCGGACGTACTCGCGATAGTAACCGCATAGTCCTAACAGGCTGCGTAGTTCCTTTTTGGTGCGCGGTGGTACCAGGTTCTTAATCGCTGCTATTTTTTCAGGGTCTGGTGCGTGTGTCCCTGAACCGACAATATGCCCCAGGTAATGTATATGGGATCGCGCAATCTGACACTTCTCCGGACTGGCTTTCAGTCCCGCCTTCTCTAAGACATTAAGAATAATGTCGAGATGCTTTAAGTGCTCCTCCCAAGTGCTTGAAAAAATGGCAATATCATCAAGGTATGCCGTGGCATACATTTGATGTTGCGACAAGAGTTTATTCACCATTCTTTGAAAGGTTGCCGCGGAATTTTTTAGCCCGAAAGGCATCACTTTCCATGCGTACTGACCCTCGTGCGTTACAAACGCGGTGAATTTCTAACTCTTCTCTTCCATCGGTACCTGCCAGTACCCGCGTCTAAGGTCCACTACCGTAATGAACTGCGCTCTGCCTACTCGGAAAATCAATTCCTGAGGATTCATCATGGGGAACGCATCCGCTTTGGTGACGGCATTTAACGCCCTGTAGTCCACACACATGCGGATAGTCCCATCCTTTTTTCCGACGCATACTACCGGGTGTGCAAACTCACTCTCCGTGGGGTAGATCAACTTCCAAGTCAAAAGTTCGTCAACTTGCCGGCTGACTTCCTTCTTTAATAGTTCCGGCACCCGATAAGGAAACACCTTTTTTGGCTGGTGGCCCGGTTCTATTTCTATCCTATGTTCGTCTACCTTCGCTATACCCGGGGTGCCGTCAAAGAGTGTGCAATGTCTTTGGAACACCGCCTGTATTTCCGCCTGCGCGTCAGCATCAAGGTGAGCAACCTTCTCGCTCGTTAGCACTAGCTCTTCCCGCTTTATAGTGGTTGGTTGTGGAGCATATTCCACCTCCCCAAAATCATGGTCCTCATCGAAGACTACCCCAATATGACTGACCCTTGTATAGTAAGGTCGAATGTTGTTGGCGTGGACACTTTTCACCTTTCCCTCAGATGTTTCAACGCGGTAAGAGTGTTCGCGCTCACGTCCAACCACTGTGAATGGGCCTAGCCATTTAGGTGACATCTTACAATTCCGATCATTGTCGAAAACCACAACCTGGTCGCCAACGTTAAAAGCTTTGAGCCTGGTGCTGCGATTATAGGCACTGGCGTAACTCTCCTGATGAGTTGCACTAGTTAGCTCAGCAATATTAGCGGCCGTCTCGAGCTGCTCCTTAAGTTGCTGTAAATACTTAGCGGGGCTTTCTCTCTGGCCTAATGATGCCTCCCTTTCTTCATCAATTTGCGCATCTTCGCCGGAAACGTCTTTCTTGTCCAACGTAAGATTGCATGCCACGACCTTTGGTTTCTCTACTGCTTGTTCTGCCTCGGGAGCAGGCTCGGCCGGTGCTCGACAGGGTGCCAGAGGGCTGCTGGCCTTCGACAAAAGTTTCCAGTCTTCCTCTGTCAACAAACAATCTGTGCCCTCGACGAGCTCGTCAGTTAACGCGCAGAGTAGGTCGACGCTCTGAGGCTCCGTAACCTCTCGCGGGCTATTTAATTTGACCGGCAACGTAGCTAGCCTTGCCTCGATAGTTTTACCAAAAGCAGACACCAATCTCACCTTGCCAGACGACTCTACTAAACTTCTCGGAAGCAGACTCTCCCGAAAGACAGTTATTTCACTCCCTGTATCCAAAATTGCATCTGCGGATATACCTGCACATGATACGGGAATTAACTGCAGTTTATTTGTGCCTTCACCCTCGTGTTTTAGAGACTTCACCTTTGCGCTAAGTACTCCATCAGGTATTTCAGTTTCCGTCTCGTGGGATAACGTTACCTTTTGGACCTTCCGCTTTGGCTCGGTAGCCTTCTTCGGGTTGCTCTCCTTATCACTAGACTTCGGGCACTCTTTAGCGAAATGGCCTGAGCCGTGACATAAGTGGCACTTCAGAGCCCCTTTCTCTACTCGTGTCGCCGGCTTCTGCCCCATTTCTACAGTTGGTTGCTTTGAAGCACGCCCTTTTCCTTTCGCTTGTTCGAAAGTTTGCAGCACTTTAGCGATCTCAGTTGGCCTAAGCCATCCCTCGCCTTCTCTTAGTCTCACATACTCAAGACCCTCCGTGCTAAGGCCCGATTTTATACGGTCAGCAACCATGAGTTCTGCCATCACTTCTACCGTGTCGGCCTCTCTCACTTGGAGGTAGTAGGAGAAATAAGTTTTCACGCGGGACGCGAACTGCGCCCACGTCTCTTCCTTCCGCCTTACCGCTCTTTCGAACCTCTGCAGATACTCTGCCGGAGAAAGCTTCAGTTCCGTCAGTACTGCTGCTTTAACTGCCTCGTAATCTGCACTCTCTTCAGAGTTGAGGTTACGCAGTAAGTAACGAACTCGTTCAGTTAGTGCTGGTATAACCAAATGCACGCGACTCTCATACGGTACTTGGTAAGTAGCAAATAGTTTTTCTACTTCCTCAAACCATAATGGCACATCCGCGTCACTCGGCAGGCGGAACCCTTTCAGCACTTTTGCACATTGCTGGACAGAATCGAAACACCGTCGCCCCCGATCGCCCGTCTCCGACCCAGAGTTGGACAACGTGCCATTGAGACGTTCCGCGTTCATTCTAGTTTGCAATAGCTTTTCGTACTCAATCTGGAGATTGAGCTTTTGAATTTCAAGTTCGAGCGTTCTCGTTTCACTTGAATTCGGCAAAACCTGAGATGCCAGCTGCATCGATTCTTGCCTCTGAGTAGGCACTCTCGCCTCATTTGACTGATCAGAATTTAGAATACCATGATTTGATGGCTCTCGATTCCGATCCATTGCTACCGCACTCGCACCTTCATCTCCATTAGACTCCATTGTTTCAGCACCCCCGCGTGTTCTCACCATGTGCTCTACACATAAACTGCCATGCCAACTAGAGAAAAACGCAAGAAATCCTGCTCACCCTTTGCTGTATGCACTGTCGTTACTGGATCTCTTCCACGGTGCCGGAGTTGGCTGCTGTGGGATCGTCTCGACGTTGCCGCTGGTGGCTGACGGATGCCTTGCCCCTCGGTCTCCTCGGCACTGGTCCGGTGTATGGTGCTGTAGAGCTCGCCGATCCCTGTCCGACTGCGCCAGTTATGTTTTTCTTGTTCGTTTTCCTCCTTGATGTGGATTGAAGTCCCGTCAAGGAGATGATCGACGTCGATGAAGCAGGAGGCAGGTTGGAGGTAATGAACTTGAAGGTATATTGTAGCGAAATATTTACAGTCATATGTACATCTTGCCGAAGCACACTGATGATAACATAGACATCAACAGCGTCTTACTCTTCTACTTAACTTTTCTTAAGTTAGAGCCTAGAACACTGTTACTACATACAACGAACTTAGTCTCACTGTTCGACCACCGAGTGGTTACGGCCCAGACAGAAGTTGCATCGTACGGAGTCTTACTGATCGATCAGTTAAGTGATTACAGCCTAGACTGAAGGGAAACGAATCCCGTCCAGTCTTTAGTACCTTGCGGTAACAAAGAAAAAGGGGAGGTGGCCACTGCTGGTCCGCCTCAACCTTCTGTCATCCAATCTGTTTATCCTCAGATTAAGCCACTCCCTAGTGGGCTGTCCCTAATCCCGACAGCAGCGTCTTTGCAGTTTAAACAGGCATTTTGGCATTCTTTCCCATCATGGCTCTCCCTCTCCTTATCCCACGCTCTCAGATATTCTCACAATCGAAATATCGGTATCGTAGCAGCCCTGCGGCATTCGGGCCATCTCCCACGCTCATCCAGTCGAACCCTGTCGTTCCAGGAAACACAGCGTGTCTTCGCCTTTCCCGCAGTTCGGATCGTGCACTGGCTGCGACTCAACCCCTTGTTCCAGTCGGCGCGCCGAGAGCGCATGCCGGTCGTTAAAGAATTGGTTGGGCCAGGCGCATTGTCGCTTCGAGCGACGGTGCACTTCTCATGCATTGTCCTCCTACGCGTCCGAGCTGCTCTTCCCCGAAACGGCCACTGAGAGGACAGTAGTACGGTCGCGCAGCCGCGACCCCCCCCCCCGAGCGACGTTCAGCGAAAGGGAAGGGTCTCGTACCAGGAACCCCTGGGGGCCAGCGTGGGAGACCAGCCGCTCAATGGGAGCAGTTTGCTTTCCATTGATAATTGCTGTCCAAGACCATGCAGAGAGAGAGCCGAGAAAGAAGCTTTGTATAGCCTACGGTGCTACGCCGTCTCTTCTGCACGATCGCCTTATGAGCGGCAACATAACAGTCGCGCTCATTGGTGTGATTTCAGCAGGAACGAGGTCCCATCTCAGTCGACGTGCGCGAAATAAAGAAAAAAAGAAAAAATTCGTCTTTTTTAAACTTTTACCTTGAATGCTAAGCTGTCATGAAGAGTCCCAACATTCTCAACCAATGCCAGTTCTATGCCAGTAAATACCGTAACCCTAATTCGTTCAGATATCGTCATACGTAGTTACAGAGTACGGGATGGATGGTGCTTAGAAATTTCCCGCAACGCCGTCTTCGAGATGCTGCCCGTTTCAATGCGGTACATGCACCACCGCTCGCGGAATGCACCGACTCCCAACGCGTGGGGATTGCCCTCGACAAGTATACGCGCGCCGGTGCTGGCGATGAGTCAGTGGCGAGACGAAGCTGACGCCGGCAGCGGGTCAGAGCAGCGTCAGCGCGTTGCACCGGCGCGACCTTTCGGCGGCGCCAGGAGAGAGAAAAAGAAAGAAGGTCGTTGCGTCAGTGTTTGGGTGGACGCGACTGAAAAGAGTTCCGACGTCGCCTCGTCACCGCACTGTCGACCGACGTCCAACGCCTGTCGTCACCATCTGCTCCAAATGAAAGTACTAAAGGAAGCTCCATATAGTAGTAGATTCTGTGATAACCAACGTTGGTGGAGCTGCAACTTAGGGCAACGGCCGTTTTTTCGATGGAGATGGAAATGCTGGAGGCCCGCGTACTGTGTGACGTCAGTGCACGTTAAAAAACCCCACGTATAGTAAGGAATTACCGGAGCCCTCCACTACGGCGTGTTTCATAATCTCGGCACGGAAGACTCCAATTAATTATTATTATTATTATTATTATTATTATTCAATTTAACGCATTTAAACCGGGGCTACTACCTTCTGTACTGCGCATTTCTGAAATTTGTGTTGGTGCGGCATTCCCCGCCACCAGCTATATGACCGCTTTGATAGTGCTGCCGTATCAGCAATCCACGATCGGCTCGAAATGTCGCCATTGCAGGGCGGACGGACGGGTTGGTGCGTAAAGTAGCGCACAAGTCCGCGATGCTCTCTACGTCGGGTTAAACACAGAACCGCAGCACACGCTCAATCGCGATATAGACTGGGGCAAGGCGCGTGTCGTCACTACCGAGAAGGACACAACTTCCACATTGCATCTGTAATCGCTGACAATACAGACAAGAAAAAAGCACGCTCAACCGCACGGAAGGTAATCTGCCCCCAGCATGCGCAAGATGTTTAGGTCACGTGATTTAGACGACTTAAACGCCTAGGATCCTTCGTTCGCTTCTACTGTGAACAAGGCTCCCGTTCTGGGTGCCGATCAATATATATTTATTTTTATTCTCTTGTGGTCGGCGTCCTGTCTTTTTAATTCAATGGTTTTTTCCAAAACAAACGAGTGTCCGTGGAAGCCTTGATTTCACAAGCTGGGAAATGAAAAAAAAAAAAAAAAAAAAAACGGGCATCAGCATCACGTGTTGTGAGATGCGAATATGCGAATGTCCCGAATGAAACGCGATGCCGCTTTAAGTGAGCCGGTACGGGTCGGCGTCATCAGGCCAAATTGTAAACAGTCCAAGGGCACGCGGACGAGTGTGGGAAACAAAGAAAAAGAAAAAAAAAATAGCGAGATATGACCTTGGTTCCCATGGTAGTCGATGGGCTGGCCGCAGAATGCATGCATGCATGATGGCGACGATGCACGATCACGAGATTACTGGTAGAGGCTAGCCATCGCCGAGGGACTAATCTGCGCCTGCAATAATAGCATATCGCCGCTCTGCGCCGTGTAACTTACACAGATACCGCAAGAGCCTTCTTATTGTTGAATGAGGAGAGGGAAGGGGGGAGGAGTGGGGCACGACTCCGCACATAATGCCATGCTCAAAGATGTGGCGTTCTCACTTTCGGGAAAGAAAGAAAGAAAAAATAAAACACGCAGGGAAGCAATTGATAGATCAGGGAAGCAATTGACAGAGGCAGTGTACATGAAAATTACCCTACAAACGTGACCTTTCCTGCAGTTTGCATCAACGCGACAGACATAAGAGAAGCACGACGGCGCACACGAAAACGACTGGTAGTCTGTGTCGTGGTACTTATACTGTCGCGCTAATACAATCTGCAGTCATGGAACACCAAGACGACCGCGATCAACAACCCTTCTGTGACATCCGTACACAGTAGCGTTCAACGCGAGAGTCGAACGCACGACCTTCGTATTAACAGTTTCATGTTCTATACCGATTGAGCTATGTCGGGATCCGTCCAGGCAAGTCCACAGCAGCAATGCATGCTCCAATGAACAAAGAATATATACAAATAAACAATACTTCAAGCATAACAAATTGGGATGTTGCGATTAGTTACAGGGGTGATGAGATGAGAGATGTTGGGGATGGAATGATAAGGAGAAGGGAGAGGAGGAGGACACAAATAGATGAGACGCTCGACCTTTGACCTTGACCGGGGCCGTGGCCGGTTCGCCCTATTGGCCAGCTTGCTGCGCCAGCTCCGAGAGGAGGAGAAGGCGAAGAGGAAGAACAAAGGCTGAGGAAAGAAGAAGAAGAAAAAAAAATGTGAAAGAACAGAATCAGTACGGAGTGTTGAACCACGAAGGCAGACACCACGGGAGGTGAGGAGGGTGCGCTACAAACTACGGAGTTGGGGAGAGGTAACACATGTACAAGACTAAAGGAAAACGCAAATCAGGAAAAAAATAATTGCTTTAGGGTGAACGTGGACTGCAATTAACGAGAACTACATAATTAGAAATAACGGCACCGCGTCGAACGAAACGTCAGTGGAGAACTACCAACTAGAATCTCGTCAATACGAAATTCACAGAAAACCGGAAAATAAAATGCATAATCCGAAGATCGTGGCAACCGTATCAAAATGCATTGCGCCTATGAGGTGCTGAGATTATACCGTGAATCATCGGAGTGAGACTGAATGAAGACAATGCTGCTGTTGTAGTCTGATAGCCAACAGTATCGATCGGTTAGTTCATGTTAGCTGAAACAAGCCAGCAATGCGCCAACATTACAGACGGCTGGTACAGTTTCAGTAAATGTTGCAGTTGAATACGTCCATATGTATGCATCGTTCCCGCACTTAATGAACTCCGATTGTCGAAACTTTATTATTACGTCTTCTTCTCTGGCCATGGCATTACATGGTGTGAAACACAGATATCATGGCACGTTTAAGCACAATAATGCTAGACAAGGCACGCGTTTTCGCTTTAAAAACGCAACAGACGAAATGCTCGCCAAAGCTTTTGTTATTTCTTGCCTGTATTACAAAAGGCAACGCGGACTGGCGCATAAGTTATAGGACTTACTGGGGCCTCAGGACCTTGGCTACAATATGAGAATTAGCTGGCTGAAAGGAAACAGTAGTGCGAACATCAAAATCGACATGGTTGTCATCGTGTAACACCCTTGAACACGAAAACGCTGTAAGAACAACCTTCACACGCGAAGGAGCGGAGTCGTATAAAATGGCACGCGAGACATCGATGCTTGGTACAGTAATATGTGGGCGTGGCCCGGAAAAATAAAATTATCCTTCGGCAACTATATACGTATGGGAAGGGCAACGCCCCACGCTAAACGGATGTGTAACAGCAGCCAGAACTAGCATCAATATTGCGAACCAGCTTGCCAACGCCTAATTACAAGCGCGGAGGCCGAAGCGAGTAAGGCACGCGGCCGTGATGTATCGCATACTAGCACACGACGTAGTGAGAGCCAGCGATATTCTTAATGCTCGAAAACTTACGGACCTACACACGGGGAGCCAGTGCGCCTAAAACGCGTATGTAGAACATTGGTCGGAGAATACATAGACGGATGGAAGCGATAACTACATCTATAGTATATAGTGAGAGGGAACGTACCGTCTCGGCACAACCCGTATTAACGGTTCTCCGTTTATAGTATATGCACTGGTTAAGCCAGGCATTCGTGGATCATATCGGCTCGACTCAGAAACGGCGGTCGCTGTTACGCCCACCACGCGTGCGCGGCAATTACTGCTACAAGACTGCGTACACAGATACGCGATCAGGATGGATAGTTACGCGGTATGGTTCGTATTCTATCACTGTCACACTACAGGAGGCTGGGACGGTGAAGAACATAGGAAGAGAGAGAATGCATACATGTGCGCTCACTAAACGAGTGAATCTTACGAAGGGTGAACACAATTGGGCGTGCTGGTCGGTCATATTAAATGCGACAACCAGCGCAGGAAACAAGAAAAAAAAAAGCGCTGAATGAAGAACAAGAACAGCAGCGCTGTGCACATGTGCGTGGGTTCTTCGCTTGCCCTTGTTTCTTGCGCTGTCTTTGCATTGAATATATTGAATTTTAACCACACGCAGGAGCCGAAAATTGATAAGCACATTACGCGCGTCACTTACGAAAAGCAAACAACAGCAAGCGTATGAACGATGAGTTATATGTACTTGAACTTTTCATCATGAAATGACAGTTACGGTTTCTTCAGCTCGCGCAAGGAGCGGCATTCTTGGCGACAGCCTCCGAGATTGCAAGCGTAGTCCTGTTATGGGTTGAGAACGTAAGGCTTGTATGATTTTTGAACAGAAGAAAGCACTGGTACGGCTTAAAGCATTGTGGCGCGTGAAATTGAATTTTTGTCGTCGTATCCGGGTGTATATATGCACGCGTTTTCCTGAACCCAGCTTTTTTGGTACCATGCAATTTCCTTCCGCTCCCCCCCCCACTTCCTTTATGTGTTGGAGTATTAACCCGAGGTGTCACACGACCTCACTGCGAGTAAGACATGAGGGTGCACACCTCCAAGCACTTCACAAATGCCACCCGCAGAACAAGAATTATCAGAATGCTTCAGCAAACCTGACTGCCGCATTCAGTAACTGCTACCGTTTCGACGACCGCATTCTCTATAGAATTTCGCGTGCTCTAAGCAAGCAGTGCTGTATATAATACCTGGCTCAGCATAGCTGGGGCAGGCACAGTGCTGACAGATGACAATGTCTTAGCGAAGTAACGGCAGAGCGATACACTAGAACTGTCTCTTCCTCGAGGAGCAAGGGGAGCCTGAAAGTATACAGGCCCATCACGCGCGCCTCCGGGAGACGCGTCTCCAGAATTCTGATACGCGCAATATGGCCGTTCCGCGTCCACTACAAAAATAACAAATAAAAACGGTATTCCAAGACTCCCTATTCCACCCACCGAAAAGCACGTTCCTTTCCTCATTCGCCGTTGCCTTTTCTGCACTTCACGTTTACAAAAAACATAGTAAGCAGTCGACAGCGAGATCACTTTTTAAAAAAAGGCGCTATCGCAGTGCCCGCCCCACAGAAATCCAAGGCATTCCAGTGGTCGACACGCACGCCCTGTGCGCGGAACGCCAGAACGTGTCCAGCGAACCGAAATGCGAACTCATCCCATTGCAGCGTTATGCTCACATTTGTTCGCCGCACGCGAACCCCGAGCAATGACAATATGAGCGGGATAAAAAGAGCCCACAGACACACACACTGCACCCGGGTCTCCGCGACTGGCAGTTCGGTGCAGTCCCCGAGTGCGCCTACTGCATTCGAGGAGACGGCCTCGCGAGGCGTGCTCTCGGGGATGCTGACACGCATTCGCAGAGTACAGCAAAACTTCGCATATACCGCAATGGAAATCTACACTTCGAAAACGTCGTTGGAAACGTCCGGACGTGGCAAGATCACTTATCGATGTGCTTTTACGTGACAGAACCACGATAACGAGGCACGCCTTGTATAGTGGAGGGTTCCGGAGCAGTTTAGATCACCAGGGGTTATTTGACGTGCGCTCAAGTCTAAGTATACACTGCAGTTTTCTTCATTTCGACACCATCGACATGCGCGGCCGCAGTGGGTGCAGGTTACGACACCGCGACTTCTAGATTCGAAAGGTAACCATCCTATCCGTCAAGGTGTCGTACCAGGGCAGGTAAAAAAAAGTCCCTTCGTCACTCTCGGGACATTTAAGTACCACCGTCTTAAAAGCACTCGTTCCTACCACGTATTATAGTGCGCGATACGAAAGGGAACACAGGAACGCGTGGCAAGCAGCCTCGAAATCGTCTCGGAGCGATACGCGGATGGCGCTGTGAAAAGCCAAGTGGAAAGAAGGGCGCTCTTCCACGAATTGTTGGCACTCCCACCACGCTGTCGTTTCTACAGTATCTACAGTTGCTATGGTATCGTCCGATATTCGATAAGACGCGGTAATCGTCGCGTGCAGCGATATGCAGCGATTCGTTTCCTTTTCTTTCATTCTTTCTTTTTCTTCACACAAGCACTTGTCGCAGTGCCAAGTCTTGCACTTTGTACAAACAAACGCATAGCAGGAGTGCCAACCGCTGTTGGAGCAGCTAGCTATATTTCCGACGGCTGTCGCCACGTGTCACCGACACCGAGGTTTCAGGCTGTTTGCCACGCGCTCCTGTGTTCCCTTTCATATTGCGCAAGACAGTACAAGTTCGCTTCGTATCTATTCGTTCGTTCCTCGATATTTCGTAGCTAATTTTTATACAGCCGCTCCCAGGCATTACATACATAAATCGCTTTTCTGCATTACTTTAATCAGATTGCCACGTCGTTCATGTTCATATCGTTAAGTAGCAGTGACAGTTTTTTTATATCTTACTACATCAAACATTTATGCCCGTCCACAAATGTGCTTTATCAATAATTTTGAAGTATCCTTGTTGCCGCACAAACGGGCTTACGTGGCCCTAATATCGTTCAGGGACCCTTTAACAGTTTCCGTCCCAAAAAGCGTAAAAACGCATGTATCTTGAGAACAGTGCAATAGACTTCAACGGTAAACTCATTTCCACATGCGCTTCTTTTACATCTCTAATTGAAACACTGCAAAGGGCACCTCCTCCGCACTGAACGCAACTAGACGTGCGAAAAGTCTCAAAACGTGTACACAAAGCGTGGCCCGTGTGAAAAGGGTCGCTGCATACTTGGCGCGCTTTTTCTTTTTTTCTTTTCTTTTTTTCATTCCGGGCGTAATGACGCGGCGTCACAATGGAATCCGGACAGCAGTGCCGCACGCATCCGCACCGCGCGCCATCCATGCCGTTCTTTTCGCGCGTTTATTATTGCCCGAGGAGCGATAGAAGGAACAGGCCGGCCGAAGTGAGAACGACGCGTCACTGAAAAAGAAAATGAATGAAGACAGCAGCAAGAGAAAGGGCAATAGAAGCTGCGCATTACACGTGATAGGGAAGACAAGAAAGCAGCAAGTTGAGTGGCAAATTTGCACGACGTCTTTCAACTGACTGCCGTTTAAAAAGCGCTCTCGCGCCAAACGCCACAAATTGCGACAATCTACCTCAAACGCGAAATGCCGTGAAAGTGTGTGGTTGCTTGCATCAAGCTCTACCGGTCTCCGGACAACCTAATTATGCTCTGTAGCTTAAGGTCACACTGCGTTATCTTATCTCCAGGATACGCAAGTATATTAACAGGCGAGAGTCGCAGCGACGAGTACTAAGGACTAAAGCGGGCGTAGCACCTTTCCAAAGTTCGCAGCTGAGTCCCCTATATGCTATGCACGCTGATGTGTGACCGTGAATGCGCAGCTTTAAAGATGTTAACGCAACCAAACCTGGATCAAGCCTAACAAAGCCTAAAGGCTAGGTCATGTTATCTCAGGCTCCTGACCTATGTTGTTTATGTAGTATCGCAGTCGAACAAAAATAGGCCTCAACGTTGCTCTTAACTCGCATAGCTTAAGCTTACGAATCGTGAGAAGAAAAAAGTAAAAGAAATGGAAGAAAAAAAAATGCGTGATACCAAGGCAATAAAGAAGAAGAGATCGGAACTGAAGGGAAAACGAAAGCGAACTCAAAACGCATACACGCCGTTCAAACATGGCGAATTATTCGGTCTGTATACAGTGCAATGAAACAAAGGAGCTCCGAAGCTCGATTTATTCTCCAACCCATGCGCCCTTTACGCGTCTCCGCCCCGCTATTCCGGATAGCTCAAGGGCTTTCGCACAAGCACACACGGACATCCGACTTCATCTGCCATCTTCGTCGGCAGGATTTCAGTACTCCGTGTACGATGCTACGCATGCTATGCTGTTTGCTTACGGAGCAAACAGACGACGAACGAATAGCGAGACACGGAAACAAAAGGCGCACAAAAAATAAAAGAAATAACGCAGAGTCACCTGCATCCACCTAGAAGAGATATACACCATCATCACGAACAGATGAACGACTTCCCATGCTCCTTCACCCAAGCCGTATCTCCCGCAACTGCTCCTCGCCATCCGACCATTGCCTTTCCCTCCCGGCACATCCCTAAAACCCGGCTTGCCAGTTCCGTGCAATGCGGCGAAAGCTGAGGTTCGTGCCAGCCAAGAAGCGAACCGAAGAGGCTCGCATGTTCGAAAAAAGCGGGGAGGGATCTGATATACTTGCGTGAAAGGTTCCTCCCAGCTGGCGTCGTCGCGCGGAGGACAATCTGGAGTGGACAGAGGGGGAGGCATGGTTCTACACGGTTGCACTATCTGGCTCAGTGACGCGGTCCACAGGTTTGGTAGAGCTGCACGGTATTGGAGGGGATGATGCAGAGCAGTGTATATAGAGCGAACCTCGCTGTAGGGACGTTCTTCCCCGCTAGACAATTGGGGGAAACAAACTGGATTGTCTCATCTGGAGCCTCGATCCTGACAGGGAACGAACGAAGACGTACAATTCATCGTTGAGAAGTGAAATTGAAACGGCTGCAACGCCGCTCTCACTAACAGGAGTGAATAGTTAGTCAGTCATTCAATAAGAGGGACAAATATGATTCGCTACACCGCGCCATAAATTTTCGCATTACGTACACGAAACGAGATGTCTCGCATCTGTCATCTCGCCACAAATAAGCGGGATATAGAGTCCTTATGAATAAAAACTTGTTTTACCTAAAGCCATATGCATCCCGTTTTGATTACAATCTGAACGTTGGTGCCTCCGTGTTGCCGAACGAAGTTATACGCCAAGACTAATAAAACCGAAAAACAAGTCTTGATTGGAACAAGCTTCGCCCTCCTTCCATATAGCCGCCAGTGCGAACCATGCAAGCTCCGTAACTGCGTTGCGCAACACACGTGGTTAAACTTCTTTTTGTAAGTTAATTGGTGTACGTATGAGTACACTATAACGAACCATTTCATTCGCCAATGCCTTCGGGACCCGGGAACGACCTCAATAAATTCAGAGGAAACGAATGTGAGAAATGTGGAGGCAGTGTCCTTCGTTATCTTCGATTGACTTCGAAGCCAACATTAGACAACAATTTTCTAATTATGCGTGTGAAAATACCGCAGCAAACAGTGTTTCCATTACGGCTTCACTTAAATTCGCTCACCTTATTTCGCCACTTAGACGCTCGTCTACGTCTACGTCACCAGCACTCCGCAAATGACACGTTTACACAAGAAAAATTCGGTGAAGTTCTCGCTCTATCTCTTTTTATGGTACAAAACGAACTTTGAACTTGAACGTTGGAGGCTTTACAACAAGGCTATCGGCCCATGACGAGAGCAAAGACGCCGCTCCCACGCTATCGCCCACGAGAAGTAAAAATGGCATACAGATAATATTCGGCACAGCCGACACGATGGGCTTTGCTCCGACGCGGAAACAAGAAACGAGGAAAAAGAAGTTAAAACTCAGCAAGTACTTGTCGCTCCTCAAGTACCACTCGACGTTCCCCTGCAGAAAGAAAGAACAATGTCACCCTTGAGTAATCGTGAACGCGAGCAGCCTATATGCACACCGTCCTTCGTTCACATGCAGACGACATCGTTGGCGTGACAGATAGCGATACTGCGACTCCTGCGTCGAACGTGACGAAGATCACGTACGCCAACGCAGCTAGCGGAACACAGTTTCACCGCAGAAACAATCGTACGCTTCATGTGCTGTTGATTGAAGATTCCCGCTGTGAGCTGCTTAAGTTACAGTAAATAGCTGTGCCATCCCTTCAGATTTCAGCGTTCTACGGTAACCAATATCGAAACAAAGAGCGAAAGACATTGAACTATACTTAAAAAGAAACGTCCTTCGACGGATTTCTCCAAGGATAACTCTCGCTCAAGGGCGCTGTTTAAGACGCCAGGCTCATAAAGGGGGTACTCTTAAGAAATGAACAGAACACGTAACAGAAGCTCGCGTGCGAAATGGTTACTAATCATTTATTACTTGCCAGGTGGCAGGGGGATAAACGGTCATTTCGTTTCTCTGGTACGTCAAGTTAATTAACCCTACGGCCTGTAAGGCGAAAGGCACCGATTTCACCCTCCACACTGCGAATTCCCATCTCTTCGGGCTAAGCGCGAGCTCTCAAGATAAAAACAGCAAGACATCGATCTCTCGACCGAACAGGAACGACCAACTGCAGTTCGTTCCTTCTTGTTTCGCTAAAATTGTAGAGGGCCCCTGTTATTACTCGCCATCTACACGTCAAACAGTTCTCAAGTGCGCAATCTACAATGCATATACAAAACACTTCTACAGCAAAATGCAAAAAAAAAGAGAGAAAAAAAATGAAAGAAATAAGAAGGACCTACGAAGTTACATTCGGTGCTGCTGCAGTCTGAGGAGAGCAGGAGCGGGCGTTTCCCGATTGAAGGCTACGCTGTCACGGCGGATCGACAAATCGATTGGTGATAGAAAGCACCTAGCTCTCGCTTATCGCAAATTTGAACTGAGCCATCTTCCACGCTCCCCCATCGGCCACTCCTGCCGTTACAGAAGGCCCATCTCCCTCTCCCATAATCCCCATCCACTTTCCCCGAACCCGCTCTCCACACGTCAAAGATCCATCCCGGAGAATTTCCAGATCCCGCACAGTTTGGGGAGACGCGCTATTCCCAGATTCCTACTGTTAGTTGTGTCGGCGATTACTTTTGTTCTTCCGTTTTCTTTCTTGCATTGGCCGTTAAAGGAACAATGTCCGCTCAATTCGTGTTGGGCAACGACTTCGAACATTTCTTGCAGCCACTGCGAAAACATACGAGTCGATCCACGATCGCGTAGTGACCGGTCTATTGCAACCTTGATTGATTTATGGGGTTTTACGCCCCAAAACGACGATATGATTATCAAAGACGCGTTGTAGTGGAGGACTCCGGAAATTTCGACCACCTGGGGTTCTTTAACGTGCGCTGACATCGCACAGCACACGGGCCTCAACATTTCGCCTCCATCGAAATGCAGCCGCCGCAGCCGGGATTCTATGCCGCGGACTTCGGATCAGCAGCCAAGTGCCACAACTACTAGACCACCATGGCGGGGCCTACTGAAAATCTCTGTACATATTTTTTTTAAGGCACACGAGTTCTCGAATGCGAACGAACTATATTTGTAATCGCAACACCAGAACGACAAGACGCACTTTTTCTGTTAAATGCGTTTGCGCAATAAAGTAGCAAACACATGCGATATATGGGTAGTTACGATGTGTTACTGCCACGTGTGAGGACCACAGAGCACCGTCGGATAAAACAACTTTTTCCCTCCAACACAATGATGCACTTTTTTTTTTTGCTTATTTGCTTTTGAAGACAGGTCAAACGATTCAACGCGAGAATTCTTCGGAGGCTGTGGTTGCCGCTTAAAATTGGGGAAGTTATACGGCATATCGGATACAATGAAGATAACATAGATGACGAATGTGACGGCGTATAGAGGTGGTGCATGCGCAGAAGTATCGCGACGCCTATATATAGGAAACAAGCGGCCAGACTGCACGAAAACCTTACGTCTCACTGGCATCTCAACCCGCGTGTTAACGATATGGCGATAGTCCCTGCACGTTTTTTTTTTTTTTTCTATACTTTCAGACGTTCAGAGGAAGACGGAGGCGCGGAGAGATGAGAAAATGCGTCGAAGGAGCAACGTATTTGAAACCAACGTTTCGACGACACCGCGGGCACTTGTATTCGTCGGGGCAACAGGAAGACAACTAGTGACGAAGACGGATGCCCTCGTCGAAAGCTTCGGCTCCAGCGTAGTTATATATACGTATCAACAACGTCATAGAGCCGGTATGGTGATTTTTTTTTTTTTTTTTTTTTTGAGGAGAGTACGTCCCGAGACGTGCAAAGCACAGGTGTGCACGAGTGGTTGAAGGCGCGCGCACGCAACACACCAACCACTCTTCTCTCCCTCGCTCTCCACAGCCACCGAGACGCACACACTTCATCATCACTCTCCCTCTCTCTCATCACGCTCTCTCACCATCCTTTTCGCGCCATCCCGGGAATGTTACCCGCTTATCGCATCCCAAGGAGCCAAGAAAAGACGCCGCGTGCCAGCCGAGCTAGCAGGCAGCAGTCGACACCGTCGTCGCCCAAGAACTCACAAAGCCGCGGCTCTCCGAACTCTCCCGCGACGCCAAGACACAGCGTGTCGTAGCGCGGATGCATGCACTTCTCCGCATCCAGCGTGTTCTGGTGTATCTCTTCGAAAAAGCTTTCTTGCAGCGTTTCTCAAGCGAACGCGCACGCGCGTTGTGTCTCTAAGAGCCTGCCCCTCTAAAAACCTGGCTGCAAATTCGAAGGTCACGGCGGCTGCATTTCAATGGAGCAACATGTTGAGGCCCGTGCGTCAGCGCACGTTAAAAGATCCCCACGTGGCCGACGCTACGACGCGTCTCTCATAATCATATCGTCGTTTTGGGACGTGAAACCACAGATATCAATCAATCCTAAAGAACCGTGCAACGACGCGGATAGCGTATAGCGTGCTCCTTTGACGAAAGGGTATTCGAACATGGACTGACGCCGGAGCCCATGCTTGTACGAGCGGACATGTACTCGTATTGCGGTCCTGGCTAGAAAAAGAAAAAAAGAAACCTAAATAAAATACTGTTGGCTACAGCGACGTTCCCTGTTCGACTATCGCCCTCATACAACCTTCATTTTCCCTTAATATCTGCCGTAGTTGCAGTAACTTTCGCCTCAATTCGCGCATAATTAACCATGCCTTCATTGTTCTTGAATGTAGTAGTAGTAGTAGTAGAAGACTTTTATTGAAACCCAATATTACAGGCTCAGCATTTCTACCGCCTGTGCGACTAAGCGGCGCTGAACTTCCTCCTCTTCAGAGCCAAGCCAGTCGAGCCAGGTGGTGATTGATAGGGAAGGGGGAGGGTAAGAAGCCGATTGCTGAGCAACAGGGCAGTGGAAAAGGCAATGCGAAAGGTCAGCATATGATGAGGGGCAGTTAGGACAGGCAGAGCGGTACTTGTAGAGGAAGAGGCGAGAGGGGGTGGTAAGTGCATTCATTTGAATGTGCCTCAGAAGGCGAGCCTCCGGCACAGTGAGCGATGGATGAGGGGGAGGATAGAGTCGCTTGTCGAGGCGGAGCTGGAGGTACACATCCCTGATAGTTTGGCGTAGGGAGATCCTCCCCCCGCCCGCCAAAGTTTTCCCATCGTCCTCCGAAGGGTTAGGCCATGGGATCAACGGTGCCCGGTGGAAAATATCGCGGGCGAGCTGGTGGGCCAGCTCATTGCCGTCGATCCCCGAATGCCCAGGAACCCAGCGTAGGAAGACTGTGGAAGGCTGTAATGCGGAGACCGCCTGCTCGACCTCTCGTTGGAGGGAAGGGGGTAAGGTGCGGTTTTGTATGTGGCGGATAGCGGCGTAGGAGTCGGAGTAGACTGTATACTCTGCGAGTAAAGGAAGGGAGGGAAATGACCGTAGGGCGTGGACAATCGCGAGGACTTCTAGCGACAGTACATCTGGAGGGTGTAGGTATGGCCCACTGGTGTGGGTTTCAGGTGCCGTAAGGTGAGGATGGTAGAGAGCGAAGCCACAGGAACCTCGAGGAGCCACGAAAGAGGCATCCGTGTATGCAACTCCCTGGGTCTCAAAAAGAGGTGAGTGATGTTGCGCGGCCGCGTGACGGCGGCCGGCATGCAAGACGGGGGACATATTGGACGGAAGAGGAAGGATACGAAGGTTGGGAGCCGGAGAGGATATTGGAGAAGGGAAAGTGGAAACGGGGATGGGAAGGATGCGCGCTTGGGCGAGTATCCATTGACCCTGACGGGTATGGGAAAGCCTGGCAAGCTGGGAGTCCAGTTGGAGGGAGAGGAGAACGGAGAGGATGGAAGAGGCCAGTAGCGAAGAGTTTAGCGGTAGAGGTCGTAATAGGTAGATTGAGAGGGGCTTTGTAGAGGCCCAGGAGGGCGGTTTCAAGGGTGTTAAGTTGTGTATGAGTGAAAGGAACGTAAGGCACATAGTACAGGAACTTGTTTAGGGAGAGCGCATTGGCAACCCGGCATGCATGGGCCTCATGAAGACCAGAATGTCGAGTGACCACGCGCCGCAGGAGGTGGGTTACTGATTGGCAGGTCTTCACGGCGTGGTGGAGAGCTTGTACATTCTTGGCCGCATGCAGAGGAAAGCCAAGAACTTTGCATTGTTGTACGATAGGAATAGGAGAGCCAGAAAGATGAAGGGAGATGAGACAATTATGCGAGCGATGGTACGGGGAGTGATTGAGCAGAAGCTCGGATTTCTCCAGAGCAGGAGACAGGCCAGCGGTAGGGAGGAAGGAGGCGATGAGGTCTAGACCGCGTTGCAGGGTGTCCTGCACGTGGCCTGGAGAGCCAGAGGTGCACCAGAGAGTGATGTCGTCCGCATAAAAAAAGTGATGCAGGTCCGGAACTTGCGTGAGTTGGGAGGCGAGAGGGGCCATGGCGAGGTTGAAAAGGGTAGGAGACAGTACAGCACCCTGGGGTGTGCCACGGGTCAGAGAATGGGGGTCGGACAGGTGAGTGTCTACTTTAAAGCGAGCCACACGATTAGAGAGGAAGGAACGAATGTACGAATACATGCGAAAGCCGCAGGCTAAGGAGGACAGTTGAGACAGGATGTGGTCGTGGCACACACCGTCGAAAGCCTTGCGCACATCAACGGTCACAAGTGCATGAATCTGGTTGGGAGTGGGTGAGAGGAAGGTGTGCTGGAGGACCAAGAACATGTCCTGCGCGCAGACGCGGCGTCGGAAGCCGATAAGAGAATGAGGAAAGAACTCCCTCGCCTCTACAAAGTCAGCCAGGCGAGTCAGGGCCATTCGCTCAAGAGTGTTCCCAACGCACGACGTCAGGGAAATAGGGCGTAGGTTAGATAGGGAAGGTGGTTTTCCGGGCTTAGGGATCATTGAAACGAGGGAAGATGTCCAGGAGCTTGGCAGGCAGCCACTTTCCCAGGCTTTGTTGAAAGTCTGGAGAAGGAATTCTTTGGCGTGGTCAGGAAGATTTCGAAGTGTGGTGTACGTGATCGCGTCCTCACCGGGGGCTGAGCGGGTAGCATTAGCAGCCAGGGCAGTTTCGAGCTCGCGGAGAGTGGAAGGCCGGTCCATGTCGGGGTTAGGGTCGCCCGAGTAAGCTGGGTAAGAAGGTGTAAGAGGAGGCGGGAGATACAGCGAAGTTAGCTTGTCAAAGACATCGGAGGGAGTCCCTTGAGTAAGTGCTTTAGCTAGAGTGGGAGCAAGGGAAGGTTTAGTGCCTAGGAGAGATTTAAACAGAGACCACGTGGATCGAGAATGCAATGCGGTGTCGAGACTATCACACAGTGCGCTCCAACGAGAGTGCTCGAGGGACGCGCCGTGAGCGACGATCTCGGCCCGCAAAGCCGCAATCCGGGAGGAAAGCATGACGTTTCGGGGTTGGGAGCGGAATGAGCGTTGTAATCTTTTATGGCGACGCCATAAACGAAGGAAATGCGGATCCGGATCTGAGATGGGGTGACAAGAGCGAACGCGACGGCTGCTGGATGATAGCGCTGCAGAGATGCGCGACGTCCGGTCATCGTAAGATTCAATAGACTCCGAAGAGAAATTATTACGAAACGCATGCCAGTCAGTGTGAGTGACTCGGTGCCTTCGAGGGATGTGGGCAGGAGAGGTCGCGATATGAATGAGAAAATGGTCACTGAGAAGGGTTTCTGCTGTTGCCTGCCACTGAAAGGAAAGGGGTCCCCGAGAGAAAGTGAGGTCGGGCGTAGTGAAGCGCTGTGAAAGAGTGCCCGCACGAGTGAGGGAACCAGGGGTGTTGAGGAGGGTTAGGTGGCGTTCCTGCACAAGACAGTGGAGAAGGCGGCCCGGTTTGAGGGTCTGAGGGTAGGCCCATAGCGTGTGAGGGGCGTTAAAGTCGCCACCAAGGAGGATATGGGTGGTGGAAGGAAGAGAATGAAGGAATTTGCCTAGGGCGTTGAATAAGGAGGACGTGACAGGGGGATTGTAGAAAGATATAAGGGAGAGGGAGACTCGGGAAGAAGGTTGGTGTACACTGAATGCTAGACGGCAACTCAAATACGTATACGGTAAACGGACGCCACCGGTCGCGTACGCGACGAGACGCACGTATACACGTTACCGCGCACATTTCTGTTCCACCAATCTCGTGTATTCTATCAATCTGTCGACTCATGTCATATCAACCTCATCTCCGCGCGTTTGCTCTTTCTACTAACATTACAAAAGCACTATCGGCCAAAAAAATAAATAAATAAACGAACCACGCCTTAGGCGGCCGAAGCAGCAGCGGGACCTGCAACAAGAGAGAAGTTCAACGCGAAGGCGACGTTTAACCCCATTCAGGTCACTGTCATCCTGAGCAGATGCAGCGACGCAGCAGCCGCGGCGTTCCGCTTGTTCAGCAGTCCGCTTATTCTTTTTTGGCCGACAGTACATCATGCTTATCGGTGAATTGATATAGGGGTTGTGGCTGGTGCTGCACTAGGGTGGCCAATACTGTAATGGTGAGGGAATATGCCACCGGCTATGGCCGCAAGTAGCGCCCTAGGCCTTAATACTAGCGCAGGATCGGGTGTAATTGGGGAAGTATGGAGGATGCCTTTGCCCTGCAGTGGGCGTACCCGGATGATGATGACGATGATGCCAGCGGGTGATCATAGCTAATGCTTTCATCCACTTTGAAGCCCAAAGCCTTCGATGCGAAACTCACAGAGGAGCCTGCACAGGAGCCGCACGCTTTCAGGCGGCACAGATCTCGGTCTACAGCAAGAGCGGCGCCGACAGCGGTGTCAAGAGGCAGCAGCAGCAGCAGCAGCTGCCACATCAAACGCCGCGACCTCCCACCGCGGCGCGCCGCCAAGCGAAACGCGAGACGGTGTCGCGGCTCGCGCCGCTGATACGCGAATAGCGCGAGGGTGCTCGAAGACGTAACATAGATACGAGTTACCTCAACGTCGTTGCATATAATAACAACAAAAAAAGAAGTCAAAATGCAGACAAGTAAACCAGTGGAATTGGGAATGAATGAAGACAGAGTTGTTAAGAGTGCGGAGAGCAAACAGTTATCCGATGCCAGCCAATATTAGCCAGTGCTATTTTTCCACTTCGTTGTAGTGCGGCAAAGTGGACAGACACAGAGAAAAGGAAAACGTGACGACTCGTACCACTAAACTTATCACGGAGGTGATATGAATAGCAGTATGAGTACCATACCTATGCCGCCGCCATTTGTCTTCCGGGTTGTACGAACAGAACAGAATTTATCTGCGCAGGCCTGGGTGTTGTTCTGCCCGTACGGCTTCCTTAGCGCGTGGCATCGAAGTCGAAGATGACATACCAACTATATCGAGCCGATATTAGGCATTACTCGCCCATGCATAAGAAATGGATAAGAAATTATTGGGCATCGTCATGTCTCCTCACGAGAAAGTGGAACGCAAAAATCCAATGAGAAAGCGCCTTCAAAAAGGCCGCACAATCAAATACGCCCATCCCTCACCGCGCGGCGCTGAACCGAGATCCATTAAGTATAGCGCCACCTCTGTTTTCCAAGAGCGTGTACAGCTTGTTACTGGGGCCTTTACTGGAGCGCGACTTATTCGGCTATTTAATAGCAGCCTCTCGATACTCGAACCACGCTAATTTTGCAGTACCACCACACGTGACTGCCTCGCGCGAAGCCGCCTCAAGGCTCGAACCACGCTCAAAACAGCGAGAATCACGGGAGCTTCCTAGCGCACTTCTACTCGAAAACATCCCCCAAACGGGCGTCGTCTGCTTCTGGAGCCGTTTTGGCCTGGCTTTGTTCGTCCGTTTGTTTTCTCCCTGCGCGGGTATGCAGACGCCTGCCACGCACGGGACATACCTATTCCGCCGCCATTTGTCGCGAGGCAACTATTCCCGGTCTTCCGGTGCCAAGTGCAGGCCGCGCGCGCTGCAGCTTGCGCGCGTTACAGGCAATTTCTCTGCGCACCGTTTTGGAAAAGAAAACCGCGCCGGTTGTCCCGAACTGCAGCGCAGAAACACAAGCAGTCCAAAAACTCCGTTAAAGGCTGTTAAGCTCGCTACGGCCCGGAGCTCGGTGGAATGCGTTAAAGAGCCGCGGCTTGAAGGTACAATTTAAGCTGCGCCTTTCTCCGAGGCTCTTCTTGTTTGTTTGTTTTTTTTTTAATTCTTGCGCACGGTTTCCTTCCGGCACGCGTGCAGCGAATTCAAAACAAGGAGACAGCAAAAACGCGAGTGAAATAAAGTGGATACGAGAGAGAGGGGGTTGTCGTGGTGGCAGACGCGAGCCCATCTTTCAAGACTCAGTCGCACAGCTCGTGAAACTTGACAGCGCTGTTTTGTTCCAGTTCACGCCAAACTGCTCTGCAGAAATACACGATGCATGCTGGCTTCTGAAGGCCAGTACGGTCATAAGGCAGATGAAAATCACCCATGGAAGTGGTCACCCTTATGAAGTAATACAGGCTCCCAAAGAGGGACGAAGATCGTCACACCAATTGTCGTCGTATTGATGGAGCATTGTGCCTCAGGTCGCATGTAAATAAATGCCAGCACACGTCACCGTGTCAACGGCTAAATGATCCCACGCAATCGAATTTTTTTTTGAAACTATAACGAGGTTGTCGCTTTCAGACGGAAGAATGTGCAAACTAGTCGGGGTGCTTGGGTTTATAGCACAAAAAAGAAAAAAAAAAAGACTGCCAGGCGTGCAAATACAGGACAGTATATGTCATAAGAAAAATGAAAGGGTCATAACTGGGATAAAATAGACTCGCTATCCTACACTGGGAGACTAAAGAAGATGAGGAGAGAAGTAGGCAGTCTCCGATTCCCTTTGCCCACTCGCACGGACACTGAGCCCTGCTCCTGGCAAGGGCTGCAGAAAACAGCGTCCCACAATTATATAACAAGAGAACGCGAGGCCAGTAGAAAAATTAACCCAATCAAACAGGGGTGCGTCATTAATAAATCTCCCTATTACACTGTCCAGCCTTCATAGCGCAATGTCGCAACCGTTATTTCGAGAGCCCCCAAAGTCCTAGAGGAAGAAGACTAGCGCGCACGACGGCGTGTTCACGCGGTTATGCGAAAACGATGACGCCACGCGCGTGCACGCATTTTTCTCCGCCCGCCGCCAACACAGTTGAAAGCGAGAGCCTTGCAAAGCAGCGGCGTGGGCCGGTCCTCGCAAAAAGAAAAAAAAAACAAAGAAAAAGAAAAAAAAATATCCGTGAAAGACGCGCTAGCGCCGGCCGAGATGACGGACTGACGCGCCGCGCGGCCGCAGGACGTCGCGCTATTCCGGGACAGTGACGGAGAGGAAGACGACGGAGATGTGCCGCCCCGGGATTCCGTAACGCTGCACGACGCTGATCCCTCCATCCAACCCTTAGTTGCGTGCAGTATACAACGCTTCCACGGCAAAACCTTAACCAAGGACATTTTTGTACGCAATTTCACCGCGATTTGTCGGCTACATGGTCTTCGAACAATCTTTCGTACTCTGCGTTGGAACGTCTTCAACGCTTCCTGCGGTATGGCGGCTGTCCGAAGAGACACTTGGACGTGTGCCGCACGGCTGTCCTCAGCACACAGAGTCCAGATCAAAGATAAACAGATAAATGCTCTCAAGAATGTGCTATAGCACGTACTCACGATAAATATTCCCCCACCTATTTCTTTTTTTCTGAATCTTGAATTTATAAATCACCGCAATAACGAGTTACGCATGCGTTAATGAAGTTTTTACGCACCGTAAACCTGTAGCAGTCTCGTGCTATGTCAATAGCACAGGGTGACAATTGTTGGGATGACTGGAATGACTGAGCGCACGTGCTCAGTTTCTATCTCTAGCTATTTCCTTGGTACCATTCGACTCACTCCCATTTGTCCCGAGGTGTAGGGTAGCATATCCGGTACTTGCTATAGTTGGCCTTTATACCTCGCTTTTCACTTATCTTTAATCTAGCTCCGCTAAAGGTAAGTGGAACCTATACGAAACGTCCTGCTCTCTTACAGGAACCTGCACATCGGAACGAGATTCGGATGACCTGCTGATGTTGGACGAGGTAAGGATGTACTTAACGCATAGGATATAGTGATGTAAGAAACTAGGGGCTGTTATGAGACCCACCGGCACAACAACTGCGCGAGTGGCACCACTAGATCGCACTGCTACGGTGAGATATATATACAAACGAATATAACGAGGAACACAGAGTCGATCGAACAGCTGCGCACTTCCGACGCCAACGTGGGGGTAAAGTTTGAGAATTCGGCTCCAACCGGTGGCGTCTCTCGCCGTTTATTTGCCGTCGTCAACGCAAGATTCCCCCTGCATGGCCTCCAGCAGCCTCGGCGTCGCAAGCGTTGTCCTGCCAATAGGTGCAAGCGCTGTAGTGTATATGCTTTGTAAGAGCCATTAAAGCAACAAACATTTACTACGGCCAGTTGCATTGCAAGCGCTCACGAATTTACTGCACGCAACTCTTGAGCGTCGTTCAAAAAAATATATTTATAAACAAAGTAAACAATAGATAAAGAGAGCTTTACACATTTGCGGAAAGACAGGCTAGAGAGAGTGAACAGCAAAAGAAAGCAAAAAAAGCCGTAGAAATGTACAGTGAGGAAGAGAAAAAAAGGAAACGCCGAACAAAGACAGAATCGTGCAGCAGTGCCAACGCGGCAACTCCGCAGATCTCGAGAGGCTGCGCCCGCGAAAGCTGTCAAGGCCAAGACGAACGCCGAGGGTAAAAAAGCGAGACTTGCAACTGCGGCAGTACTGCCTTCCGAACCGTCTTGCCTTGCACGACGCGAGCTCTCCCCCAAGCGAGAGCGTGTTTATGTGCGTTTGTATTCGTCTTTTGCACATTCACTTTTTCCTGTCTTACTTCGTCCACTTGCGCGGGCGTTACGTGGCAAGTCATTCGGTCAAAACATTTCGCGTGGAGCCAGAACATGTTTTTGTATGGCAGCTCGGAACCGGCACACGCAATAGTATGATTGATTGATTTCTGGGGTTTTCCGTCCCAAAACCCAGAAATGATTATGAGGGACGCCGTATAGCGGAGGTCTCCGGAAATTTCGACCACCTGGGGACCTTTTTCATGCACTGACGTCGCACGGGCCTCAAAATTTCGCCTCCAACGAAATGCATGCCGCCGGGATTCGACCCCGCGACCTTCGGATTGACAGCCGAGCGTCATAGCCACTAAACCACCGAGGCAGGGCACCCACAATAGGAAACACAGCGAAGATGATGCAGACGAAGACAGCAAAGAGAAGAATATTTATTAGGCGACCGAGTAATTATTTTTGAGACCGAATTGAACACAAGTAAAACAGTGGCACATACTAATAGAATCGAGTATCGAATACTTTTAGAATAATTATCAAATATTGAGCACGCCGCCTTTGTAGCCTAGCCGCTATGGGGCGTTGGCTTGCTAAGCTGGAGGTCCCGGGTTGGATTCCGGCCGCGGCGGCCACATTTCCAGCGGGGGACGAAATGCAAAGCACACTAATGTTCGAATTAGGCGCACGTTAAAGATCCCCTAGGTGGTCAAAATCACTCCAGGGCCCGCGACTACGGGGTGTTTCTCATATAATCATGTCCTGCTTTTGTCTCGTGAAACCGCACGAATAGTTACTATAAGCGAGTGCGTGTTCACGTATTCGTATTCGTAAAATTATGGTGCTTCGACCTCTGTGTGTACGGCCTGATCTCTCGTATCGGTGGCTGAATTAAATACATAACCCCCCTCCTCCCCTCCTTACCGCAGCTGCGGGTGAAATCTCCGCGTAGCATTCATCCCTGCAACTCACAAAGCGTGGGCAAAGGCCCACAACACGTGGGCGGCTGAGACGCGCGAGCTCGGCCGTTTCCTTCGCCTCCGGCGCGGCCAGTGCGCGCGCTTTTGGTGACGTCACGCTAGACGTGGAGTGTGCGTAGGAGGAGCAAATGCGAGTCGCGAGAAAATCCCATCGCTTGTCGCTGTCGCGTCAGCGTGTTGTGCTGTGGTTGGCACGCATAAGTTAAAACAGATAAAGTTAGATTCTTTTGACATGTGAGCTGCCTGGCAAATAAATAAAAAAATCACATTCCAGGTTGTAAAAAACATAAAGTACATCTTTAATATCGATGCAAAGGCCCTGAATAATACCAGAGTCCCTTGGCAAGGACTCCAGTGAAACTAAAGTTCTCTTATTTTGGTCATGTTATACGTACGGGCATTCGGTTCAGTGCAGCCTTTATTGGTTTCTGAGATTCAGCGTTCCCAAACAATGATATAATTATGAGAGATGCCGTAGTGGAGAGCTCCGGAATGAACCTATGTTATTACAATGCTAGCCAATGTTCGGGAAGGCATTGTTACATTACTGTATTCCATATTCAATGAACGACAGCGGCGTCTAAGAAGACGAAGTGACCTGAGGTGCGGGCGCGTTCCCAGTCAACTCGTCCTCCTCCTTGCTTGGGTGTTAACTGTATCATAAATACAAACAGGTTTGCTCCTCGATCTGCCGTGACGTAACATATTTGTGGAGGTACTGGGTATCGACCCAGCAGCTCTCGCATTATGTTCCAATTTCGATGATTAGAAGAAAAAAAACACTATTTTCCCCCTTTAACACGTTGCTTATTACTTATTCTTCAGCGTTATGCTGCAAGTGGTTCGATTAGAGCTCTTACTAGACCTGTACGACAGCTGCGTTTGGCGGCACTATACAGCTAAGCAAAGACTATACATGATGCGTGCTCACGCACTGGAATCCCCGCTAATAAATTTCAGGCCAACATTAATCAAGCCAAAGACACGACAGAAACCCACACGAAGAGAGAGAGAACGGTAGACTGGTGTAAGTTGCCAAGGCTACCTTTAATATATTGCAGCAAAACAATGTAAGGTCAACGCTAGCAAAGACTTAAGACGCGAGAAAAGGGAACAGATAGCCCATAAGTTACGACAAGCCTCAAGCATATCGCGGCTCCCCGCAGTGCACGGCTGAACGCTGCGCAGCTTCGATATAGATCACGGCGAACACAACCGATCTCTTTCTTTCTGGCTTTGTTTTAAACGCCATAAGCGGCCTTCCATGAAGAGCCCACGCTTTCAAATAACATAAATCCCGGTCAAGGGCAGCATTGTTTAGAGGGCGCCTAAGAAAGGCACGCGAGCTCTTGGAGAAAGTCTCTCTCTTTTTCTTTTTTTTTTTTTCTCGCCGTACAACCTATCAAGATCGTGCAGCTAAAGTCGGCCGACGGGAGGCGACAAATAAATCAGCGTGGTGCACTGGTGCTCGCTTGCGCAGAGGTCGGTGCGACAGTCGGGTTTCTGACATTCACGAGGCGCGTGTTGCGCATGCGCCGGGAATTGTTAAAAAGTATCGTTTAACTCGCACGGAGTGTGCTTGTGCTTTTCAGGCAGATGCAGCTACGGCACAGGTACTTAGCGAAACTAACCCAACTACGGCAATGAAGATTGTAAATTGCGACAGTTGTCTAGGCAGCATACCTTCTAGACATATTAAAAAAAAAATAGGGGGGAGGGAGGGGGAGCGAAGCCTCCCCACCATCCACCTCTCCCCCTTGCCACCCGTAATTTTAGCAGCTCTTATGCAGATGTGTACTTGTTCACATACAAGCACACACATGAACAGGTCGGCAAATACTTTAGAGTATGCCCACACCAAATGACATAGAGGATAGGGGCGCCTTGTTAACATAATGTGGAGGCTGGAGACTCGCAGCCGAGCTACAGGAAATGAGGACAACACGCTTTCCGCTTAACAAGTTGCCATTCATATATAGGTGCGGGCGCAAAGATGAACACGCAGGTTAATCGCTCTAACCGCTCGCCGTAATGAGACCACTTGCACAGTGTCTTCCCTTTACAACGCGTAGCGCGCAAAGCCGCAACCACAACTTCTTATCCCACACCGCTAACGTGCACAGAAATTCGCGCCGAGACTAAATGTGAGCCAGGACAAAACGTGTACGTGTTTATATATATGTGCACGTGGGAAACTGTTTGGTCCAGTTCCCTCGTGCGTAACTGTGTGCGCATGGTTGTGCGCAAGTGTACACTCCCACCACAACACACACACGCAGGAATACAGGGAGTCAGCCCCAAGATACCTCATTGTTCCAAAAGCGCGCACACCGCTATACATTTATTCCTACACTATGCGCTCGGGTGTCATTTTGTATTTCTGGGTGCGGGGCCATCGTGTCATTAGCCTGAAACCCACAAGCAGCCACGGTAAGCAGAAGAAACAAAAAGACGTGCCGCGCAGAAAAATAAACTTCTCTAGCCGCGTGCATTTCCTCGAGAGGTCGGCAATTTCCACCGAGTCCAGAAGGTGCGCCTACGCCCGGCTATACTATACGTGTATGCATACATACAGGACTCGCTGTAAGTGGAGAGTGGCGGAACAGATGATCCTGTGGACCGACCAGGGGTGGCTAAAGACCCGAGATATGAAGGAAAGGCAAGGCGGTCAGCATGAGACGGACATACAGACATAGACACTGGCACGCTGCGTATACTCATTCCGGGCCAAGGAAGACAAAGCCGCTATGTCTCTGTAATCGAGATTATACTTTTCTTTCTTTTTCCCCCTGCTTTTTCTTTTCTTATTCTTCTTTCCCGTCTTTTCCCCTAAGCCTACTAACGCTATCGGCACGTAGAGAAGCTATCTTACACCAACGCCTCATTGTTGCGAAGCCTTCAGAGAAGAAGAACAAGAGGAGAACTTGATAAAGAGGGGACAGGGGAGAGAAAACCTTCCTCCCGTATGTAGACAGACACACGCGAAAGCGTCGCGCGTTTTGTTGGTCATCGGCGCTTCCGCATTTTGTCGTGTCACGAACATACATGGAAATCGACGTACGTGTGTGTGTGTGTGTGTGTGTGTGTGTGTGTGTGTGTGTGTGTGTGTGTGTGTGTGTGTGTGTGTGTGTGTGTGTGTGTGTGTGTGTGTGTAGCAAGTGTTGGCAATACGACACTGCAATAGTGGAAGGGTATAAGCATCAACGACACACACAGACACACAGTGACGGCTCTTGTACGATACAACAGCCTCGTAACTGTTCCTGTTCTGCACTATAAGGGAGCTACGTTTTTGTCCCATCTCTTCCGTCTCGCCAACGGCAGCGCCAGCAAGCGGCGTATGGCGGAACTACGCACGTGCACACACACAGGCAGGACACACAATGCAGCTAGTATAGTCGCTTGTTCTAAAACAAAGCGCCGTAAAGTCTCGACACAAGAGACAAAGAAGCCGAAGAAAGGCGGCACTGATACTCGAGCACAGTTTCTTTTTTTTTTTTCTTTGTTCCTCTGCTCAAGCCAAAGAAGAAACTGTGCCGGTAGGCGCACTTTCACTGGAAGCGTCAGATGCAGTTTTCTTTTTGTTCTTCATTCGGCGAGTGCAAGCAGCGCTTCAGACACCTGCAGGAGAACGGGGAAGCGGCTTACGGAGACGTCGAGGGCTGATAACCTTCTTCTTCAAGAGGCGTATAAAATGTCTTAAATGTTGCCGGCCCGCTACCTTTGTCGCGGTCCTTTTGTCTTGCTTTCCCGTCCATGCGCTCGCATATTTCGAGCGTTCGTAAAACTAGAGCAGTCACCCTCGCTGTCTCCAGGGCGGTCAAGCTTCCTGTGCTCGCCTTCTGAGGCCGCTCTAGACCTAGCTATTGCGTTGATGCCGAAACAAAGATACCGATAATGTGAAACCCGAAGCTAAAAAAGCAACGCGTCATTTTTAACTGAGCTGTATAAGAAGGTGGATACCAAAAGAGGGTAAGCGCAGCCGTGGGCGGCAGAGAGTAAGATGGGGGGACGAAATCAAGAAATTCGCAGGCATCAAATGGAATCAGCTCGCGCAGGACAGGCAAGGATGGCGAGGATTGGGAGAGGCCTTCGTCCTGCAGTGGACATAAAATTGGCTGATGATGATGATGATGATGATGATAAGAAGGTGTCACGTGTCCCCCTCTCCCTCTAAGTTTACCCCCACACCACTACAAAGGCGCCAACCCAGTTCCGGACTGTGCGAGTTGGCACTCATTAATTCTGGGGTTAAAAGAGAGAGAGAGAGAGCAAGTCTCTTTCAATGGGTATTTTATATGATGCTCGTGGACGGCGTCGTCTTGGGCTGTTACACGAATTATTTGCCAGTTTTGTGCGCCGTGGCCTCAAACTAGCAAGGCCTTACGAGGCGTAGAACGAACAGGCAGAGTTCTCTACATGTGTGTCGGTCTATGGTAGACTCGTCCGTTTATGTGCTACAGATAACAAGACGGCAACGTAAAACGCCCAAGACGAGGCACTGAAGCGGGACGCGTAAAAACGGTATGTACACAGCGAAGCGTGCACTGAAACGTAGAAACAACAGGCACGAAAATAGTGCGCATGCGCCATCTAGGCATATACAATGTCAGTGCTAGTGGGTAAGCTAACTTACAGCCAAAAATGTACTTGTCAAGATGATGATGATGACGATGATGACGACAACGAGGAAAGAAGAAACATGGGAAGGAAGGAAGACCAATTTGTTGACGGTTTGCTACCGTGCGCCTCAGGAATCGGAGGTCAGCACAAGACTCAAATGAAAATGAATGCAAATGAAAATGAATTAATGAATGCAAATGAATGAAATAAAAGAGCTGTGACACTCACACTCACACACACACACACACACGCGCGCGCGCGCGCGCACACGCACACAGACGGACACACACACAAATACGTGTGCAACGCAAAAGGCGGTCGTCTTCTAAAGAAAGAAAGGATAGCACGAGCGGCCCCGTAGTCAGATGAGCTCGTTTCGAATCAGATTCCAAGGCAAAAACATTGCTCGCAAAAAGGTTCGTCAAGTAAACAAAGAGAAAGCGGGCCATACGTGAAGTCATAACGGGAAAACACAGAGCAGCTGCTTAATAAAGAAGTCGACTCATGACGAGTTCGCGCGGCACGAAAATTGCGGCTGTCAATCAAAATCCCGCCACGAATATATAGTATACAGTCGTATAGTGGTATATATACACACACAGAGCGATTGAGTGCAACAGCGGGACTTCCTGAGGCCCTCTCTCATCCCCGCTGCGCCGTTTGTCTTTCCTCGGCAGGAAGAGAAATAAAAGAAGACGATGACTCAGCGGCGTCCAAGGCGCACATGTTTCGTTTGGGAAGGCGTGCGTGCGCTACCGCGGCAAGGAGAAACGCACTCGCGCTGACAAGGCCGCCGTGCACAAAAAAGAAAGACCGCGCTTTCTCTACCTCCCTCGTCACACACGCAGCGCGACAGAAAACGTGACCAACAGGTGGATTTATGCGCTATGGCGAACCCCGGTGCAGCGCGGGCTCTTTTGAAAAGGGCAAGCAAGCGAGGAACGTGTTACGTATTCGTCACGTGACCGCGACGATTCCCGGAAGAAATAAGCCCTCGAGTATGTTTCGGTTTCGCTTGCTTAGAGGGGTAGGTGTCTGGTGACGCCACTTTGCTCCCCCCTCTCCCCCTTTTCTTGTCAAGCAACAGAAAGCTGATGCAGCGTGCTGGGAATCATACGACGCACGAAGTCCCCCAGCAAGTTAAATATTAAGTCCGCTATCGGCGAAGTTTCACGTGTAATCCACGAACCACGCGAGTAGGCTGTTTGTATAATTTGGGAATCCTTGTCTGTAAATTTGTTGTTGATAATCGTCTCATCATGATCAACAAGGCTTTTTGATGGGCGAGTTGGTACATACTTGGAATTAAAGATGACTTGCGCGCAAATATGACGAGGACACAGAAAGGACACGTCGTTGTCTTCTTGAAGCTGGATTAAACTTTCGTGCATCTGATTTAGAGGTCATGTTTAAATTGTTTAATGTCGTCCATAAGCACCAAATGAAGCATGATAGACGTCACTACACACCGGTTACACAAGCTCCGTGGATTTCGTTAATGTATTATTGCAAAGAAAAAGTGAAAAAAGGGCACGCTGCCCTTTCGTTCGTATCTTTTTGGTTGTGCTTCGTGTTGCTAGGCCGCGAGATATGTGAAGAGACAAGTGGGTTTCACAACTATGCTCCAAGAACATGCTCGCCGCGAATGGAAATACTAAACAATGCGAAATAACAGAGAAACCTAATGTAAACATAAGTGGCTTCCTTTGCCTAACTCCGCTTTCGAAAAAAAAAGAAGAAACCAGAAGTATGTCCGCTGCGTTTACGTTGCAGAATGATTACGCGTCTCCGCGGAAATCTGCATACGAAAGCGAGCTCAAGAATAGGTCGCAATCAGAGCGCTTTCCAGAATCTGTCAGGGAGCGGATGACGTAGTTAGGGAAACACTACCTCAATCTAACTTATTTTTTCCCAGCCTATTCGAAATCGGGAGAGCAAAAAAAAAAAAAAAAAAACACCCATACAAAGAGGAGAAGAAGAAGAAGAGAGAGAGAGACAGAGAAAGGAGAAAAGTCGTAGTGAGCGAGCGCCTAATCAATGAAGACCGGAACGGCCAGCCCATGGGTCTGAAGTCCTCCCCGTACATGGTACTCTGAATGCCCAAACTGATACACACTCGAGCAAGAGAAAGCCCGTACTATCAAGCGAGCTTTGGGTATTTTACAGGGACTGCTTGAATGGCGAATGCTACATTAGCATCTGCAGGGAAATTAGGGCGGTGACGAATGCATGGACGTGAAGCACGCGCGCAGACCCCGCTCAAGCATTCGACGAACGCAGCAGGGGTATATAGAGTAGTCGTGGCCGCAGCCTGACAGCTGCTTATGTAGAAGGCGTTTTCGCGTATATGAACAGCGAGGCGGTAGTCGGCCCGAGATTTGCATATCCGAAGCTCGCCGCGCAGCCAGCCAGCCCGTCGATATGTGAGGTATATAAAGCGAAGGCCAGCTAACCTGGGGCGCTACATGCACTTAGCCTCAGAGACTACGATCAGCTGTGCCGTTTTCCGAGCAACAACATCGGTCGCTATATGTAGGTCACTCGGAAAAGCAAAGGATCGATCTCGTTAGTGGCTCCTCCATGTTGTAATGGCGCCGAGTCAAAATGAGCAGGACTGTTGGTCCTGCAGGACTGTTGGTCCACGCACTAAATATATATTTAAAAAGAAAAAAAGGCTCACTGGATGAAAATTAAATGAAGACAATTCAGACTGCTACAAATAAAGGCGAATAGTCAACATGAGCCAAAGTTTAGTCATTATGAGCCGAAGTTTAGCCAGCATAAGCATGCATGACACCATTTAGCCAAGACTAGCCGATATCAGCCAGTGCTAAGGAGTGCTTGCAGTGCATTATATATATACGCTGCAACGCGTTATAAATATGCATTGCAGCGTATTTACAACGCGTTATAAATACACGTTATAACGCGCGTTATACGCGTTGCTGACGTCACGTTATTGAGACGTTCTGCGATAGCGCACTACGCTTCGGAATAGACCTGTGGTAATAGACTGAGTCGTAACTACGAAATGTCAACCGAAGACGCCAACGGAGACGGCATTCTCATATGGGACACTATTGCACTACGTTCAAAAACAACTATACAGCAACGCGCGTATATCTGACGAACGCAGCGGGCCGTATTGCATTATCCGCAATGGCCCTGCGAAACACAAGTTTGGCTGACCAACATATGTCACAGAGCACATTCGGCTCGCGCAACAACACCGACAGCGCCACAAAGAAAGCTATACATCGACTTTACTGATAAGTGAGCGCACACGTGCAGGTATATGGGGTTCAAGGAATCATGAAACGCGTCGACCTATGTATGGCTAAGTATACAGTGCACGTATACTATCGCACACTTTCCTCCGTATCCAAGTGAATTCCCACCAGCGCAATAAATGGCTCGTGCGCTCACGCCAGGAACAAACGTTACGCTTACAGTGGCTGCGACAACACGAGGTTATTTCAAGCAATCGCGCATATACACGACTTGTATTGCTCAATGTTTCAGTGCCTCGAGTCATTCCGTTGAACACTGTGCGTGCGCAGAGTTCTGAAGAACATAACCTTTATTTTCTATATGGCATTTTATTAACATTTGCTCGTTTATTTATTTTTTTTCCCATGCACAAGCATAAGCATCGCCGCATCTTTCTCTTCCTGCCCGCTGCACTCCTCTCGTCCCAAGTGCAGGCAGGCAAGCTCGCTCGGACGCATTCTGTTTCCGCAACGCCGTAACGACGCTTCCGGGCGGAAGAGGGATACACCTCCCAGGACGGTCGTTATTCGGAGGACAAAGAGTTCATAAAGGAAAATAAAGACGCAAAACAAAGAAACTCGGCGGCGGCGTCGCAGGCCCGAAAGCGCCCAACCTCGAAGAAAAGAAAAGAGGAGAAAGAAAGAAAGAAAGAAAGAAAGAAAGAAAGAAAGAAAGAAAGAAAGAAAGAAAGAAAGAAAGAAAGAAAGAAAGAAAGAAAGAAAGCTGTACTGGCCAAGTTCGCAGGTCGTGCCTTGCAGTACAGCGTACACGCAGGAACAATGGGCGTTAAGAAAAGGAATACCAAGGAATAACATAGCAAGGAAAAGCAACCTACACTATGGCCACTATACGATATAGGTATATGGTACATAGCTACACCGTGAAACCGAGGAGAATGCCATAAAATAACAAAGGCATATCGATGGGAGAGGCGAACCGTCTTGCAGTCCAGGTATTACGGTATACCGGTATACTATAACCATAGAGTGCATACCCGTATAGACCATAATACGACCAAAGCGACAAAGCCCGCCGCACCACGCACGTATCGTCTCGCGAACCAAGTGCCACTTCGCCGCCCGGCGCTTTCTTTCTTTCTTTCTTTCTTTCTTTCTTTCTTTCTTTCTTTCTTTCTTTTCCTGTGCCGTTCTCGCCGACGCGGAAGAAGGAAAAAGAAGACCAAAGAACCGAGGCACGCGCAGCTGCGTAATAGGCGACGAGCGGTCTCTCTGCCTCACACACGCGCGCGCACACACGAAAACGAGCGGCGTGAATTTGAGCGCGCGAGTAATATGTATCGCGTTTTTCGGTGTATATACCTCCTACAATACTACTCACACCGCGAGTTATGCATCGATGTAGTAGTATTCGAGGCCCCGAAGAACGACAAATGCTCTAGGAAAGGCTTGCTCAGGCGAGAACAGACAGACAGACAGACAGACAGACAGACAGACAGACAGACAGACAGACAGACAGACAGACAGACAGACAGACCATCTTAGTTCAGCACTCAAGAATGACCCAGCTTCTAAATCCAAGACTGGCATAAGTGACGCGTAGCCAAAGGTGTCTACAACGAACCCGTTTACAACGAAGTGACCAGTATAACGAAGGATCCTCTACTTGGTGCAGCTGTTTTCCTGGCGTTACGGTCCACGTCGTTCAGTGGCCTCTGTATAACGACTTATCTTGCATGAATGAATGATGAATGAATGAATGAATGAATGAATGAATGAATGAATGAATGAATTTTATCCCCTCGACAATCCTCTTCTTTTCCTCGGAAGGGGAGGGACAGGAGTGGTAGAGAGGAAGGCCTATATGCACAAGTCTCAGAAGGCTCCCGCCACCACCTACACGCGGCTCGATGACAGTATACAGGTCCCCATCAATCCGCTACGAAACCGTTCGTGCAAAACTGGACGACGAGTTCCCGCGATAGGGACAAATTCGCGCGCGCGCTACACCTACCACGTGTTGCTCGAGTTCGCGGAACGAACTGTTTACACAGGCGCCAGAACAATCGCACGCGTTACAGCACGGAAATTGCGGCCATAGACGACTCGCGTATCGCCGACGGCTGTACACGGGAGCCATCTCCGGCGACTGTACACAACCCTGTTTGCTTTTATTTAGGTTATTTTCGGCGAACCGCAGGCGGCGACGTTGAAGGAATGCCACGCTTTTCGCGCCTCCATATAGCGGTGGATATTAGGCGCGGACCCGCGTCGCAAATGGACCGACGAGGCCTGCTCGGCTTGGCTACACAGCCGGGGTCATTTGTGGGGGAAATAGTCGTGACTTCGCGGTTAGCGCATCGCGCCCTGCGGCTCCGCAGTTTATAGCGAGCCGGTCGGACGGCCGGCCAATCGCTCGCACGAAGCCAGCCGCGGGAAAAGAAAAACATTAAAAAAAAAAACAATGAGGAGCACTTTTGCGAGGCAACGGCGTGTACATATCGGTGTAAGCACTTGAGCAAGCGAGACGACGAAGTTGCGCACAAATTACCGCTTCTTCTGGCCTTTTTATCCCCGTTTTCCTCCGCGTCGTTTGCTTGCTGCAGTAACAGACGATGTCCCATCATTACATAATCTATCTCTCTCATCCAGCTATGCCAGCCAAAACTGACGTCTACCGTGTAACTAACTCCACAGCGCGTCATCTTGTCAACAGAGGTCACTGCATCGAATATAAGAACAGTGATATACACACAACCTACTAAAGCGACGCTAAATGAACTCGTTGCTTTATATACGATTCTTCCTTCCTCCAGAGGCCTTTCGCCTAAATAGTTGAACATGATGGAAAGTGACTGCATCAGCACACTCCGATCTGGGCACCGGGCACATGTATTGCCGAACTGCTTGCTCGTCGACGCAGTGGCATTTCCTTTTCCTTTATTTTTCTTTCAACAGCTGGGCTCTAGGAGCTAGCAATGTCCGCTGCTGTATGTTCCGCTCCATGCGGACCGCTCTCTCGCCCTCCGACCCACTACACTCTGTGGCGCTCGACTCCCTCTTGCACTCAGCCAATTGCTGCATTATAGTGATTATGCGAAGGCCAAGAAAGAAAGGGAGAAAGTTTAATTTAATCAGAAATTATCAGCCATCGTTGATGCTCACGAAGACACTGTCTTCAACACTAACGCTACATATGTGCACATGCTTGCAGGAAACAAGCGGCACAGACATGTATGTGTGGTAGTCCTACAAGCACCACGACTCAAGCACTTCAAATCTGCGAAGCTGCTCAATGAAGGATTTTCGTTTTCTTTCTTTCTTTTACTGATGCCGTGGCCTCCAAATCTTTGCTCGCGAGCCTATAGTACATATGCACAAACTTGCCAAGCAAGCCGCTCTTACGCGACTTCTATGCAAAAAACCGTTCCGCTTTAGGGAGCTTTCAGCGAGCCTAGCTACCGTCCTACCAATTCCACTTGCAGCAGAAGCAAGAGTCGGCGTTTAGCCGAATGCGCAATCGCTGTACCGTGTCGTTCGTGCTTGGTTGTCGCCAGCTGGTCGACTGGCGTGGAAGTGACACAACGCTTTTATAAGACGTTCTATATACCGACAGTCCGCCTCTATAAAACTCCAGACGCGTACAGCAACTCGACATGCATAACGCAACGGTGCGCCACACACTTTCGAGCCGTTTGCAAAATAAAGTATACACGTCATACTGTACTATATGTAGTGTAGGCCAGGCGACGACATCCAACGTGACAGCTGAGGCGTAAAAGAGAATGCCACCCACTGGTTCAGTGCCAAGAGCGCACCGAGCTCGACTTTGCGAGTAAGATACTTCCTGCTCTGTATTTTCTCTCTTTTTTTTTTTTTTGTATACATTTTGCTTCTCTTCGGGCGAGAGCCCAGCCGGGCGTAATCCTTCCTCGTGGAGAGGATGCGAGAGGGATGTGCGGGGCGAACGAAAGCAGCGTTTCTTGGCCACCGCATACCGTCAATCTTGCCGGCACCTTCGCACCGTAATCATGGTGCATACAGTTAACAGAAATGGCTACCCATAGCTCGCGACTTGAATGCATACCGAAACGTCTTACAATCACAGTTTTTAGGTGTGTTAAATGATGCGGCGACATATATGCCCATTTCGAAGAGCTGGTAGAATAAATAACCGCATAGAAGTAATCGTCCGTTATATTTTCACCTATAGTATTCACGGATGGACTGGCGTTGTTGTGCGTAATGATACACGTTCACACCTCGCGAGACTACTTACGGACGAACGTCTCTAACACACGCCTTTTTAGTGAAATTATAAGCGAATGAACGATTCGTTCAATATGTCACAATTCTATACTGCGAGCCTGCGTGGCGTTTAAAAAATTCCCTTTCGTCCGTACTGCAGCCATGATTTCGTATGCTGCAATCCGAAATGTAAGTATCGTATATACGAATGCCGTTGCGAGAAAAAAAAAAAACAGAAAAATAAACGCGCGCGTGAGCCTCCACTGTTGTTTATGTTTATGTTCACGTGTACTGGACCGAAGCTGGGTAGACAATTCTATGTACAAATGCTTTCCTGCGGCACCGCGGGGACTCATCTACAAAACATCACACTATAACAACTATCGCTTCACACCTCGTTCGCCACAAATTGTTTCACTGATTACCCCGTCGCGGTCGTAACAGCGAAACAATCAAAGTGTGCCATCAGTCGAGCGATACATTAACAAAGAGAAAAGAAAAAAAAGAAAGAAAGAGAGGTAATAAGATGTCGAACGCCACCGCTACCGGCAACCTGTTGCGTTAACGGACGACCGGACAGCAGCGAAGTTCGACGCCTTCGATGGACGAGCGATGCCCTAATCATGGCCTCCGAGATTGGGCGCGCGGAAAACTTGCCGGCGCGCTAAATCACGGTGGCCACGCGCTAACACCACAGCACTATAAGGCACGAGCAGCTCCACTGGAGCAAGTGATGTCCGGGGCCGATTGTGCGACGTGCGAATGGGACAACCGGCACGATGCCCGAAGGCGTGACCCATTGTTCCGGCGGTGAAGCGCCATTGTTTTTACCGCCGCTCGGCCACGCGCGCAAGCAGCGCGTTCCCGCCACACGTGCACACGCCCGCTGCCTTTTGTCTCTGGGGCGCCGTTTGTCACTGTCTTCTTCGTGGCCAAGGAGAAGGCAGGCGATTACTGTAGCTGTCGCGGCGAAAGCGCTATACACTTAGGTGTTAGGGTGGCGGGGTTTATCGCTTACTTGGTTCAAGGTGATGCCGGTGTATAATAAAGGGCGATTATGCAATATCGGCCGAAACAACTCTCGGCGCGAGAACACGATTAGCTTGGGGGAAAAGAATGAAAAAAAAAAAATCGCAAAAACGGAGACCGGATGGCATTGCCACCTCTTTTTGAGCGACGCCAAGTACAGTCGTTTCAGCAGGAATTCGTCATAAGATTATACGTTTAATAATTGTGATTCGTTTAAGGAAAAGACGATATTCTGCAGCTCCTGTCGACACAATGATGACGACGACGACGACGACGATGATGATGATGATGACAAATCAACGCCCGTGGAGACAGGGAAAAAGAGACAAAAAGCACTAAGTAGAGGAACGCGGTAGTGGCAGGATCCGAAAATTTCGACCACCCGGTGTTCTTCAGCGCTCACTGCCAGCGAGCACGGGCCTCTGGCATTTTCGCCTCCATCGAAAAATGGGACCGCCGCGGCCAGGACAGAACCCTCGCTCTTCTTTTTTTTTTTTTTTTTTGGGGGGGGGGGGGGGGGGGTGTGGCAGCCGAGCACCATACCTGTATAACCCAAGGAGTTTTTTTTTTTTTAATTAACAAAACCTCCTTGGTAAAACCGTAACCACTAGGGGTTCACGCAAGGCGAAAGGATTTTGCAAGCTGCGAGGAGGTCAGGAAAGGTCGGCTACCACGTGAAAAAAAAAAAAAGAAGAAGAAGAAGTCTGCCGTAGGCGTGCTTTCACACAGTAAGTCACCTGCAATAAAGATAAGAGATCTCACAGGCAGACGCTGTTATTGGAACCGTTCATCATTGCAGCAAGTGTTCCGAGTACCCCGGGATTCCCGAGGAAATGTTTTGACAGAGGCGACTGAGGAAACGTGTACGTGAACGATGGCGCGTAGGTCGGCATACGAGAAAGGCAGATGAGCACATTTGATCCATAAAAATGGTTTTTGATAGCGACGTATTTCGCATTTCATTTCGGGAACGCCTGCAACGGCTCTCCCTTTGTAAAGGGTGCACTAAATTGTTTACATTTGTTCTAAACGCACCTGATTATGGCGATTAAGTGCTAGCGCCATTTTGGGCGCCATTTAGTTCATGGGGACAGCTGCGACAGGTTTCATTGTGCGTTATTCCCCGAAATCGTTCACACTTGTTGTAAACAGGGATGTATACAGGGTGTTTTTTTTTTTTTAGTTACACCAAATTTTTTAAATTAGACAAACATAAATCGCGGGAATGTCTTGTGTACCACTCGAGTGTACAGATTGGCGGCCTCTAGATACATAACAATTTCCGCACTTATGTGTATAATTAGCGAAATTACGCCAATTAACTTTTTAATTATCAGTAATTGGTGGCTACTGCAAATGAGTACTTTGGAGCCCGTCCTCGACACCACCTCTCCAAACGATCAAATTTTGAATAGCGGAGTGCATGTCGGAGCTACGCGAACAATTAGTTCCCCTTGGCAGGCTCCTTGAAACTGAAACTGGCCGGAAAAAGAGCGTCTGTGACGTCGATGTCTCCGCTCCCCCCGCCTGGGGCCCGCGGCGCCCAACGCCGCTCGCGCGGCCGGAGCGGCGGTGACCACGGGCGAGTGACGAAAGCCGTGGAGGCGGCGACATCGACGGCACAGACGCTCTTTTCCCGGCCGATTTCGGTTTCAAGGAGCCTGCCAAGGAGAACATGCACTCCGCTATTCAAAGTTTGATCGTTGGGATAGGTGGTGTCGCGGACGGGCTCCAAAGTACTCATTTGCAGTAGCCACCAATTATTGATAATTAAAAAGTTAATTAGCGTAATTTCGCTATTTATGCACATAACTTCGGAAATTGTCCTGTATCTAGAGGCCGCCAATCCGTACACTCGAGTGGTACACAAGACATTCCCGCGATTTATGTTTCTCTAATTTAAAAAAATTTGGCACAATTAAAAAAAAGGAAAACACTGTATATAGATATACGGGGGTGTTTGTGACACGTAAGCAAGATACCAACTGCGTTATATATAACTGCATATAACGCAGTTGGTATCTTGCTAACGCACTCAGTGTTCATACAATTGCCATCCATGTGTCGCCCTGCTGCGGCCGAAAAAGCGTTCTAGCTGCTTAGTTCGCAGGAAATAGCTAACCCTGTCGATGACTTAACTCCGCGGCAGAAGTCAATACGCACGCACTTACGAGGTATATATACATCGTGCAACGCACGTTTCGCATCTGGACTTCGTATTTGAGGAGAGAGGACGCGCGTGCATGGGTGAAGAGAATAAAGGAAGGAACGAGGTATAGAGAAGCAAAAGAAGAAAAAGAAAACACGAAGAAAGAAGGAAAAGCAGGCGATAATGTAAAGCACGACCACGTCGGTCACGACTTCTGAAATCACGACCGGATAAATCAAGACAGACGACGAAGCCGCAGCGGTGGCGGCAGGCGAAGCAGACGGCCCTCCGCATCACTTTTTTTTTCCGTGTAGTATACAGTCCCCAGTGATTACAGCTGTATACAACACTTCCAATCGTGCCCCGTTTTTGTATTGCTGGCTCGCGCACGCATGCGCGAACGTGTTCTGCCTTGGCGGCCAGTTAGTTCACGCCGCTACGCAAGGACGAAAAGGGATGATGCCGCCAACGTTATACACTACTATTTCGGACGCGCCGATGCAAAATGGCCATCCACATTACAGCTCTCTCGCTCTCTTCCTGTGTACCACTGCTAATCATACCGCGTGCTCCCGAGTAACGGCGTTTGAAATACGGGTTGAGCTTACGCACAAAGGCGGGAACTGTAATGCTTGTTCGTGCACCTCTTTCTTTCCTTCGGATAGAGAACCCGTCCGTATTCGGCGAGAAGCGGCGAACGGGGCTAAAGGCAACACGAATCGAGACCAGATCAATGGGTCGGCCTCTGTTATACACACACCGCTGACCCTCCGCTGCAACTTGAAGGACGCCGCTATTCGTATCATGCCTCGATCGTCTTGAAGTCCCACCTATATAGCCGCCCGTATGCACGGCAGAGCATCATGCTCGTTTCCCTGCTGTTGCAAGTTAGTGACGAGCACATACGAGGAGCATTTTGATCAGTTGAGTGGGGAAGCCACACTTAGCGGTCAGGTGAAAGGACCGTGATAGCTTCCGAAATGTCCTTAACCCCATGCTCGCCGCCACATTGTGGTCGCTCGCCATCAGTTGTGAAGAAAGCAAAAACGCTGTCTCTGCGTTGTAGTAGTAGTAGTAGTAGTGCTAGTGCTAGTCTGTCCCCCATGCAAAAAAAAATTAAAAGAAATGTGGGGGTGCCCGCACCACCCGAAGGTATAGCAGGCTTAAAGCCAATCAGTAAAATAAATGAGGAGGGGAAATATCCCAAAGAAGAGTGCTTTTCTTAAAAAAACCAATTGTCTGAAAAAAAAATTGGGAGGATAGGAATAAAACGGAGTGTCGGCACGAGGGTACCGAGTGAAGCTTGTGCCAACATGTGTGAGATGTGATGTTTCAGCGGGAATGTTCCCTAGGGTTGAAGGGGTTTAAGGGATTTGGTGGTTACACTGCTATCTGCTATTTGTGAAGGTATATCGAGGTGTTCACGTGGCTATAAAGAAATAAGGCCGCCTTTGTTTCGGCGTGTGCCGAACGCGACCATTTTAAATAGCTTTGCAGCCGTCTCGTTCACAGAGGCACCCGCAACCAAGGAGCCGCGCGAGTTCAGCGTAATTAGTTTCATTAGTGGTATGCAGTAACAGGGGTAGCTACACTATTATAACGCTACTGCTACTGGTCATGTCAATTCGGATGGTCATGTGACCGATAAGCGAGCGATGTGTACCCTTGAGAAATAACTGAATACTTCAATTAATAGGGCGGAGACACTACTAATGCCTCCAATGGCATCGCCACCATCGTTTAGTCGATCCAAATGAAGAAAGGAGACAGATGGGTAGTCCCAATTCGCGACTGCCTCATGGATGCCTGAGTAAATAAGGTAGACCTGAATGGTGTCCGCGTACTAAGATTCTCCAGCAGAGCAGTGCGCGCAATCATTTATAATATAGAAGCCAGCGAAGCCAGCACGCGGGGTGTCATTTTTCACCGTTCATCAGCCCCAAGCAGCTCTAAGTGTGCCGTGTCATCTGTTATACATATGGTGTAAAAGAAGACTACAACGTCGTGCAGACGACGACGCCCGATCAACGCTGGCAGACGACGACCCCACCTTGACCTCCCCCTCGCTTTCACCGGTGTCAGGAGCCTCTCCTCGGCTTCGCGTTCTACGTATAACACGCGCCGGCGCGGTACACACACACATATATATAAAGAAACTGGGATAAAGAAGACGACAGGCGAGCCTTAGCGAATGCTTAATTCCTCGCGTGACGCCATCGCCGAGCCGCCATCGTCGCAATATTTTCCGGGCCGCGATCTCGCCTTGGCCGCGCGCTCTCCCAGAGCAACGGTACTTCTGTGGCTACCGGCGTGACAGCCACGATGTACATAAGAACAGGTGCGCTCCGAGTGTACACGACGTGTGTGTGCGTGCGTGCGTGCGTGTGCCTGCTGGCCGCTGCGGGGACGGCGTCTTCGGTTTCGATTTGGCGTAACGCGCGTCGAACGCGACGTCGTGAGCGCTACGTTCGAGGTGTGACGACGCCGGCCATTGGCGAGAAATAAAAACAAGCCTCCACTGCCGTCACTTGAGGAAAGGGGAACAGTCCCGTCTGTTACGCGGTTGCACGCGTGGACACACTGCAGGGATTCGTCTGGAAAGGATTATTCGTTAGCAGACGAATTTTGTAGTAACCTGAACGAAGGCCGCCACTTCTAATGGACGTAGAAACGAATTATTCGTCGGAATTCGCTCGCAGACTGTGCTTATACTGGGAGTGTCGGAATGGCCGCCATGATGGTATGTCGACGCGGAAATTACGGTGCGGCTATGTGCAGCAAACTCGAATTTAAAAAAGAAATAAACAAAGAAAAACGAGGCTGTCGTATACGTCAACGTCGCCGATGCGCATAGCGATGGAAAGCTATTAGCACATGACGAGGAAATGCCCCGGGTGTGCTGTGTTGCAAATGCCGAAAATCTCACGTATATAATGCAGCTGTTTACGACAGATCTCCAAAAAGAAAGGCGAGGGAAACAGCATTACACAAGGGCGGTGCAGATGTACACGTGACGGATGTCGAGTGAACATCTGACAGCACAATGTTATTCTGACGTGGCTGATGCAATTGTGATCGGGAAGACTCGTGACTGGCGCGGCATTTTCCAACTGAAATGACACACATCACCTCTCTGCGTCTGCATGTATAAATCTTTCTTCTTTTTTTTTTCCCCGGTCGCCTGTACATGCGAGGGAAGTACCTCCGACCAGGTAATATGTTTACCTAGGGAGCTGCGCTACTATAACTAAATCAGAGGAGAATTAGAAAGGGCATATTTGTCTCAACCTTAGATTACTTTTACGAATTAGTTGCGTGCAACAGGACAAATGCTGAGAGAAAATGCAGAAAACATTAGAATGAAACACACAGTTTATACTGGTAAAGCGTTCTTTCGAAATTAAGTTTTTCATTAACCGCCCCCTCCCACCACCTCCCCCCCCCCCCCCACACACACACACTACGCCGAATCCATAGAATCAGCCAAAGGGTCATGACCGCGCTCAGTGCTCCTTCGTATGGACTTCGCTGAAAAATAACCAAGCGCAACAGATTGCCAAGGGAGAGCAAGCCGGCGGCACGGTGGTCATCATGGTGTCTCTGAGCCCGAGACAGGAAGGAAGCAATTCTGAAGCGAGGGAGAGAGAGACTGCCACCCTCTAGAAGGTGGGAAAGGTAATGTGGACGGCATAAGAGCGAAGGCGGAGTATCGATCCAGCTTCCGAGCTCGATGACCGCTCTGCAGCCAACGCAAGTCCAAGCCACAGTCGCGCCACTGGGGATGCTCGACCGGCCACGCCTTTGCGGTCAGCGCGTGTTTGTGCATGCAGGCAGAATCGTCTGGAACGCACGAATCGAGCAGAAGGGCAGACCTTTTAATCATGGGCGCCGCCATTTTGAGACCGTGTTGTGTGATCGCAAGAAGCTTAAACCCTCACAGAAGGAATCAGAAAGAATATTAGAAGTTCGCACTGACATCAGTGCATCTCTTTAGACTTTCTTTGAGACCGGTTGCAGAAAACACGCACGATTCCGAGGAGGGAAATGGCGCAGCGGCGAAATTGCGCTTATTTCCTCGCGTCTTTCTTTCTTTCTTTCTTTCTTTCTTTCTTTCTTTCTTTCTTTCTTTCTTTCTTTCTTTCTTATATTGATTTACTGAATGACTTGATAATGGAATGCGGAGTTCTATTGCGGCGGCTGTACGGGTATTGATTTCCACTTGAACTGAGATGCGACGCAATCAAATGGTAAACAGGTATTCCGGCACACAAGTGGACACATCTGCCACAATCGGCACGTCGTCGTACAAAGGCAGACAATAATGGTTGCCACCGGGCTTATGAAACTGCTCAAAACTTGGGCTGTGCTTCGGCACTTAACTAAATGAATTAATGAATGAATGAATGAATGAAGCATTATTGAAGACGCCCATTCAGTAAGCACAAGTAGGTTCCAGAACACACAAATGGACTGATTAAAATAAGGATTTGCAACGAAATGGACTAATTAAGATAAACTTGGCCCTGTGTATTCCCCGGTGAATTTTTCGCTCCGGCATTACCGCAATCTGTCCACATTTTATCAGCTCTCACCAACTATTGCATAACACTTTTCTACACATTCCCAGTGAACGTAAGCAGCTGCGTTATCAGCTTCGTATACTGTTACAACTCATTCCTCTAATGCGTAAACTAATCTTGTTTGCACCTACCTCCTCAAGCGGTACTCTGTATAGACACATCAGGAGTTTGTTAAACGAATAAATCACAGAAGCCTCGTTGCTTATCCCAAGGTGCGTCGTAGGTGCGCACATGGCTCGCACGACCCGGGTGGCATGTATACAGCGCTATCGTTTTGCAAACAGAAACAGCTGGCGGCAGTCATCTACAAAAACGAAGAAGCAACAAAGTAAAATGCAGGAAGACCGGAAAAGATAGCGAAGCGGGCTCTTCCATGACGCAGGGAGGGTTCCCCCGTTGACACTGCGCGCTTTAATACAGGGGCGACGCAGCGGGGAAATCAACATTCCGGGAGAGCGCAGCGTGATGGCCAAAGTGTCAAGCGAAGGCCGCGATGTAAAAGTGTATTAGAGAGCGGCACACAGGCACGCGACATGTCAAGCCCGCCGGCGCGACAACAACCTGTTGATCACATAGCGCTCGGCCACGGGCCAACTATACAGCGCGCACGCTGGGAAGCGCAGCGGGGGAGTAGATAGACGCCGCAGGGTGAGACGACGTCATGCAGAGCCCGGGATACTCGTGTTATTGCATTCATGCGGCGAGAATAAATTGAACACTCGTATACTATACGGGTGTTGGATATACTTTACATATCATTCGTCGTTTCCTCTGTGTTTCTTTCGTCCTTATTTTAATTTTATCTTCTCGGTGTTTTACGGATGTTCGCACCTTTAGTGACGCCGGCTTTTCCCGTCTTCCTCGATCCCCCCCCCAAAAAAAAAGAAAAAAATGTAAGCAAGATCAAACAGGGAGGAACATTGAAATGTGTGCGCAGTGGGCCAGTAACGTGTCGCAGACGTTCGCTAAGCCTCATACAACTCTAAAACATTTGAAAGCTGCATGAAACTTCTAAAGGAATGCGCGGCTCCACGTGCTGCGACGTTTTAAGTTTGGTGTAAACCTGAAGTGGATAAAGCAGAGTACACCGTCCGAACCGTGCACTATATGCGTGGCACTCAGTATAGTTCACTGACCGAAGATGTCCACACGCATACGCTCACACGATAACGCCCAAGGACGTCGACCGGTCCGCATTGCCGCACAAAGTTTATCTTGAAGGCCTGATTACACTGCAATGAAAGCGTCGGTGTTAATCACTCGCAGCCCACCAAACCCTCCCCCCCCCCCCCCTTTTTTTTTTCTTTTTGGTCGATGCAGGTATCCTTGCATCAATGCCTTTTTTCTTTTTGTTTCATGTATACGACGCTGAGACTTCTCGATTGTGTTGACTACTAACCACCCGCTCTTTTTGTAAGTTTAGCGTGCTCTGCGGGCGGTGTAAAAGGGTTCGTCCTTTTCGCCATGGAAGTGGTATAAGATGAGACGACAGGCAGGGCCGTCAGCTACAGGCTACATTCGAAAGACAGCCGGGAACATTTCAGCAAACTCTGGAAGCCCGCATGACGCACTGTAACTGCGCAGAAGGAAGGAATATATAGTTCCCTGGCACCAGCAAAGTTTTTCGACCGAAAGACATTCGAGAGATGTGCAAGAACTTTCCAAGGCATCGCTCCCCATTGTCTCACCATAACGCTGTCAACATAAAGCTGCGTGATTCACTGGTCGGTCGTGCGTGGGTCCAGACGCCGGCCGTAGCAAGAAGGACGCCGTGAGCGGTACGAGCAGTGACGTCACAACTAAATGCAAGGGCCACATACTACTTTCAATGAAAGGCGAATGTATTGGCTCGTATTAGCGTTGGTTTTTTGAACATTTGCAACGGCGATAGCGCTAGTATATGGGCACCAGATTGAAAATGAACCGAGTCAATATAGCCAGTGAGGTCACTTACGCCTCGGTGGTCGCACTGACTATAATGCATGAAACATCACCTGCTCCCAAATGTTTACAGTGTGTATAGAGTGCGATCGGCAATGGAAGTGAAATGTGTCTTTCTGGAACCATCCGACATTTTGCCGCCTCTCAACCGAATTCCATAAAGGCCTTGTCACTGTTTCGTAACTTCGTGTTTCGACCAACATCGCCCCCCTCCCCCCTTCCCGCCGCCTTGCAAACAAACGAACAAACATGGATTGGTTTCAAAGACCCTCTTCAGCCCTTCCGCATGGCCCCGCACTCCTGCAGGCACTCTGCTTTGGCGAGAAGGACAGCAAAAGCTTCAAGAAGAAGAAAAGTTAAGCCACTGTCCCTGAAGGCGCAACGTGGCTTTCGCTACCGAAATACAAATAAATGAAAGAACAAATAGAGAAATAACGAAAGCGGTTGCATAGCCAGGAAATGCGTGTGGGATGCGCAGACGCGTGCGTCAACTGTGCAATCGGAGGGAGCAGCGCAATGCCAGCAGCGCCGACCGAAAGGAACACGTGGGCGAGGCTCCGCCGTGGACTGCTGCTGCCCGTGAAACCGGAACGCAACACTGGGCCGCGCGCATAAAAGAAGCCACTCCGTCTTCGGCCACCGTACTATACTATATCACGTACCATATACCGCAGGGCCTCCCGAATACGCTGAAGGGGGCACAACCTCCTGCGCGCTTGCTCGCGCTCGACTGCCCTTTATCGAACATCACTACACACACGTCGATAGCAATCGTTTTGTTTCGCAGCATGAGAATGGATCCTCGGGTTGTTCGGCAGGTGGCAACATGTGTGCGAGGGAGACGCACGGGGCATCGAACTGGAATCCGGGCGAAATTGACCGCCGCACTTTTTTATAAAGGGGCTGCCGGCTCGCTCTCCTTAAGACACGGACATATACCGCCGACTCGCTCGAATATAAGCCCTCCAAGTTATAAATGACACGTCTCGCGAGCGCGCACAACAGCAGGGCGGTCGAAATTACAAGCAGGGCAGTGGCCTTGCCCTGTTTTCGAACACTTTCACGCCCGTACTACAACTGATAACCCAGCCGGGCAGTGTATCTTTCACTGAAGCCGGTGCATCGAATTGGCATTCCGGAGAAGACGACCTGCAGCCTTTAAAGGGAATGCCTGTGAGATATAAATATAAATGAGAGGCAGCCGTGAAGGACATGCCTAGTACAGATGCCTATCAATGAGAAGAAGACCAGTTCGTCGCCGGCACTGCCGTTTATAGGGGCGAGTCGTTAATCAGCACCAGAATACTAATTGCGGGCGGACATTCAGGTGCAACGTCTTCGAATTGAAACCTGTCCCGACGTGCCATCTGCTCGCCAAAATAACGTCAGGACTGAGAGACAAGCGTGACATAATAAAGAAACGGCTTATCCCTGAGTGCGACTATGTCTGCACCCTGCTGCTGCTTTTATTTTTCTTCCCTTTTTGCACGTTTTTAAAACCAGTACGCTTGCCTGAGCTTTCAGGCCATGCACCATGGTCGCAAAGACGGATCTCCGCTCATACCTCCAGATGAATTATGCAGAACACGCCAGTCTGCGTGGCATGGATCTCTAAGGAAAACAAAAAGAAGACAAGCGACAGGCCGACGTGTCACAGCGACACGTCGCTTATATAACCCTATCCCTCTCAAATTCTCGTTAAACATCTTCAACGTTTTCCTATTTGATATATCACATTCATTCTTTACTTTTTTTTCCTTTGCGTCCTTCACTGCCGCGGGCTCTGCGCATCTCGAAAGCGATGAAAGTCAAGATCCCGTTCTCTAGAGCGCTCGCAGATTGCAACGCCACCAAGAGCAGTGGGTGAGAGGGGGGGGGGGGGGGGCAAGGTCGTCCCGCCGACACGCGAAGACGACGATTTCGACGACGGTCACAACCGGTTGCCGCGTTTCGTCATCGGCGGCCACGCGGGAAAAAAAAACAAACAAAAAAACCGTGCGAGTCAAACGCGGCTTTCGCGAGCGAAAGCAGCAACAGCAGATATCAGAAAAGGTGCCGACGGCTGCTACCGAGCTAGGACGCTGCTTCTCCCTGTGCACCAATCTGAACACCACCTCTTTGTCCCCCTTTCCCCATCCCTCAGACGCTTAGCCGTGCTCCCTCAAGGGCTGCAGAAAGAAGCGTCTTTTCTTCTCAAGCCACCAACAACATATCAGAAAAGGAAAGAACAAGACGAAAGAAAAACAGAAAAATCAGAAGCTCATATGCACGGAACACTTTAGTGGGCGCCGGCGGCGTGACGGAATATAGGGCGCTCTCGCATTAGACTAATAAGGCCCGCGTATTCATAAACCTATACGTTATCCTTATCAGTTGTCTTCCTTATCCTTATCCTCCCTGAGACATTAAAGCACGTTAAGAGGACCTAAATTGTAACCATCGCGAAATGGTATCATAAGGCTTACTTGTAGATATTGGACTTGTTTGCTAATGAAGCGTGATAAGGGCACAGGGCAGATAAGGAAAACAAGCGATAAGGATAAGATACGTTTATGAATACGGGAATAAAAAAAAAACTCGGAGATACAGATCGAAGCTCTTAGCGGAAATATTCAATGACGAACTATGCAAACACACTAGAGAGATAGCAGTCCGCCTGGACGCGATAAGAAAGTATACATGTCGCTAAGCGCAAGTCGTCCTTTCTATATGCGGCATTGAACAAGAACATTTTTGTATGAGAAATGCGAAAAAACGGCTTTTCCTCTTTTTCCCCCTCTCTCTCTGTGTTATCGCTTGCACCCTAAATGCCGCCAAGCACCAACAAATCATTTTTAAAAGATCTAAGCGACTCCCACTGCAGTGAAAACTATAAAGAAGTGCGGAGCAGTGATTCGCCTTCGTTTCCACTGTGTTTCTGTAGTGTTTATCGTCGGCGTTTTCGAATTATTCTCAGTTAATTTGATACCATTAAGCGATTATTTACCTCAACATGCGTCTTTTATGCTACATTACCAATATGATTTATTTTAATCGTTCTCGCTCGGTTTTGGTCAGCTACATTATAGCATGTCTCCGCCGTCGTTCAACTGTTGTTTTCCGCGCTTAAGCACATGATATCACAGGAGACATCGACAGCAAGGGCTCCCTATAGGCGCCTCGCACTTGAAAGTGGAACTGAGAATAGCGCTGGCTGATCCCGCGACAGTACAAATTCGGAATAATGCTATGGAAGTACGACGACGAATAAACGAGCGATACACGAATAAATGCGTATACTCCAGGGGTCACGCACTATAACTTGGTGGCAATGCGCGCGCGTACACTAGCTGTATCATCGATGTTTCGATACGTGAACGCGCGCGAATCGAGGCATTTCAATCAGTTTATTGTGAGAGATTGTGACGCAACTCGGGAACCCTATTTCGCGCGTATAAAACGGCCATCTCAACGAATTGTCGATATGTGCACATGCGTAAGCTGCCGAGTTTCATCCGTATTCGCCGATGTGTGGTATATACAGTTCATGAACAAATAGGCAAGGTTAAAAAAAAAAGAAAATGCAGAGAGAGAAAATCACAGACAAAGCACCAAGCATAGTTTACGTTAGTTTTTGTAGCTGCCTTGACAGCATAAAAATCAAGAATTAAACATCTTTCTACCAGTTCCCCCACCAAACAAAAAAAAAAAAAAGGAAAAGGCGAATGGATAGAAGGCTCCGCTCTTTGCTAGGATAATGCCCAACAGGTAAACCTAAAAAACAAAAAGAACAACAAAAAAAGCTTAGGAGTCCTTTTTTTTTTTTTTTAATCTCATCGGCAGCAATCCCGCAATAAAGGGACAGACACGACAGCAAGCCTTTTTAGTCACTACCGCGTATGTATACATTTCGCTCACTTCCTTCTTGCATACACATGCGTGCGCGGGAAACACCGAATCGCTGTCAGCCGACGTCAACAAGAACTCATGCCTGGCCCAATAGCCAATATCAACATGTTGATGTTAAACGTGTCCACGCTGCAATCCATGAAGCGTAGTATAGTGCGCACCTCCTCAGTGTGACGCTAAAGAGAGCTTATCAGCATCATTATATAATTGGCGACGTGCACAACACCTTAAGAATGTTGCTTAGAGCCTAAATTGTCAACAGAAGCGGTAGCGACGTTGGATGCTGCGCCTGCACGAAATGAAACGCAGACAGCACTCAACACTGCGCCTCTTACACGTGAGTCATGTTGAAAGAATACAATTTGCTGTGTATAAAGATTTTTTTTTTTTTTCGTTTGAATAAGGTGCAGCTCCCAGAGTGTGCTACTCTTTGTATAGTCCGGAATAAGCGACCTGTAAGTGACGCACTGATGCTTGATGACTGCTGGCATTCCATTCTTAACAGCACCAAACGTCCTCGAGAACTTCGCAATTGCATGAGCGACACGCTAAGACGCAGAACAGGATGCGGCAAGTTACACCGGCATATCGATGACCGCTCGAAAATGTCAGCGGCCGAGACGAGTTCTAAAGAAAGCAAAAAAAAAAAAAAAAAGGCTCGTTTCGATGCGCGAACGGTTCGGTTCAAGAGAGGCGGCTGTCAATTCCCGCCAAATGCGCACGGCTCGAAAAGAAATTGCATACAATACTGAATAAGTATCGGCTCTGATCCAGGTATGCGCATCTGTCTTGTCATGTTCCGTTGCCGAGAGCAACTGGTAACCGTCTAATCAACCAGCTATTAATTACCTGCAAGTGTTGCAGGCGGTCACGCAAAATCTGAGGCTCCCACAGGATGAGCTTCACGTTGTTCTTGCGTTTCTGCTTCTCAAGCGTTTTTTTTTTTCTTTCTGTTTTCCAAAATCGAAACCACCACTTTTCCGAGAACACAAGGAACTCGTGCCGATCAATGCGGCCCTTCGCCATGCGCGCAAATCACGAAACCGAAACAACCCAAAAGCGAACAACCGTCGCGCACTCACCCTTTCGTGAAGCGATCGCAAGTCGTTGGTGATGATCTGCGGCCTCGGCGGCGGCGGCTCTTCGTCCGAGTCGCACTCCTCCTCGTGCTCGAGCTCGGCGTCGATCTCCTGCTCGAACTGCACGAGCAGCGGCGCGAGCATGCCGAGACGCGCGCCCCGGCGGGCCACCTCGAGCAGGCACAGTATGAAGCTGCGTTCATTCTTTCGCATCACCAGGTCCTCGGTCTCGAACAACAGGCACTCCTTGATGTCGAGCGCGCGGCAGAACGCGATGAAGTTGGACACATTGTCGCGCGCCTGGAAAGTGCCGCGCTGCACGTCGGCGCGGTACACAACGTCGCGGTCGGGCAGCTTGAGCGCGGCCAGCCGGCCCTCGCGTCGAGCGGCCTCGAGCACCTTGTTCGCGTGCCGGCACAACGTCACGCCGTCGTCGAGCGACTCGAGAAACGTCTCGGGCGTCAACTTGAGGCCGTACAGCGTGTTCATCCACTCGGCCAGGTCCTCTTTCATGGCCCACAGGTACTCCTCGCTCGACTTGAAAGGCCGCAGCGGCCTGATCTCGAGCCGCACGGCTCCGAGCTCGTACGCCGCCGAACACATGACTTCGGGTATACCGTCGGTTCGGCCGGCTGGCCGCCTCGGTTAGACGAAGTAGAAGAAGGCACTCACTAGGCGCGTAAAAAAGCACGCGCGCACGTCACCACACCACTCGCAGCACCAGCTTTACGGTAAAGCCCCCCGCGGGCTCCTTCGGAACACTTCGCGCCGGTGGTCGAGGAGGCGAAAGCTGCCGCCGTCGTCGTCGTCGTGTTGTAGTACGCGCGCTGCACGCCCGCTAGAGCACCGCCCCGTCCATCTCACTCGTAGCGCGGTCGGTCCGCTTTTCACTCTCGACGCTCGACAGCAGTCCACACGGGAGCACGCCAAACGGTTCTCCTGCGGCACTAGGTCACGTGGCCGGCGCGCGGGGGATGAGCGGCTCGCAATGCTGGCGTCATCTGTCGGAAGGTGGCGGAGACGGGCCGCTGTGGTTTTTTTCTTCCTCCCCCGGCGATGCGGCCTCTGACAAGAGAGGAGAAACAGTCACGAAATGATAATTAGCGTCATGTAAGAAGGCGTGAATGGAAGACGGATATTGGAAAAGCGCTGCGTCTTATTCCGAAATGAAAAGTTTGCGCTTTTCGTCAACGGAATGAACGAACCAGCCCAACGACACATCTCAATATAATTAGCGCTGCGGGAGTAAGAGTAGTTATAAATAATTCATCAATCGTACAGAGCCTCCAATTGAGGTAGGTTAATTCTATCCGTTTTTCGCGTGTGTCCAATCAAGTAAATTGAGCGACAGAAGCATTCACCTCAGACAGCGCCCAGTGACGAGGTGGAGGACGTAAAAGTGCCTTTGGAACCGCAACTCGAGTGTCTCATTAGCGGTAGCAGTTCGCATTTGCTTAATTGAGTCGATCCGGCTGAGTCTTCGTAATTTCTCTCACGGTGAATGTGTCCGATTCATGCAGGGGAAAACGCTGTCGGACGCCTCAGCACCAGCGCGAAGGGATATCCAATGGAAGAGAGCGAAGACAGCCACTGCCACACCGCCGATTCAAATCGGATTGGTAATGATGATTAAGGTGATTACGACGGCGACGATTATTGTGATGATGATGAGTGTGAAAAGCGGTAACGATCACACACACGTTGTTCAGTGCTCATAGTGAACTAAAGGTCTAAAAAAAAAAAAAAAAGACGGCGAACTTGAATACTAAACGATAACTGTGCTTTATTTTATTGTCTCCTCTGTAGATTGTGTCATCGAGATTCCATTGTGGCATACTGCAGAAGAGACCTCTCTGATTCGGCGAACAGCAAGTTGCCCAGTTTACCGCTATTACTCGCTGATGTTTCCGGCTTGGCATCAGCGGTACAGTGAACGAGTACCATGCCTACTCTGATATGTCGCCACGCGTGTACGTATATAGCGTAATCCATGAGGCGAATGCTTATGCAGCTTGGCTTCGAGGCTTGCACATTTACAAGAATCTCAGTTTGACTATTGAATGAATGTGTCTTTTCAATATCAACGCGTCGTGTCTTCCAAGACAACCTTGTACAGAATTTGTCTCGAATAAAAGAAGCCAAATGAAACGCCGATGAGCCCCGCCAGGGTGATATAGTTGCTATGGCACTTTGGTGCCGATCCGAAGGTCGTGGGATCGAAGCCCAGCCGCGGCGGCTGCGTTTGGATTTAGGCGAAATGTTGAGGCCCGTGTACTATATGCGATGTCAGTGCACATTAGAAGAGCAGTAAAACGGCAAGTTGGGCTAGTTGGTTGGGATTCATTTTTTTTTTTTTTCACTTGGTTGCAGCGCAACATACACGAGGACAAAGAAGGAAACGAACAACACGGCGCTGTGTTGTTCGTTTCCTTCTTTGTCCTCGTGTATGTTGCGCTGCAACCAAGTGAAAAAATGAATCACATTAGAAGAGCCTCAGGTGGTCTAAACTTCCGGAGCCCTCCACTACGGCGTATCTCATAATCATGTCGTGGTTTGGGGACGTAAAACCCCAGAAATCAATCAATCAATCAATCAATCAATCAATCAATCAAAAAATCAATCAAACAAACGTGTACACGTTAGAACTATGCGATGGAAAATGCCAGTAATAACCGGCGATCAAGTGTATACATAAGGGAGACAACAAGGTTAACAAAGACGAAGTGCTGTTAGCTTCCCTCAAAATACCAACTAAAAGTTAAGCATCCTCCGATGGGTATGCGCCATGCATGAGGGAACATCATCATCTTCATCATCATCATTATAACTCTCCTTTGTTGCCCGTGTTTTACATGCTGATGGCGCTTTCGCGAACACCTTTAGCCTTACATCCCTCACCGGATACAAAAGGTGACCGGCGTCGTCAGCGTCAACACCATCGAGTGGTACCCAAAAAATCTCATGACGTCGAATAACGCCGTCTCGTTCACTTATATGTGTCCCAAAATTGGCATGGCAGTGTACGAATGTATGGCTGTATAACATGACTGGCAAGATACCACGTCAATAACGCGACACGCTCCTCGTTAATTTCGTTGAGATTTCCGATAATGCAATCACGTGAGGCGCGTACCTGCTTCGAAAGGAGCTCTCGAGCTAAGTCGGTGTTCGCCTAATATTTCTTGTAGCGTCGCTAAATCTGTAAAGGAGGAAACAAAAGGGGCAGAAGAAACAAAGAACTCTCCCAGGCGGCGTCGGCACTGGGAATCCAAGAGACTTCCCTGCTGATTCTACTAGAATTATATTCTTTAGACAGAATGCCATAGTTCTTTACCTTTAGGTACATTTTATGCATTTCATAACCGACAATGTAAACACAATTTGACTCTTTTATGATCACTACCCTATAAAGAATTCAAAATCACCACTCTCTCTTCATTTGTTTACAAACTATCTGGTGAGCTCTCTCTTTCTACTTCATCTCTCTCTTTTTCTTTTGTTTTCGTCTTTTTTTTTTTCGTTTTACTCCTACCTTTCTCCTGTTGTGCCGTGCGATTCATGGCCGATCCCCCATTGTGGGTTGCGCCAGACATGCGGGTCAAAATAAAACAAAATAAAACAAAACAAATGTCCATGACCGAATTCTTCGGCCAGGAGGTATGGAGGTATGCGCCACGGTGATTGAACGTTGACTTTTTCAGCCTATGTCAAATTTCATTCACGTGATGTCAAATGAACTTACAGATAAATTAAAGCCATACCCGTCAGAAATCTTTATTTACGGTGCTCTCTTTAATGAAAGTGGACAGCAGTAGTAAAGACTTTTGACGTTCAGTCACCTGTGGCGCATATTCGTATACCCATGGCCGAAGAATGCAGGTATGGACATTCATTTTGTTTTGACCTGGAACTCTGCCATTATACCAAGTCTAATGACACACCGTTCCGGAAAAGCGTTAAATGAAATTCCACATATTCAGGAGATTACACACATAATGAGAGAAGGAAAACACGTTCCTACTTGTACAGTAAGTGCTTCTCAGATGAAGGAACTCAAAGCTGAGGAGTACCGGTTCGTCTGCCGTGCTCTATGTACATCCTACTTGTCGCACTTGTTCTCATTCTTGGACTTCGGGCGCGTCTTGCCACGTAGGCGGGCGAGTGAGATATGGAGGCCGAGGACGGGTCCTCGACGAATACCGGTCAAGTGCGCTTCTCAGAATGGTGGCCGAGGTGTCTGCATGCATACTTTACCTTGGCCAAAGGGGCATCCGGAGTTCCGTGTGAACGCCGCTCCCGCCTACACCGCGAGATAGCTTGTCATTCCTTCCGAGCCCCTCGTTTGTGGAGGCAGGAACGAAAGCAGGCCTTCACGAGCCGTCGACGAAAACTCGTGTTTCTTTCTTGCTTGCTTTCTTCTCAGTATCAAAGACAGGTGATGAAGAGGGGTGCGAACAGGGTGCGTCCTACATTCATCTTGACATGTGCTCACTGGAGCGATAAATCGGTTGGCTTTCCTCTCCATGTAATGTCGCGAGTTATGCAGCATGAGTTCGATATTCAAGTGGCTCATGGTAATCGGGTGACTATGGAACGGTCATTTCCGTACCGCAGCTACCTTGTCCTGTTATGTGTTTCTCTTTTCCTTTCGTTGCTATCGAAGCGCTGTCGACCAGGAGCCAGTCTACAGCACAACAGTGAGTGATGGTGTTTGACCATTGGAAAGGGCACCGTAAGGTCCACATTAATATTGTACATGACATCAGTTGTACGAACGGCCGTAAACGACGGGGGGATTCATGAAAGAGAGAATTGTCATTCCCTCAGTATGAGCACGAAGTTTAGAGGAGATCGATACGGGTCTCTGAATATGAACACTTCCAAAGTGGTGAAAGATTTTTTTTTAAAGAGCACAAATTTTTCTTTAACACAGTAAGCTTTCTTTCTGTAAGAATATATATGGATTTCATCTCAGCCTCTTGCTTTAACTGGGTGGATGTCCCAACGACATAAAGGTTCAGGGGGAGATCAAGGCATCAACGGAAAATAGGCGAACATGTACACATGTTCGAGACGTTGGCTTCATCTACACTGCAGTGTAGATGAAGCCAACGTTCCGATATAAAGTCCACGTGGTTCCTAATTTCTCCATTTCATTAAAGTCATCTACATATCAACATTCACATTCTGAAGCACGAAGTAGTGCGGGGAGGCCTTATGCATGGCGGATGACTTGCAAACCATGTGAAGAACAGAAGAAGTATCAGGAGATCGGCGCACCTTTGGAGCGGTGAACTTCGATTAACAGTGCCGGCTGGCATTGGGGGTCGTCGAAGTAGCCAAAACCTCACAGCATATTGCACTGAAGACACCACGCTATTATATTTTACAAATAACGGTGTTTACTCGTCCTCCCTCCCTCCCTCCCTCCCTCTCGTGAGCCAGCGAAAAGACAGAAACGAAATAGCAGTCCTGGACAAGGCGCAGTAGCTTTGCTCGAACATGAGTGACCACAAGGAAATCCTACCCGGTTTGCCACAGTATAGTGGCGGACTACATAGGATGATAGTGGAGGATCTATCTCGGCTGCAGTAGCTAAGCGCGCACTGTCAATAAATATAATCAAGGTGAACCAACGTCCCGATCGAGTCTTACTGACTATTTCTCAGGGCCAGAGTTGTCACGCCTTTTAAGTAACAGAACTGCGTTCAGGATTGAAATATTTAAGACATCAGTTTATGGAACAACAAGCCCCAAAGTATGATGAGTTCTTTCAAAAGGAATGTAACTGCCGCCAATGTTTCCACGAGGGAACCTGGCTTAGTAAGGCCCCTGACGAAGATCAGTCCGCTCTCCGAAACGTTGGCTACAGCACCATTCCTTGTACGACGACTTCGCGTCACCATACTGAAAAGATATGCGAACGACGAACACAAATTGTCAGGACCGCGAAAATATATCCGTTCATGGTCTTCCAAAGGTTATCTCCATTTAAAGGCAAACGAAGCCGGCGCTGCTAATGTCCTCACACTGATCGTTTCCCTTCCCTGTGTAGAAGAAGAAGGCTCTAGAAAACACGCCCACATTGACAAATGGCAGACTGCCTGACACGCACGTGTTTTCCACGCCTCGGCACTGATACGCGCAACGTTCCACAGAGGCGCCTCTATACATTCCGAAGGGACAACAATAATGTTTCGTGCAGGCCCAAAGCATGCGCGAGCGGCTGCGAGAGCTACAAGGGCGTCACCCACACGACCGCAGCGTTGCCGACGCGAGGACGTCGGTTATTATCATTATTTTTTGCTTCCCTAAGCGCGCGCACAAGACAGGCGTGCACACAGACATCGCTTGAAATTACACCGCGGAATCACGTGTCGAGGTCCCTCTCTGTCTGCCGTGTCAATGTTGTCCCTACACGCGCACAAACACGGCGCGCTCATTTAGCGGCGCAACCGGACCACGCCGTCGTGAGGACAGGCGTCTATACGACGGCGGGACATAGCGGTTCTTTCTACGGGACAGCAGCCGTCATCCGCTGGGAGCCTTCTCGGCCCATGACGAGCTATGCATCACGCGCGGGTTATAATTCCTGTCTCTTCCTCTCCTCCTCGTGCAATCTCCTCGACAGTTCACACGTGCGTTCACACTGGCGCAAAGCGAAAGCGAAATTCGCGACGTAAACAAAATCGCGTTTTCGCACGGGCGAAAGCGAAACGCACGAATAAGCTCGCCGTCGTCTCCTCTCTGTCTCAACGGCCAGCCGGGGTGCTCTGACGTGAGAATTCTCTTCTTCTTCTCGAGAAAGAGATGAACAGTGTGTGACAGCAGCGGCAGCCGTTGCATGGAAAGCAACGGTGCTAGCGTCGTCGGGTCAAGCGAGTGCCGGCGATTTCACGCCTTTGGCGGCCATCTTTTCGTCGTTTCCCTCCAACACCGTCGCACGGCCGTCAAGCGTCGTGTCCACGCTGTTCGCTCGCTTCAATCTGCCTAAATTCACTTCTCCTTTTTTTTTTGTTTTCGCGTCTTTCCATCGTTTCTTTAGTTTTATTTCGACTTCTTCGCGTTCTCGTACAGACCCCTCTCCCGCCTCCCGGCAAGGACGTCGGAATATTTATTCTCTGACTCACGGAAGAATGGCGTATGTTCGCTCCCTTCCCGAAGGCAAGGCACGATGTCGACCGGTCAGGGCAATCCCGCCACACGCGTGTACTACATACAAACAAACGCAAACGCAGGCATACACTGAGAGCTGCGAGCGACGGCAATTGTTGGCGATAGAAGACGAGGTCTTTTGAGCGATCGCCGAAACGAAAAGGCCGGCCGGCCGCCGTGGCAATCGGCTGGGGAATTTCGCGTTGTTTAAGCGACGTCGCACTATCGATAGGCCGCGTGCTTGTGGGATGCGGAAGGAGGGAGGAACTGGAAGTGTGTTTGCCTTCCAGTCGCTTGACAGACAGATCAGCGCGACCTTCTGTCAAGAGTTATGGGCGAGGCGAAGAGAACATTTACATTCGAACTGCCTTTCCGCGGAGAGGGGAAAACGAACTTATTTGCCGTGACTTAGGAAAGCGGCTTGAGACGAATAAGGGTTGGAGAAGATAGCAAGAAAAGGCAGGAGGGTTAACCAGACTTTGTCATGTTTGCTTCCCTACTTGTAAGGAAAGAGATAAGGAGCAGGAGAGAGAGATAGGATGGCATGAGTCTAAATTATTTAGAAGCCCGGTGCAGGATATGTACAACCGCGCACTTGAGCAGTCGTTTTCAAAGATCGCATGGACAGAGCGAGCGAGATGCTTGAGTTTAGAAAAGACGATTACGTTCGCAACCCGTGAGTGATCACTGCACAGTGTACAGATGGGGTAGATACACTACACAAGAGAGTTAAAGATAAGAAACGGGAGAGGTCACCTCCTTGGATGTGTACACATTACAACACCAAGTGCCTGGTGGCATACCGTGCAAGCACAGAAGACGCAGCTATATCGCAGTCCGAAAGACCTCCTAACACTTACAGTATAAAACTGTCGGTTCTATACCGAGGCCCCAGGATGCAAGTGCACACGAGTACTATTAACGCATGGAATACCAACTTAAAGGTGAAAAAAGGGGGACACCAACCAAATTATAATCATCAAAAGTAAAATTTACTCCTAAAGATGACAAAAAAACCCGACGTTTCGGGTCCCACTCGGGCCCTTCTTCAGGGGTGATTGGAGGGCACCAGATAGCAGCAGTGCTTATAAGGCCTTCTTTTTCTTGTTTCTTTTTTCTTTTTCTTCTTCTTTCTTCCTTCCTTTCTCACTTTCTCTTTTTTTTTTTCCGGTTCTTCAAACCGAGGGGGTCATGCTAGTGTTGAACCAGGTGCCGGAGTCCGCTAAAATAGACACTCGGCATTGCACCTGCGGACCGGTCCACGTTACCAGTGGCCATGCTTCTTAACGAGAAGCTGTTTACGAATGATCGAGCCTTTGCCGTATTCGTAGTAATGTACAATTAGCATTCTATACCATCAGCAATTTCGAACTCGCACAGGGGACACCAAATTCGCGTTGGTGACGTCGTGCAGGTACCTCCGGCGCTAGTTCACTCTATATCTCTGGAATCATCAACACCATCATTATGAAACGATCTTCTTCAACTTCTCCGTCATCATTATTACGAAGCGCGGCCTCGTGAAGCAGTTTTCTCGTATCGTGCCATACGAGAAAACCATATGGCTCTTCGTTATACCTGATGGCCCGATATCTTGGCCAGATCCCCAAGCGTTTACAATGGCCTCCAAGAAGGTTGCTCCTCCGGCTTACGCTGTCACTGCCCTGCGATTCCGCGCAGGCCTGTTCTTTTTTTTTTTTTTTTTTTGCGCTACCGTGTTTGTGTCAAGAATGCACCAACTAGCCCTAAACAAGAGTGTTACTGCAGCGTACGTTTCATCGTACCGCCATGCGACATCGACATGTGCGAACGCAGCTAGCAATGTGGAAACGACGATCGCCTCATGTTCTACTTTATATGGCTGTTCTCGCAACCTTCGTCGCCCAACGGGACAACTATACCGAAGGTGACGGAAGAAGATCAAAGGCATAGCACCCTCGAGGATCGGACAGAACGGAAGATGGGGATACCATACGGCTCTCTTTGAGGCTCTGCTCGTTTTTCCGAAGCATCATCCGCATAAATGTCCGCCTCCGTAGTCCGACACTGGCTATGCTTCTGTTCTCATTATCAATATATAATTATCGATCCCTACTTAGGGTAAACAGCTGTTCTTTTCCTCTAAACATGTGATTCTTCAATACTAGTACATTTACCAACACGTCCGTTCGTGAGACTGTCCAAATGCTCGTGCATCTACACCCTCCTAACGTCTCTTCTACCGTTTTTTGGTTTGTTAGATACAGATTAACAAATAAAATTCATTGATAGATCTGGGCAATGCAATAGGAATTAGATGTGGTATACTATTTTCTGCTTATTCTGCGTACTTATAGTGCGAACCGGTCGTGTTGCATTATACTGCACTAAAAATGTTACACTGCTCTGGTTTTGCCCATCGTGTACGAATTGAAGTTCAAAAAACATTTTTTGATCTAACCAATTCGACATTTATCAGTAATTGTATGGCATTTTTTCTTGGCCGTGCGAAAGAAATTCACATCATAGTCCATTATAATATCCACATCATATACATTTATTACGATTGCTCTTTTTTTTTTATTCCCTGTTTTGCCATATATAGGATTTCCTTCATATTTACTTGCACGACCGCCAACTAGCCTTTGGCTGCAGAAGCGACAAGCGCTTGTAATAATTCGAAGAAATAAGCAACTTTATTCTTTTCCGATTCCTTCATTATACAAATGTGCATGAAGCTGGCGGTTTCTCTTGCTTTGACTAACAGTGCGTTATCGGCTGCAATAACTTATAGTTCCAGCCAGCCAGCCATCACCGGCCTCCAGCCCTTCATCGACACATCTATCCAGTCGTCTCTCTGCTTATCGGGAATTCCATCCACCCATCCACAAATCAATCAGTGCAAATCACATATAACGCAATCGCCGTGTGTCCAAATACAAACGGGATTAGCGCACAAAAAGCCGCAGTCTTAGGCGTACATCATCTTCGAGGATGTAAAGAGGCATGCGTATCAGCCAAGTTGTTTTTGCTGTAAGAAAGCTATAAGCGCTTACAACCATCAATGGTACGCTTTCTGCGCCCATGCAAGCTACCGGCACACATGAAGGCTCCATCCACTGGAGCAGGCTAGTATACTGCTTCCTCACCTTTTTCCGTAAAAATGTATTATTAAGGAGAAAGTTGCAAATGGCTCATCCGAAGCCGGACGTGACCTTCCGTCCAGCGTTCCTCCACCAGTGGTGGTACCAAATCTGGTGGTATCAAAATCTACAACTCTCGTCTCATTCACTTGGTACACACCAAAATTGGCACATAATGGCACGAATGGCATCGACATGCTAGCAAGAGCCACGTTTGACTGAATGTTAAGCCGTACAGCTAATATAGATTTCGCAAACATAATGTGGAGAAAACCACTTAAGGAATAGTCGTAAGGGAGTGACCAAGTAAAGCTTCATGGGAAACGTCAAGGAATCTTCATGGTATCGCGGAATAACTTTCGCCTTAAAGTCATTATATATAGCATGTCATAGTGCATCCGCATTTTTTTTTTTTTTTCACAGCATTTCAACATGGGTGTTAAAGAATGAAGGTAAATTTTGAACTGGTTGCTAACGGCGGTGCGGGACCACCAAGCATACCATGCAGTCGGTTCTGCCTGATCATTTCGCACATAAGCAGCGCGGCAGAACTTTCGTGGGTGAAGCGATTCTGGCGTGTGCCCGCGATCGGGGGCTGCGGTTTGTGCGAGGGCGGCGGCGGCTCATGGGCGAGGCGTGGGTCACCAGCAACCGCGGCGGTGCTTGCGAAACCCCCAAGTCGGCGACAACAGGCGATTCGAAGACGTCCGAAGGCGTACCCCTTAATTGTATGTACGACAAGTTCAGGGGCCGCCGACGTTTTACAGGCAGGTTTATCGAACGCAACCAGGAGAACCACCTCTTTACGCCATATGTCGCTATGTCACGGGCGATGTAGCGCCACCTGTCATCTGTTCTGCAGAATGTTCAGAAATTGGTAACGTGCGTGGAACACTTCGGTTGAATGTGGTGCTTGTCCTTGAATATCGATAAGGAGACTGGTCGATAGCCTATAAAAGCAACAGCATGCTGAAATGCGCGTGAGGCAGATGATGCTCCCAGTAAGGTTAAGAATGGTTAGCAAGGATGTCTTCTGTCTACAACTGAGACACTCTTTGGCCCTATTATTGATACGTATTTGTAACTGCTGTGAAGAACAAGTAAAGCGAATGAATGAATGAATGAATGAATGAATGAATGAATGAATGAATGAATGAATGAATGAATGAATGAATGAATGAATGTCTACGGCAAAAAAAAAGGACTTAGGAAAATGGAAGCTTCGAGTGATGGGAAATTGTTGAACAGCGAGTGTCATGCCGAAACGTTGGCTCCAACGAATTACCGGATGCGGTAAGCACTGATTGACTGAGCAACCAACCAATCACCTGTTGCGATAAAAAAAAAAAAAAACGCCGTGCTATAAAAATAATCATCTTCCTTTTTGATATGCGACGGGTGACATCTGGGCGAAGCACTATATAGTCCTTAACTTACCAATAAGTATAACGTTGCACGCGGGCTTCCGAAATATCTTGTGAAGCACATTCATGGAGGGGCAATATGCCGTCAATGACCGATATCTCGTTTTCTCGCCATCTCTGATTCATTTCGAAGCCTACTATATGATTATGTAACTTAACCTAACATTCTAACGGCAAGTTGTACGAAATGTTAACACAAAGAGTGCCGTCGTACACTGCTGCATTGCGTGGAAATCAGCGTACAGCGATCGCTGCTCGTCCAGGACCGAACACTGATCACTCTCGGATGACGCAGAATGGGACCACTCCCACCAGCAAATAGCCGTCGGATAAAAAAAAAAGAACAAGAAGAAACGTGCAATTCACAGCGTAATACCCACGCTTGCGCATGTTGAAGTCTAAATACAGTGTGTAGAAAACCTATAGGTTAGAAAGAAATACTTAAAAGTTGAACCAGGCCTCCCCTGCTCCTCTAATGGCAGCGGAGGAACGTGTGAAGCGATTTGAACCAAGTACATCAGATTGGGCAAGTTGGTGCATTATACTGTCAGAACGCTATGGCGCAGCTCAGATTGATCATGAAGGAAAGAGATGATTTGAACCACTCCTTCGACAAACACAGATTCATTAAAACGCCGCAGAATCTCGCTTGGTTCCCGCAGTTCACTTATTATTATTATTATTATTGTTGTTGTTGTTGTTGTTGTTGTTGTTGTTGTTGTTGTTGTTGTTGTTGTTGTTGTTGTTGTTCCTCAAGCATCGTTGTGCGGATGCAATTCGAGATTTCGTTCTATATGTCTTTTCTCCCTTTAGTCCGTGTTATATCAATCCTTCCTTAATACAGCGAGAAGTCCTCGTTCCTCAACATGACTACGATAACGATGACGTTTATGATTATCAGCTTATTTATATTACTCACTGCGCGGAGATTCTTCAGCCATCGGCAACAGAGAAAGGATTGATGTGTGATGAGACTTGCATATTCATTTACCACGAGAGCATTACTCAGAAAAATGATCTAAACTCACAAACAGAGAGAACGGGTTGGGACCTATTCCATGCAACAGAATGGATTCCGCGTTTGGACTCATTGGTCACAGGTTCAGCTACCAAGGTATTGGCATTTGCTTTTACATGGCTATGAACTCCTCGGGAATTCTAAAAAATAACAATTATGAGTAAGAAATAAACACAGCTGAGAAGGAAGAGCTGGCAATTGCTGGCTATCGATTGCGAAAAGAAGTGCCCAGCTGGTACAGCTTAATAGCATAAAAAGGGTACGTGTATATAAAATGCACCAACAACAGACTGACGTGTACACATGAAATGTGCTGTCCACGTCACCAAAATGGCACGCAGCTTTGATTCATCGAACCTGGAGGAAGCGGCCGACGGTGCAAGAACGACGCAAAAAGCGCAGGCGCGATTGTTCCGTCTGATGACGCGTACAACTGAGTGTGTACGTGCGAAACCGTGAAGACGGTGAGTTAAAGGGACCTCCGAAACGCCTGGTCGATTTGCGGTCGCCTAATTGGACAGCCGTTACGTTCGCCGTCTTGACCTCCCGCGTCCCTTTTCTTGCGCTTTCTTTACCTATTGTTGTTGAATAACCGGCGTAGTGGAGCGGTTGGGGTCGTAATCTCTCTCAGAGCAGCCGTGAGTTCCCAAGCTGCCTGGAATACTTCGCTGGCCCTTCCATTGTCCACGGCAGGTATGCGCTCGGCGAAAGCGCTTTTGAAAGGTAAAGTGTGGCACTACTTTACGCAATCGATTCAGTCACAAGAAGGCTGACGCTTAGCCGTAATATCACTGTTTTTGTGTGGTTGATTGATTGATTTGTGGGGTTTAACGTCCCAAAACCAGCTCTGATTATCAGAGACGCCGTAGTGGAGGGCTCCGGAAATTTCGACCACCTGGGGTTCTTTAACGTGCACTGACATCGCACAGCACACGGGCCTCAACATTTCGCCTCCATCGAAATGCAGCCGCCGCGGCCGGGATTCGATCCCGCGACCCTAGAATCAGCAGCCGAGTACCGTAGCCACTAGACCACCATAGCGGGGCATGTGTGTGTGTGTGTGTGTGTGTGTGTGTGTGTGTGTGTGTGTGTGTGTGTGACGGTCACTCAGCAGCTATTGCGTACCGCCAGGCTGTACGACTTTTCTTTATTGATGTTTAAATAATTGAAGGAGTTGTCGCCATTCGCCAACACCTTTTCGCTTAAGTTCTAGTACCCCACATCATCTTGCTCAAAACCGCTATCACCCGTAACGCACCCTGGGTTTGGAACACACTAACCGTAGGCATATCTCGTAAACCAGACGAATCGTCCTGCCTTGTAGCAACAACCGACAGCTCAGTCGAAACTACGAAGATGAAAGCCCGCGGACGAGCCCAGAAGAATTCATGATCGATAAGAAAAAAGAAAAAGAGAGAGAGAGAGAGAGAGAGAGAGAGAGAGAGAGAGAGAGAGGAAAGAGGCCACGACCGCGCACTACTTCCAACCTCAGAGGGAGTCTCCCAACTAAGATTTAGTCATCGCATTCATCCCTTACCTGTGGCGTATATCTACAAGAAACTCCTCCCACTTGGAGTAAGGAGAACAAAGAAGACAAGATAAAAGCGGACGACGAAACGTGACATAATCCTCGGATGCACATCAGCACCGATCTCAACATTACAGCTGTGCTTGTATACAACACACGTCGCCACCCACCACCAACTGTCTTCTCAAGGGTTTCCTCCGCGCGACCACATAATAAGATCCGACGCAAGATATATACAGGTCCTTGTGCCTCTCTGGAGGCCACATATAGGTGATCACCGGCAGCGTCATCTCTATATGGGAGCATGAGCTGCAGCATTTGTGGACGACACGCGCCGAACAAGCCGCGCGACGAAGCGCACGCACGCACACACACACACACACACACACACACACACACACACACACACACACACACACACACACACACACACAAAATCCAGGTCAACAATGTGCGGCCGTTTAACCTTTGACCCCAAGCGGCGGCAGCCCGCGGGACCCGCTGCCTCAGTCCACCACCCCTCATCCTCCACGTAGTACGCGAAGCGCTCCGTCAACCCCGAAAAGACCGGGCCCGCTTGGCAAGTTGTCGACGTCGATTTGGGCGATCATCGCCTCCTCACGACCGGTGCACCTTATCGCACATCTTCGCGAAATTGGTTCGCACCGACCCCCTCCTGCCCTACAGTCGGTCAACACGTGCACTCATATACCTTGCGCTGGTGTCAGACACGTGAAGACACAGACGCAGATACAGAAATATAGCTAGAAGAACAACACCGCGCGCCGTCTAGATGCATATCGCGAAATAACAAGTGTGTGAGGAATGATCGAGGGCGTTACACAGCCGCACACTACATAGCACGATCCGTTCACGCAATCGCTGCAGAGCCAAGTGTATGCAGGTGTATGCTGAGTGTTGCGGGACTGGCCCCGGGTAGATATATGGTGGCGGACCCGGGCGATTCCGTTGGCCCAGGCCGAACGCTTTTGTACGTTGCCGCAACATTTCTTCGGTGCGCTATATGTTCCTCCGGGAACCTTGGTATTCGCTGCAGTGTTGCTATATAGTGTTTGTGTTTTTGTTCTGTTTTGTTTGTGCTCTGGGACGCTTCGTTTGTGAAACAGTTTGGCACGGCCATGGTGTCCCGCCGCTGCACGGTGCTCTTCAGAAAATGCGCCACGGAAATTACCATATCTGATAAGGAAGTGTGGTACGCTTAACAGCTTCTCTGTGATATTTACTTTATGGCCTAGCGCTGGCAGCGACCTCGCGTGGTGTGTTGGGGCAGTGAAGACGCATATCTGTAGCAGAAGGACTGGAGCCACGGGTTCTCTCGGAAAATAAAGAAACATTTGTATAAAAACAACACAGCACCAAAAACAAACATGAAGTTGACGCCGAATATACATGACCTCGAAGGGTCTTCACGGTCACGTACGCACTCGTAAATGTGTTGTACGATGTACAGTGTTCGCGGAGGACGAGTAGAACCTTATTAAAAGCAACAAGAAAAAAAGAAAGGATGTATGTAGAGATGTTCGCGGCAACCACTAAAGCTGATGTGTCGACGGTACGTTGAAAGGGTCCGTGAACTGACATGGAAAAAGCGTAGCATATGGGTACTTTTAAATTCGAAATGCATGCAGGTACAGATGTAAAAGCAATGCATATATAAACGGCTGAAAGATATTCCCACTCGACGGCAAGAATCTGTACGTCCGTTCGATAAAAAGACACACTAACGCTGCAGCCGATAGCTGACAAGTAGTGCTGACTCTGTGTCCACAAACGCTGTCGCGCTTCGTGAGCTGCATGATATTGAGTTTGTGAGGGACTCACTATATTCTACAAGTCGTTTGATAAGAGAGAACCCGGCGCATCCTGTCGAAACTTCTCGACTCTGTATACGGCGGCGCCCAAGGGCCTTTCGTACGCAGCCCTTTATTACACGAGGAGCAAGCTGCAACACTCATACGCCATCTTTCCGAGGGAAAAACAAAATCGAAACAAAGAAAACACACATCATCTGTCTACGCCTCCTGGCCACATCTTGTCCCGCTAGGTCGGACTGTCGCTTATTAGACGAGGTACGCTTGATAAAACGGCTCCACGTTTCTGCGTTTGCTTGCCAGGACGATATGCACATAGGCAAGGAACGCCCTATGTAATTCCGCTCCTTGAAGGCTTGCCAGTACTGCGCAGCATTTCTGGCACCTGGAATTTACGCAGCCGCCGTAACTGCAGTTCATTGAATGTCCTATACAGTAATCAACTGTGCAACTATAGTTCTAGGGGAGCTGCAAGCAGGATGGTCAATCTAACATGGAACGATGGGCAGCACATGCACTTGCCTAAAATCCGTTTTCGCTTAACACGGCTCTGTTGCCTTAAAAAAACAAGGTAATTTACGACAAGTTATCGCGCGTTAAAGGCAGTGATTATATGCAGCAACGATTGCAGCACACGCGCAAATACTTATTGCCTTTTACTCGAGCATAGCAAAATGTGATCGTCAAAAAATTTAGGAAATGCGGTAGCGAGAAAGCTACCCCTTCTATTGGTGCACAGATTTATGAGCAATTACAAAAATTATGCACGCCAGATATTAACCGCGTTTCCTGCTCCTACTCGTGTCAAGTAGTAATTAAAGTTTTTTTAAGTAACCAGAAGAGTCTATGTGGCGACTAGATAATCGATCGCTTACCGCTAGTGTCGTGTGGTAATGGTATGCAAAATGATGCACAGGATTTTTGACAAATTGTGGCTCAAAGCGCTGCTCAAGGCCGTAGAGTAAACGCAGTTTCGCTTAGTATTTGGTTTTGATTAAAAACACGATGTTAAACACAAAGCGGCGCTGTCTACTTGCTCGACGTGTGTCTACAAGTGTAAACTGTTACTGGTCTTCTTAAGAGGTCTCAACACCTTGCGGCGTGTTTTATACGATATATCAAAAGACAGTACTCACAAGCTATACCATTTAATTGAAACAACTACCACAATACATAGCTCGCAAAATCAGAAACGAAAGGTACGCGCCACATTTCCTTTTATGGGCCACAGTCACAACTCAGCGGCAGGTGTCGCATTCCCACTGCTTAAACAACCGGCGCTCCTATAAAGCGATAAGGTTCAGCGCTTTTCGACCTTTTCGTTTTGTGTTCATTTTCGTCAGTCCGTAACTGCGCATCCCCAAGCGTGGGACTACATGTTGTGTACACAAAGAACCGTATCGGTGAGAGCCCTTCATCAATTCGCATTCGAAAAGATTGCACACCCACGCACCTCTGGAGATGGAGCATCGCGCGGTGGAACACCCACAGCGGCGGGTGTAGATGGAGGACAGACGAAGAAGTTTCGATTAAAAACAGAGAGAAGGACACCCTCGGTACTCTGGTGTGGGGAGGGTGTCGCAAGTCTCGCAGAGTTTTTGTCGCTTCGTGTGTGGGGAGCCTGTTTACGATCGGACGTGCGCCGTCGAATAATGTATACCGGAGAACTCGAAGCCGACGCCTGCTGATCGCGCGTGTTATCTTGGGAACGATCCTTTCTGGCGATATGCGCCTTCTGCGTCGTAAAATCCGCTGCCGGTCGCTTCATATCCAACGGTGACAATGCTGGCCGGTTTAAGAAGGTTGCTTGCTTTGGCTGACGCACCTGAGCAGTTTTCAATAACATGTGTTTCCTATGTATGTACATATATGTTTACTACATACCACATGTTTATAACATATGTTTGCCGCTTAACTGAGAGCGGCAAACATATGTTATAAATATATAAACATACGCTGTAGACTCCTATAGACTCAGCTTTCGTATGAGATACGCAAGAGATGAGTGAATTTTTTTAAACGGAGAACAATTTTTCTCGTATTTGTAGGTTAGCTTGACGCAACGCCAAAAGCACCACTCTTGCGAGGAGAAGACCTTCGGCAAACTAGAAAGCGCGCGAAAACACGGGTTGCGACGCCGCTTTGAAGTTTCACACTAACACCCGTGACGTCACAGATCTTTGACGGCGTCCACTAAGGCCTCCTTAACTATTTATCCGCAGGGAAGACATACACTGTGTTCTAAAGGAGTCAGAGACTCACACAGGAGGCGTCGGAACATTTGATGGAGGGAATTTGGCGAGAATACGAAAAAAAAAAAAAAAAGGAATTGGCCTTCTGACAAAACTGAAACTTCGACATTCATGTTCTCTATTAACACTAAAATATAAAATGGCGAAATTAACGACAATCAAGTTCCCGAAACATAAATTATCACTCTAAACGACTTCAGATTTTCACCCTAGTGTCCCTGTGAAGACGACCGATTCGCTGACGATTCCTGATGGCACCGTCAGCGACTCAGTGACAGGACATGAACCTCTCAGATCTGGTTATGCAAGTTTTCTTTTCTCTTCCAGCTCACCTGTGCTCTGCATTCCATCTAATCGTCTCGTGCATGGACGGCCTCGTTTCCCTTTACTTTCCACTTTGGCTAGCAGTGTTAGAATGATAAATTGAACAGTTTAGCCAAATGGGATGCAATTACTGAAACAACTAGTGGCACAAACCTCTTATGCGATTACGCATCTTTCTTTCCTGCTCATCTGCCCAGTCTCAATTCGTGCCTCCATAAGACGGAGATAACGTTAGTCGTATTTTGCAAGAATCGCGCGCCACGGGTCTTCAGTAAGAGATAAATGAGAGCAACGTTTTCTTTTCTGAGGCGTTGGGCTATTATGATAATAGGTGTCAATGTTGGTAATATTCAACGGAGCAGAGTAAACGGCCATTACAGTATTGATTTTATTTAGGCAATGTAGCGCAAAAAAAGAAAAAAACCGAACGATCACTGAAAAAAAAAAAAAAAACGATGTGAGCAGCAAAGCGCACTCTTTCGTCTACTTACGCTCTTTCTGTCTACTTCGTGTCTTCTTTTTTTTTTTTTTTCGTGATCGTCCGTTCTTTTGCGCAATATTTCCTAAGACATGCACCAAATTTCCCAGCAAGAAGTGCTTCTAAGATGCAGTATTTCGATGGCATAAAGCATACACGAACACGTAGATTTAGCCGTTTAAGATATCCGTTATTACAGGGGCAGGGAACGTTTCTCGTGTTTGATTGCTCATTATCATATGTAAATCAATAAATCAACTAATTAGTTTTATTCTCGGCAGCGACGAGGCGTGATGAACAAAGGTGAACGGAGGCTGAAGGTCTTCATTCGAGTTCCAGTCCGAGAAAGAGACGTCTAGCATTTTGGCAGCGTGCATATACGGTGTCATCACACGAGAGATATACCACCAGCGTGGAGAATCGAATCGCCCAATGAGTGCGCGATCGTGGGTGGTATTCGCGTCCTCGCGTCGACAGCGCGTGGGATTTCCGGGCGCGCCGTGAAGACGGAGTGCGTCGTTTTCGTCGAAGTCGCTGCTGCCATGCGCGCGTGTACATGCGTACTGCTGTGTACTCTGCCGTAGCTATAGGACGACAACGCCAGCGACAGATCACGAGACCCGGTGGGCGTCGCCGCGTCGCTGCCGTTGCGCCAGCGTTACACCACGCACGCTGGGAGCGCGTACGCATGCGCAGTTGAACAGGGTCTGTACGTCATTGAAACTAGCTGACCTCGTTACCGCGTATAGCCCATTGTAAGGGATGCGCAATAAAACTGTACACGCGAGCAAAATAGATAGCTTTAGCGTGGCCCGTGTTGCTGTAAAAACATTGGTTTTTGTGTAATATTGCGTTACATGTGATCGCGGTGACACCTTGAGGAACTTTGTGCTCGTGCGCAAAAAGAGTCCTCACTGAAAGAAAACGTTTTAAAAAATCAATAGTTCATGATTACGGTGCTGACAAGAACGCAAAACAAGCAGAGAAGTAAAATGCATTTGGTTAAAGGGGTTAAAGGTAGGGGTTGTGTGTTTGCCTGGGTGACATGCGTACCGCCAGATGGCGCCACAAACCGAACCGGTCACGTTTACGGCTCCAGTAACCCGCAAAGCGCTCTGTAACAACGACTCGAATACAGAATAATGGACAAAAGGCATAAGATTCCGTGAAACTTCTTCCGAGAATACTGTCTGACTGTTCCGGCAATACTGGTGACTGTCTTCTGCCGTGGCTGAAGACACTCACCAAACGTTCCGTTTACTAGAGGAACATAGATGGTTAAAGATGATGAAAACTGATACCACTTTATTGAAAATTGGAAGTGTTGTCATTCCGAAATGTCTGACATGATATTCAGGACCGGATGCAATCAGGATGCAAGATGAGACAAAGGAGTGTCGAAATGCAGCATGGGCACATCATCGAACATTCAAAGTGACGTCAGCTGCACGGATTACTTATAGCAAGACTCGTGTCCGCGAGGAATAACGATGCGACACGTCTCTTAATCGACACCACCGTGCGGCCGTAACAGTTGTTGAACCGTAGGCGCTCGCGCACTTTGTGCTAGCGGTGTGTCCTGGTGACAGCCTGGTGCCCTGGTAGCGGTGTGCCCTGGCTGCATGCTTGAACGTGCAAGCAGGCCCCGGAAGGCTCTACATTCCAAAAATCGCCGCAGATGGCGTAAAAATCAACCGCGGCGCGTTCCGGCTTCATGCGCTGGGAGTGGATGTACTGACCCCTCTCTACACTCAAGCTATTTCTATGGAAAGGCGATCACGTGACTGGAGGCCGCCATTCGCGCTATTGCACTTTTTACGTAGGGGCGCCCTCGTCGGGGCCAAATTTCAGGGCAAAATATTCTTAATGCAGACGAAGACTGCGTTTTGGCATAGTATTACATATAATAAAATAACACTACTCATTACACAGTGCTTTTTGCGAGATATTCTGTCACCTGTCTTTTATTAACCGATTTTTGTTTTCGCTGACTCCTTCAATGTGAACAGCGCATCGACATCAGCATTTTTCCATTCGAAATATGCGGCGGTAGGTATGCAACGGTTCACGGCTTCCGGCGGTTCTGGTAACTCGTGCTATTTTGTCTCGTTCTAAATATTCCGTGAAAATTAGAAAGTATACTCTTTTAATCGCTGCTTCCTACCGGCAGAATACGTTAGAACGTGCTTATTTTGGGCAGTTTAAACGCTTCCGCGGAGCGTAGTCAGCGGCCTGCAGTGGAACGAAGCCACCGTTGAAATTCCGGCAGTACGAACACTCGTTTCAAGGCTCGAGCACGTACGCACCGGTGAGTATGAACCCATTGCTTCTGTTTGTTAGCGTTGGTTATGCGTTTCAAACGGCAACGACAGACTATAATTGTAAACATTCCGGGGTGTCATGCTCTACGAGCGAAGAAGCAAGATTTCGTTTGGGCGACGCGGCTTCCCCGAGGGCCGAGTTTTGAGAGAACAGAAATGCATTCTGGAAATTTATTGCTTGGCAACGGACACTGTATCTACACAAAGGCGGCAACAGCGATAGATGGGGTTACATGGAATACACTGCGCCTGTCCGTACGTACGAGTTTGCAAGAGCCGCATGTCAAAAGCAAAGTTAGAGGTGTTTACTTGGACGGTGTCTTTTGAACATTATTTAGCAACAGTCTTTTTTCTTGAATACATTTAGTGTGCAGTGCTCACAGAATGAAATGCAGCACGTGAACACTGATCGGTGCCAAATGCGCGGCTACTCGATATAACCATGGCATGTCACTTGGAATGGCGGTTCGATGGGTCACAAACTGATGAAGGTAGAAACAAAGTATGTGCGTGAGGTAACCCAAAATTTTGGCGCTTCGATCCATGAGTGCTGTGCATAATTCGAGTGTACTTTTGGTTTATTGTAAGAAACCAGCATGTTATACAGGGATGTGCTTGCGTTTTTATTTTTTGACAGTCTCCTGGACCTCTCTGCCAAACCCAGTCATCCATATCCCACATGGTCGCATTGCATCACAATGGGCGAGGCACTTGCTACCTGACACGACTAAAGAAGCTCCTTCCAGCACTGCAACAACCTTTATAAGGTATGTTTCCCTGTATGTGCAACAAATCCCAGTTTAATTAATTTCTATGTATAATTTTGCAAAATCATGCTTCACACATCATGCTTCTCAGTCACTGATTATTTCATGACTTGTTTCTTTTCAGGAATGCCGTGCAACGACAGGATAACTGCCCTCGAAAGTAGACTCTGCAAACACGGTGAAATATTTGGATGTCTACAGCAGTTCATCTTGGACCCCGTGCCTCTGATGCTGTCTGTACTTATCGACGGCTCATCAGCCATCTTCTGGAGGTGTACTGATGGTCGTTCACAAGTATTAGCTGTCTAATCTTCTATATATTATACAGTGCACTAATGTTTTAACGTGACCTCTGTATATGAGTTTTATCATGTCATGCGACAACACATGTTCCAGCCGTGTTGGCTGCATTTTGGTGAGATGAAATGCAGGAAGACGCATGTACTTGGACTGTGCATAAGGAGGCCCGTGTGATAAAATTTAATCTGGAGTCTCCCACTATGACGTGTTTCATAATCGTACCCTGGTTATAATCATAAAACCCCAGAAATTTGCAGGTTCAATGCCGGCTGTCACATTTTTGACAGGTGAAAATACTAGAGGCCCAAGCACTATGCATTCTCACAGCATGTTGAAAAACCCCAAGTGGTCAATATTTCTTGAACCCTCCACTGCAGCATGCCTCAATCATATCATGGTTGTGACACGTGAAAACCGCAAGCAAACACCAGAAATTGTTAGTTATAACAGAAATGAAGATGAGGGCAGTGGGTGGATACGAGTACTTCCAACATTTTTTACTACCTTGTGAGACAATCTACGAAGTGTGATTTCTTCTTGTCATAATTAGCTGCATTCAAATCATAAAGCTGAGAAACAAAATAGGCCGAAGCTTTAGAAGGCGGCATGTGTTCAGCCGGATCTTGTAAAATTATTCACAGCCAAAAAACAAATGGTAAATGCGATGAGCACTACTTGCAGTGAAAGAAGCATGTTAACGACCTCATAAGCCGACTTGTGTTCGTAGGATACCCCGTCTTTTTTTATAGAAAAGCAGAATAATTTGTTTAAGCTATCTACTTCTGCTATCAGCAACTAAATTAACATGCCCTCTTTGTAGTGCCTGCCTTTGTCAGTTCAAATGATTTATAGAGTCAATGGAACAAAGTCGAGGAAATTGAGAAGCTAGTGGAAGCACACATGAATTTGATGTACGCACAATGACATTAAGAAATTGAAAGCTGCAGCTCCTAAAACTTCCAGGGAAAGCAGGTATTTGTATTGTTTGAAGCATAAATTTAATGAAAAATGAATTACGCAGTAACAAAAAACGCATGGAAAATACATGACCTTTATTGCTCCATCACTGGCACAAATTCACACGATGCCCGTACTGAAGTGCACAATTTTGTCGACAAAGATTCAGCATCCGCGATGGCCTAGGTGCATTAACTTAGCAATACCACTTTGCTCTTTCCTCGCCATGTCGCCGATTACGCACCCCGCACTTATATTGTCACGTGACACACAAGAGACTGTGATAACAGAGACCGCACCGACAGGTAGGCAAGAACTGCTAGCTGAGCAAGATGGCTCCGACTGGGGCGCGCGCTGGGCCAAAAGCAACTTCTTCCTTTTCTTTCTTTGTGTCCATGCTGGCTCGCGCCCGCCGCGCATGTCCCGGTGGCAATATGAAGATCGGGACTACCTCGAAAACGCCTGCATAGCTGCTAGGAAACAGTAACGACAGGATAAAACGCTTGTCTGAGTGCTATGTGCCAGAATAAAACGGCGCTGAACAATGAAATTCTGTGTATGGAGAAAGTGAATGCCTCTGCCTTCAGTCTCTCCGTACATATGTGCCAGTGTTCAGCGCGGTTATAGAAGAGTTGAAGCGCATTCAGCATGCATGATAGGCTTCATTTGGAGTTGACTGCAAATTGTTAGCTCATGTATGCACTGTCATTGCTTGTACCAGCGTTGGAACTCTTAATAAACGATGCAAACCTTACTTGATTGACGCTGTTTTTGCCAGTCGAGGCCTGTTCGGGCACCTGGCGATAAGCTACACATTAGTTGTGTACGAAATGCGGAACATGAAAGTGCTACTAACTCCCCGTGTTTTGTTTTTCCTCTTTGCTGGATCCGCAGCTCCCATACGCGTTCGAAACGCGAAGCAAGAAAAGTTGCTCCGCGGTTCGAAAGCGCATGGAAGCCGCGGCGGCCGCGGATCCAGCGAAGAGAAAAAACAAAACACGGAGAGCTAGTAGTGCAACCCGCTCAAAGCGAGCAAAAAAGCAAATTTTATAATGATGATGATAGTACAGGTTGCGCCATCTTTGCTCGCGCTATTGCAGTTCACTACGCCACCGCTACTCTTATTTTCGTTCCACTGCCAAAGGTACAGTTTCCGTTCTCTAAAGTTGGTATAAGTGTTCTGTGGTGCAAGTGTCTTAACGGCGGCGCTGTTCAAAGCCGAGGCTGCGCCAAGCATCGGATGATCTCGTTGTCAATCAGGAGCGAAAAGAGGACCCGCTCTTGCACTCAGCCCACTGCTATACATGATAGGGGTTATGCGATATATAGTCAGTGCGCGATAAAGCGTAGAAAGGGTTTAGCTCGCAGTTGCGGGTTCGATGCCCGCAGCTGCACCTCCGTAGCGCAAGTGCAAAGAATGAAAGAAAGAGTGTATGGCTGCATGGAGAAGGGTCAGGTGCACGCGGTCACAATGATGAAAGATGTAGTATCGAGACACCGCCAGGTGATAAAGGACATAACGTTCTCGAGGAGTACAGATGTGTGACTAACGTGATAGGTCACGACATCAATAACTTGACGCCCTTGCCAGTTACGTCACGATTAAGGATAAAAGCCTCAGCTTGACTGCTTCGACGGCTGTCACGGCGTAGAACTGGCTTGAATTTATTTTTTGTTCGTTTTTTTTTTCTTCTGGTGACTGGTTCATAGCGGTGCGCGACGCCTAGCTTCGCGTCCAGTAGTTACCTCTCTGCTGTTTATTCATTGCGCAAATCGAGTGTTGCGTTGCAACACTGCGTATTCTTCGAATCGTTAACGGGATGCGCAGTTGTATCACCCTTTGTTGCTCCGCGAGCGTGTTTTTGCATGTGTGACGTCAAGACGCTGACGTCAGGATGATTTTCGCCGCGTGTCGGAGCGCGTACGGGGAATCGGATCGTTGCGCCCTACGAGTGGCATCATTAGTGGCTTCAATGTCGCGCAGCTTAACTTGGTTGACCTTCGCTTGATTGCTCTCGACGAAGAGATCCGCTCGACGAGGCATCCCGACTTGGTTGGCTTGGCTGAACGCAGTCTCTCCGTCCATCCACTGCGTCGCGCGACGGGACACAAGAAATGCGAAATTGTGCATGGGTTATCATGACACTATGATACATACATACATACATACATACATACATACATACATACATACATACATACATACATACATACATACATACATACATACATACATACATACATACATACATACATACATACTTGAGTAGGTAGTAAAGACAGATGAATGGACAGGTGGAGTTGTCCACGATGCCGGAAAGCTTTGATCACACTGTACGTAATTAATCGCGATGCTGGTAATATGTAAACTTGAAGCAAGAGTACATGTGAGTTCGTGAAAGGTTCTTTCAATAGGTGTAACTTTGGAAGGTTTCGTCCAACTGGATGTTGCGCTGGTTGCGCATTAACATAGGTTATTGGCATGATTTTGTACGTTTTCTCGTTCATTTTTGGTTTCGTTTGTATATATATGTATTTATTGAGTTTCCGCTACGTTTGACTTAGTTGCATCATCATGTTTTTATATGTATTGCAAATGTAACATTATTTCCACTTTCGCAGCCTTTTTGCCCCTTTCCTGCAGATGGAGAACCATGTGTTACATTTTATAAGGATGTATCTGCTTAAAAACGAAACAAAAATCTTTTGCATTTGTTTCACCACTTTGTTTCGTATCTTTCACAGTTGTACCATGACTCATTTTTTGCTGCTGGACTTTGCAGGGGGCCGGAGCCTTGTCAAGCTGCAGTTGCTGCAGCTTTTTTTTTTCCGTCACCCCCATATTTATCAATGAGAAAAAAAAGTTGATTTCATTGATTGATTGAATTATTGATAGATAGATTGATTGATTGAACCTCCGCTTCTAGGGGGACGCACATAGCGTCACTCCAACCGGTGCGGGAGGCATTGGTATACGTCGGGAAAACTAAGAAAAATTGTGGTTCATTACGCCCCCGTGAAGAACCTGTTGTATCCCGAGGAGTGAGGCCGCGGACGCCGAAGTCTAGCTATAATAGTTAACGTAGAACGAGGGGCCATATTACAGTTTAAAGAAACCATGGGGTGACTCTAGCTAAACTTGATGTGTCTCGTCTACCATACTCGAGCGTGGCAAACTATACGCCACGGAACATGTGTCAGGGTATACAGGGTGCTTCTGTGTGCCTCATAGGACAGTGTGATTGGTGTAGCGACAGTGTGAAGGGGGTGCGGCATTTAACAACACCTGCGACCCCCCCGAATTTTATAGCTTGCATGTGAACATGCACACGCACGCATGCAAACACACGCTCTAACATACAAAAAGAGAGCCCGGACCACCTACCCTGTAATAAAATCGTGGCTACGCCCCCCCTGAAATGTGTGTACGCTATCCCTCAATAACGAAGACCATTACGCAGTGTGGTAATGGCGGACTATGCTATCCTTCTGAATGGTCATCACGCGTATAGTTTCCCATGAGTTCGAATGTATTCAGGCAAGAATACGCCTTCTCATTTCGTCCATTATACCACGACATGTTCCTCTTTTTTGAGACAGTCGGTGCGGGTACCCCCTTCTTCTTTCCAATGTTTCGCATTTCCTAATCGGGGAACACGCAATCAAATATGCGGACGTGCGCGGAGGTGAAGCCAGTCTTTGATGCCACGTACCGTCCCGTTTCGCCACATCCCCTTTTCCGAGAACGTATAGGACGCGCCCCTCCCATGCTTGTGTCACGTGCGACCACCGACACTGCGCAACGATCCGTCGTGCAGTTGTCGCGAATGGCCCACGCCGGCAACCATCGACGTCTCGGCCGTCACGGAAAGGAGACGCGCCGCGCAACGATAGCATCCTTGCGGAACCTTCTTTCGAGCTCGTTATTCACACTCCGGCGGCTATCATGCCATCTGTATATAGCTAGTTCATTCAGGAAGCTTGTTTACCGCAGGATGCCCTGCCAACACAACCGCAGCGAGTCTCAGAGAAAGACGCAAGGGAATAAAAGGACTGGGAGGGTTTGGAGATTCAAACGAGGTTGAGGAGCGGGTCGCCGCATGTTGGCTCAAAGCACGCGTCCGTAGAGAAACAAACCACGAGAAATTCGCCGAGACGATGTCGATGTAGAGAAATAACATCAGCCAGTGAACCTGCAATACTTACACAAAAACTCCGATTTCCTTTTCAACGTTCCTTCTCAGTCGACGTTCGTAGTACAAGCTGTCATATGCAAGAGGGCACTGGCCTTCGGCCCTTAAGCGATAAAAATAGGTTAATTAAGTGAATAATTTACCATCAATTAATGAGAAAGAAAGAAAGATGAATAGATAGATAGATTCAGTCCGGTATTGCACTCTTTGTAACATTTGTAGGTGCAAGTCCTGTGTAAATATAGCGTATAGTATTAAGTTGCACATTTATACCTTGGGTTCCAAATACATCAAGCTTTCTGTCCATGTTTCTGGCGCATACCCGTATATCCCAGATGTGGGCACGTGGTTATGAGCCACACGTGATCTCAAGGTCACCATCCCATTCGGGTATACGTCGCACGTGATCGGGTATACGCATTTCCATATAGGGTTACATGACATTTCGTGCCAGTTCTCGTACCGCTGTCGCCGACGCCAAGGTCACGCAAAGACATTTTCCAATGAAACATACAAGGCCCTCGCTTTATTAACCATTACGCTCCCGCAGCCATTACGAGGCAATGTGTCGCGTACGTATGTGCAATAATTAGGCGCTATTCGCGGGCTTCGTAGCATTACTAACGTGTTGGATTCCATGGCCCTAATACGACAGATACAGGTCTCACTGGACAGGAACGGATTTAAATAAGAAAGCATGAATGCGAGCTATTGCGCAACAATATTATATTGCTGTTAAGAGCGCAGATACGGGGAATGAAGGTTGCAGGGGGGGGGGGGGGGGCACTATAATGCAACAGCACTTAAGCGTTTTCCTCGGCACCGGGTCGCGCAAATGGCGCTCCGATAACGGCGCCGGCGTAGATGCTCTGACGCAGTGGGTGGCCCTTATGTACAGACTTAGCGGAGCACATTACCCTCAAACTCGAGAGCTCTCATTTTCTAATCGATGTCGTCCGTGGCTTTCTGGCAGGGGCCAGGGGAAAGCGTGTCCCAATCGCGTTTCGTTGATAGGTTTCAAACGAAAGCCCGATACGTCGATATATAGTGCACCTTGTCCCCACCGCCATCTCCGCAACTGATGCCTCTGCAGATATGCACTCTAAGAAACGTAACCAAAAGAGGTCCTATAGAAGAGGTCAATGGGGTTTCGAAATGAGGCGTCGTTCTGTTTGCTGCGCTATAGCGTTACACTAGGAAGGAAAAGGGAGAGAAAGGGGCAGACATGCGTCCATACATAAAGAAGGTTTGAAAGAAAACTGGCCAGACACAAGAGCAAGAGAAAAACGCTATCAAAACATTCTTCTTTTGTCTTTATCTCTGGGGTTTTACATCCCAAAACCAGATAAAATTATGAGAGACGCCGCAGTGGACGACTCCGGGGAATTCGACCTACTGGGCTTTTATAACGTGTACTGACATCGAACAGCACACGGACCTCAACAGTTCGCCTCCATTGAAGTGCAGCCGCCGCGACCGGGATTCGATCCCGCGTCCTTCGGATCAGCAGCGGAGTGGCATAACCGCCACTGTGGCGGGGAACATTCATTTTTTTTTCCTTTTTGGGTGCCCTGAGGAACAACTGATACCTTTATTTAGGATATCGAAACAGTGGGCCTTTCTTAACAACAAACAACAACAACAACAACAACAACAACAACAACAACAACAACAACAACAACAACAACAACAACAACAACAACAACGATAATAATAATAATAATAATAATAATAATAATAGGAGGAGGAGGAGGAGGAAAGTGAAAGCAGTGCTCTTTGCTTACCCCTACAATGCAGGAGCACTAACAACGGCTACAGACGCTAGTTTTATTAATTAATGCAGGCAAAGCGGCGTGGTGGTCGATCAGAAATCCTGGCGGAAACGCTCACACGGCTTTTGTTAACCGGGACGGTTGTCCTGGTGCGCGTCCTTTTATCAGATTGAACTTGGCCCCAAAAACAAGCCACGCGCGTACACAGCCGCCACGCGGGGACACGCGTCGAACAGAGACAAAAGGGTCGTTTCGTCAGATACGGAGTGGTGCTTCGCAAGGCCAATCCGACTGCGGCAGTCGCCTCACGGAGAGCTCGCTAGAGGCCGGAAGATACACAGCGGCCGCGATTAGATGCAGGCATTCTCGGAATGACTTTTCTTGCTTGGAGCACCTATAGGTATAGAGACAGAGAATGCAAAACTAAAGAGAAGCATTATTCGCAAAAATACCGCAATGAACTGCAATCACCTAGCTGGGCGACTGCGTGGGACGAGGGTCGTTCAGGTATACATATATATGAGCAGCCCACTAAGAAGATTAACTTTTGAGCAGCTACTGAGGACAAAGCGTGCATCGTTGGATAGTGGGGGTGAACCGACGTCGAATAAAGCCGGAAGGTACTTATTTGCATACAGAAGGAAAGCATCTGTTTTTGTTCCTCGTAGACGTCAGCGGAATTGAGCTCGGCGTTCGCGCGGTGGAATTCGGCGTCTCTTAATATTGGCCTCGATGCTATAGTATACAGGGACACGAGTGACTTCAGCGCTGTATATTAGACTGATTGTTTGCGGTGACTTTGCGGTGACTAACACATCTCTTTGTTTCTTTCTTCTTTTTTTTTATGACAATGACATCACGGCCTTTTCCGTAGACTATCTTAACTGCTACGGTGTTGTCGACGACGATTTCTGATTCTGCTTGTGTCGGATAGACGGCCTTAAGACGAAAAGTTAGAACTGGAAGTGGACTTGCATGGTCTGTAATGAACAACCTGAAATGAACGTAATACAGGATAGTGGAAACAGACAGTAAGGTTAGGACCGCGAGAGAAGCTTGTTGCGTGACCGAAAGTCACGTGATGGATAAGCGACGGCGTGACGACAGTTATGTGACCCGGAAGTCATGTAGTGCAAGCAGGAAGCAATGTCAAGAAGAGAGATGAGGTAGTTGCGACGAAGACGTAACTTTGTCTTTCTTAATTCAGTCTCAGATTTCGTAGGCGAACTAGAGTGCGCAGTACGCCACTATGTGTGTTTCTGCAGCGAGTATAGAGCTATACGACGCGCCTGATCTTTGGTGAGTCGGGGTCGCTCGCCCTTCGTCCGCGAGGTCAGGGACCTCTCATCTCGAAGTGCGACGGACAAGGCCGCCATTATTATGAGGCCGTCCAAAAACAGCCGCCGTTTATCGGAACGCGCGAGGCATGTGAAAGTAAACAGAAACTGCGGGTCGGTATATCACGCCGATGGATAGCAGCAGACCACTGTTGCCATAGCTGGCATTAGTTCGAATACGCAACCGATAGCAACGAGGCTCTTCACATTCTTTTACTTTAACGATGACATGGCTCCTGACTATACATGTACACTCGATGAACGCGCGTAAAAGGTCCGTCTGATGTCGTGCACTTTCAGAATTTCGATGCCTTACCCTGTCCGGTATATTGCATCAGCAAATGCCTGAGAGACAGCGCTGAAATTCCGCAAGGTCAGCTACAACAGTGCACATCAACTCGTGACTTTCTCATCTCTTGACCTGTTCTTATTCAATGTAGGGTAGCCAACCTGGTGCAGTACAGGTTGTCTTCCGCTGCCTCCTATCTATCTATCTATCTATCTATCTATCTATCTATCTATCTATCTATCTATCTATCTATCTATCTATCTATCTATCTATCTATCTATCTATCTATCAAACCAAGCTTTCAAGATTTTTATGTCTGCCCATTTTCTTTTTCTTTTTTTTTTTGGGGGGGGGGGGGGGGGGAGGGGGTGTCGAGGGCTGACGTTCAACATGAGCTTGAGTTTTCGATTATCCATTTCTACCGCGCCGTGTGGTCGCATACTGCAATGAAGAGGCATTTGACAGCGCGTCGCATAGAGCGAAAAGCGATTGACAGTTCATGTAACAGCAATGTCACGGGTCAACGTAACAGTTGCAATATCGCACGCACCTGAGACTGCTTGTCATCCTGCCGATACACAGTGTCAAAGAGGGAGGTCCACATTCTTAGGGCCCGTCAGCCAAAACAGTGCGGGCTGATATTCGATTAGAAATAGAGAGGGAAGGAAGGAAGGAAATAGTAGAGAGGGAAAGGCAGGGAGGTTAACCAGTGTAGGACAACCGGTATGCTACCCTGCACGAAGGGAAAGGGGAGATTGAAAGGAAAGAGAGAGAGAGAGAGGGCGCACATATAGCACATTGGATTGTGACCCCTGTAGTCGTGAAGAGACGCTGCAACACATCATATGCGACTGTCCTCGCTATGACGTGCAGAGGCCAGTGCCTCCTCTATTTTTGCCTCTGCCAGTGCCAGGACGAGGCACTGGCAGAGGCAATCACTGGCGTCCGCTCTTGCTCACCTTGACCTGCGACGGATGTCTGTTGATGCCATCCTGGAATATCGACCACACAAGACATCACAGCTGAAGGTGACAAAGGCGCTGCTGCAGTTTTTAAAGACGACAGACTTGCACAAGAGTCTGTAACAGCGATGTGTTATGTCGCATACCATACAGATGCCACTGACTCTGACAATTACAGAGGGAAAATGACGACAACCTTAAAGCGTGATATAACAGTGCTGCAAAGCACGTGCCACTCTGAAGTCAACTAAGCATTTGGCAAGCTTGGCTGCGTCGCAGGATGCGCGCATTCCACGGAATATATAGGCACACATAATATATAAGGTTAGAGCGGTCACTCTAAGAAAGGAAGCTCTGTATAGACCAGATCATCTCGTTTTAATTGTGGATCGAAACCCATGGGTGAAAAGAACAAACACAGAAAACAGGAAAAGTACTTAGAATAGGAGAAAGAACGAAAGCAGATTGCAGGGCTATCCTGGATTGCACTGGTTGAAACACAGTTGGAATTAAAAAGAAGAGCGTTTGAGATATGGCACATGTAACTTGTAAGGCACCTGACTGCCCGCCTACCTCTCTTCCGTATATACTAAGCTATGTCTGAAACGTTGTTTGATTCCAATCCGTCAATAAGTTTTGCCCGCTAAGCTAAGAAAAGATATGTTTAAGAGATAGAAGGGATGAAGGGAAAACAGTGAGCGATGCGAAAATATTTATGTATACATAAACATTAGATAAGCCACTTCTAAAGATGGCAATATTTTCGGGCTGTCGGGATGCTTAAGAAGTTACGATAAGTACGCTACCGTTCGGCGTATAATGGGAAAGACGTACAAGTCCCTTTGTAAGGTCCGCGTGCGAATTACGAGTGATAACTTGGTACGACTGGTGTAGTATACTTCACATTTCTGACGACCAGGACTTCGCAATAAGCGCTAACCAGAAAGTAGACAGTGAGGCTCCCTTGGAACGCTCGTTTATTTGAAGGACAAGAATGACTGGTGGACAAGCATGGTCCCAAGACGGCGAGGTCTTTCAAGTTTTTGATCGAACACTGGCGCATACAATCGTCGCTTAGGTCGCGGCAGCCCACGGCATCCCTTTGCCATCAGGGACGTTGGCAGCACACAGGTGCATTACACGGCCGACGCGATATTTGGGAAGCATGTACAGAACGGGCGCCGAAGGCATAGCGGAAGTGGTACACGTGGGTAGTAAACTCTCGGTCACGAAGCAATTTGAATGCAAAAGAACGGTCTTCGAGTGACGCCCGAATGATTGAGAGCGCGGCGGCTTGGAACTGCTTGCACGACTTGTGGCAGCGCTTGCGCAGAAAGACAATTTGGTGTTTCCCTCTCTTGGCCTTATCTGTGCCCCTTCATTCAATCGTTGTGTGGCTTGTGCGTACGGAAAACACGAATTCGTGTGCGACACGAACGCGCGCCGCGTCGCGCTGGAACGACAGAGGTCACCGTGACATGCGAAGGTGAACGGAACTGCAAAGATGGAAGCGATTGTTCAAAACAAGGCCGAGAATCCATCGGCTTTTCTCATTGCTTAATCTTTGACTGTGTGTATAATGCCTTTCCGTGACTTTTCAGCGCCTTTTACATCTCGCACTTGTCAACGAACTCGGCCTTTCCCTGCGACCTCCGATGCTCCGGATTGGCTCTGAATGACCTCCAAGAGAAAGCCATTGTCTCTTGTAAACTGGCCTCACGGGTCTGGGGAAATTTGCTAGATCTACGAAGCTCTCTTTCTGGGAAATTCGTATAGGTTTTCAAGAACAATACACGTCAGAAATCAACGTTGCCTCCTTCGTATGCAGGACGGAGCATTTTCCCAGTGATCTAGAATTATTTCTAGACCGAAGGGGCACAAAGCTGAGCGAGTTGGTAAGGATTCATAATGCAAAGAACAGTGTCCATGACTCCTGCTCTTTGTATTATGTATTTCGAGACCACCGCTTGATGCAAAATAAACAACTGATGGGGTTGTGCGCGCCAAAAACTACGGAATGATTATGAGGTACACCGTATAGTGGAGAGTGCCAGGAAATTTGACCACGTGGTGCTCTTTAACATGCACTTACATCACACGGTACACGCGCCTCCATCATGTTTGCCTCCATCGAAAATGTGTATATTACAAAAAAAAACAAAAAAAAAAACGCTCAACTAGGATCGCCGCACAAACAACACCCTTATCATCTATTCTCGCTATCGGGAGCTATATCCTGTAGGAGATACAAGGCGACTTGTCTCCTTAAAGTTTGACAAGCCTCCTTGGTCGACACAGTGTCTCCATTCTCTTTCGTCATCTCCTCCGTTAAAGCACAACGCGACACGTTGAAGGCCCATTACACAACCACATCCACGTATATGTAGAGTTGCACAGATCCACGATCTCCAACAGCGACCCACGACATCTTTCTCCCTTCCTCTTCCAGCTGTACATGTCCCGCAGGGCGTAAATGCCCAGTATACATGCAGCTACGCTGATTGCAATAACCGCGGAATCGACCGGACCTCCTGAAGTTTTAGCGCGCCTTAGATGAATACCTCGAGCCGCGCTTCGCCTACACCCGTTACATAGTTGCCACACGCCAATGATTTCTCAGCGGGAGGCTGCGAAGCCACGACCTCATAAAGAACACTGTGCGGGTACACCTTGAAGGTGCACCCTTGGACGCCGTATAACGTCTGCTCCACGCTGCTTGTTCTCACGTGGCTAGGCATACACGACCAAAAGGCGCCGTGTAAGGAATCTTAAAGCAAACTGACGCGCACGTATGAAGACGTAAGGTGCTTGTGGAGACACGTTTTACCGGTCGATCGATGCGTTGGGCTGCACGTTCAAATGTGGTGCTGATTTCGGGCGGCGTGTACAGGTGATGGTTCGGGAAGAGGAAAATATTGCCATTATGTTTTGTACAGCCCTTGCAGGAGCACGTATTTCTGCATACCCATGTACACCCTCTTGACACGCTCTTAACACCCTCTTAACACCCTCTTTACACCATCTCTTTTTGAACACTTTTCTGTAACTCTTTCTACATCCATTTTATGCGTGCGTGAGAATAGCGCATTCGCCAGTGTGGCACGTGACCAGCTAAGGAGCGCACGTATGTGTGCACGAGTATTACGCCCGTACGTAGTAATACATACAGGCACCCCTCGGTCGAATAGCGAACCGAATGCTGTTCAGTTCGACTCATTCAAAGGAATTGGTTGTCGAGTCGATTCGGTTTTCGTACTAGTGTTATCAATTTGTAAATACGAAAAGATTTCGAACGGTTTTCTGATATTTTTTATGTATCGTGACTTGTGCGTGACGACGCAAGAAAACTGAAGCGAAAGTTGCAGTAAATTTTTGCTGGGTGGCAATATTGATTAAAATTGCAGGATGTTACGCAGGGAAGCACACCGCGGAACCCTTGGGGAATAAGACTGTCCCGGCTGGGCTACTGTACAATGACAGAAGGCCAGTGTGTCTAGAAACAAGTTGACTAGTAAAAACAACTTATAACGTGCGTGTTTCGCGAAAATACATTGGCCGTATACTTATGTATAGTTTTATCTGAATAGTGAAAGCGCGGGCTCTTCACTTATTGATAGCTATTGCAAAATTATCAGAGCTTTATTCGGCTTGTTCCTGGCACTAACTCGATTTCTTTTGAATTCGGCCTCGTCGAACGTAGTCAAGCACTCCTGACAGTAACGACAAAAAAGTACAGACATATAGCGTCAACCTATACATAAGTACCGGCACAAGCAACACATCGACGAGAGTTTTAGTGATGGTTATGATGGCATTTATCGGCATCCTTGTTGAAGTGAGGCCGCGTCAGACAGTCGCCCATAGCACTGTATAGGAGACACACTAAGTCTCGGTCGCAAGATGTAAACACGTATATTTTTAAAGCTTACTTAGGCTCAGACTAGTGAGAATTTTACTCAGTTGGGCTAACTCCGACTCTGACTGCGGGGTGGCAATGAGTAATTCGACTGATGAGCTTACAACGATGGCGAGTAAGCCAATGCTTTGGGTCTATTCAGATGGTCGACAGAGTCACGAGTTGAATTTACCGACCCGTATCTGTGATTGCTATAAGGAAGACACCATGTAGCAATTACAGTTGTGGTTCCAGGCTTATTCTGAACACGCTGACTATATACACGTCCTCTTTTCTTCGTATGAAAGAACAGCACGTCAATATCGGCTGAAGCTTTAACAGTATAGCTTTAACAGAAACGCGCGATACATAGCACGCGATCATATTGTTGCCGTCATCCGCGGTGAACACGGAGAGTTTCTTACATTTCGCCGACATCTGCAATGAACCACGCTCTCTAATAACGCAGACATCGCCGAGAACGCAAGCAGACGACGACGACGACGCATGCGTGTGCGTGCGTGCGTGCGTGTGCGTGTGTGTGTGTGTGTGTGTGTGTGTGTGTGTGTGTGTGTGTGTGTGTGTGTGTGTGTGTGTGTGTGTGTGTGTGTGTGTGTGTGTGTGTGTGTGTCCACTTTGCCGAGACGGTGTCAAAACGGCCGCTGGCCGGCATTCCTCCATCCGCGCCCATCGAACACCTGGCTTCTTTAATGAGGTCGCACACGCGCGCGCGCTTATGCTCAGGCATGTGCGCGATCGCCGCGACTGACCGCTTGTACACGTTAGCCTGCGTCCTTATGCGGGCAGACCGATACTCCACGCGCACCTCGATACGATCTACCGCGATCGCCCGGACATAGTCCGCGGATTATTACGTGCGATCAGGCGAAACACGCGCGCATCAGTGCATGTCCCAAATAGTGCTTAGAAAACACAAGCATACTTAACGCGTCAGAAGCACGTGCCCCGTAGGACGTACAATAAGGTAACCACAGCTCGCTGCCGCCATTTTCACTTATGTGGGGTCGTATATGTTATGTATGTGATAGGGTGCGCGGCTACTCCCTCTTGAGGAAAATATTAACCTCAGGAATATGGCGTGCCGAAACCGCGATATGATTATGAGGCACGCTGTATAGTGTGTGGATTCCCGATTGATTTTGTCCACCTTGAGGACTTTCACGAGCACCTAAATTTAAGTGTACGGATGTCCTAAATGTAAGTGTACGGAAAGAACATTGGGCTAGTTGGTACATATTCATCTTCGATGTGGCGCAATAAGACTCTAGACCAAGAAAGAGGGCAAACAACAGCGCACTTTCAAATGAATAAACTTGAGTTGAAATTGCGCTGTTTGTCTTCTTTCTTGGTCTAGTGTCTTATTGCGCCACATCGAAGACGTGTGTTCTGGATTTCCGCCCAAATATGGTCGAAAGGGGTCCTACAACACTTCTTGAACATAGTCAGAAAACGTATCCAATCAGTCGTGGGGGATCGTGTGAGGATGTAAGCCAAGTATTACTTCGCTGAACCCGCTAGGGAGTTTGCGAATTGGTTTCAAATACAACCTGGGTATCGCCCGCTCTTCTTTCAACAAGTGACGTCACAGGCGCTCGGCCCTTTTTGGTGCTTTTAAAGGAAATGTACACGTATTTTGTTTATTTACTGAACTCAAAGCGGACAACAAAGCATTATTCTGGATGTTTCCGTGATAATGAAATCACCTGTGCTAGTTCATTTGTCTCAAGCGACATAGTCGGTGTTTCTTGTGACGTCATGTGTTGAGAGTTAGAGAGCAGGCGATTCCCATCTGCATTTGAAACCAAATTGCAAATCCTCTGGTGGGTGCAGTGCAATAATATGTCGCTCACATGTTCACAGGGTGCCCCGCGATTGATGGGTGTCGTTTCCCGAATATGTTAAGAAGGTGCTGCATCCGCGAGGAGTTCTTAGCGCCTGCCGAACACTGCTTTACCGAATGCTTAACGGTGCGCGTGGCCTTCTAACGAAGTTTCCTGGCAAGCTCACTCACTCACTCACTCACTCACTCACTCACTCACTCACTCACTCACTCACTCACTCACTCACTCACTCACTCACTCACTCACTCACTCACTCACTCACTCACTCACTAGCAGCTTAGCTCTTCTATCATGGATCAAAGCTGACTTATTGTCCAGTTTGGCCTGGCTTGCGGGTCTGCGCATGGCGCATAACACCCAGCCTGCGTACTTTCATATGCCGGGCTGGCGTATGTGGGTATATGTGGCATGCGCCACGTGGTATATGCACTTTCATGCCATCGTTCTTGTTGTCGGATAAGAAAAATTCACGTAACCGCTGCCATATACAGCTTAGCTGTGTATGCAGTCATAGTGTATTACATGGTAAGATGCCATCGTATAAGCTCCGGTTTGTGCACTCTCCTCATTTTGCTTGTGTTTTCACTGCTGCTGGACGGATATTCCGTGAAGTGATGTGAAATACCGTCCCATCCAACAAGCCGTTTATGACTTGCTGTGAGGCACTGTCCAGTGTGGGCCGCGTGAGCGGGTTATACCGCGGCACATACGCCACCTTGAAACTACTCTGCTTCGAGATATGGACGGTATATGGATCGGAACCGGCTCCAACGACAGCGAGTGTAAATTGTATATCGTACGCTAGCCACGCCCTGTGTGCGCAGACGCGACGGTGTACAGTGTCTGCCTTAAAACTCCGTTCATTATGAGCACCGTCTGGAATACACTCAACGAAATAAGAGGTGAGTGTTCTGTTCAAAAAGTGAGCGTCATGTTAAACATGAATCGCCTGCTGACGTACATACTACAGACTAGACTGTACCGCATAACTTAATAAAGTAGAATAGAATGGACCAACCGACCGACTTAATGACTAACACTATATGGACTTAACTAACTTGACCAATCAACCGATGTTAATATAACAATCAGAGCTGCTGCAGCAGTAGGCGCAAACCGCATGAACGTAACGCAGCGCGTATGTTGCGTGATTGAGGTTCATGGATCAATTACATTTTATTTTTCTGTTTTGTTACCTTTGTGCTTGCGAAAGATACACATCTGGGCACTTTGGTATGTGCGAGCACACAGGCCAATATTGAAAGACTCGGCTTTATGTGAAGTACCCAGCTGGTACAGGCACCGTTGGTTGCCCACGCGATCGTGTCTCATTAATTCCATGCAGTACTAGGGAACCAGAGCAGTACTGTACCACCCACAATACGCAAATTTAGGAAGAGCCAGGCGATTTGAGAGGGCGGGGACACGTTGGGACGAGAGATTTTGGAGATCCACCGCGAGAATACGATTCCGCGTGAGGCTTAGTTGGTCACAAATGTGTACTGGTACCTTGGTAAGCCGTGTTGAGTTTAGTACAACACCACAGTTATGTGGTAGATGTAGCAGGCAGTTCATGCAAAAATGCGATGTCAGTTCATATTAAAGAACCCCGGGTGGTCAAAATTTACGGAGCCATCCACTACGGCGTCTCTCATAATCATAGCTGGTTATGGGACATAAAACCCCAGAAATTAACCAACCAATCAATCAATCAGTTCATGCAAAAACAGCGTGCATGTAACTTCAGCTACCTACGGCGCATAACTATAAAGGGAGCCGCGCACTCAGCAAGGCTGCGTTCCGTGTCCACCTTCGATCTCTCCGGCGTCGTTGTGTGCGTCACCGTAAACTTTTGTGCTCGTCTATCACCAAGAGCCACTTTGTCCTCGTTATAAAGTACACAGCGTCAGAATAACAACCGTGCTTGTTGCCCCGCCAACGTTCTCTGTTCCCACTACTACTGCTACTACTCGAAAACGGCCGGCCTTCGCGTCGAATTTTTCCGGCCAGTCCTCCGCGCGCGCAGCCGTGCACGTTCTCTATAGCCATTAACCTCGCGTTGAGAGTTACACGGCCTTCGGAGGCCTACGGCGGGAAAAAGTCGCGGAGCCCGCCTGTCGCCTTCTCGTCTCCTACAACTTCCAACAGCGCCATGGCTAGTCTGGAGGCATCGCTCAGCACCGCACGGCTCTGTTGTAGTCTGCACACACGAGAAAAGGTTTGCGTGCGCGCCGTATCGTTTTCTTTGATCCGCCGGACACCGAAGAGGACGTGGCCGTGACTGACGCGCGGAGACTTCGACGTACGCAGACGTTCGGACGCGATGACATCCTGCCGAGGTCGAAATGCGCGGGGATGACCGCGACTCATCAAGAGAGCCTTTTCCGCAAGACGCGTGTAAGCTTTTGAGTCAGCGATCCTTCCTCGTGGCTGAAGTAGCCTTGCTCGGAGATTAGTGAGCGTCTGAAAACTTCCTTGGTCACAGTGAACAAAACAGTTACACAAATGACCCGTGCACCACACCGTGTCCAATCACGAGTGTCCTTGCTGAGCGATGACTCGCGTCTAAGAAGAAGTACTTGATGTTTATCATAGGATATTTGTATTGACGAGTTCGTGACTAATTCACTTGTGCTGGTTCTTGCGCACATAGAAAGGCCGAAAATACATGGCATACGTTTGCGTAAACTTGTTTACGGGCATTTACGGGCAGTTTAATGCGTTAGGCATCCGTGCTTTTTTTTTTTTTTTTTCTGAATGCGTGAGCATTTATGTACCGACTCAACAAGGAGGCTGTCCTTCACTGCGCTCGCGTGAGATGAACCATAGGATCAAATAAAATGCGTTGCCAGCAGTGCAAAAATGTAACCGCAGACTGACGAGAGCCCTTGCTTAAGTAAAACCTCTCTCTAGAACCACACACACACACACACACACACACACACACACACACACACACACACACACACACACACACACACACACACACACACACGCGCGCGCGCGCAGAGAGAGAGAGAGAGAGAGAGAGAGAGAGAGAGAAAGCGAAAGACTACCAGCGATGACTTTGCCTTGGTTGCATTTTAGATGGAGGCGAAAATGCCAGAGGCCCGTGTACTGTGCGTTGTCAGAACACGTTAAAGAACTCCAGGTGGTCAAAATTTCCGGAGCCTTCCTCTACAGCTTTTCTCTCCTTCCTATCTCTTTCATTCACTTTCCCCTACCCCCGCGGACGCTTAGCCGTGCTCCCGACATGGGCTGCAGAAGTTAGCGTCCTTTCCATAACCGAACCACAATTAATCATCCTTGATTCATGTCAAACACGTGCTTCTCTAACGTGCTTAAATGATGCACCCGTTGACGTCGACAAACATCGATAGACGGATTTTACTGCAATTTTTTTTCTCCTAGCTGGAACTGTCGGAGACACATAGTAACGCCCATCTTCGGCCATCCGAACATGTGGGAGCCAAACGTCGCCACCAAGAGCAGAGGCAGGCATGTGGGCCGCTCGGATGTGTAATGACGCACTCGTGCGGTTGCTATCGAATGCGGTCGCCGGTGGGCGCATTGCCGAAAGGTGCGCGGCCCTGCTTTTGCGGCGAGAGATGGCGACCGGCTTGCTTGCTTGCTTGCTTTCACTTCGAGTGCGGCTCTTCTGCGTCCGCACAGTCTGCTACGTGTATGTCCCCCGCGCAAGCGTGTTCTCCCCGAGATAACGCGTCCGGCCCGCCGGCTCTTGTCGGCTCACCATCCATGTCAGTGGACTTAGATGGACGCCGAAAGAGTAACACTCAGTCAGCTCGACCCAATAATGTCTTTCTCTCAAGTCGGTATTTACATCCATTATATAAGGAACGGCTGACTTCTAGGGGAAAATACAGCAAGACTGATTGATCGATTGATTGATTTCTGAGGTTTTATGTCCCAAAACCATGCTATGATGATGAGAAACGCCGTAGCGGAGGGCTCCGGAAATTTCGACCACCTGGGGTTCTTTTTCACGTGCACTGACATCGCACAGTGCACGGGCCTCAACATTTTTCCGCTATCGAAATGCAGCCGCCGCGGCCGGGATTCGATCTCGCGACCTTCGAATTAGCAGCCGAGTACCGTAGCAACTAGACCACCGTGGCGGGGCAATCCGGGAAGGATAAACTCATGACTGTTGCCAATGTAACATGTGATGACATCATTGAAGTAGCATTAAGTGAAGGAAACGTTTCTCCCCGTAAGCCAGCGTTGTCCAACACGTACCGTTAACACTTACCATCACTTACCAACACTTACCATTCTTATCCAACACTATATTTGACGTCAGCAATTATATAGCCAGCGCCAGCCAGCATAAGCTCTCAACAATAGGTTCAAGCACACCTTAAAGTTTAGACATTGAAGTTCGAAGCCTCATTATAGCCTTTGCAGGACTTTCCGGTAGCCAACAAACTTGTCATAGGCTACCGCATGATTTTGGTACCACCACAACGAAAATAATGACAGTAATATGGAACAAAAGCATTTAAAAATCAGTAATAAAATTCGTGGACGAAGAAACCAGAAGGCGGCGTCACGTTATTCCGTTGGCCTCGGCAAGCCAACCTCATCTGGCGCCATGTGCGCAGAGCATCTTGGGTAAGATTTGGCCCGCATGGTTGCCAGAACGCAGAGGTCGTTTGGTACGCGGTAACATTTAGTGGCGCCTGACCATACATGAATCTACCTCTCACCTCCCAGTGCCTATTTCCCATGATTCCCTCCATCAATTTTCTTTTATTTATCACTAGTCTTTTAAACTGTCACGTCACGCCATCTCCAAGTTTTTTTCCTTTATCCATGATAAAAGCTTAAGTATACAGACGTCGCATGGTATGACTTCCGATGTACGGCCTGCGAATGTTTTCTTTTTGAACAATTTGGCTTGGTGGTGGGTAGCTACTAGCTACCAGCTACAACCACCGCCTCGGCTGTTGAAGTTGAACCACCGGGCTCGAGTGCCGGGGTACTGCTTCCCTCGCGAGCGACCAAACATGGCGTCGTTGGGTGGCCAAGGAAGAGAGTGAAGAGCGCAGTGAAAGCGCCGATCAACGTCTAACGCCTCGGCGTGCTAAGCGTAGCGTGCCGAGCACCGGGAATAGCAGTGCGTGCGATGCGACAAGGGGCTTTCCCTTTTGCCGTTGCCGCACGAATGCCGCACACCTCGCCTTGGCGGCGGCGGCACGCACTCCGCGTATATACTTCTCCGTGTTGATTACTATTTGTCGTTGTTTGTTTTGTTTACACGGTTCCTTAATTTCCTCTCTTATATAGCCGTCTTTGCCCGAGTGTGTGTGCTCGCGTGGTGTCTGGGTGTTTGGGTTGTGCGCTCGTGCTAGTGTAAGTTCCCTGGCATACGATGATGATGATTGGTGATTGTGGTTCGGTTAAGGAAAGAACGCTAATTTCTGCAGCCCATGTAGGGAGCACGGCTAAGCGTCCGTGGGGGTATGGGAAATGGACTGAAAGAGATAGAAAGGAGAGAAAGGCCGTAGTGGAGGGCTCCAGAAATTTTGACCCCCTGGGGTTCTTTAACGTGCCTCGACAACGCACAGTACACGGGCCACTGACATTTTCGCCTCCATCGAAAATGCGACCGCCGCGGCCGGGATCGAACCCGCGTTTTTTTGGGTAGCAGCCGAGCACCTTAACCACTACACCACCGCGGCGGACGTGTGTATTCACTTCAACGGCCTGTTGCTTGTGTTAACTATCTTTGCCGTGGCTTGTCCGTTACTCTGTGCTCGTGCAATGTATATGCGCGGGCTTGTATTTATTCGGTTATATTTTCGCTCGCTCGCGTCTCTCTCTCTCTCTCTGTCTGTCTGTCTGTGTGTGTGTGTGTGTGTGTGTGTGTGTGTGTGTGTGTGTGTGTGTGTGTGTGTGTGTGTGTGTGTGTGTGTGTTTGCGTGCGTGCGTGCGTGCGTGCGTGTCTGTGTGCACGCCGATACAGAATGTAGTGAAGAACGAAATGACATTACTGACCTTTGACAGCGTGGTCCGGCCCGACTCTTCCTCACGCTTTTCTTGACAGCAAAGTGTGTGGCGCGAGCCCTGGGACAGCGTCCACGCTTCTGTACCACGGTGACTAAGAAAGGCTCCAAACCACACCACCCCCCTAGCGGGAGCTGAGTGCGTAAAAAGGTCGTCGACGTCCCAGCGTGGAAGAGCGCGGAATAGCGGCGGCGACTTGGGAGGTCGCTCGTTCGTGACATCTAGCGCCGTGGTCTCGGGCTACAGGAGCCCCCGATCTTGTTGTGCCACAGCGAAAACCTGCAAAGGGGCCGAAGGTTGTGCCGCTTTTGTCTCGCTTACATCCAAGAGACAATAAGGCCGCAACACAAAGTTCGGCTGTCTTCTTTGATATACCGCCTCTGCAGCCGCGAAGCGATCTTATAGGTGGCGTTCACACTTGCGATTGACAGATGTTAGCAACCAATGACCACCAATGTTCACACCGCGTGTGGCGCGACCTGCCCGCCATCACAACGCTTTACCATTCATTCGCGAAAATGCCGCCATTCACGTCTGTTTCTACAGCGTTTGGCGTTGCTCGCGAAGCCATCGCCTCGTAATATAGCTTTCAGAGTATTACGACGTCTTGCCACTTCGCCGCTGATGCTACTTCCAGCTTCTCCGCGGCTTTCGGGAGAAGGCGCGGAGACTTCCTCACTTCTTGGCAAGTTCCAGTACATAAAACATATACACGCACGTGTACACCGCGTGAAGCCTGATGGCCTGCGTGACACGCCAACCGAGACACCTACCGCGAAGCTCACGCGTTCAGAGATCAACGGGTTCGCGCTGTTAAGTTTCGCTCGCACAAAACGACAACAGCTCCCCTTGTTTGCGTTTTCCTCTCATGCAAGCGCCCCAATCTCTCCCCTCTTAGTTCTATTTCTTTTTTTTTCAGTTGGGGAACAGGAGCAATACAAGCAGCCTCACGGGGTGCGAACTCAGCCAAGAAGTCGGTGTATATATCTCACTTTTAGCACTTGTGTTTGAATTACATCCTGTCTTTGGTTATTCGGCTTCGCACCTAAAGTGGCTAGGCAGTGACGAAGGTGACAGGTGCGGAATACGTCGTCCAGCCCTCCGCTATACTGTAAGTGCTTGTACTCTATGTAGCCAAAGCAAGAGAGGCGGAAAAGTGAGCGAAAGCAGTAACTTAACTATAAGCAGCTTGTAGGCGTATAGCAACGTATATATCCGAGCGCACGCTACAAAAAGAAAAAAAAAAGGAAAGAAAATAAAACGAAAGGAACTCACAGGCCTGAGCAGAAGACACGGCAGTGACAGCGAGAGGTAGATTTGTGCTCTCCCATTCTTAATAAAGTGGAAACTTGGGCGAGCTGGTGACACGAAATAGGAATGGTGCACAGCGCAGAAAAAGCAAAGGACAGAGACAAGACGACACAACACAGGCGCCGACTTCAAGTGAGCTTTATTGGATGAGATGCAACAGCTAGCTAGGTGACCTCTATATCAGCATGCCATCGATTGCCCTCACCAAAAAAGGAAACCGATTATCTGACTGCGATGCTATGGAGCACATGATGTGAGCCCGATTCTTGTGTTCATGCATAAGCTGGCTTTTCTGTTGCATATATTTCTAGCAGTTTCGTCAATAAAACTCAGTTGAATTCATCGCCTGTGTTGCATCCTCTTGTCTCTGTCCTTGTTTTTTCTGCGCTTGATAAGGCGGAAAACAACACACTTTTTAAAAGACATCCCTGGAAATTAGGGTACCGCAGTGTTACTATGGGACTTGAACCTCCATCGGTCTACCAGTGTTTTCCAATTCGCCAAGTCGTTCAAAAAAGAATACCTTGCTGAAACACTGAATATTATGCGTATACGCATCCTACAACGTTAGCATGGTCAAATTAGAACAACGCGAACCTTCCTGCCGTTGTTCAGCGAATGATCATTGATTATGCAGGAGCACGTTCAATGAACTGTTCCGACTCAGTCCCAGCGAGACTTCTATATAGCTCGTGATCGAGCTGAGGAGCTATAAAGTAAGGGGCGCATACCAAATGAAGTCCACAAGATGACGAGGAAGAACAACAGCGCGGTATAGACGATACGACGTGGGGTTGCGATCGGGACGCCGGTAATTATGAACACGAACGCCCAGGAGAGCTTCCTTCGTGTTTCACGTCACGTGACCAAAACGCGCCGCACATTCGCTGCTATATGCAAGCGCGTGAGCATATAATGGATCCTCCACACAGCGCTGGTCATGCTTCCGAGACCGCTGAGTCACACCACTCGTTCCGCCGAAGAGCTTTGGCCGCCAACGAGATTCCACGTTGTGTGCGCCCCCGAGGAAGAATACATGATAGATGTAGACGTACATATATACACATGCCCTCTGCTCGTAAACGAGAAAGAGGCCGTTAAGACATCTCCGTGATGCCTTCGACGGTATTGTGTTACAGAGCGCCGTACACAGGGAGGCGAGGCAAAAAACAAAAGGAGGCATATCCGTGCTTTGCCTCTTTAGTGAAGCGCGTGCTTGCGTGCCTGGCACCGCTGGGCATGGCGGCGAGTGTGCGCCCCGGCCGGGCGACGTGTGTGCGTGCTCGAAAAGCGGTTCGGGAAGCGCACTACTGGCACATAGACGCCTCGTGACCGGATCCCGCGAGAAGCCCGGGCGAAGGCACGCATGTGCTCTTCGTGCCTTGTATATAGCGTGTTGTTCTCGCGGGCCGCAGGCACCATAGCTACTCATAGCTGTTCACGCCACGCCTGGGTGTATACGTGATACGTGACGAGTATTAAAGCGCAAGTAGATTAGGCTTGCGCGAGAGTCAGCCTCTCTTCTTCCTCTCTGCCATCCTCAGCTTTCCTAGCCGAAGATCATGCTTCCTGTGGTGCGGAGCCTCGCCACGAGTTTGCCCACAGTTCACACTGTCATATAAGGGCTCTTTTAACGAGTAGTCGGCGTAATCAGCTGAATCTGAGCCTGAGCCCTTGCGCGTGTACCTTCGAAACCACCATCGTACTTATAGTACTGTGCCAGCTGAGCACACGATCGCGGAGTTGATTCCAGGCCGCATTTTTACGGGGCTGAATTGCATCTGGCACGCTTTGCATGCATCCCAGGTGGCCCAAAATTGATCAGGTGGCATCCTTCATGAATTTTATCAAAGTACGGTTTGATCCTTTGGTCGTTAAATCACAGGTTACTAGTCGTAAGAGCGCAGACGATTGTAGAGTACCGCGCCTGGCAGCATTACACATGTGCCGTTCGCGTGGATGCAGGCGCAACATGTTCCACGTTGCAGAAGTGATGCGAGCACAATGCGATCCGTTGACTTTTTTTTTTTAATTTAGATTGTTTAACTACGTATACTTACCTACTTGCACGTTAATCAGACAATTTAGAAACAGCACTCTCTGTGGTCTGGTCTCCTGGAGCCGGTGCGAATTCTCTATGGATTATATGTAGGTTGTTTGTAAATAGTTACATTCCATTAGAGCACAAGTATTTTTCTCTTTCCTTTTTTCTTTTTGTGCTTTTCATGGTGTATTGCTTAGATACATGTCGCGCTTTGCCTCTTTCTTGGTTTTATATGTACATGTTCTATAATATACGTTGTATGTCCGCTTGCGTTGTAACTATATGCCCACCTGCTATTGTCTCGACATAGAGATTGGCAGTAGTGAAAATAAATAAATAAATAAAACTCTGGGAATGGCCTCAACACCCTGACGGAATGCAACCAACGAATCTAATGGTTACCTTAGTTGAGGGGGACAAATGAGGTCAAAGTGGTTAAAAAACATACGCCCAACCGCATGCTGACGTCGCTCAGTTTGAAATCGATGGCAAAGGTCCGTCCCAAACGTACGATCCGGCATAAAGTAACATCAAACACGAAACTTAGCACGACTTTTACAAAGATTTTACCAGGCCCTAGTTATGAATTCGTCGAAAAGTATGAGCGAAACAGAAGGAGCGCCTCTCCATGGGTCCAAAGAATGAAACGCCGGTGACAGTGTGGTCAGCGGCAGTGGTGTGGTCATCTGGGAGGGCCCAGATTGGACGACGTCGCAGGTACTCTACCGGCATTGTCAGATACAAACAACGATCTCCAATCCCCCCCCCCCCCCCCTTCCTTTTTCCCCATGATATTGCTAAACCTTCCTCCTTACTCGTGTGAGAACAGACATCCACAAGAAAAAGAAAGAGCTGTGCTGGCGACTGTGTAAAGACGAAGACCTCCACGCGACACAAATTTATGGAATCGAATCGCTTCACTGGACTGCTAAGATGCTCGTGCACTTCAATTTAAGCGTGCGCTAGGCTATTGCAGCTAGTTAAATGTCAGCCCAGAGAGTTCTCTAGCTATGGCATGCCTTGGGCTCAATCTATATTTTTGGCAAACTCTAACCTTTCTATCGAAAGCGAAACCGCTAGTTTTGATATTGACACGTGCGGTCGTTTTGCTTTGTTTAAGGGGAACGCTGTCATCACTTTCCTGTGACGCGCAGCGCAGCTTGCGTTTATCTTGCATGTCGCTTCGGGAACCGTGTTGTCCGTTCATGAAACTTTGCATGCCTGACGCGCACATTTGAGTGTCCTCTAGAATTTCAGAGATCATGCAGTTTTCCCCGTCGACCGACGACTGTTCACGCCGCTATCATCTTGCAGTGGGATTTGCTTTACTTTGCTAGGCACAGGTTCGCCCATTAGACAGTTGGACTGACAGCGTTTCGAGTTCTGCGTGCTTGAGCATCACAACCACGTGACAATATCATAAAATGAACAACGAAATCTCTGCCATTCGTTACTGTCCAGTGTCGCTGGAAATGTTTGATCTCTACCCGGAGCCTCTTCCACACTTCTACAACGGAACCCGTACATCATGTTCTCTACATCGCTGTTGCCGCCCACTGGAGAGATCACAGACGGCCGTTGCCTCCTCTCTTCTCTCTAGTTCCCTTCTTCATCGCGCTGCAGTAATTCAGCAGCTGGGCACACTCAGCGTGCTACCCGGCGACACCTCACGCGCCGTTGCTATGGGCGCTTACCTTTCAAAGTTGGCGGCGAAACTTGTAAGCAGCTCCTATAAATAACGGAATGTAATTAACCGAGCTGCGTTAAAGGCTTTCGTCGGCGGCAACTGCTCAAAGGAGCCGGGCGCCAGCCGAGCATTAGTGGCGCTCCTTCGGGACGCTCGCTTCGCTGTGGCAACCGAGTAAACATGTCAGGCGAGGCGACTCCTTCGTTCTGAAAGTTACCGCACCATCAGCGTAACTGGGCAGGTCTTGCACAGCTTAGCGGTAGTCGCAGGGTAGTTGTTGGGGAAGCCACGCACTCTTATCAACCAAAATCTCTACCAGAGAGAGAGAGAGAGAGAGAGAGGTACCCTTTATTGAAAGAAAAAAAAAAGAAAAAAAATGATTTTTGCCTGCGCGTCTATACTATGACCGCTGGCATGCTACTCTGTATAGGGACGGGGAAGGGGGTTTAGAGATTCAAGAGGAGAGTAAAAAGAAAAATAGAATAAAAATAAATATGTTTAGGTCAGGTAAACCTGACGTTATTATTTACTGGCGAGATGGACAGTAAGGATAGGCTTCTCCTTGTAAAATGATCACTAGTTAATGTTTTCCGGTTAGGCAAATTTCGGAGAAGCAGTTGAACAATAAATCCAAAACCCTCCGCTGTTTCTCTAAGCGCCAGACATGAGACCTAATATGTTGCATTAACGTTAACTGATCGTGAGAAATCATGTCCATTTGTTGCTAAAAAAAAAAAATTGTCTCTCGTCGCCTTACGCAGGGAATTCAAGTAATACGGACTCCAGAGCTTCTATGCTGACATTAATGGTATACAAATCTATGCGGTACAGAAGTCCTTGCACGCCACGTTCACTCAAAGACGATGGCACACTGAGTGGTGCTTGTGCATGGGCTAGCTGGAACATCACCTGAATTCCTGTTTGCTATGTAGATACAAGTGGAAAAAGAATGACAGACAAAGACGAAGTGCATTGTCTGTGTTGGTCGTTTTTTCTTTTTTTTTTCACCTGCTATATACTTAGAACTGCCGCCAATAAGTTAGATGGCACAGCCTCTCTGCGTGTCGAGGGAGCGTTCGTGCTAATGTCGACCTCTCCTCAGGGTCAATATAACGTGGAAAGTCATCTTGGTGAAGCGACAAATTCCAGATGCGATCCGTTTCCTGACAGGGACATTTTTTTCCCCCTTATTTCACCTGTTCCATGCAATATGGATGTAAAGCTGAGGTTCCACATCAGCCAGCTGGTGTAAACGTCAGCGAGTTTCGTTTGCCACAGGAAAGTGCCCGTTCATCGCGTTCTGCTTCCGTTAACCTTCCATTCACCATACAGCCACAACACGAGCGTCAAGAAAGCGAAACGCTCGCAAGACGGTCGCGACCTTTTCTTGTTCTTTCGTTCGTTCCCCAAAGACACCCGATGAGGTATTACAAAAGGGTGTGTTCTTAAACGATATTGATGACGCAGTGGTGGATGCTGAGTTACATTCGATATGCTATGCATATATAGCTTGACGGACAGGTGATAGTGGCGATGTCGTGGGAAAGGAGTTCCAGCATTTTGCTGCTCTAGCAAAAATGATTGATTGATTTGGGGGGTTGAACGTCCCAAAACCAGTTCTGATTATGAGAGACGCCGTAGTGGAGGTCTCCAGAAATTTCGACCACGTGGGGTTCTTTAACATGTGGACTGACATCGCACAGCCACGGGCCTCAACATTTCGCCTCCATCGAAATGCAGCCGCCGCGGCCGGGATTCGATCTGGCGACCTCCGTATCAGCAGCCGAGTGTCATAACCACTAGACCACCCTGGCGGGGCCTGGCAAAAATGAAGCAGAGCACATTTCACACAGGTGCTTGGCGGTAAACTCGTAGCGCATACCAGTTGAGATATGCGAACTGCAGGGAGCGCGATTAAGTGGCCATTGAAATGAAATGTAGTGAGGGTCGCAACGGCGCCAGCGACAAGACAAACATGGAACCTTCAAGAATAAGCCTTCAGTGGCGGACTTCCTTTCGTTCCTGGTTCTCCAGAGCTGCCGTAGATTTCTCTGTCCTGCACGACGCACTCTGCGACTGCTCTCGGTACACAGTTCCCAGCGACAGCCCCTCTCAATAGAACTATCGCGCCTCGACGGCTGCCCGCTGTCCGAACAGAACTGGAGCGGTGGAACAATCGACCTTCAAGTCGGAAAACCATGAAGACATTACTGAAGTTCCTACGAGAAATGGAAGTTGCTGAACAACTGTAACTCTGTCGTGTTCATCTGTGAGTGTGTGTTTACCTCCGTCTCTCTCTCATCCTTTTTCTTCTAACATTTATATGTTCCTTTACCGCTGCCATAATGCAGGGCAGCAAAGTGGATGTTCTGTTTTAGAGTCAAGCTCTCTGTTTTCCGCATCACCCTTATCTCTCTCTCTCTTATCGGCTAGAGCGGTCGTAGGGTTGTGCGAGATCCACGACGATCCGAACCACGGCCCAGAACTCCAGATCGAACTTGGCACGACGTCGGCCAAGCCATGATATCGTGCCAAATCGCGGTCCGTCCGTTCCCCACCTGGCGCGATCGCCGTCAAGAGCGGTGGCGTGCAGCAGCACCTGATGGACATCGAGCCTAATCCGTACCGGCGCCTGACGGCCATAAGAGTTCTCGTGTGCCATCGGTATAAAGCTCCAGTAAGCATTCAGAAGCTGATTCGTGAAGTCATGTTTATAGAACGGATGCTATGATATTGGCACATTACATTCATGCATGAACCGCCGACTCTGGCACATACACACGTTTTGGGTAGAAGAGGAAGAGAACGTTGCTAGTCGTACTCCGGAAAAGACGTGGACTCCAGGCTGTCTCTTATTTCGGCTGTAAGAATATGAAGAGCTCATTTATTGCGACATATGCGCCAGAACCGTCGCGAAAGTACCATGAAACAAACAAACAAACAAAAAACAAGGAAACAATGGAACACTGCGCCGGTGATGGGAGGTCTGTTGATGAGGATTCACTCGGATTAGAGGAAGACAGTGTCACATCTGCGCGTGACAGATTCGACCTGCGCGCAGTGCCTATAGACCGGTGAGGACGTGAGCACAGAGCAGCTTTGTATATGTCCTTAAAGACAAGCTAGTGCGTCAGTGGGACCACCCTGCAGTATAATAGGCGACTTATAGTCGAAATATAAGTGCGTTCGCTGACGAACTGAAGGGACTCGGACCCACTAAACAACGTCTTCACATGGCGTAAAGAAGAACTGCGCAGCCCTTAATTGAATTGGAGGATGGTGCCAGACATATATTTTCACGCTTGTCATATCAATTCTTTTTCGTTCTCGTGTGCTAGTTTCTCGATTTTGCATCTGCTCTACTAAGACGTCTTGATGCGCTATAGGCAAAGATGGATATATTTACGTGCGTCTTCTTTTGCGGCGTGCTTTTCGCAGTTCTTCAGCATTCAGCATTCGGTCGTGCCTGTACTATAGTTTTACTGCAAGCGAGAAGCGAACTGTGTCGGAAGGCTTCTCGGAAAAGCTCTAGGGATGTGACAGGCGCAGTATCCAGCGGCAAAAACGTGAGAGCTCCCCATTATTTATTCAGAGGCGACACTAGTTTGATACTATACACTCCAGCAGCACTGATGTGAATCGGGGATGAATGGAGCTACTATGTTTGCAAGCATTTCTGTCCGACAGGCGACAAATCTGCATGTCCGTCCGTGGCGTAAGTCAAAGCACTATGAACAAATAAAATATTAATTTTTCTTTTCCTGGCGGCCATGGGTTTCTAACCTAGCACTCCAAGCTACCTAGCCGTGTGCCTTAGCCTCTTTTTGCACACTTTCACATTGTCGCTTTGTTCGCAGTATATACGCAATGTAAACTGATCACCAATTAAAATTCGAACAGTAACCAGACTAGCATAAATATTACACCATAACACCCATGAACAAACTCAAAATACGATTTAGAACAGGGAATGTCGCAGGAGCCAACGTTTCGACAAGTGGAATTGTCTTCGTCAGGGCGGCAGTTGCCGCCCTGACGAAGACAATTCCACTTGTCGAAACATTGGCTCCTGCGACATTCCCTGTTCTAAATCGTATTTTGCGATTTGTTCATCGATTCAAGCATCCGTCTTCCCCTGAGCTTCTCTTCTAGTTTGGATTTCAACCATAACACCCAGTCATTCAAACCAAGTTACGAGGCAACGGAAGCCATTTATACAGTGAATCTGTATCCTCTTCAAGATATGCAGAATGGCGCTGTCTTTAACTTCTACAAATCGATGAAATCGGGTTAATTTTAAGCAAGTAGTCGAAACTGAATCGCCAGAGAGCGCAGTTGCCGCAACTAGCATTGTTTCTCTTGCATTGCCGAGCGAGGATGAGCAAGCATCGTTATTTTTGCAAGTTTTGTTTCTCTCGCGTCTTTTTTTATTTTTATTTTTTCTGTTTTTTCTGTGAAAGGCCGCCACCACAGCCGTGATCGAGCCCGCAACCCGAATCTTCGCCAGTCCAAAAAACCACCACAGCCGCCAACCATAAGCAGATATGGGCGAGTAAATGAGAAAGAGCATGTGTAGATTTCCAAACAGATGCTCTTTCCCATAAATCCCTGAACGCTTCAGGATGACAGAGAGATGGGAGGCGTGGCCATGTTTGGGTGCTCCACGCGCTCACCACAAGAGCCGGCGGCTCCAGCCCTCTTCTCATCCTCATCTGCGTGCCCCTCTTGCGAAAAAAAAAAAAAAGAAAGAGAAAGATCTCGTCTTTATCCCAAAATTTGCGTGTTATACTCACCCCGACCGCTTTTCAAACACCCTCATCTACTCGGCGACCTTTTGTTGAACGCGGCATTCAGCGCGCTCATGATTTCCCCGGAGCCCATCACGGTGATTTGAACCCTCCGGGAGGCATAGATGATGGAGGTAGGCGGCGGAGGGAGAAAAGGGTCGGGGAGGGGTGGACGAGTGAATCACGGCGTGGTTCCGCATGACCTACAGTGTGATCCCGCCTTCATTTACTTAATCACTTCAGTCTTCTTTTTTTCTTTCTTTCCTGTTTTACTGTTGGCTCGGTGCTGCGTTGTTATCGCCGCTGACGTGGTTTGTATCCACACAGAACCTCAACTAGACTTGGTGGCACCGCATACACAGTGCACACGTGTAGGAATCACACGGAATCGCCCGCATTCGCGTGAATTCGACGCATCTGTGTGCACCAGTCTTCCCTTCCCTTCGTATTTTCTGATATCGTCGACCGGGGTGTTTAGAGTGTACTACTTGAAATATCCCACATAGATCGACCGGGGCGTTTAGAGTGTACTACTTGAAATATCCCACATACAATTAGTTGTGTAGCTCTCAGATCGTCGCTTCCACTTGGCAAAAGTCTATAGGCAATTGCAAAGATATCTCTATTTGTCTAGGGCATGACGCCGGCTCAGCGACATCTTGAGAACCTGCATATAGCACACCCTTACGGTACCCATTATTCCTGTTGCTGGATTGCATGATTCGTGAGTGTCGTAGTCGCTGTCGTTATCACCATAGTCGATGTTGCCATCAGTGCACACCGTCATCGTCGCCGCCGCTGACATCATCACTGATATATAAATTAAACGGTAGGGTGGGTGGGGGGGGGGGGGGATAATCACCGTTGCGAGTAGCCCCAGGGTGCTCCGCAATAGGCTTTGCTCGTAAACTTGTATAACTTGTATGAATCCGCACTACGTCAACGTTACACTTCAGAGCGCACGATAGTGCTTTGAACGTGTAAGATATAGTATACATTCACTCGACTTGTGAAACGCGTTGTCTCGGCGCTACTGATATAAGGAAATAAAGCAACGTTCGTGACGCGAAAGTGTTTCCAGGGGTCTCAAGTTTGGGATCTTTTTTTTTTTTTTCTAGTTCGGTCGCTGCCGTGGACACAGAATATCAATGATGATACGAAGTGGCGTCTTTGCTTTGAACAGAGTGATACCGTTTTCAGAGATAAACGAATCATCAACTAACTGCAACGAAAGTACAAGTCTCCGAAGCGAGACCTGTATTATGCACTCGCTAATAGGAAACAAGATTTTTTTTTTCCATCAAGGCGGGGCTATTGGCCCGCCCCACTAACTCGCCGGACTATATAATAAAAGTTATATCCTTCTCCTCCTCCATCAAGGAAGTGATGAGGAAGCTAAGGAGAAGGGCATCACACGGACGAGAAATACATACACGTCATTGTCCCGTAACGCGGAACTCCCCAACAGCAAACACTTTTGAACAAGCGCCTCATCAACGCCCTCACTTTGACACACCGAGGTTAGGTCATTCTAATTAGACGCGTACAACAATGGACGCGCGGGTGCCGTTACGCAGCCAACCATGTAAGGTGGACGCTCTGTACATACGTACGCGAACGTTTGCTTCTCTATACACCGCGAAGGACCTGCGCTATCGGCGACATTAATCAGAACCTCCAGGGGAGTCACCTCCTTGGTTCGTGAATGCGGAAGTCTTTTAGAGCGAACCGCCCAACGCACGGTGGCCACGACCAATAAATACATTGTTCTCCCTCGTATTATGGTGTAGGCACGGGGTCAACGTTCCGAGGCGACGGATGAGAGACTTACGTTTGGGAGGGTATATACACAACGCGAGTTTTCGCTGAATATGCAATAGCTTTCATACGACAAACGCGGAACGTTTAGCGGGTTGCGTAAAATGTATGGCTTCAAAAAAAAAAAAAAAAGGGGGGGGGGGGGGCGCTGGTGCATTACCACCGCTACCACAACCACCACCATAATCATCATCAGAACCAAAATCATTCACCTCTACCGGCCTATATTTTAAGTCCACTGCACGACGAAGGCCTCTCCAAGCTATATTCAACTTCCCTTGTCCTGAGCGAGTTAAGTCCAGGTTATGCCCGCGAGCTTCTCAATGTCATCGTCCTACGTAACATTTTGCCTGTGTCTGCTCTCCACTCGGTCTTCATCTCACTGTTCTCCTCACTCTTCATCAGTCGAAATAAAAAGACGTATAGGCAGAAGCCCTATACCTAACCTGTCGGCGCCTTTATTTTTCTTTTTTCCTCCGTCTACAATACACACCATGTTTTGTCTTCTGTATCCCAGTGTGAAACGTTTATTACTGAGACAAACGCACCGGGCGCAGCGTTTTTAAAAGTGGCAATATGAAACGCCCAACGGAAAGCTTCGTGAAATGATAGAAACGTACAATGTGATGGAAAAAAAGCAACGGGACCACATCCTCGCTATACTGCTCTTCTCGTATACCCCCCCTTCCATCGAAACACTCGCCCGTACAACAACGAGAGTTCCATATCTATAGACGCACACCTGAAAAACGTATCGTCGAAAGGCATCACCGCCCATCTTCAGAGACAAGAAAGAAGAAACGAACAAACGAAACGAGGAAGCGAGAGTTCACGCTGTGTACACGGCATGGCAGCCGATGTCCACGCTAATGGCGCGATTGTCTTTCGTTCGATTCTTTCGCTCGAAGGAAGTTCACAACAGCGTACACACACACACACCACAGCAGGCGAGGCCGGCACCCCGGCAGTATTGTGGCGTTCGCTTCCTCGTCTTCGACGGCACCGCCGGCAGCAGCCCGCGGCGACCGGAATAAGAAGTTATACACACCAGCTGAAGTCGACGATCCCCGAGATGATGACACACACACACAGCACGGAGAACCGGTATATATGACACGGGGTGTCCCACGATCGCTGCGGCATATCGCTTACTCGAACGGTCAAAGAAAGAAAGAAAGAAAGAAAGAAAGAAAGAAAGAAAGAAAGAAAGAAAGAAAGAAAGAAAGAAAGAAAGGCATGGGTCGCGGCTACGAAAGTGATCTCTTCATCTGCCATCATCAGGGCTCCTTGCGCTGTGGCGGAAGGGAAACGTTTGCTGAAAATGTAGCCCCCGGGCCCACGTATAGTGCACGTATATATATTTCTACGGAGTTGAACTGACGACCTTTCTTTTTCTTTCGCGCGGGGCCAGTGCGCATAAGCGAAACGTTTTCAAACGACGCGCTCACCGAGGTTCGTGACGATGCTGCCCTATGCGCGCGGCGTCACCGCTCGAAACGATGGAAACCGTGCATGCGTGCCGTACGTATACACTTTACTATTGGTACCTCTCGTTCGTTTCATTTCCTGCAGGCATAGAGAATCGGACGACTCTGTTGATCTGCCGATTGCGTAGTATATGCACGTGTGTTCAGGAAAGTCAAACTTCCTTTAGTCCACGGCGCCCATGACGACAGTATCGAAGCTTTCTTCGACCACGCGGGAAATGGAAGCGTCGTCCTATCACGGGAAAATCGGTGTGACCGACATACCAGGGATCATATTCGCAACGCCCCTAGTATGAGGAATGAATTTGGTATATAATATAGACATGTATAAGGTTATCGTGTTCGCGCGCATTTAGCCTGAGGCGACGAGGAAGCCAGCGAAGGAACTTAGAGCGTCTCTCTGAAGCCGTTCGCGAAATTAGATTCGTGAAAAAGGAAGCGCATGGCATACGGCTACTCGATGAAGTGCACGCTATATTTGACAGGCCCTGTTCTAACCGCATCTATATGGGTATACGCATGGTGATAGCACACATTTCACATCAACTACTTCGCAGAAAGTGCCCCACGTAAGCGCATGCAACGCAGTGTGAGGCGACGTGAGGAAATCTCGGGCTTCCTTCGGGCATTTGAACGGATATTGCACGTTCTTGCTTGCTCCCAAAGGGCGCCCTCTGTCATAATACAACTTTGATCTCCGTAAAACGTAGGATCGTGCGCACAAACTAGTGTGCACATTCTACTTTCGGGGAACCACGCGATCGCGTGGTCAGAAAGAAACGGAGGAATACAGATTATTTGGCAGAGAGGAAAAGGATGAAAAAAATGCTTGTGGTTGCAGAGAGCGACATTTCGACGGGACAGAAAGAGGAAAACACGCACAGTAAAGTGCTTGGACGTGGAAGGAAGCACACCAAGCATATGTAACTATAACATTGAAGGAACACGGAAAGAGAACACGGCAGGATGACGCGTCCCTGCAGTAGGCGTTATTGCCCGCATTGCCTAAAGACAACAATTAATAGAGATAGCGATTAGTTCATCCACAATAGCGACGGCAACAACGACACATTTATCTCAACGGGGATGACTATACGAAAACATCGAAATCTGAAATTCGCAGCGTCGTATACGGTAGAAGCCTTGCACCTCTTTCCTGGTTCGACTTGACAGCCGGTCTATCTTCGCGACCAGGAATGGTGCCCTGTTACGAACGTGCTTACACATTGAAGCACACGAGTCACTCAAGAAGATTTAAGCATGTTCACAAATATGAAACCAGGACGAAAGAGAAGGAGAGAGAATGGGGGAGGGTGGGGATCATGAAAAAAAAATAAGAGCTCTTCGCCTGCGTTGGTCGCTTCTTCAACGTTGATGCTGAAACTTCAGATTTGTTCCTGCGGTAAAGTGTGGGCATCACCGCAGGTGACGACGATATATATCCAAGCTGCACATACGTGCTTACGTGACCTGTGGATCTACGTGTCTGTACTACGAGAGAGAGAGAGAGAGAGAGAGAAATCGTCACTTGGCTCACTCGGAACAAACACGAGTAATAGAGACACTGAGCTGCGTTCGGTTTACTCGAGGGTCTATTTTGGCATTCGCATTCGACGCCCACGTATACGCCCTCGATTTATTCATTTCCCACGCTCAGTCAGGGTGTCTCGCTTTTTGTTCGTCTGTTACATTTTAGAGAAGCCACGGAGAAGGCGAACATCCGTTTATTTTCCTTGGCCGGCGTCCCTCCGGCAGCTGCCTTTCCCCTTCTCGTCTTGTTTGCGTTGCGTGTCGTTGCAAGCGCTGCCATTTAAAAGGTGCTCCATCTTGCGAGGCTGACGCGGTAACAATGGGCCGCTCTGAAACACCCGCCCTCTGCATTTATATGGACGCTAACGCCGGTTAAGAGAAAAGTGAGGACAAGACGGGAAAGATTAGGCTAGAGTTCCATTACGACGCAACAATTTATTGCTCCGTGAAGCAATTCTGTGTTTGCCCCGCCACGGTGGTCTAGTGGTTGTGGCATTCGGCTGCCGATCCGAAGGTCGCGGGATCGAATCCCGGCCGCGGCTGCTGCATTTGGATGGAGGCGAAATGTTGAGGCCCGTGTATACTGTGCGATGTCAGTGCACGTTAAAGAACCCCAGGTTGTCGAAATTTCCGGAGACTTCCACTGCAGCGTCTCTAACAATCATAGCCGTTTTCAGAACGTAATACCCCACAGATCAATCAACCAACTCCGTGTTTGCATAACCGTTACTAACGAATCAACGAATGAAGGTGCGAATCAATGAATCAACGGTTGAATTAATTCTCAAAATGCTTGCACTTTATACTTTGTTGATGCGTTGCACGATGAATTAAATAATTAAGTCTAAGTCCCAAAATAATCTACATCTTCTCTTTCCTCCTTAATTTATTGTAATGTATTCATTAATCAAGCACTGCATCATACATGGCACACGTATGAAGTCATGTCTCATTTACCGATTGTACTGCCAAGGAGGGTGTTAGAGCAAAGGATAAAACTCAGTAATATAACTCGTAAAAGACCATACGAAACGATCGTGTGCAAATGTGGAGCCGCCGAGACTGTGGGTTCGGAGATCATGGAAAGCGCAGCTGTCTTGGAAAACCGCGGTCAAACGACCGTTCTCGGAGTCCGTGCCCAGCACTCATGTTGGGTCGCAAATGATGCTTCAAATTCTTAGTTCAACAGATATGTTCGGTAAAGCAGCGTCTCAGTGCGTAGTATGGGCCGCTGTCACTTCATACACAGAGCCCACAAAAATTCGAGCAGTCTGGATCTTCTATTCCAGAATCCGCAATTTCTGCAGGATTTACAGTGTACCTCTCGGTAGGAGCGACTTCCACGAAAGCATATTCCTTTAATTCGCGTGGTATGTCAGGCGCCTCCGTACGTGACTCTTGTAACAGTGAAAAGGCTAGAATGCACCGTGACCGTTCTATTGTCGAGTGCAATATCCTTCCAAAAGGTGTTAGATACCAAATAGCTTGCTCAGAGCGAAAGATTCGCAGGACGCGTTAACATCGTCCAGAGATCAAAGGCCAGCAAACAACGCGGCCGCTACTACTACATCGAAAACCTACCGGCTTTGGTGACCGATTGTAAGCGTGTAACTGAGTTTCACACATGTTCCATGCGAAAAGAACTTTGTTCCATTCCGTTTCGTTCTCCCGCCACGATGGTCTAGTGGCTATGGCAGGGATTTAAACAACACACCATAACACACTCGTAACACCCACTCCTCCCCTCCCAGGCAAATCCCCACAAATTCGGCTTCTCCCCCCACCCCCCGTTCTGGTAAAATATGGTGTAGCACCCACCCCTCAGAAAAAAAAAAGAAAAAGAAACGAAATTCTGGATGAAACCTTGGGCTATATCCGAAGGTCGCGGCGAAGGTCGCGGCGTTGGATCCCGGCCGCGGCGGCTGCGTTTCCATGGAGGCGAAATGTTGAGGCCCGTGTACTGTGCGATGTCAGTGCGCGTTAAAGAACCCAAGGGGGCCAAAATTTCCGGAGCCCTCTATTACGGCGTTACTCATATCGTGGTTTTGGGACGTAAAAAAACAGAAATCAATGAATGTCCTTTCGTTTTGCTAAACCATAATCCACTGGCCCATTAATATGATAGAAAACGGCACGCGCACAGTGTTGCCATTATTGATTTTTCTTCTTTCCCTCTTACTCCTGTTCTCTCTCTCTTTTCCACCATAATCGCAATAACCTTCGAGCTTATTACGCAAACTGGAAAGCAAGGACAAGAAGGCAATGAGTATAACTCCGCTACCGTGCCCGATTGGTGAGGTTTGAGGAACCACTTTGCCCATATATAGACATCTCAATAAAGACGTCAGTAGGCTCCTCGACGCTAATGCAATGTGGAGATCATTTCCCACGCGCTAATTCGGACATAGTACGGCTCAGAAACAGGTACACGCGCTTATTACAGCTCATCGTTCATGCAGCTCACACAGAAGCTGGCGAGAATAGGCACAACCTAAGGCGTGGTGGCATACAACGTGATACAGCGAGCTCCCGTATTTACCTCCGTTCCCATTTAGGTGCATTCCGTGCGCAGACACCCACGTGCGCCTAATTAAGGCGTGAATTGTAATACATCCGCGAACGTTGACAGGTAATACGTCTTGCCACAAGACTCCCGTTGGAGTTCCGGTAGGTGCGTTCACGGGTGGTTCGGCGTATAACTGTGGCTGCAAGCACAGATTTTTGCAGCTTATACATGCCCGCAAATATGTTGCCTATTCGAGCATTGATGCACTTTTTCTATTAGTGTGGAGATAACTGACACTTCAGTGAGATTCGGTGGAGAGAACAGATAGAAAAACGATCTGTCCATACCGCGATGCCGAACACACACACACACACACACACACACACACACACACACACACACACACACACACACACACACACACACACACACACACACACACACACACACACACACACACACACACACACCGCTATTATTTAGTTTCCTTTTTCTTTAATTTCGCGCCGGGGCGCGTTGCCGGAACCTCATCACCTGAATTTCAGTGTGGCTTCTCGGATTTAAAAGTTACTGTTCTTTTTTTCTTCTTATTTCAGGGATCAATAAAGTTTACCGATGGTTTCCTTGTCAGGTCTCTAGTGTCTTTGAAATTAAGAATGCGTAATTACATTTCTGCCGATAAAAATTTGCCCAGGTCCCGGCTGAGGCCGCCGAAAAGCGCCTCAAATGTAGGCGACGCAACGTGTATTTTTTCTTGCTTGTTTTCTAGTTTGTCAAGTGTCTTCTTGCAACAAAACCACAGTACCCTGGTTCGCTATATAGGCAAAATTATAGGGCGTTCGCTATTGTGCGAGGGTAAGTTGCTACTACGGGAGAAACAATTCTTTATTTACTGTCTCCATTTTATGCAGCGATTAAACACTCGCCTTTGCAGAGATGTGACCTCTTTGTAGCCGTGGCTATCCCAGAATTTCCTATTAACGCCTAAGCTTGTAACTTCCGGCGGATATCTTGGACATCGATAAGGAACCCCCACTGCGTGACCAGTGGCCCCATATAGCAGAGTGTGTTTCCCTCCGCTTATCAGTAGCGGAGATCTGCCCGACTTTTTTTCCACGTATCCTCCGCAATCGATATGCCTTATCGTCCGCGTGTCGGATCAGTGTCACCAGCGTGTAAAAGCACAGGGACTCCCCTGTGATGTCACAATTTGTACCGCATTTCGACATGCAGCGGGCGCAGCTGCTGCCATTTCACAAACTGAGGTCTTTAGGACTTGCGTTATGTTCTATAGAATACTTCCGTTATGTTCTATAGAAGCTTTCTGCTCAGATGTTATTGAATGCAATGTGATACTACATATAAGTGACTTCTACCGGTGGCATAACATTCCCAGTTTAATTTTCTGGCAGCGACGCCGTCTGAAAGGGAACTATAAATAGGAGAAGAGTTTTCCTTACTTTAATAAAATGCCTTGTCTCGATAACTAAAGGAACCACACTTGTCTGGAGAAGACGCCTGATAAGCTGGATTAATAAATGAAAATACAAGTGGCATAGTCAGAATTGAAGTCCCGCTACCAACTAGCCGCCACGTCAAAGCTTTTCATTTTGAAGCTTCCGGCAGTCGGAAGCCTCCCAGCTTACAATAAATAATAAAGAGTGAGAAAAAGAAAGATGCGGATACACGAAACTGCAACTTCGTATGAAGTTCTGTCTCCGATGATGAGACACCCGACAAGAAAAGCGAAGCATATTACGTTCAGGAAAAAAAGCATACTGTCATGAAAATCTCTAGTAGTTTCAGCTCAGTATACCTTCGCTTGGAAGCCCGTCGATCGAATACTTTGTAGACAGACAGAAGTGCGGAATCGCATGGTCGGCTCGTTTCCGACGCCAAACAAACGCACGCTCCAAGGCTCGTGTCTCTCGCAGCTCACGCGTTCGCGCGCAGCTTGCATGCGATGCGGGCGCTTGTCCAAGGCCAGCAGTTCTCTTTGAGCGCCGGAAGAGAAGCCGACTGCTCTAACGCCTCGGGTGCGCTTCCAAAGACGAAAGGGGGAGGGGGCACTTGTTGCCTCCTGGGAAGCTTGATTAAGGATGGCCATTAGTCAAGTCCACTTAAAGGCGGTACCGCGTGCCGAGCGTTTTTTTCCCAGGCCCCGGCTACCGTGTGGCTTCCTGTATGTATATATAAACGGCCGCGACGTGTACACGAAGACATCACGAGCCAAGCTTTAGTCAAAACTCATTTACAATACCGTTTTCCCTTCTACACCTTGTTCCAATAGTTCTGCGCAGCGCTGTGGAGGCTACAGACATGTCCAACCAATGACGCGGGAGAACACAATGTCAAGTGTGTCCTTCCGCACGCCTGTAGTCTGCTTGCGGTGGGAGCTGCAGTAGAAGCGGCAGAAACATTTCCGGGCACCTTGTACTACATCTCGCTTCGCAAGAATGTGCACACGGTGGTGGCGCGGTCCTGCTTCTCTGCACATAACTAGCGAAACGGGGTATGGAACCGCTAGATACTGACTTGCACGGAGGCCACGAGGACGTCGACGGGCGCTGACAGTATACGTGGAGTATAGCGTGGCGGAACAGCGGCGACCTCGTGTGGCGGCTACTTTGCGAATGATAAATAGGTGCTCGTTATGGATGCATTGGTTCCGTTATTTATCGTTACGACGCTAGCCAAAAACGTGCACATAGGCAGGTATGCAGCTGAGCTGCATGTAGGCTTTCACCTGCACACGTTAACTCCGTCAGTGCCTTTGACCAGAAGGTGTTTCCATCATCATCCCTGCACGTTTTCTCGTCTACCGAGTGCAGTTTGTGGAGTTGGTGAGACACGACATGTTTATTACATTTACATCTACATTACAGACATGCACGAAGGCGATATCCTAAATAACTATGTACGTCATGCTCAAGGAACCGCGACCAGCCGGCCTGGGTTTTTTTTTTTTTTCTTCGGTGGCTTATGCTTATGGTTCTGTATCTATTGCTAACAGGAGTAACCTCTGCGAGTTAGTGGCGGTTAGGGTATAGTCGTTATCAACACACGCCATCTCGCGCGTCCTTCGAGATATTTAGATGGGTAGGTTTTGAGCAAACGCCTTGCTTTTGTCCCGCTATTTGACAACGTGCCATGCGCCGCTACTTCCGCGGCGCCTGCAGCTTTGGAACTGAGCGGCTATTTTCAAAGTTGCTGGCGTGCCTTTAACTTAGTCTTTCGAGAGCGTTCCGTGGCTCTAGGCCAGGCATGGTGGGGGAAGCTTGGTCAAGATTCCGGTCTTATTATCACTGTATCTATAGCGCCTGACAGGCGGAGGTAAACGAGCTAGACGTAGACGGCATAGCGTTATTATACTTCCAATCGTGCTTCAAACCAACCAACCAAGTCACGTTTTCAAATCATCCTACATAAGAATGCCCCATACCACCAGGATCGGGCCTAGAATACTCAACTCTTTTCTTTCCCAGAGGAATGCCGCCCTTTCCAGCGCAGCCCTGGACCACCAGCGATTACTCGTAGACCGAGCAGGCCGGATTTCAGCAGCAAATGGGGTCCCTGGAGTGAGGGTTCTACCCTTCGCAATTAAATTTTACGACTACTACACGCTTAAAAAAAAGGTAGTAGAAAAGCTAGTAACGGGACCAATTACTACCGTTTTGGCACCATTACTGCATTTTTTGTCCGTTACTAGCTTAGAAGCCTTAGATGTATGCTAGAGGTAGTAAATGTCAGGGGTAGTAACTGTCACTACATCCGTACGTAACAGGTCAGTAAATGTACTACCTCCACTAGCAGTAGTATATTATGCTGTAATTGTGATAGGCGTACGCGGAATTTAGAAAAACTATAATTGATTTGATTATGTTCGAATAAGAGTCCCATGCCGCGTGGTTGCATGCATATACGGAGGAGGAATAAACATTTATTTTCAGAAACGGCGATTGTCGACCGAGGTGGGCGGCTCTCTCTGCATATACGGAAACAGAAAAAATACAAGAATCTCGATCCAAAACGTTGATTACTTATCCGAATCCATTTCTGCTTACCGGAACAACGTGAGCGTCCTTAGGTAGGGACATATACAGCGTTAACGCTGCCGTTAGGACATATATCGCGTAGAAGCTTTGATCTTCTGTGTGCGGTAGTGTGTGCTGTCGCTTCTGGTTCCAACATGTTTCTAAGCTTTCACCTAAACATTTATATGTGCAGCGTACTCACAGGGCTAATCACCTTAAGTAATTAGCGATCGTTAATTCGTACAACACGACGTAATTAGTCAGCACCAATCAGCGTGACCGGACAATGCCTTACTGCGCTCATTTTTATTTGATCTTAATATTTTGCAATACAGTCGACCTGATATTGCAACGTAAACAGCAAATATAAACCGAATCATGAGCCCGATAAAAGATTGCCATGGTAGTAATGTTACTACCTTTGGTTACTACCCATACCTATAGCTAGTAACTGCAGGTAGTAAATGACATGGTAGTAAAGTTACTACCTTGCCGTTTACTACCTGCAGTTACTACTTAGGTAGTCAATGTTGTGACAAGCATTTACTACCTCAAAGTTAGTAAATAGCACTACCTTTTTTAAGAGTGTACTACTACTACTACTACTACTACTACATTTATTAACGCGGTAGCGCCACACGCACACACACGCGCGCGATTTTCGATGCGAACGTAACACGTTATGTCGTGTCCCACTCTTAATGGCGAAGCCTAAGGGCCCTTCTATTTTTCAGTGGTACTGTTTGGTTCACTTTAGACAGCAGCAACACCAACGACAAACAAGCGGCCGACCTTAGAGCGACTTCGAGCCACAGCCACTATCGGGCCATTCAACAGGAGAACTTTTCTTTAGCCAATACACGGAAACGCTACAGGCTCTTATTCATTAAATTCTCATGACATTAACAAGATCACCCGGGCAACCATCCAGAAGTTATGAAAATGCGGCTTCTGGACCCCATCCGTTCGTACAGGACCACATTACGTACGCTAGTTACTGATATGAAGTGCAGTGCCAGCATGTGTCAAATATGATGCGCCGTTTTGTGTTACGCCATAGGCAAGGAGCATATATGTATAGAGTTAGTGGCCAGCGAAATAAAGCTGTTATGCATGTGATCTTGTCCCGGCTACAACAGTTAGTGCTCATACGAGTTAAAAAATATGTATATTTCTTTCGAGTTCTTAATGTTTGACAATATCACCGAAGCTGTAAATTCTAGTACTCTGAACCTGGCACTGCATTAGAAATCTAGCTGAGGTGCCGATTATAGCCAACGATTCCGTAAGAGTTGCCAAGCGCGCGAGGGTTATCGTGCATTCGATAGGGACGATCGAGATATCACCCCGAAGTCATGTCCGCGGCGAACTCCAGGACAGCAAAGTCGACAGAAGATGAAGTGCAAAACGCGAGTGTAGAATAGATTTATAATCTAGACTTAAAAGATAGCGCAAGGGTGCAGCCAATCAAGAAGCGAGGAAAGGATAAGCCGCGAAAAACAAAGTATAGAGTGGGAAAGAGCGGGAAGTGGAGGAGGAGCAAGAATTGCCACGAGGGAGTGAGAAAATGAAGGATAGCTCCGACGTGTACAGTCTTGTTAATGGCGGGCTATAAATTTGCTCGACCTGGGAGATTCGGAGCGCCGATGTGGCGGCATGTCGCGTGTGCCACCGACCCGCCCTGTATGTACTAAAGAGAGCTTCCTGATGTAGGTCGTTGGGAGGTAAGCGATTTGACCCTGCAGCAAGGTACACAGGGGGTGAACCCGGAGAGCGCCAGCGGCGATACACACCATCGATGATATGTACTTGCAGGTGAGAAATACATATTGCTTCCCGCGTGCGCCACCTTGCGCGTACATGTACGCAGCTGAATGGGTGTGTCCATAGTTAACGCTTGTACATAAATGCGAGGCGAGGCCAGTGACATGAACTAGCGTAAACTATAAACTGGGTATATAGCGTTACTGTACAGGCCTCGTTTAGGAGCGTATAAAACTGGTCTTATGGCCTGATTAAAACACGCATATAGTGAGTGCAATGAAGTATCCAGACTGTGCGAATGAATCGATACTGTCGTATAAGGAATTAAAATAAAATAACCATTTCACGTTACTTGCTCCCGCAATTATCCGTCTATCCTTTCTGCATGTTGCATCATGGGCGTGTGGTGGTTCGACACTTGTGAGCACCACTGAAGGCTTGCTCACGCATAAAAGTGATCGTTTCCTTGACCGCTAGCGCATTCCAGTAGATAGCAGAACGAAACGTGAGGGCACAAACTACAGCTCACCATTTCGTTCCTTTGAAGTTTTTGAGGACTCCGTCGTGCCAATCACGAAGCTTGACAACATTTGTCCGACACAGTGAACCCCCCCCCCCCCCCCCCGCCCTCCGTTTTTCTTTTTCTCATGATACAGTTCTCATTCCCGAGGGCTCAATTTGTATCAGTTGCCATTTTATTATAAACAAAGGAAGAAGTAGTCTCCGACAGTTGTTTCGTACGGTTATTTACAAACCATTGTGTGTCTATCCCAAAGACATGCATCCAGTCAAACCTGCGAGAAACGAAGCCTTCAAGCTCCAATGCCGATGAGCAGCAGGAAAAACAAAGGGAAAGAGAGACAGGTCGACCACTGCACGTACACCCTGACTGTGTCGGTATAAAAGGACAGAAAGTTGAGGGAGTTGGTAATGGTCCATAGTCAGAAGAAGAGGCGTGCAAGACACGGACACAAGGGGAAGAAGTCAACAACACGAACGCCAACTATCAACTGTTGGTCCACTGTGAATAGCTGTAAAAACAATAAAGGCTTACAGGGGGACAGAAGGTGTAAAGAAAGACACACACACACACACACACACACACACACACACACACACACACACACACACACACACACACACACACACACACACACACACACACACACACACACACACACACAATCTCTCTCTCTAACTCAATCCAACTTTCCTAACCTGTCAAACAGTCCAGACATCAAAATTTCAAAGCCGTAAGTGGAGGACTAGATTATGTACCCTATCACGAAAGGTTGCGCCTTGCCATATGTCATGAAAACCAAGGAGATGCAGCCCCAAAGTAGTCCACGTCAAGCGAACTCTCACACTTTCCAGAAGAGAAACTTGGGCGACTTGGAAATTCATTTTGTCGAACAGCAGCGCTAGCTAGAAGAAGACGCAGGAATACGACAGCAACGCTTGTGTCGTGTTCTTTCTGCTCCTACTCCGTGGTGGTTTCGTGATGCCTTGCGATCACGTGGCACATTCCTAACAAAAAAAAAAAAAAGCCGAGTTTTATTGTGATTATATTCCGCTAAGCACACTTTCTTTTGAAATGCATTAGACTGTCCCTTGTGAAAGCTGCAATGCACATCGTGTCAAGTAATGGTAATGATCGCGTCGTGTAGTGTCACATCGCGCACCCTGTCACCGTATGGTGCCTCACGAAAGATCGTATAAATTCCAAAGAGTGGAGATGCACACACGCAAAACGCGCACACCGGCCCAAATCGTCAGACGCTAGACGGACACTACACTCTTAGCACGGTAACCTTTAATTCATTTTATAGGTACACAAAAATGTGAAAATATGCTCCTTTACTAAAGGTTAAAACACTTTAACCTATATAAAGGAGCATATTTTCACATTTTTGTGTACCTATAGAATAAACTATAGGTTACCGTGCTAAGAGTGTAGTCATCGAGCGAGTCTAGCTCCTCGCGAACTCACTCGCAAACTTCGCAGGAGATGCGGCCAGAGTGCGAGCCATAAGCATTTATCGCTTTCCGTTATCTCCTCCAGCTCTCTGTGTCCAGGAAATGGCACCGAGAGAACGAAGGCCGTGGTGGTGCTCCCCTTCTACAACGCGACACCAAGCTAACACATACTGCACCTCTCTGAAGTTGTAAGGCACCCCACTTGTACCCGGAGGTCGATTAAGTCTGCTCGGATGTGCTCAGCATCTGCAGTCTCGCCACCCAAGTATCCCTACAGCGAACCAGAAACGTCTTCTCCACCCACTCACTTCCTGTTCACTAAGCTCTCATTTCCGGTTCCCGAAGGTCTAAATGCGCCATAGCCTTTATAGCAGTGCATCCCAGCCGTAATAGTAGCGCGAGTTCCACTTTGCTAGTACCGTTCTAGCAGAAATTCCTAAATTACCTACCCTCCACTTGATCATTTTCTTCCTTTGTTGTCTGCAGTGCTGTAGGCGCTAAAGAAAATATCATTCTTTGAATATTCAACGTGATCACACCGATACGGGCTGCATAGCTTTCAAAGCGAATAAATGAACTTTTGCACACATAGCTGTTTCCACATGGTTATCGCAGTAGGCGTCTCTCAGTTAAATAATAATTGCTTACTTGTGGGGCAGAAACCGGAGGATAGCAAAAAAAAAAAAAATATCCTCGAGATTAAATTAAGGATCACACAGCGAGCACTGGTGTAACGTTAAGAGGTCGTAAATGAGCGGAATGGATCCGGGAACCAACAGGGTATAGCTGAAATCCCCATGTCAAGTAGGAGAAAGAAATTAATCTGAGAATTATACTCAACGCGGACCACGGACAAGCTATGGACAGAGATAACAAAAGAATATATACCAAGATAGACTGATTTCTGGGGTTTTACGTCTCAAAACCACGAAACGATTGCGGGAGACGTCTTAGTGCAAGGTATTTCGACCACCTGGGGTTCTTTAACGTGCGCTGACATCGCACAGTACACAGGCCTCAACATTTCGCCTCCATCGAAATTTAGCCGCCGCGGCCGGGATTCGATCCCGCGACCTTCTGATCTTCAGCTGAGTACCATAGGCACTAGACCAACATGGCGGGGCGATATCAAGAAAGGGTAAACGCAGCAGGGGCAGGGAAAAAGGTTAGACTGGGGTGATGGCATTCAGAGATTCACAGGAATAAAGCGGAATCAACCAGCTCAGGACAGGACAAACTGGAAATCCGTGGTATGTATGATAAACAGGCGCGCCACGTTGGAAGACACCGGAAATTTCGACTGCATGAGGTACGCTGACATAGCACAGTATACACGGCCCTCTAGCGAGCCCAGGACGCCTGTCCATTGAACATTCACGATATGTAAGAAAACGCAGACGTTTACGGCCATTGAATATATGTTTGTGCTAGTTCATAGAAGTACAATCCATCTTTTCACATTATTTCTCAATAACCAGTGCTTTCAGGAAGGCAGTGGAAAAAAAAAGAAAGGATGTGTGCCATGCCAGAACGAAACGAGGACAAACAAGTCCTGAACGAAGCGTTCATTATACAAAAGAAAGGCGCGCAGACATGGACGCAACAGCATAGCGGAGTAGACAACACAAATGCCGACTATCAACTGAAGAACACTGAGGCGAAAAAAGGCCAGGCCTGGTGGACCGCCTTTCCCTTGCACAATTGACCCCTACCAACTCACTTAGCTTTCTGTTGTGCTAAACGAAGGATGCCGACACAAGCCTCAACCCAGCAAATTACCAAACTGCAGCAAACTACCGTTACCGCCAACTGTCCTCCGCCAATCGTGACAGGCCAAGAAATGGACGGAGGGGAAGGGGCCGGAGGGGAAGGGGCCGGAGGGTAGCATGCAAGAGAGGAAGCTGAGGGGGTGCAAGCACCGAGTGGCGCAGCCCGGAAGGGCTGGGCCCAGCGCTTAGAATTATTGCGACCAGGTGATGTCAGAGGGGGGCTTCCGGAAGCGTGACCAGGAATGCGGCGCAGTCCCTGCATGCGAGGTCTCGCTCTGAATGCATGCAAAACGTGAGGTTGAGCCGCGCGCGCCCGTTTTTGTTTTGTTTTGTTTTACTTCGCAAATGTATGACCACGGTCTACGCTTTGAAGAGGCCAGATATGAACGCAGGACCGGCGGTCTAAATGTGTGTGGTCGGCCTCTATATTATTTTCTCCATCGTCCTCATCCTTCCCAGCGTCCTCTCTTCCTCTCGAATGCACAAAAACTAACGCGACGTTCGTGAGAGGTGATATTAGTTTACGACGCTAGCGCGAGCTCGAGTGGTACATCTCGGGGGACAGCGAAAGGCCGCCGGCGGTTGCCAACGTTTCACTTGATGGTGTCTTCCAGCTTGCCAGCATGGTTCTTGTCCTTTTGCATGTTTATTTCAGGGTTCGCTTTGAGAACGAGAGCTTGAACGAATCCTCGCATTAAGAAAAAAGAAAGAAAAGCCCGGCTTCACCATCCAAACCATGCTTTCGTTTTTATTTTCTTGTCTGGAACTTCCGTGTGTGTCGACAATTTCACGCTGGAGGCTTCCAGAGGGAACAGGAGAAGCGTGAGAAATGAGCGAATGAATAAATTTTATTAAGGCACGAGGGCGCGTGTTCTGCAGTGTGCAAGTATAGACCGGAATGCACGAAGAAAGAATCAATAGCGTGAAAAGCAACGGCACGGAAAACGAGGGGTTGGCCGCTGGGGCCAGGCCAGAGCCTGTCGCTTTCGTTGCGCCGTGTCCTGAATTCCGGAACGCACACACTCTCGGGGCGGAACTCGTAACCGAGAGCTTTAGCTCCATGACCTGGCAAGCAAAGAGGAAGACGAACGAGACTGCGCGGGTTACAGCCCCCGTTGTGGGTCGCGCTAGACTTCCAGGTTAAAACCAAACCAAACAAACGTTACTGGATAGTAACGTTAGATATAGCATATGCCTATGCAAGCACCATGTCTAGAGGCGCCTGCTCCAGTCCTCGGATGGTACGAGGCCGAGCTCCCCTTGTTCACGAAACAGTTCTGGGATATGCCGAGCGCCGCTGTATGCGCCGATAACAATAATCTCTGCGGTTTTACTAGCCGAAACCACGATTATTAGGACGTAGCTTAGCGGGACACCGGATTAAGAAAATTAACAACACATGGTTCCCTATCGTGCAGAATTGTTTTCGAATTTGACCCATGATCTAAACGGCGCAGCAGCGGCCGGACCCTGGATGATAAGGTTTCTTAGGAGATAATAGGGAGTTTTCGAATAGGGGCCCCAAACACTTTGGGGCCCCAAAGAAATAGCGTCGACACCACTGCGCATGCGCGAGACCCAAACTGCCTTTGAGTTTTGGGTTGGGCACGTAGCGTCAGCCCCAAAGCTTGCCCCAAACTTTTTAGCGTAAACAAACATGGCGGCGCCCGTCGAAGCGGCGGCTCTCGCCTAGGACAAAACTGAGGTGATTTCTGGTTAAGTGACGACTTTATCAATCAATAAATGGTGGCGTAGGTCATTGCTTTCTTCCATCTCACGCATGCAACAAAAACTGGCCGTGAAATAACCCGCGTTTTTAAGATCGGTTGTCGAATTGAGAGCTCGTAGTACAGTGCTCGTAGGCTTAACGCGACCGGTGGCTCGAAGCTGGATTACCTTGGCTCATGATACCAAATTCTTAAGACTCGCAGAACGATGGGGATCACAAGTAAATTCATTGCCACTGCACGCTTTAAATAGCAGTTTTAAAGGGTACGCTTATGAAAGGCAAATGCGTTTATTAATCTTCAATTTGTACTTGTCGTAGCCTGCCTTTTTGGCCACTTTGGCGCTGCAAGCGCAAGACGCAAGGAGACAGCGCAAAACCGAATTCGAAAACTCCTACTTCCTACGTGGTCCCAAGTTAGCGCACGCTAAGCACTTTGGGGCCCCAATTTGGGGCCCCAAAGTGCTACTCGGAGTTGGGTAACCATTTGCCATACTCGGAGTTGCGTACTCGGAGTTGGGTAACCGGAGTTGGGATAGCGTACTCGGAGTTGGGTAACCATTTGCCAACTGGACGAAAGGGCGATATCCAGAAATGTCTCGGCACGAAACAAGATAACACAAAGTGCGCATGGGTTTTCGAAATGCAACTGTCTATCATTACCGATCAGGGCAAATTCTGGGCTACGGAGCAAACTGCATTTGAACCAATATCGCAGTAACATGCCAGCCGTCACAGCAGGCGCTGAAGCCATTACGGAAACTACCTTAAAGCGACGCCAAATGCAGATTCCACCGACACGTCATTCAATACAGGTAGGGCAGTTCATTGTCGGGTAAAGCCGAATTTTTGCTCGATTCTTACACCCCAAACATGCTGGAGCAAAATCGAGTTAAACACTATTTCTCCCCGAATTCGAGTACGACATACCAACCATTTTTTTATGCTTCACAGTTTGCTATGATCAAGGGCTGTAGACAACTCGACTCGGGACAACAAAATTACTCTCACCTTAAGTGAACGCCAGAGATGAATAGTTCACATTGCAATCTATGTACAAGCACACCGCCGACGCTACACGACTGTCATTTGTAAATTTACACTTGATAATTTAAAATTGTAAATTTAACATGAAAAAAACCCCGAGTTTTCTGATTTATCCCCGATTGCAACCTCGAAAAATGCGCTTTCATGCGAAAAATGCTGACGCACTTTCATGCGCATATCTTGATTTGCCGGATCAACAAGCAGGCAATGACAATTTTTCACTTTGACATCTCCATGCGCAAGGATATTCTTGACCGTGTCCATATTCTTGCACGTGACCGCCCACACATGACTCATCCTATACGCCCCCAGTGCAACAAACTCGGGGAGCAATGCCAGACCGGCGAAAGTGTCACGGAAGTCTTCCACTCGATGGCGTCACGCACGTACTGCATGCAAGGAAACTGTATTTACCACAACGAGTCCTGTAGGAAGCTTTCGCAGTACAACTTCATCATCCTTCTCATCGTCAATAGACCTGTTTCCGCAGCCGCAACGGGCCGCTATCGCCGCTCCGCAGGAGCTTGCCATCACACGTCCACTCGCTTCCGCGCCCGGAAGTGGACCTGCACGACTGAGCTAACCGGACAGAAATGACTTCAAGTGCACCTGAAATGCGAATTACGCACGTTGCTTTTATGTAATATTTCCCTGATGTGGGACTCAGTGTTGACCGTAGCAGCAGTGAGATTGGAAATAAGAGCGTATTATATTTTAATTTGAACCTGAAATCGGCTTCCGCGCCGACTGCAGCATCGTGCGTCTGCGAGCGGATGTGACGTTGCTATGTTGGTTGAGCTGCTGGTTCTGAGGGGCCGGGACCAGTCGGGAATAAAAATATCGCCGCACATGCTTACAACACTGAGTATATTGAATCTTAAGACGAAAACATGTTTTATTTCTTCTAAAGCTATTAGAGGAACGACATTCGCGCTTTACAATTTCATTTTGTGTGCGATTGATACGAGGAGCGCTGTGCAGCTAGAGTGACCTGTGCGGCCCACGTGGTTGCTGCAGCCCAAGGCAACTACGCCGCCAAAAAGCGCAGTCACGGTCGTGGTAGGAAGGCCACAATGGGCAGCAAGGTTCCGGTAACGCGAAGTGTAAGCCGCGTTTTGATTGGACGCAGCGAACACGTCTCTGGGCGAGTGAAATGCGGAAGGACGTGCCAATATTTGTCGTCTAATCATTATTTTGAATTTATAAGTCGAATAACTCCCGCTTGCTTGCGTAAATCTTGAAAATTCTTCTTGCATTTATCTCAGGACAATGCGAGGAACCCCTTCAGATAAAAAACAGGGCAAGTGAAATTTGGTTTCAGGGCCCCTTTCAGTGTACAATTTCTTCAATTCTGCGTGCAAGACCCACATGGTTCAACTAAAGATTGGGGGAAGATAGCGGAGAAGACAGCCGGGGAAGAGTGTGAAGCACGTCATAGTGAGAAGAGAGAGAGAGAAAAAAAGAGAGCGCCCAACGTAGGGCTCGAACCCACGACCCTGAGATTAAGAGTCTCATGCTCTACCGACTGAGCTAGCCAAGCACTACCTTCTGCGTGCATGACCCACATGGTTCAACTAAAGATTGGGGGAAGATTCAATTCAATTTTCAATTCAGTTTATTTTCGCCATCAAAACAAAACGTGATAGCCGAGGAGCCCGCGGTAAAAACTATCTCTCGATAGTTTGACAACGCCGTGGACACCTACAACAAACAAACACCTTGGCGGTATCTTAGGCGCATGAAAAAGAAGGCATAAACATTTTAGACAGTGGAAAGCGGTTATACAATATAAGCTGAAAGAATACAAGCAAATGCAACAATAAGCAACAGCAACAACAACAACAAAAAAGACATCATTTTACAACTCCATGATTTACGTCGCGGATACAAAAAATGAAAGACGGCAAAATGAGATCTCATGCACAAAGTAATCAGCATACGTGGTCATCATGTTATTAAAAAATTACGTAACAACATTAGCTACATATTTTAATCAACGAAGAAACAATGCATTTGTTTAGGAATATTAAGGCTCTTCGTAAAAGAAATGTTCAAAAATTGCTTTTTTTGTAATATTTTCTAGAGTGATGTTCTTTCTGCATAAGTTATTTAGAAGTCTTGGCAATTCATTTTCTAGTAATTGCCAACCATACTGTTTTTTAGACGTTTGAACATTCCATTCATCAGTTTGCCGAGTTGTGTGGGTGCGCTCGCGTTTTGATAGGTTAGAAACCTGCCGCAAAAAGGATGTGTTTTGAGTTATTTCGCGTTTGAACGCTACAGATAAACGATATGCATATAGCAAGAGCGTCGACAGTTGGGCCAGTTGGTGCATGATTTCTGAAGAAAACCAGCTGAACACACACGGACACAGAAGAGCATCGTCCAGCATCGTCCTGTGCGCCTTCTTCTTCTGTGTCCGTGTGTGTTCAGCTGGTTTTCTTCAGAGAGATATGCATATAGTTTTTCAACCGGAAGTACCTTATATTTGTGAAAAAGTTCTTCAGTATGCTGTAGTCTAGGGACATTTGCAACAATCCCAAGAATTTTTTTTTGCAGAATACTTAACTTTTTTAGGTTTTTTTTTTATGTCTTACCCCAAATAAGGTGGCAGTAATTAAGTTGGGATTCAAAAAGCGAGTGATATAACAACATCATGGTGCTTGAGGGAAGAACATGCTGATTTCGGAAAAGGACACCAATTACTTGAGATAGCTTGGAGATGACATGACTAACGTGGTCATTCCAAGACATCGATTCGTTAAACAGGACACCCAAACTTCTAAACGTAGGAACAATTTCTAATGGGGTGGAGTTAAAGGTAATTTGTTTATTTGGTTGAACATTTTTATTCCTTGCTCTAAATATAACAACTTTTGTTTTCGCGACATTCACACGTAATCCATTTCTCTCACTCCATTCATATAGTTTCTGTAGTGCGTGATTTGCGGTGTCCATTATAAGGTCTAAATCATTGCCGGAGAAGAACATTCTTGTATCGTCGGCATATATTATGAATTTCGCAGATGAAATTTGTACTATGTCATTAATAAAAATGTTAAAAAGAAAAGGGCCCAATATACTTCCTTGAGGGACTCCGCATTTAACTTTCTGCATTTCTGATGTGAAGCCATTAATGTTGACCGCCTGCCTTCGATTCTCTAAATAGGATTTCAGTAAATCTCCCGCGTGCCCACGGAAACCATAACAGTTGAGTTTTTTAATTAACAGTCTGTGATCAAGGAGGTCGAATGCTTTTGTAAAATCAACGAAAATACCAATTATTATTTCATTTTCTTCAAGTTTTTTAAAAAAATATTCTTTTTGTTCTAAAAGCGCAGATTCTGTTGAAAGATGTTTGCGGAAACCGTATTGAGAATTTGTCAAGATGTTATGTTTTCTCTCAAATTTATTTAACCGGGCATAAATAATCTTTTCAAACATTTTAGAAAAAACTGGAAGTACGCATATGGGCCTGTAGTTGCCAAGGTCGTTCTTGTCGCCTTTCTTGAAAATCACAGATACACGAGCAATTTGCATTCTAGAAGGGAAGACAGCTTTAGCAATGCACAAATTGAAAATGTACGTTAAACAGGGCAAAATAATGTCGAAAACGGATTTTACAGGTTGCAGTTGAAGACCATCAATATCTCGTGAGTTCGTATTATTGAGTTGTTTGAAGATATGCATAACCTCATTGTCATTTACTGGATCAAAAAAAATGGTCTCTTCTACTGGTTTGATACCACTAAGGTCGTTAGACGTACGTAAAATGCTAGAAAGGTTCACAAAATATTCATTAAATTTATTAGCTAAAGCTTGTTCCGATATTTCTACACCACCTATTTTTATAGAGCTAAGCTCAGGACAGTCTTTATGTGCGATGAGATGGTTTAGCTTTTTCCACATCATATCCGCACGTCCTTTAGTACAAGCAAACTGCTTGTTATAATAATCCCGTCTGGCTTTTTGAAGGTCTTTATTCAAACGGTTTCGAAATGTTTTAAAAACCTTAAGGTCATTTAGGTCTTTTGTTTTAATGAAGTGATGATACAGCCTGTTTTTCTCATTTACTTTAATTAAGAGGGCATGTGTAATGTATGGTTTCCGAGCACGTCGTTTATGCTTTATTAATTTTTCAGGAAAGGATGTGTTGTAAGTTGAAATAAATGTATCCAAAAAGCATTCGTAGGCTCTGTTTGGGTCCTTTTCATTAAGTACGTCACTCGAATTGATTTTTTGAAGTAAGTTTCTGAATTCTAGTATATTTTGTTCAGTTATTGACTGCACGATATGAGACGAACTTTTTCGTTTACTATGCATTTTTGTTAAACAGAGAAAAATTGGTAGATGGTCGCTGAAATCGGAAAGAAAAATTCCTGCTTTAAGGCTCCTGTTAGTATTTGTTATGAAGAGGTCAAGCAGTGTCGACGTATGAGCAGTAATACGTGTTGGTCTTTGTATAACATTACACAATCGATTTGCCTTCAGCAGGAAATCAAACTTTTTTACAGTGAGATCGGTATTAAGCATGTTTATATTTACATCCCCGCCAAAAGTAAGCTTTAGCTGATGGTCTTGAGTAAAATGTATCAAGGACTCAAACATATCAAGAAACTTTTCAATACAACCACTTGGAGGGCGATAGCATACAACATAAAGACAACTTTCTAAGCAAACAGACAATATTTCATAATCATTTGTGGACACAGTGTAGTCGGGTATTAATTCGGATAGATATTGTTTATGGAATAGCATACAAACGCCACCACCTCGACCACTTGCTCGATTAAGAAAGTATGTTTGATAGCCAGGTAATCGACAAACATCGGTTTCATTGGTGCTCCAAGTTTCAGTTATCATTACAATATCTGTTATCACATCTATATTTTGCAAAAATACGTTTAGTTGCATTTCCTTATTGCGGATTGATTGGGCATTAATGTGTATGCACTTGAAGGATTTACTGAAGTCTGAACCAAGATAATTCTTGAAGTTGGTTGGTAGCACATATGGTATATTGGATATGGTTTCAAAAACAGGATCCATTTTGAAGTGTGATCAAGTAAATAGAAAGAAAAATTTAACCTTAGGGAGTCAGTTTAAGAGTCGAAGCTCACTCACATGGGTTACAGCTTTTACTGGAGAGCCATCAGACTTTCTAAGAAGAATCTTTCCGTTATTGTGCCATACATATTTGAAGTTGTGCATCTTGGCCCATTCCTTAGTTTCCTTCAGCAGCGCGCGTTTCCTTTTTGTCAAGTTTTCGAATACATGAACGTCTTTATCGGCTTGTTTGAAATTCTTCCTATTTGTCCACCACAAGTCTCTAATGTTCTGCTTTGCAAATCTACAGATGATAGCAGGAATCTTATCTCGTGCTGACGGTAGTCTGTGTATTACGGCAACGTCGCTCTCATCGAGTGGTGGCAAAGCAATTTTTGCAGCAATCACATTCATTTTATCCAGAAGGTTCTCATTTTCTATTTGTTTTACACCATGAATTTCTAGATTTGCCCGTCGGTTTCGCCATTCCAGCTCATCGATTTCCTGCTCAAGTGCCTCAGTGTTCAAATCTTTCATCTCTAGGTTTCCAATCCTAGTTCTAATTTCTTTAATGTCGTTCTCATTTCCTTCTAGGCGTTGGAAGAAGTCACGCATCTGGTCTGACATGAACTGTACAGAATTTTGAATGCCATCAACTGTCTCTTTTAGGGGCATCAAGACGTCAAGCTTTTGGTTGATCGTGTGTAGTATTAAGCACATATCTTTTAAATTCGGTTCGGTGGGCGGTTCTGGCATCGCGCCTTCGTTGCGGTTCTTCGTTACTTTACATTTCGAGCACTTCCAAGTTTTCCTGTTCAATTCTTTTTTTGACCGAAGGGTGTGTTCCGACATCCCAGCGCAACTGCTTGTGTGGTACTTGGCATTGCATGTTGTACAGGTTACATAGTCATCTAAACTCGACACAGGTTGCTTGCACTCGCAGCACACACAATCACTAGGCATGCTAACAGCTTTGGCAGGAGCGGCGGCGAGAATAAAAAACGGATAGCGCTCAGTTACCAGAAAAGACACCAACCTGGAAAATACAGCGAAGTCAATGAAGGGTCTGTTCCGTTGCCGCCGCCACCGCCAAAGTGTTCTCCAGTGGGATAAGGCGCAGATTTATAGTCCGGGGAACCGGTGAGGCCACGAAAACGACACGAAATCCAGGCAGTCAAAGTGGGCTGTGCCTCGCTGTGGTTGATTCTTGCTGTCGCAGTGGGGCATGCGCAGACCGTTGCTAATATGGGCACCTTCCAGCTTTTGGGCCGATCGCAGAAGTATATCTGGAAAATACAGCGAAGTCAATGAAGAGCCGTTGCCGCCGCCAAAGTTAGATAGCGGAGAAGACAGCCGGGGAAGAGTGTGAAGCACGTCATAGTGAGAAGAGAGAGAGAAAAAAAAGAGAGCGCCCAACGTGGGGCTCGAACCCACGACCCTGAGATTAAGAGTCTCATGCTCTACCGACTGAGCTAGCCGGGCTTTTTTTTTCTTTTTTTTTTTTATTGCCTTCTTGAACAAAGTACAGACGCAATCAAAAGCGCACACGCATACACTATTTACGCACTGGTGTGACCATCTCTAAAGCTTTTTCATATCTTTCAAAACATCAAGGATAGTAACCCAGTGTGGTGGTTCAGGCTGGGCTCTATAAATCTCACTAATTTGTCCAACGCTCTCAATGAAGGTTTCCCTCGAGGATTTTACATGAACATCTGCATGCCGCACCTGCATTCTCGTTTTCCACAAAGCATGAAGACCCAGGACCATGATCATATCGCATGGCTCTTCTACTGGTAAAAACCTTATGCCATAAGAATCTAGTGGTAATTCTTTCTTTAAAGTGCGCTGAAGCACGTCCCAGAAAAATACTGCATCCCAGCAGTCTACAAAAGCATGCTCTATATCCTCTGGTTTATTACATAAATGGCAGTTTGTTGTCCAAGGTACAAATAAGCCTTTTTCCTGAAGCCATGTTTTTACAGGTAGACTATTCGTATGTAGCTTGAAAAAGAATGTTTTGGCAGCAGGACTTATTGGCATTTTCTTGACCCTTTTCAAAATATTCTGTCCTGGGTATCCATGATATGGCAAACGGTACAAAGGAGTCGGGAGGAACGCTTCAATTAAATCCTTATAGAGTTTCTTTCTGGTGACGTCACTCAAGTACTCTAAAGAAAATCTCACTTTCAACATTCTGTATGAAAGTAAGACCTCCCGCAGAAATCCAGATACGGTACCCTCCAAATCACCACAAGAGGAAATTATGAAATCTGGGATTAATCTCCGTAGCCTGGTATGTATGACTGTTCGTAAAAAAGGATCTTCCACATTCCTAAGGAACATAAACCTAGAAACAATCTGACGTAAAAATAAATGAACAAGGCCAACACCTCCGCGTTTAACAGGAATGAACAGGTTGGTTCGACTGATTTTCTCCCAAGTCGAGGCCCAAACAAAAACTGCAAAGACACGATGTATCTTCTGGATACTAGAACGAGACGCACATAAGACATTCATAACATACCATACACGTGACAGCAGAAACACATTACACACAGCAGCACGCGAGAACATAGAGAACTGCCTGCCTTGCCATGCATCTGCTTTTTCTTTTAGTTTCAATGTTTGCTCAGCCCAATGTTCATCGGCATGTCGATACCTATCAAGAGGCACACCCAGATACTTTGTTGGTGAACACGACATACGCAAGCGTGAAAACGTATCTGGTGTACTGTTCCAATTACCGTGCCAAAAGCCACAACTTTTCTGCCAGTTTATCTTACACCCTGTGCATAAGCAAAACTTTTCAATCACAGATGTTGCCTCAATGATGCTGTCTGTGTCAGAGAGGAAAACAGCAATGTCATCCGCGTAAGCAAGTAACTTTACCTCGACGACAACACACCGCACGAGTACACTGATTAAACGCACTGCAGCCCAAATGCTTAACTATGCAACCCAAATACCCCCCCATGCAGTCACCCAAATACTTGCAAGCACAGCTAAGGCGGCGGTTTACCCGCCAGCCGCGTCTCCATCGAGACGCTGGACCGCGGCCTCACCGACGCCCTCCTTGCACCAGCCGTTTTAGGAGGAGGTCCCTCGTCGATTATTACGCCTGGTTTCTCCTCCACGGTCTGCCCATGGGTGCGTTTCCCCGCCACCTGTGAGGTCGTTGTCAACGCCGTTGACTGGGTGTCCATTGCTTCAGCTCCTTCGCTTGAAGCGTCTGGTAGCGTCTCAGCAGACGCCGTCTCGGCGTCCCTCGTCGCCACGTTGCCTTCTGTGGGATGGTGTCCTTCAGGTACAATTTCTTTCTCGGGGACGCGTTTGGCCGACGTCGTGTTGACAGGAAGCTTAGTCAGCGTCGTTTTCTGCGTTCCCAATTCTCTTCCAGCTGTTGCAGCTTCCTCAGCGTCTACTTCATCCATGAGCAATTCCGACGAGTCCTCGTTGACCGAAGGCCCAACAACGGTGGCATACGACCTCACACACTGGGCCTCCTCATGTCCAAAGCGCCTACAGGCATTACACCGAGGCACACGACAATCACGACGAATGTGTCCCTTTCCTTGACACCGAAGACAAAGCGGCGCTCTCCCCGCGACAACAACGAGAGCCATCTCCCCGGCAACACTCAGTTGGTGCGGCAGATCGTCTAGCTTGACGCCTGCCTTCAATTTTAGGGACACAAGCCTTGTGGTCGAACTTTTGTCCGATAACCCATAAACTCGCCATCGCTCTCTGGTGACGTCGGTGACCCGTCCATATGGTGCGAAAGCTACCCGTACATCTTCATCGGGTACACTTGCGAGTAGCCAGTGTAGTTTGACACGGATGTCCTGATTAGCCGGGTCTATGACAAGACACCGACAGTTCTTCACAGTCACTTCACCGGCTTCCACCATCTTCCTTGTGGTTTCCGCGCTTCGGAAGGTTACCGCCCATACGTGGCTCATGCGGTAAGCTCCCAACGCGGTAACGTCAGGTAGCAGAGCGAGTCGAGCCAACGCGTCCCTGAAATCCTCAACACGGTAAGGCCTTGCTTTGACATCCGCATGAAGGAAAACGGTATTGAGAACAATACGACCTGAAGGCAAGTTTGGAAGGATGACCTGGTAATCGTTGTCCTGTGCTGTTTCCTGAGACAAAGACCTGTTGCCGCGACCAGACACGGCCGCTGAAACCGCTCCAGAGGAGCAAGACATCATGCGTCTGAACTCGTCGGCGTCCAGAAGCAGACCGAGCTAGCCGGGCACACACGAATGACCCCAGTGTGCAATACCTTCTGCGTGCAAGACCCACATGGTTCAATTAAAGATTGGGGGAGGATAGCGGAGAAGACAGCCGGGGAAGAGTGTGAAGCACGTCATAGATTGAAAAGTGAGAAGGGAATGAAAAAAAGAGAGCGCCCAACGTGGGGCTCGAACCCACGACCCTGAGATTAAGAGTCTCATGCTCTACCGACTGAGCTAGCCGGGCACACACGAATGACCCCAGTGTGCAATACCTTCTGCGTGCAAGAACCACATGGTTCAATTAAAGATTGGGGGAGGATAGCGGAGAAGACAGCCAGAGAAGAGTGTGAAGCACGTCATAGATTGAAAAGTGAGAAGAGAGAGAAAAAAAGAGAGCGCCCAACGTGGGGCTCGAACCCACGACCCTGAGATTAAGAGTCTCATGCTCTACCGACTGAGCTAGCCGGGTACACACGAATGACCCCAGTCTGCAATACCTTCTGCGTGCAAGACCCACATGGTTCAACTAAAGATTGGGGCGAGGCGGTAAATGCAGGAGAACGATCCTCAGGTCACGTGGGCGTAAAGTCACGTGATCACACCGATCGCTCATCTAGGTACTCCTTCGCCTAGATACGGGGAGTGTGTTTAGGCACTGCGTCTAGGTACAACAGCCTCGCTAACGTGGCGCATAAACGCATAAAGGGTACGAGCGTGTATCCGGCGGAATACACGCCCGTAAAACATTGCATCCCTCTCGCTAAGTACAAAATAAACAGTTTTTTACAGCCCTACTTGGTTACATAACAGCACAAAAAAACACTGCTGATAAAACTATGCCTTCGCGAGCGGCAAATACATCACGACAACCCACCGTCAGTGACGACCCCGAGGGTAGGCCTAGCTGCCGACGACGTAGCCGTCGTCGTTCGCAATCAGCCGCCAGCTCGCCACGAAGCGCTCATTTTTGCCAACACAATTAACATTTGTACTCATACGTAGTATGTCAACGAATACGATTAGTTTTCTCGAAATAGATGCGAAGCGCAATGGTAAAAACGAAGCGAGCCGCTTCGGTGAAACAGCCCCTGCCGATGTTTGTTTACGTTCGCGCCGCGGCCGCTTCCGATCTCTCGAGTGCTTAGGAAATGGGCGCTGCTTTGCAGACCAGCTCACTTCACTCGTAACATTACTCAATGAGAATTAATTTCGCGTCATGAACAAATCGTAAGCAATATTTTCGACGCGATTCCATCGACACCGGCAAATGCCTCGACGGGTCAAGACGAGTGATCAGCGCGTAAGCTCCGCCCTCACGAAGCGAGTCTGCATAAAAGCTCGTAAGACATCGTATCCTCGTCAGTAAGTACAAAATAAACATTTTTGTACAGCCTTGCTTGGTCACACAACACAGAAAAACACTGACGATGCCTTCGCGAGCGACTAGCAGATCACAACAGCCCACCGTCAGTGACGACTACGAGGGTAGGCCTAGCTGCCGACCCTCGGAGTAGTAGTCGTACGCTGTCAACCGCGAGCTCGTCACAACGTGCTCATTTTTACCTACACGATTAACATTTGCACTCATATGTCATGCGTTAACACGTGCGATTAGTTTTGGGACGGTTGGACAGTCGCGATGATATGTCATGGTTAACACGTGCGATTAGTTTTGGGACGGTTGGACAGTCGTCCATCGCGACTGTCCAACCTTCCGACAAGACATTCGAGCTTAGCGCTTGCAGGAGGACGGTAACACAGGTAACACTCGGCTGCAGGCGTTGGCAGGCGCTATGGGAAAACCTGTTTCATAGGGAATAGAACCAGCTCTGGATTTCCCTCTTAGTTGACGCTGCATAATCCCTAGAATTCCCCCAAAGCGATGCTTTGCGGAGCGCTGACGTCTACATCGAACTAGCCAATGAGAGAGAGGATCACCCTCCTGGATTTACCGCTTCGCAAGATTGGGGGAGGATAGCGGAGAAGACAGCCGGGGAAGAGTGTGAAGCACGTCATAGATTGAAAAGCGAGAAGAGAGAGAAAAAAAAGAGAGCGCCCAACGTGGGGCTCGAACCCACGACCCTGAGATTAAGAGTCTCATGCTCTACCGACTGAGCTAGCCGGGCACACACGAATGACCCCAGTGTGCAATACCTTCTGCGTGCAAGACCCACATGGTTCAACTAAAGATTGGGGGAGGATAGCGGAGAAGACAGCCGGGGAAGAGTGTGAAGCACGTCATAGATTGAAAAGTGAGAAGAGAGAGAAAAAAAAGAGAGCGCCCAACGTGGGGCTCGAACCCACGACCCTGAGATTAAGAGTCTCATGCTCTACCGACTGAGCTAGCCGGGCACACACGAAGGACCCCAGTGTGCAATATGTTCTGTGTGCAAGACCCACATGGTTCAACTAAAGATAGCGGAGAAGACAGCTGGGGAAGAGTGTGAAGCACGTCATAGATTGAAAAGTGAGAAGAGCCGGGCACACGCGAATGACTCCAGTGTGCAATAACTTCTGCGTGCAAGACCCACATGGTTCAACTAAGGATTGGGGGAAGATAGCGGAGAAGACAGCCGGGGAAGAGTGTGAAGCACGTCATAGATTGAAAAGTGAGAAGAGAGAGAAAGAAAAAGAGCGCCCAACGTGGGGCTCGAACCCACGACCCTGAGATTAAGAGTCTCATGCTCTACCGACTGAGCTAGCCGGGCACACACGAATGACCCCAGTGTGCAATACCTTCTGCGTGCAAGTCCCACATGGTTCAACTAAAGATTGGGGGAAGATAGCGGAGAAGACAGCCGGGGAAGAGTGTGAACCATATCATAGCATATGTTCATAGCTCGGCGGGAATTAATGATAGGGCATCACCTACACCGTCTTTAAAACGGGCCAGGACTTTCGGCATGGGATTGAAGGAGCAGCCTCAGCCGAGTGTTGTACAGACGCCGTCTTAGGGAGAGCGGGCTATTTAATCAACCGGGGAACGCCCGAGAAAAGCAGCCAGCAACGAAAACGTTATAAATAATGTGCATAAATCTCTTTTAACGCTCGTCGCACTCTCCCCTGATGCCTTGAGGACTCCTGGCCGGAAGGCGACACAAGTCCTTGACAGCGGCAGTTAATGGGGAATGTAATCGCGAGCACGCAGACTCCGTTTACTGCACTGGTCTTCCCGCTGCTGAACGCGAGGTGACGAGTTCGACCTCTACGGAGGCTGAAATTATGACACGTAGATTGATTCCGCATCCCGTTCAAGATACCGGGTTATCGGAGTTAAGCCCGTGGTCTCCTCATTTTCAGTCGTTTAGTTGTAAGACAGAGAAATATGCTTTTCACAATGCAAGGGGGCTTGCATATGCATGTGTCTTAAGTTGTACTTGCCGTGGCGCGATGCATCCGCGAATATTGTCGCGCGTGGCCGCTGAAATAGTAATGTAAATGACCGGTGACGCGTCTGCACTAAGCTAACGTAATGAGCAACAGTTGCGGCGACACCGACTTCTGACGTATAACGGGAAGCGCCCGACTGTGTAGAACTGAACTGCGCGTGCGCAGGTGACTCTTCTAAGTCGCTAAGCGATAAGGTTCGAATCTCGCACAGGTCACATACTGTAACGGCCACAGTTCAAGCACACAAGAAACACCTCTTTATCTGAGAGCCACTGCTAGCGTCTCCGCCATTCTCGTTCTTCCACTTCCTCTCCCTTCACTCTTCTTCTCTGTTGTGAGCCAGTGGCCCGCTGTCGTTCCTTTAATCCTGTTACAACATTAATGGGCACAGAATGCGAAAAATCATCCGCCTGATTACCTATATTCACCCTCATAAAGGAAAAGAACAGACACTCAAAGTTTAATTCGGAGCCGCCCGCCAATACGACGTTTCGCGCAGTGTTGCTTCGGTACTCTGTATAATACAAACACCGTCACCAAATGAAACGACAAAAGCAGCCGTGCCCGCTCCCGAACTCCTGCCTTCTAAAACATAGGCCAATAAGAACTATCTCAACTTTCAGTCGTTCTGCAAGAAAAAGAAAAGTGTTGTGCACGGCCTCTGTTAAGAATACAGCTTAGCTATACAAAGCTAAGCTGTATACAGCTGGGTTTCTGTTGAGAGCACAGGCAACATCACTTAAGGTGGCGCTGGTCGAGAAACTTTGGACCGGCTAGTGCATTTTTAAAAGATATATATATATATATATATATATATATATATATATATATATGTGTGTGTGTGTGTGTGTGTGTGTGTGTGTGTGTGTGTGTGTGTGTGTGTGTGTGTGTTCGTTCAACACCGCAAAGCTACAGAAGCGGCAAAGTGTACGGTGAGATATTGAGCGCGGCCTCGGCGTTCTATAATAAGCACCTTAGCAAACTTTGATCGTCCCAAGCCGCCGCTACATTTTTGACGTTCAATTCCCACGCAACCCCATGCGTCTTTAGACATCAACTGTGATAGTATCGCTCCAGCGGACGACTCAATTGTTCGTCGAAGCGCAACAGCGTTCTTGCACACTATACATCTATGTACCAACCCCTCCTCCTTTGAAGGTACTCGCACCTCGCCTGCCGCCGCTATGTGACGCGTGAGCAACAATGCAGCGCTTGCATAGTTCCGGTAAAGAAAGGGGGCGTGCATTGCGAATATACTGCGTGAAGGAAGTGGTCACGCCGAACAATCGCTCTCGTTCATGTGGTGCACATGGTGTAGTACATTCTGCAGTGTACTACGTGGCATCCACGTGTATAAACCACGAATCCAGACCACGGACGAAGGATGCCGCAGTACGCATATGGGCGCCGCCACTTGAAGCGTAAGCGTGTCGTTTCTTTTTTATGTTTTTTTTTTCACCGTTCACCGTATAATGCGCTTCATATGCAGCACGCAACGCTGCGGATTATACGGGAAGAGTTCGGTGTACAAAATTTATAGCGACCCGCGCGTTTATCTATCGCCTTTTGTGGTGGCAAATTGTGGCGTGAGCACCTCCAGGTAACATGCGCTTGAGTCATCACTACGAGCACGTAGTGATGTTGGAACACGACGCAGAAACACCTCAAGAACACAGTTTGTTCATATTTAGGGCCAGCAAACCCTCTTCGTTTGTTATTCAGCTTAAAGAAAGAACTTCGTGTGTTTGCTGGCAAAAGAACCCCGACCTATTTTTTGTTGCGAGCCCAATTGCTGCAAGAAGTCTCGTCAAGCCTCCCCAGCGCTACACGCTGTGTATGAAACCGAATATATGGCCGATTTAACTTGAAGAATACGCCCCTTTTATGGCGGCTACGAGGGCGGGAGGAGGAGGGGTGTTAACGGCCGCACCCCTTGAAGGGACAATGTTAGAAAACCTGATACCGTGCATTGATTTAGCTCTAGGTCGAGGGTAACAAAACACGTTTCGAAAGCAATATGTAAAACAAGTCCTCATTTTTTTTTTTTCTAAGCGATCACGCCTGCGATTCAGCTCCGCTAACTTCTGCATCAAATGTGTGCGCGTTGCTCAGCTTCCACGGTTTGTAACAGTGCATGCCCCGCGTGGCTCACTATCTCCAAGATCATGCTGGCTCCGTTTATGACACCGCCGCCATTTCATATCACGAGCGAATGCGGGAACACTTGTCGTCCCGCGTTGAATTTGCCCGAGCCTGTTAAAGAACAACAAGAGCTGGTATAGGACGAGCGTTTAAACCGTTAAGGCGCAGCCAATAATTATTGAAGGTCATCGCGTTGCTGCTATGTGTGACGTGATATACGATCGGTGGGCGCCGCTCAATCTCCAAACCAAACTCGCACACTTGGCTAAAAAATCGCTGGGAGCCTTTCAATGCGAAGCATTAGATAGGAAGTCGGCCTAAGCCAAGGCTTTTCTTTACTGCCTCTCGGTCGTACTAGGATTTAAAAAAAAAAATTTAGTGAGCTGATATCGAAGTAAACTCCAATAATAAAAAGTCTATAGTCCACAAAATCTTCATGTAAATCAAGATAAATCAAGGCAAAGAATATACCGAAACGTTAAAGCTTAGTTAGTTAGTTAGTTAGTTAGTTAGTTAGTTAGTTAGTTAGTTAGTTAGCTAGTTATGTTATTTAGTTAGTCCGCATGCATGCATCGCTACGTGCAGCCCACGGTCATTGTGCTATCGTAATACCACGCACAACGCCAGTACTGCCTATACAGGGTGCTTTTTTTTTTTAGCTGCAACACATTTTTAAAATTAGAAAAAGATAAATCGCGGGAATGTCTTGTGTACCATTCGAGTATACGGATTGGCGGCCTCTCGATACAGAACAGTTTCCGCACTTGTGCGCATAATTAGCGAAATTACGCTAATTAACTTCTTAATTTTCAGTAATTGGCGGCTACAGCAAATGAGTACTTTGGAGCCCGTCCTCGACACTACCTATCCTAATGATCAAATTTTGAATAGCCGGAGTGCATGTCGGAGCTACGCGAACAATTAGTTCCCCGTGGCAGGCTTCTTGAAACCGAAATTGCCGGAAAAAGAGCGTCTGTGACGTCGATGTCGCCGCCCCCATGGCTTTCGTCACTCGCCACTCGCCGGTGGTCACCGCCGCTCCGGCCGCTCCGGCCGCGCAAGCAGCTTGCGTTATCTCCTTGTTATCAGCGGCGTTGGGCGCCGCGGGCGAGTGACGAAATCCGGGGAGGCGGCGACATCGACGTCACAGACGCTCTTTTTCCGGCAATTTCGGTTTCAAGGAGCCTGCCACGGGGAACTAATTGTTCGCGTAGCTCCGACATGCACTCCGCTATTCAAGATTTGATCACTGGGATAGGTAGTGTCGAGGACGGGCTCCAAAGTACTCATTTGCTGTAGCCACCAATTACCGATAATTAAAAAGTTAATTAGAGTATTCTCGCTAATTACGCGCTCAAGTGTGGAAATTTTTCTGTATCGTGAGGCCGCCAATCCGTATACTCGAATGGTACACAAGACATTCCCGCGATTTATTTTTTTCTAATTTTCAAAATGTGTTGCAACTAAAAAAAGAACACCCTGTATATGGTGTTGGCTACTGTAGGCTAACTGTGGCTAATTGCTTGGTGATTTTGGCTGATAATGCCATTGGTTCCTTCTAATAGCAAAGGAGCAAAGTAATGCATGTACTATGCCTGTACACCACGTGCACTCATTTTTGAATGCCTCGAACCCAACAACTCCTCTTATAGGAACTCAGCGGACTCAACGTCACTCGGCTAGCCTTATTTGAGTAAACGGACTACGCTGCGACAAAAGGAAGAGATACCTGCAAGTTGCACCATACTCAGTAAATGACCCAGATGCTTTTAATCATTTCATTTCACCGATTTCTTCTTTTCGTTCGTTTCCCGCATTATTCTTTCTCTCGCACCTCTAATTTCAATCGCTGTTAGCCCTTCGAATAATGAACAGGAATTTTGTGGCCAGTCATTAAACATCCATCTCTTAGGCAACGATAACACACCTGCTGCATCAGAAGCGCTATAATAATAATAATAATAATAATAATAATAATAATAATAATAATAATAATAATAATAATAATAATAGCTAGGTTTTCACGTGCCAAAGTTACACTATAACTACGAGGCGAGCCGTATAGTGGAGGGCACCGGAGATGTCGGCCACATGCGGTTCCATAACATTAGATGCCGCGGCTAACACGGATCATACTGGCGAAGCGGCGCCGAGACATGCGACGCGTGCTCGGGCGCGCGTATCAGCGCCTTTGGCTGTATATAGACATATAGTAAACGGGATTTCTGCGCTTATTAATAAACGCAATTAACGCTGTTAAAGGACGACGACGTACTCAAACGTTCCGCGAGCACGCGCACCGACCGGTCAACTGAAGGCCGGAACACACGGCATGAATGCGTTATCGCCGAAGTGCATCTCGCTCAGGAACGCTTTCCTTTCTTTGTTTTTTTTTCTTTATTAATTTCTGACCTCCATCGGTAAAAGCCGATATCAGAGTTGGGGGGAAGTCGAGGGGGGGGGGGGGGACGATTCGCCTCGCCAAAACGTAATGGCTTCATCGCGGCTTTTGCGCGCACACGCCAATTGGTGGAACGCCGTCGTCGCCGAAGCAATTTGCGCACCGCGCGCTCTTTGAAGGCTCGTGCGGCGGTCGACACATCGACATATCGTCGACGCGATAACTTCCGAGCGCATGTCGGCTCGAGCAAAAATTGCGCGGTGGCTACGGAATTCCTGCGCCGAGGGCAGCGAGGAAAAGTTGTTCCCGATCAAAAAACGATTTACAAATGGCACGCACAGCTGTCACCCTCCATATCTACAAGACTTGGCCCCGTTTGTTGTTGTTCTGCTTTGTCGAAACCAGCGCAAGCTTCCTGGTCGCAGTTTGCTCTGAGTGACTTCCTATGCTAAGCGGTCAACGCGAATGCAAATCGTATCGATTAACTTTTGTCGCGTGCATTATATCTCGTTGTACAACGAACCGACGCGGCATGTTCATTAATTATCGCTATCTGTCCAGAGAGCCTTGGCTGGTGGAGACAGCAATGTTGATACACAAGGTGCCATTTCTCTTTTTGTCTTTACTGGGACACGCAAGATACAGAAAGACATAGTTCTTAGGCCGTACTGGGTTAACCGCAGCGCTTGCGGGCAGCGATGTAGCTTTGAAATTTTGCCCGGGGAAAGGAACGCTCGAAGCCAAACTATCAGTGCATTAAGGGGGGCACCGAAGAAAATAAATCCGTCATTGTTGCTACTAAATATGGAAGTTTATTTAAGCATGCGTTCATCGTTCAAGTAGTCGAAAACATGACCACATGTCTAGGACAAAGACTACATATAAAGTGTACGTGTGTAGCGCAAAATGAACGTCTGCTTAGCTGAGTCCCGCTACAGTGGTCTAGTTGCTATGGTACTCGGCTGCTGATCCGAATGTCACGGGATCGAATCCTGGCCGCGGCTGCTGCATTTCGCTGGAGGCGAAATGGTGAGGACCGAGTACTGTTTAAAGAAGCCCAAGTGGTCAAAATTTCTGAAGCCTTCCTCTATGTCGTCTCTCATAACCATATCGTGGTTTTAGGACGTAAAACCCCATAAATCAGTCAATCTCTGCTTAGCTGTGCAAGCCGTAAGAGGGGGGAGGGCACCCATCTCCCCTCTTCCGCTTTCCGTAAACGAGGCATCTTCGTGTGGATTACTGCCCTGTGTAACAGCTATGCGTCTTATTTTCAGGGCAGTATATCACTGTCATCTGGGACATTCGACGAAGGCGCCGCAATCTCCGAAGGCGCCGCTAGTACGTACACAGTGCCTCTCACAGTGGTAGCGCACAGAGGCTGATTCGTTTGTTCCCATAGGCGAGTGTTTTGCCATCGAGACATGGGTTGTCCGTACTCGCTTTCGCCACCTTTCTCATTAGTCTCGGTAAAACACCTGCCCGGAGGCGTCGTGTTACTGACACGCTTACGAAACGGACCAACACGGGTGCGCCGTCGTCGGTCGTGCATATGGTGGAATGCGCAAGCGACTTTCAAAGTCATGTTATAATGGCGGTGGCACTTGTTGAGAGAGTTTATTTGGGCTTGTTTTGTTTCATAAACGTGCAGTCAGGCCATGAGGGGGAAATGAAAGGAATATTTTTTAAAAAATGATAGTAACGGTGATGAGTGAGCAGCTATATGTTCCTAAAGGCAGGGCAGCGGCTCCATTCCACTCTGAAAGAAAAAGAAGGCGTGGGGGGAGGGGGTGCTGCTGCAACGTGCTGGGAACATGGAAGACAGACGTGTTCAGTATCAAAGCCAGAGTCAAACGAACATCTGAGGCATACTCCGGCAGCCGCAGGGAGCATATATCATCGTTTAAAATACCACGCCTTCTGATGTGGGCTAACACGGGCTTCCTCCATAAGTGGTCAACACCACTTGTGTCCGCGCGCCGCGATGGTGGTGTGGTGTGCCGCTACCGCAAATCGGAATAGTCCATCTTTCAATGGCCTCATTGTCTGTTAGCTTCATGAGGTTGCGTCTAACAATAAATAGCGGTACATCTTACAGCTCCTATCGTCGCATCCCGGGTGAACGTGGGTTCTGTCGAGTCCGAGCGGCTGGTACTTTTCCATTGTAAATGTGTGTTCACTTTTTCAGACATCCACTTCCGTTACGGAAGTACGTCACCGATTTCTTGGTGGACCCCGGCACAAAATACTTTCGTGTTTAAAAAAAAAACGAGCCCTTGTCGTTTCCCCTTCCGTTGTTTTCCATCTTGAGCACGTCATTCAACAGGAATGCCCGTTTCCACTTGTCGGCCCGACAAAAGGCAGGCATTCTTGACGCTTACTACTCGCGTCCTTCGAAGTCAGTCGCGTAGGAAGATTCCCATGACGCGGCGCCAGTGTGGACCGCTAAAGAGTTACACTACGTACAGAGCCGAGCCTTATATGCACTCCGCGCTGCATCGTCACTAACGTACGTGGTTTACATAAAAAGCCATCATCACAACACTCGTGCATAAACGCGACGTCTTGTGGCTGCCCAAGTGTTTTTCTGGGGCGAGCGTCTGGTAGATGTCACAGGACATTCCGCGACACGGCGGCGTCGTCATCTGAATATCGTGCACGGCTGCTCATAATTAAGCGCCTTCAATTGTGGCTCTTTGTGTACCGCGCGACAAAAACAGGAAGTAAACACGCTATCATAACCGTTTTCTTTTCATTGAGAGCACACCGCCCAGACGCTGTAGCTCATTAGAGCACGTGCTGTGTGTTTCAGATGCCGAGCCTACATAAAAGCCAAATAAATGGCACAGCGTCGTTCATAGGTCCCATTTCGTATGTTTGCGTGGCCTTATATAGTCTTACAAACGCGGGGAGCGCATGCAGTAGGACATTCGTATTCGTGTCATCCTAAATACCTTACATATTCCCTTTCGACGACATTTAACCATACGTCAGTTGAAGATACAGTTGCAATCGGCGTACTTAGACTTATGTACACGTTAAATAAGCCAGCTGGTCAAAATTACTCCGGATCCTTCATAATCATATTGTGGTTTCGCAGTGTAAAACCCCAGCAATTCTTATTAAGATATAGTTGCGTAATTCTTGCATATTCAGAACCCAGCACCTCGTACAGACGCCGAAAGGGTGGGAAATTCGAGATGGTTGAGGAACATTTGCCAAATTTTGGACTACACGGGAGAGCTGTACATATAAGGGAACGTACGATATCGTATAACATCAGTTATTCAAGGTTTGAAAAAAAAAGTGTGCCTCATGTAAACCGGTTTGTTAAGGTACACAGCTTGATCGGGTGCCAATCCATGGTGGCATATCCATGCAGAATTCTTAGAGCGGTTGGCTTTTTCAGACGTACTGCTGAAAAAAACAGACTTGGGAGTTCATTTCCCAGCAAAGGAAATCGGTCGATAACATGAAATACGAGTCCGAGTACGCAGACCATTTGCATTCTTTACGAGATGTGAAGCAAGTTCCGTTGCATTGAGTTCCGCATGTGATCAATAGAACTGCTGCTTCTATCCTAGCGCTAAAAGGATGTATGCATCATCATAATCCGGCTTGCGGGCTGAAATTCATTCCTTCCATAAATGATGCGCGGGCGATCCTCCGCCTGCGATGATTTCCCAAGCGTACTCGGAAAGGTATCTGACTGAGACATCGCTTCCGCAATGTAGCGGCGTCTGTAGTGACAGCGACAAACCGACTAAACGAAAGCTCCTCAGATCGGACGTCATATCGAACCAATAAATGAGCCCATGACCCATTCCCCTTCCTTCGTTATCTATAAAAGCTTGCGATTCAGTCACTATTCTTAATTTATTCAGAATATTACTTGTAACAGTAGACAAAAAACGGCTCTAACAAATCGGCAGTTTCGCGCAAAAGTCCTAAAGAGAGCGAGGTGGAGAGAAAGGGAAAGGAAAGTCAGGGGGGGTTAACCCTAAATCCTAAATCACGAAATAAAATCACTATGCAGTAGTTTTTGCCATCGGGAGTTAAGCACCTTCTCAGTCTCCTGGCCCCCCTACCCCTCCTTATTATCTACGGTAGGCGCCAAATATGCCCCATATGTTTACACTTCACTGTTTTTTTTTAATGTAATGACATTAGTGGAACAGGGTTGGGAGAGAGGGGGAGGGGAGAGAGAGAGAAAGGGGAGCTGTGGTGAAACTTTGCATCCCTAATGGCAAAACGCTTTGCACGTCCTGCTGACCAGTAAACTCCCACACGTAATCCAAACGGCATGAACCCTGCAAACAAGTACGCAAAGCTGCCTTCTCGTGCGCAATGTACCGAAGAAAGTATACGATAACCGCAGGACCAGCAGGCCGGCCACGCGTGCTCCTGCATCATTGTTGCCGGAGGAAGGCGGTTCGGGGGGAAAGCCATCATCATTTATTTAATGTTCTCGCGCGGGCAGTTACATGTTACAAATAGGAAGCCATCGATCAACGAATCCCGCGTGATTCGTATAGGGGCAGTATGCAGTGTTGCTTCGAAATAGGTGCGCAGGGGCGAACATGGCGCGGGCTCCTGCAATCTCTTGCACACTTCACTGCACTGTGCGAGGTTTACTAACGCACCACTGCTGAGATAGGTTGATTGTGTGCCATACCGCGGTGTGCTATTTACGTATAGTACTTAAGTTTTCATCGCAAAAGCAATAATCGTTCCAAGACAGAAAGGAGAAAGGTGACGGGCGTAAAGTGTGGGACGACTTACTAAACAAACAAACACAAACGAAGAAAAGCAAGTGATGCTTAAGGTTTTCAACAGCGGAGCTGTTTAATCCGAGCACTGGTCCGTGAACCACGAGCAGAAGAATATCATCATCAGGAAACAGGTGCGCGCTTCTCTTGCGCTCATGCGCTCAGCTAGGTACATGAAGGCGGAGGCGTTTCACAGCACAGTACGTCCTTGTAGGTATAGCAAGAAAGTGGGAAAGGGAAGTGAGGGGAGGAGGAGGAGGAGGAGGGGACAGAGTAGAACACAGCATAGCCTTGCATAGTGCAGTATAGCAAGAGGCTTCGTATGGCATAGTATGGCTTCGTATAGTACACAACAGCAAGGGAGTGTGAAGGGGATGTGAGGTGAGGAGGAAAATGAGGGGCGAGAGTGAAGCATATAGTGTAGGCATGTATGCAATATTATATTATAGAAGGGGGGGGTAGGTGAGGAGGCACGATGCGAGGCTGGTGAGGAGGGAGAGCATGGTCTTGTACAGTGTAGTGTAGGAAGGAATGCGAAGGGGAAGTGAGGGTGAGGAGCGGAACCCCCTAGCTACACTCTGTCCTCAGTCTTCGCGCCAAGTGCGTAGCTGCCCCAATTTTTTTCAGACCATTCTCCTTTCAAATCACGTACGTGGTGGCGCGTTTGTGTTGAGACATCATGGGCGTTATCGACAGATACGTTTATACGTATACGGAAACGCGGGCGCAAATTTCACGTTGGTTCCTTGCACAAAGATGGCGCATTACTGTTGAGCGACGATATTTCTTGCAAATCGGCATAGCTTTTATTTTTCTTTTCGTACCAGCCCGATTTCATGCAGGTACAGAAAACGTGGAGAAGCCGACACCACTGAAAACCCTAACTTCGCGCACTCCGCACATTCTATGCCCCTGAAAGCGGTCGACGAAATCGTTCTGGTGTCTCCGAAAAGCCCATATCCTCCCTTTGGTTATGAAGAGGCAGGCAGGCAGGCAGGCAGGCAGGCAGGCAGACAACTTTATTTGGTCCTGAACTACGTCGGGGCCGCCGTCATGGGAGTCCTGGGTCCTGCGCAGGAGCAGGGAGACCGTGTCTCTCCTGCACCCTTCCGCAGGCCCTCTGGAGAGCCCGTAGTTCTGCGTCTTGTAGCGCGGGACATTGCCAAGGCATGTGAGCTAGTGAGCAGTATTTGTCGCAGTCTGGACAGTTCGGTGTCACGTCCGGGACGAAGTGGCTAAACCTACTTCGCGAAGAGAAGGACTTTCAAGCATTCTAGGAGCCAACGACTGCAGCCGGGAGAGTTTGTGGTGAGATAATGGAAAGGACCGCCGTGACAAGTCATAGTGCGCCGTAATTTCGTGGAACTTGAGGAGATTGTCCCCGTGCCATCCCTCAGTTCCGTCCTCGAAGCCCCCAAGACCGTAGCGGTATGTAAGTCCTCGCGCACGGTCGTGTTGGAGAACCCGGGGAACTCTACGTTTGCTATTGCTTCTATTCTCCACAAACGATTTTCTTGTATCATCATCAGGCGAAAGTGCATCCATAAAAGGGAATGACGCTTTTGCGAGACGCTGTTTGTGATACTTGTATTATTTGTTTTCGTTCATTTTTCTCGACTATGCGCCTCAAATAAAACGACGTAGATTACGAAACAAGTATGAGACAAGGACAATCACTTCCATGCCATGTCCTTCCTCGTTTTCATTATTATTTTCTTAATGTTACAGAGCCGCAGAATCGCACAAATTTCTTCGCGACTCAGCGAATCCTGTTATGGAGGTCCGCATATACGAGGAATGGTGTGGGGTGGTCACGATAGCTATTGCCTCAGCACGCCCACTGGCAAGCATTTGCGGTCGCTAATGAGCGCCAGCGCTATCAACGAGCGTCATTATGCCAAGTGGTGTCCGGTATTAGAAACCATCGCGTCTGCACGCCAGGCGTGCGAAAGGGCAGGGGGCCAAGTCTGACCGCATGCCTCGCCTGCCTCAAAGGGGTAGCCACACGTGTTTACGAAGCTGCAGAAGCACCACTACACACGATAGGCGCGCCTTAAGGGGTGACGTTTAACGGGCCTTGAAACGCTAGCAAACATGTTGCCTATGCCGATCGTTTGTAAGAGGTCGCGGTTCTAGTCAAGCCCATTGGGGGCTTTTTAAACCGGGCCCTCAGCATCCCAAGCGTTGGAAAAAATGTTTGCGTTTGAGTTTGAATAAATTAGGCACGTTGCTTTTGCGGTACGTTTGCATGATTTGGGACTTAACTGCAGCACCAGTGAAAGTGGCGAAACCAGATATATTTTAATTTGTACTTAAAATCGGACTCCGGCGTCGACTAGAGCGTCGTACATCAAGTTTGTCTGCGAGCGGATGTTACGTTGTTGTGCTGGGTGGTTCTGATTGGCTGGGAACAGTGGGGAATTAAAATGTGTCGCACAAGCTTACAATGTACAGAGTATAATGAATTTTAAAATGAAAACACGTTTTATGCTTGCTAAAGCTAGTAAGGCACCAAATTTGTGCATTACAATTTCATTCTGCCCACTCACTCACTCACTCACTCACTCACTCACTCACTCACTCACTCACTCACTCACTCACTCACTCACTCACTCACTCACTCACTCACTCACTCACTCAATTAATCAATCAATCAATCACTCACTAAAGAAACAAGAACACGCAAACACACATAGCAAGATCCCATATACGTTCCATCACATAGATCGACCCCACACAAGCTCAACAACAGATGGAGTACTGAGTATGGGGAAATTAAGTCAGCCTGATTATACGCCACAACTCGAGCCAAGCAAGCGAGAAATCCATAACGCTCACACAGTACACCGGTATAGCAACTCCGATGCGCAAACGCCTCCCCGCCAAGAGCGGCGTTATAATAAGCAGCAGGCCGACGTAAATCGTGCAGTCTAGGAGGAGAAATCAATTCGTGATGGAGAACACTTTTTCGTGGACCGCCGAGCAAGCAATCTCACCGAAAAACCAGACACACCCACACGGAGATTCTTCACCGCCTTTGCTAAAACCTAACCTTTTATTTTAGTCTTTCTTTCGCTCTCCAACGACCGCAGCTTCCTCCCGACCAATGGTAAAGGAGAGCTCACGCTGAACACGCTTTTCGTGTTGTTCCATTGTGAGCCTTGAGATGAACCATGGCAATCAAGGCCCCCATCATTTTCTCGTTGTCCCGCGTGATGCTTTCGCGCAGCGACTTCGTGGTCGTGCTTCTCAAAGAAAAAAAAAAAAATGGGGGAGGGGGGGAGTAAAAAATATAAGACATTAAACAAGGGACGAAAACGAAGGAAGCGATTCGCTTGTTGCCGTCCTTGCATTTCGCCTTGCTTTGTTACTCCACTATTTTTTTTTTCTAGAAAAGAAAGCGTCACGGAGCGAGCAACCGAAGTTCGCACTGCGTCGATATACGGCTGTTTTTAACAAGTGCTGCGGAGGGATTTACCCAATCTCGGGATGAGACAGTTGTCGGAACGTCGTGAGCAGCGAGAAATATATGTTGCATAGTTGTCGAGTCTCCTTTGATGAAAGTCGTGATGGTGGTACACACAGGAACGGGGAAAGGTGATAATTAACTGTCTGACAATAATCTACTTTATTAATGTAGATAGCATTATTTGAAAATTTTATACTTACTTTGAAGCATGCACGATCGCGCCTTGAGTAAAGATTTCACGATCGGCCTTTCACTAAAAAGCAAAGTTCCTGGGACCCTGCGCGTTCCAGCTCATGTGCTCGGAAAGCCGTGTGAGCTCTTCTAAGTTATACGAACGTGGCATACCTTTGTGTACGACTGTACATACGCTGTTTGTGAAGCCATGTTGTCTATCTACCTCTCTCATACCCCTCCTCACATGCAGGGTAGAAAACCGAACACAGAACAGCGTTAGCCTCTCACTTTCCCGCGTTCCTATCACCCCACCCTCTCTCCCTCTCTTCGCGGTTTGAAGAATAAGCTGTCTCGTTCTGTTAATCGAATCGAGAACACAATTCGATCACGTCGCTCTATGTGTCTGAAGCAACCATGAGTCCACGAGACGACAGCGCGAGAACTCGAAGCGCGATAATGCATAGGACCAGGAACTTTGTTCTGCGTAAGTTCGAAGTCTTGGGTCTATATATAGCCTTGTGTGATTTTTGTTTAGAAACGCAAAAAAAAAAAAAAGAAATGCTGTTTCGAATACATATTCACGGTACCTGTCTTTTTTAAAAAAAGTCTACCATATCGGAAAAAGGTCGGGCTGCGTGTATGCGCGCAGCCCCCAACACAAGTTTCCGAGCTGTGGGGTGTGAATTTGTTTACGTATACCAAAGCCTTCCCTCCGTAGCAGTGAAGCCCGTGACACGAGTCCGAGTTGCATACTCGGGTCTAAAGTCAGTTATGGCTCAATGCAAACAAGCAAAACGAAGCGTCCACCGATTTCTCAGTCTATTCTTGCCTTTTTCGCTGGCAGACCTTTTGCGAGAGCCCTGCACAACCCGCTACGGTGATTTCCGCGCAATGCACTAGTAAAGCTGCGTTAAAAAAGGCAAGAACAAAGTCGACTTTGAGCTACCGCCCTTTCGAAAGACTTCCCGCATTCCAAGGGCCTTTGACACGCTAGGAGCAATGCTAGAAAGGGAGCCTTATGCGCTGCTCTACGCGGTTCTGAGATCCTGCTTCCGGCACAAAGCGAAGTGCTAGCAACAGAGCAAGAAAAGTGACTCAGGGTAGCTGTCATTTAAGACACGGTTCACTCATCATTCAAAGTCAGTCTCGGACAGTCTTTTACGGTTAAGGCTTTCATTATTCTCTTTATTTTTTGCCCCCATGCCGACAGGCAGAAACGTTGTTTCGTGCAGTACCAAGCTGCGCAAGACCTCCAGTGTAAAGAAGCAAAAAAAAAAAAAAATCGAGCAACGAAGCTAACAAAGTGAAACGGCTCATTGCAGAGTCGCTGTAACAAACCGAGGTTCAGAGCGCTTCCTTTCAAAGTTTCACGGCCTTTGTGAGTAGTGAAAACGGGTTAAAAAAGAGCATAAAGACACATCGGAAAATAAAATTTATGCCCGAAGAGCTGACAGAGGAACCCTAGAGTCTACGCGCGTAGGTAATTTCTGAAGTGCCTGTCGCAAAGCGCGCGTTCAGAAATTATCTGCCTCTACGAGACTCCTTCGTGGCTCATAAAGCCCGTCGGTAGTTGAGCAACGAGATGCATCTGCTTTGTCTTGCCCCGTTGACTGTTCGGACCGCGCCTCCACGGCTGCTCAAGATATACTGTGTTATTCATATCGAATCCCGTGCTTGGTAGCGCAATAATGCAGAGACAATAAGTAACAACGCAAATTCCGATTTCTCACCCTATAGGGTTCGCTCTGTTCCTGTGGGCATCTTGGTATGAAAATGTGTACGTCCAGTGTGGTCACTTCCCAAATTAGAAATATTGAATACTTCACTCCCACAAATCTCTCTCTGAACGACTGTCTGAGCAAAGGGTCAAAGCGTGCGCTAAGAGGGAAAACGCGCCTATGCTGTGTTTGGAGCGCATTCGCTACCCGCCTGTCCTTCCCTTATTTTGCTACACGTGCATGTCTTCCTTCTTTGTCCTTGGTGCACACACACACACACACACACACACACACACACACACACACACACACACACATATATATATATATATATATATATATATATATATATATATATATATATATGTGCTGGAGGCCGAAACGTCAGAATAAATCCTGTGTTTGTCACTGTGTCTTTCTGATAGTATATTTATCCCGATAGCCAGGAAGAAGTTTTTTTAAGATATATATATATATATATATATATATATATATATATATATATATATATATATTGGTGAAAGAAAGGTGCGAGACGGGACGGCATGATAGAAGTGCACGTGTGTATCTCATCGCTTCATCGTTCGTTCGGCAATTAATGCAAACCCCAATGTTTCAACATTTCGGTAGAGCAAAAGCGCAACCTGCCAAATAGCTCCAGTACAGGTAGCGGAAAGCCTCTCTAAATCGAACACAGTCGGCACCTAGCGGCGAGCAGAGGAAGCTCCGAAGTGTAGAGGGCTAATTTGAGTGGTGTAGAATCCCGGCCGCGGCGGCTGCATTTCGATGGAGGCGAAATGTTGAGGCCCGTGTGCTGTGCGATGTCAGTGCACGTTAAAGAACCCCAGGTGGTCGAAATTTCCGGAGACCTCCACTACGGCGTATCTCATAATCGTAACTGGTTTTGGGACGTTACACCTCAAGAAATAAAAAAAAAAAAAATTTGTGGCGTAGGCGGCGCTACAGGTTTCCCGTCGTACGGGGAAGTTTATCTTCCCAATAGAGCATCCTCCATCTGCACAAAAATTTTAGCCGATCCTAACTGACCTTCCACATCACCGGGACGTTTGCCAAAGAATGCTGCTAATTGATGCAGTATAGGTGAACGAATAGGTCTGCCCAATTTTCCTCGATGCGCCTAGGTTTCAGGGCTAAACCGAGAACGTCACGCGGCCGATAGGGCACGTTTGCCACCGGCAAACTTCGCAAATCAGACGCCTCGCGCGGGCATGCTGCAATAGCGAAATTTTCTTCCCCGTCGTGATCGACGTTACTATAGTCTGTTTCAGGAGTTCCGTGCAGCAGAGCCAAGGTTACCAGGCCATCTAGCGCAGAGTTCTTCCTAAGGGCGACGAAATGCTATTGTTCGGAAACGCACACCCCGCTTCATCTTCCTCCTGCCGGGGTTGCAGCTGCCACTGCAGCGTCTGCCATTGGCAGATGAGAAGCCGCGGAAGGGCACGTTTAACAAGTTTTCTCCCTCCGGATTGGCCGAAGAGGCCCGTAGTTTCCACAGTGCTGCACGGAACTTCTGAAACAGGCTATAGACTGGTCGTGACTGGGTAAACTAGGTGGCAGTTTCGCATCGTGTTTATTGCTCCATCAATCTCCGGCGCTTCCGTAATAACTATCCGACCTATGGAAGGGTAAAACTTGTATAAGCGTGTCCAGTACTGAGCGGAAGGGGTAATGATGATTACTATATATGCGCGCTTCACTTCTCGATTAACAAGGGCCTGTTTCCAATGTTGTACGTGGATGTACGAAGAGGAAATTTTCGACTATAGTAGGGTACAATTTAAAAAAAAATTGACGGCAGATCCACGAGGTGAATGATGATGAGATTGGGCGAAGCTCCTGGAAGTAATCATCGGTTAAACCGTGAAATTTCTTCCGTTAATTCGCCCGATAAAAATGACGTGAAACGATTGATTAAATGTTTTATCAAACTTTTATTGCTGGTTTCCGTTGTCCTTTCATTATGACCGCTTTGTGGTCGGTGAAATGTAAGCTAAGTGATTCTTGCACTGGTTGCAGATGAAAACCATTGCTTTACCTGGCGTCTTTCGTTAAGCAGCTGGCGTCTTTTCGTTTTGCTTTAGAAACATCTGGCGTCTTTTCGTTTTGCTTTTAGAAAACATCTGGCGTCTTTCGTTGGTTTATTTCATCAATCAACGGCGTTTTGAACGAAATTTTTATTGTTTAATCACGCACAGGAGAAATCTCACCAGGCACTACCTTGGAGGTAAACAATGGCTGCTACTGGGAATGAGAGACAGCAGAAGTCGGCTTTTAACACTTCTACTTCTACTAACGTTTCCTACTGGAACATGCCAATGGCTGCTAATGGGGAATGAGAGACAGAAGAATTCGCCTTTTAGTTAACGCGCACGCTGCGATTTTTTTTTTTTTATTGTTCAACAACGCACAGGAGAAATCTCCCACCGGCACCCACCGGCACCACCTTTGAGGTCAAAGCGTAAGACTGGTTACGCACTACGACTACGACTACGAGGGACGAACGGGTGCCGCTTTAAGGAGCTTCGCCCCTAAAAATACAGCAGTTAGCAACAAGGGCCGATGGACCGCGCGCGTCGATGTTATTCCGCCAGCCAATCACAGAAGCGAACGAAAAAGTCATGCGACCTTTTTAAAATGGCGCAGTGTTTATGCCTTTGATTCCTGCGGAGCGTGTGCTATTCTCCGGTCCTTTCATCGGTATAAGCCATGATGTACTCGAGAAGCACGGACAAAAATATGCGGAGTCTTAGCGTTTCCACCTGAAAAAGGTCACAGTTACAGTTCATTTTACTTGCAAGCTCGTTTTAGGTGTGATACTCCACTGAACTGAGTTGAAAAACTCGGGTGTTGGCGCTTGAGGCACGCCGGGTTTTTGCATCGATTTCAGTTCAGTAAAGGATTATCCCTTCCTTGTTCCACTCTAATAAACGAATGAAGATATGAAAATTGATACACCTATCCATTATTTTTGCCACCCACGCTTTATTTTGCTAACATGGAAGGTTCAAAGAAGGAACTATTTGAAGCTTCACTGGCGGTTACAAGGACGTGGGTGGGGCTTCACTGGAGACCTGAGTTGTATCCGACTGTAACTGCTGCTTCACCTGGCAACAATGCTCACATAAGCAGAGATGGCTGCACTGCTACAGCTCCAGGGCGTGGAAATAACTACGGAATTTCCTATCCGAAACACGGACGGGAAAAAAAGAAAAGAACTATAGGATGGCGCGTGCCCCGTGCCAGAGCATGGACGGACTATGCGCGCTCTTCTGAAGCTGCTCCCTCCCTCCCCGCCGGCTACTCGGCGTGTTGCATGCTGGGGTATGGTGGCTAGAATGGGTAGCTGCTGGGGCTCTTACCTTGTTTGGTTACCGGTAGCGTTTAGCGTCGGTCGTCGCGCGCTGCCCGATACAACTCACGTCTGCAGTGAAGCCCCTTCCACGCCCTTATAACCGCCAGCCACTGCACCTCCGCGAAGCCTCAAATAGTTCCTTCTTTGAACTTTCCATGTCACCAACATAAAGTGAGGGTGGCAACAATGGTGGAGATGTGCATAAATTTTTACATTTTCGTTCGTTTATTAGAGTGGAACATGCAAAGGATAATTCTTTATTGAGTTCAAATAAAGGGCCTGCAATGCAAAAACCCGGCGCGCTACAAAAGTCGCCACCCGAGTTTTTCAGCACAGTTCAGTGAAGTTTCAAGCGTAGAGTAGGCTCGCAAGCGAAATGAACTGTGCTACGGCCTGTTGCGGATGGAAACGCTCAGACCTGACGCATTTTTGTCCATGCTTCTCGAGCACCTCATGGCTTATACCTATGAAAGTACTCAAGAACAGCAGACGCTCCGCAGGTACCGAAGGCATAAACATAGCGCCATTTTGAAAAGGTCTCATGACGACGATTTTTTTACTTCTGTGATTGGCTGGCGGAGTAACACCGAAGCGCGCGGTGCGCGGGCCCTCGTTAGGGTGGCCTTCTATATAGCCACCCTACCCTCGTTGCCAACTGCTGCTTTTTGTTTTGTTTCTTTAAATTTGTATCTGACCATGGTACAGAGGTAGAGCGCTGGCTGTGTGCATGACTATAACCGAAACACATTGCCTCCTCAAGTCCGGGTCCTTCGGAAACCTACAGCAAATGTTATGATACGTTGCTTTGACGCACGATACACGCAACATTAAATAGTCCTTTATTTCTTTGCCTACTTGTGAAACGTCAACGGCGTCAGTCGAAAATCTAGCGCACTTGCATCTCGACACGCACACAACGCTCTTATGCGCTTTACTCACTTGACGCGCTGCACGATAATACAGAGAAGACAACGCAAAACCAGGGGCGAGAAAGCGCCGTACACTCCGCGGACATACTCGCAAAACAACGGAATCAACGTGAGCTTGGCCGAGACGACGCGGGCAGCTACGTGGGGGAAAAAATTAAAACGCGCGCCATCGCCGGGCGTACAACGCACCGCTAGCCTGTCACGCGCACAAGGTCGATTTCCCAGCATGCTAAAGGCAGCATCCACACTGCTTTCGTATCGCGAACTTTCTTCCCCATGCTTGGCGCCATGCTGAAGTTTCTGAATTGTGCTATTGAATCGCGGTGTGTTACCGACGGCGAAAAGGTTCGTACTGCCAATCACCCATATTAAACTGCTTGAAGACTGTATCTGCAATTGGATTTGACACAATCTAAAAGCATTACCCTTGCTTGGCCTTTGATGTAAACTATGACACATAATGGGCTTTGTTGAAGGACTTGATGAGGGGCGAACAGGCCTGTCCATAGCAAGACCAGTACTACTAAGGTGAAATCCTTGGCTGTTTCATGTGGAGTTCTTGAAAGAGTTCGCAATGGCCTTGTCGAAATCCGGGGTCGCCGAGTATGGCAGAATGTCATGCCACAATGCATACGGCAATCCCACAAGCACGCCATAGATTATGCGTGCCATTTAAGTCATGTGACCAAACTTCATCATGATGCCAACACAGGACGTTATGATGATGCCACAAAAGGCTATGTGATGACGTCATCGATGAGGTTACTGGTGGAAACAAAGCCCATTTACGGTTTTGAAAAGAAAATTTCACTGTTCGGGTAAGAACTGAACCCGTGCCACAGTGGTGCCAAAAAAATACACTACCACGCAGCCATGGCTGTTCACTTACAATACTGCCAGTCTCATATTGAGACCTTAGTTAGCAAGTGAAGCATGATTACCCCAAAATATGTTTTTGATAACGTAAAAGAACATCTAAACAAATGCAGCAGTTTTTCTAAATGGTAATACAATGAAATGGCTTCGCAGAACAAAAACTGCAAGTTACACAAATAATGCACTTCATGTCGCATATCAGTGCAAGTTTTTGCAATCTTATAAAACTAGCTATTGTTTAGTAAATGGAAATAAGACAGAATATGAGTAAACAAAGGCTACTTTTCTTAACTACTTACAGCATCTTCCAACAACTTAACAAAATTGGACTGTGATACACTGCTAGTTACAGATGCATCCAGGCTCTTCCACTCACAAACAACACATGGAAAAGAAGGAAACTGAAGAGTATCGTTATTGCAGAAGAATTCCTTTAATGTGCATGGTTGATTTATGAAAAGTAACATATGCTGAAGCATCTATTTTAAGTATTTTGTTTCATATCTGATGGAGCAATTTTAAGCAAGCTCGCTTTACTCAAACAGCTAAAGCAGAAAGCCCTGACTGATGCGTGGCTGACCAAATGTAGGCATAGTGCGTGCATGATTGCTCACAACATGGCACAGCACGACACTGCCATGTGCCTTGCTACAAGTGCTTTCGCATTTCAACATGCAAGTGTCTCGGCCAACTTTTGATTAACAATGTCGTACTGTACACTGTTTATTTGCTATCTACATCATCGAATGTGTTATCATCCACATCGCCATAACAGCTGTCACACAACGGTGTTCCTTCTTCGTCAGGTGGGAGCATGTCCAGGGGCAGCTGGTCTCCCCACTCACTGCTGCGGACCAAGCGGTACACGTGCCTGGGGTTTCAGAATAAATCTCGTGTACAGTAAGAACCTTGTTATAACGAATCAGGATATAACGAAATATTGGATATAACGAAGCAATTGCAATTCCCCTTGAAATTTCCATAGATGAAATTGATATTGGCTATAACGAACTAATGGTTATAACGAAGTAATTACGGCTCCCCCTTCAACTTCGTTATAACGAGGTTTTACTGTACTATGCTTGTCACCAAGACCAGAAGTACTCATTACTTTGCACATTACAATTAAATAGAGACTGCTTCGTTGACGCTGTGCTCTATAAAAGCCAACACATAAGTCTATCTGTAGATTGATGTCTCAGCACTGAGTACGAAGCATGTATAACATGGTTGAGCCCTTTATAAAAGACATGACTCCACTAGCAGCCTTTATCCCATACATGACGAGTTCTTATTAAGTAGGGCACTATGTTATTGTTTAGAGATCAGCACTTAGTTTGTCGTAGGTACCCTATAACTAAAATGAGAACCAATAAAGATTTATTATATAATATTACCATTCGTATTAGATTTATGTGATTCACTAGGTTGACTACCCTTGCATAGAGCTTACGCTGTCACCAAACCCATCCAATGTCAACCATATGTGACAAAATTGGTCTCTTACTTGCACCTTGACGACAGGCAGGAGAACATAGTGAACCTACCTGCCATGCTTTCTCTTGCTGAACACAAATTCTCTCAACTGTGCATCCTTGCAGCATAATCGGCAGACCACGTGCCCGCTTCTACGCAGAACCGGCCGGATCACACGAGCCCATTCTCTCTCCTCTGCAAGATGATGCCAAAAGGAATTCTATCATTATACTACTGACACATAGCTTCTAAGTTGTAGAAACTCAACTTGATGTTGAATTCAAGCCCTTTATTGAGAGAAGGGGTAGGGAGGCAAGCCTTTTCTCTAACCTTCATTTTCTATTACTGTTACTCAAGGCTGACACATAATGTGCACCCATCTGATCAGTAACCTGTCATGCTTTGACAAGTAACTTAAATACTCTGTGTGTGTCGGACATGTAGAACCCTTTCTTTCTGGTTGATAATGCCAAGACAATAAAACAAAAGTATATTAAAACAACACTTTCTTTTTATTATTCCACCAATATTCTTCTCTCCTTATAACATTGTATTAATCTACTTTTCTTTTATTGTCTCGCCATTTCTAGTTAGTGTGCCTCCATGCTGTGGGGAAGCTAACAAAAACTCTCATTCTCACAAACAGTACTTCAAATCATCTTTTGCACCCCTTACATTTGTACTTCTTTCCTTAGAGAACAGTTCCAAAGCGCCCATTTACGTTTCAAATGTTATCATCACAAGCATTTGAGATATCTTTCTGACAATTAATTGGTGAATTAAATTTCCTAATAGAAAGTAAGCACAGTCGCATAGAGTGTCTATACCTGAAGCTGTGCAATAGTGTTTGACTAATATGTTCACGGCACCCTGGTAGACGTAACAATCTTTTGTATAATTTATGGCTATGTCATTTTCATTCAAGTAAGCTTGTGGGAGTTTTCTGAAGCTTCCCTTTGAAGCTATAAAGCAGACATATCACAATGTGTAAATATTCACGCTCTTTCCTTTATGTTCTTTGGCTGCATTTACCCCACAAAATAATGACCACTTCGCATGCGCATGTGTTATGACAGCTGTGTAACCTGCATCATCCACAAACTTTTCGTAAAGCATTCAAATGGTTTTGCTTCCAAAACAGCACTCTTTAAACTTCAAGCTTCTTGGCTGGGACTTTCTAAATGTTAACTTGATGAACAGTGTTCATATCACTGGGGATGAGATATACGTATACTGTACACGAGAACTGGCTGTGATCTGCAGTAAAGATGAACGAGAAAACTCACTGGCAATTTCTCCAGGCCTCTGCAACACCACGTAAGAGTACCTGGAAATAGCTGGTTGCTTTTTCTAAAGGCATGAAAACAAGAAAGGACAAAGATGATAAACAACAGTGAGCTAAACTAGAAGCAAGCATTTGACAACAATGTGGCATAGACACCACATCACATAAAGTTAATGCATCACTGCAAGAAATTACAAGTTCTGCCAGCCAGTGTGGAAACAAAAACTGATCGTACGCCTCCTGCTGGGAAAGACGGCTTTTACTATGGTCTGCAACTAATTTTCCCGCCTCCAGCTGTGCAGGTTGAATAGCAGAGTTAAAACATATGGAAAAAGTCAAGCTAGAAGGTACATGTCTTAAAGATGAAAGCACAACAGTGCTGAGATGAAACAAAAAGAACATAGCTCAGTTGGCAGTTAGTGTCTTTCATTGCCTTCTTGTTCTGTTGTCCCATCTCAGTGTTTTCATATTTAATTCAGGACCACCAAAGGACTAGCAGCCCATAAAGGGTAAACCCCCTCATTCCTAGGGGAACCAGTTCTTGATTCTGGATGGTGGCTGAACAGGGGTTCCAGTATTTAGTGTCAAATAGGTAGCAAAGAGAACTTTTACGTCCAATCCTGTGAAAGCAGGTGCAATCATGAGCAATGCCAGCCCAATTTTGCATATTAGTATTGTGTAAAAGGCATTGTGCTCTGGACTCTAGTGTGCTATTGCATAGAACATACTACACATTAGGAACTCAGGACAAACACTAATATATCCACAAGTCACTGACTGCCTATGTATAGCTCTCCTACTCTCAAACATCACATCAGAAAATGGTAGGCATCTTATTTAAATAAAGAAGATTGTGAGTGTAGCACAAAGAAACACCAAGTGAGACTGTTAATATTCCAGGTATCTTGCATGGATATTATATCTGCCAAGAACACCAAAGATAAACTGTACCGAACAGGGTGAGTGTCCATTAGGCAGATTATGTACAAAGGCTTAGGCAATGTCTAAGGGAAGAGCAATGACTTGGGATATCATTGATGCAGGAAGATCAAAAGCCCTTCATAAGCAACTGTTTTAGAGGATAGCAGCAGCTGGAAATGCTTACTAAGTGACTTCGTACTAACCGCTGTTAAAAAAGGCTCCTCGTAGCGTGCTTGAAATGTGCAGGGAATTCCTAGTGCCTGAGTCTCTCTGGGGCAGTCAAGGTCATGAGGACACTGAACATCCAATGGAAAAAAACAAAAAAGGAAAGAAAAATAGACTAAGCATTATGCGAAAAAAGAGAGAACAAGAGAGATAGGTAAATGCACAGGTACACCGTATGAAAAGCTAATTTACACTTAAGTGGCGTGACACTACTGCAGACAAGACGAAGGCGATCGGTCAGCGGACGGGTTGGCAGCCGACAATGCTGGTAGTCTGGCCACATTAGGCCAACAATGACGCTGATGCCTCCAGACAGTATATCTTCCTGGTGTAAGAAGACCAGCGATCGAGAAACACAGGAGAGACTTATCGGCTGACCTGTCTTCCAAGGATAGGTGGCAGAGTAAAAACATGGGCCCTGTCTGGTGATGCAGGGTGCTCCAAGCAGCATGCAAATAAAGGGCGGAGGGTTGCTTAAAGGGGCCCTGTGACACAAATTGAGCAGGCCATTTTTTTCACTGATTCTAGAACTGTTGCACACAGGGATGCCACAGAGAGAGTAGAAACGCCGAAAGCAATGTGGCTATAATTTTATTTCAGCAAACAAACCGCCCAAACTCGCCTCCTGTTTGAACTGAGGCGACACACGACGGAGATTTTTGTTACAGGAAGTGAGATGGAGTGAAGACATTGGCGGGGCCAGGCTGGGCATTCTGATTGGCTCAACGCTCCGAGGTGCTTGTTACACACGTGTGGTGTCTGCTTGGTCACGCTATTCAGTACCGAAATATACTGAAATAGTTTTAGGGGCGAAGCTCCTTAGGGCGTGGGTCTGTACATCCCATGGTGTTCGTTGGTGATGTACGTAGCCACCTCTACTGTTATGAAAAAAAAAAAATTCCGAAAGTTCTGTCCTCTGCCTGGATTCGAACCCAGGCTCTCGGCGTGGCAGTCGAGCGTTCTACCACTGAGCTACGCCTGTGGTTGAAAAATTATCGCTAAAAGACCTAAACAGGTATAATGTCTCCCGCGGAATCGCATTAACAAACGTAATGTTACGTTGAAAAATAGTTATACACCGCTACACGACGCGAAAATGGATTGTATAACGAGGTCAAGGCATCATTTGAAAGAACACAGAGCTGCGTGCTTTGTAGCTTTGAACCCATTACGGAGACACTGGTAATTATGGCGTAGTGGGTACTTCCCTACTTGGCAAAATGATAAGTTATGGCGCAGGAGATACCTACCACTTCTACTTGCACTAGTTTCCTCAAGCGTTTAAAATGGCCTCTAAGAAAGTAGCTCCTCCTGCTTACGCTGTCACTGTCGTGCAGTTCCGCGCAGGCCTGGCTCTAGCACAGCATATCCCCCTTAAACGCGAGATCCCAGCGTACGAATACAGTGTTTCTCACGCCTTTACATGATGATCGACTGGGCGATTTACGCGAAAGATTCACGGTTTACCGATGATTCCCTCCGGAGCTTCGCCCACTCATCATCATTCACCCCGTGGATATGCTGTGATTTTTTTTATGCTTCGTAAGAAAGAAAGCAAGTATCTGACATTGCTTGCGAAACAACACTAGGCGCGCTGTGCAATTGTTTGCACGTCCATATGGCACGTCCACTAAGAACACAGCGAGTTCGACGCGTCACGCCATCTATTGCAGGCGCGGCGAAACAACACGCTGAGCTACCACACGCAGGCTCCTGCAAGTTGTTGCCACATAGTTTAAAGCGATTGTAGTTTCAGTGCTCGCCTCTGGTTCAGAAATTGCTCGGAGTGGTCCTGCTTGTTACATTGGTTACGTTCGTAAAACGAAACAGCTGAGCGTCGCGGTAGAATAACAAAGTTAGCATACCCATCCACTCATTTTCCCCAGGCTCCCGGGCTCGTTCCCCGTTCACTGCACTGAACCACTGGCGGCAAATCTCGGCGTTGTTCGTTATGGATGGAATCGCCTAAAAAGGCCGCACTGGCCAGGTTCCGGTGGTGCGTTGTGCGCAGGCAGAGCTTAACAATCTCTTCCTCTAGCGCTGGTTGTTTTGGCATCCATAAATGACACAGTAGCAGCCACACACCTTCACGTATGCAAAATTAGCAGAATCGGGTACTTTTTCCGAGTCTGAGAGCTGATGCTTGCCATGTTTACTTGCCGGAGATACACGTGCCTGCGTCTGTCGTGGCAGCTCAGCTCCGTCGTCTGCTCGCGTACCCTCGAAACCGGTTTGCTGTCCGCGGTATGCGGGCGCCTGGGTGCGAGACAGGCGTGCTCTGCTGGTCGTATGTTAACGGCCGGACGCTATCTGCGCGCGTGCGCTCTGCTCCCAGTGTTTTCTGGTGTCGCTCTATAAGACGCACGTTGCTATTGGACGCGACCATTGACGTCAGCGGGAGAGCGAAATACGAAAGGGAATGTTGTTTTTATGCTGTCTGCTCATGTTTTGAACTTCGAGGACTAATAACTCCAGTTCTAGCTGACCGATTTGCATAATTCTTTTTGCGTTCATCTCAGAATTCGATCCTACACACACTGCAGTACTGCAGACGGCAGTTGAAAAGGTGTCGCAGGGCCCCTTTAACAAAAGACAGTCCGGGATCGTGACTGCAAGACAGTTGCGGACGGCGGGTCGGAATTTAACAATGGGGATCTTTGGCACCCTGCTGATGGCTTGCCGATGCTTGGGCATAAAACAGGAGGGCACCTTTTGAACTGCCTCAGGACTGTGCTAAATATCCGTGAACCCCCAAGAGAGTATTACCGAGGTAGCATGGCTGGTATTACCAGAGAATCAGTCAACAACAGCCTGACTGCACAAGGCGCTGACCGTGCAATCGAGAGACTGTCGGCAGACTGTTGGTGTTGAAACGGTGTAAATAAGGTGGCAATACGACAAAGGACGCACCGAGCAACAGTCGGCGGACCAAAAATCTGTGTCATGTCAGCCTAGTGCAAACACGACTTGAAAGAGGTGCTAAATGAATAGATGGGCACACATAGAGGTGGATAGAGATGGACAGGTAGACACACACACAGGTTGTAAATGGAGGAAGAATGAATGGAGCACTACACATTGTTGTACAAGCCTAACAAACATGAATACAAAGGCTGTTAAAAACAGCACAAGTGACAAATGTAGAAGAGACATACAGGAGTATGTTTGTTTCTTCTACATGTGCTACACATTCATGTACTGTTCTAAACAATCCCAGATAACTCGTATCTCGTGATTGATCATTGTCGTCATGAGTGCTCTCAGCCCATATTGCCACCGGGACATGCGCGGCGGGCGCGAGCCAGCATGGACACAAAGAAAGAAAAGGAAGAAGTTGTTTTTGGCTCAGCGCGCGCCCCAGTCGGAGCCATCTTGCTCAGCTAGCAGTTCTTGCCTACCTGACGGTGCGGTCTCTGTTATCACAGTCTCTTGTGTGTCACGTGACAAACTGGTGGAGGTGCGGGGTAGCCCCAACTAATGTACCAGACTCCTCCTGGTAGCCCTGTACCTGCAGTGACAACGCCTGTGCACCGGGCCAGTCGAAGAATTAGAGGACTGCCTCCTGAGAACGAACCTCTCCCAGAAATGGCGTCAGCGTCACCTCAAGACGGTACGGAAGGCACGACGACTGCTCATTACACCCTGCAGAACCCACGAGTGCCAAAAGTGTTCCACGGCTCCATTTTCGAGGACGTGGATGACTGGCTCGCTCAATTTGAACGCGTCGCAAATTTCAATGGGTGGACCGACGCGAACAAGCTCAGAAACGTGTATTTCAGCCTGGAGGATGGCGCTCGCACCTGGTACGAAAACCGTGAGCCCTTCTTGTCGTGGAGCGAATTTTGCCGTAACCTGGTAGCAAGTTATGCCAGTCCCGATCGCCGCGAACGAGCCGAGCGGGCCATACAGTCACGCATCCAAATGCCCAACGAGAGTGTTATGATGTACGTGGAGGACATGACGAGCCTCTTTCGTCGAGCAGACCCGGAAATGACAGAAGATAAGAAACTACGCCACCTAATGCGAGGAGTAAAGGAACAGCTTTTTGCTGGCCTCGTCCGCAGTCCTCCAAAGACTGTGGCCGAATTTTTGACGGAAGCCACGACCATGGAAAGAGTCCTGCAACAGAGGTCGGCAGTGTACGACCGGCAAATCAGTGTCGGTTCATCGCTGGGCCAGATTGGTGCTGCCGGGAGTAGCATCAACATCGATTCCCTCTGTGACCTCATCCGATCTGTCGTGCGCGATGAACTACAAAGGATTCAGTGCCCGCCTCAGCATACCGTAGGATCAATCTCCAGCCTCGTCAGGAACGAGGTACAGCATGCTCTGCAAATCCCGCTTTCCGAACCCGTTGCCCAACCTGCACCGACAGAGATGCCACGCCTGTCATACGCGGAAGCTGCAGGCCGTTTTACTCCCGCTACGCCACGCTTTGTGCACCCGATACCGCCGCACGATACCCTTCCACTGGTGCAACCGATCCAGCGCTCGTACAACAGGCAGCCGATTCGACAGAAATCTGACGTCTGGCGCACACCGGACAGGCGACCGCTGTGCTTTCACTGCGGTGAAGCCGGCCACCTATACCACGAATGTTCGTATCGCCGCCTCGGACTCCCGGGTTATGCCGTCGACTCGCCAAGGCCCAGGTTTGGTGAACGACCCAGGGCGATAGAAGAGTACCTGTCGCAGCAGCGCACGTTGCCCTTCCGGCGGCAGTCACGATCACCATCTCCAAGACGGCCTTCCCCAAACTTCAGAAGCTCCCAAGTGGCGGCGCAGGGGCGTTCGCCAAGCCCTAGACGGGAAAACTAACGGCAGCGACCTTCGGGAGCGAGGCCGCTGACAATCGACGCGAGCAAGGCCTCCCATCGACGCGAACGCGGACCAGTAGCGATCAGACGACGACAGCAACCGATCTCGGAAGGCGACTTTCTTTGGAAATACCTGTTGTGCTTGACGGCCGTCACGACGTTAGTGCTTTATTGGACACAGGGGCCGATTACTCGATTATGAGCGGGAAATTAACGACGCACCTGAAGAAAGTCATTACGCCGTGGTATAGGACGCAAATTCATACTGCCGGCGGACATGTAGTCAGCCCACTCGGTATGTGCACAGTCAGGGTGACAATTCGCGGACGTACCTTTCACTCCAGCTGCCTTGTACTTCGTGAATGTTCCAGAGACCTCATCTTGGGAATAGACTTTCTCCGGGAGCATGACGCAGTTATCGACTTTCGTGAGCGAACAGTGACATTTTCGACAGAGAGAGCAGCAGAAAAAACCGACGTCAGCAGCCTCAGTACGTTTCGCGTTTCTGCCGACAGCATAACGTTGCCACCCCGGTCTAGCGTCCTGGTTGACGTCGTGTGTGACGAGCTACCTGACGGTGAGGCAGTTGCTGAAGGCAACACGTCGCTTTTGTTCACTCTTGGTATCTGCGCTGCCCGCAGCCTCGTCACACTTCGCGATGGATGTTCTACGCTCCTTGTTACGAATTTCAGCAACGAATACCGTCACCTTTTTCGTCGCACTGCGATAGCTTTCGCCTACCCCATGACAGACGTTGCTGAATGCTTTACTTCTACATTAACGGAAACCGGGTTGCAATTGACATCGGGGGACACAACTTCGTCACTCGGCAAGATCGATATTAATTCGGCTCTCCCGGAGCACCAACGAGCGCTCCTGCAGAAATTGCTCCTTCAATTCAAAGACTGTTTTGCTTCTTCATCTAAGGTACGTCAGACGCCCATCACGAAACACCGAATTATTACGTATCCCGACGCCTCACCTATAAAACAGCAGCCCTACCGTGTTTCGGCCAAAGAACGTGAAGCCATAAATACGCAAGTCGGAGAGATGCTCCAGGATAATGTTATACAGCCTTCCAAAAGTCCTTGGTCATCACCGGTAGTCCTAGTAAAGAAAAAGGGCGGAACCCTGCGTTTCTGTGTTGACTACAGGAAACTTAACAGCGTAACTAAAAAAGACGTTTATCCGCTGCCTCGTATCGACGATTCACTCGATAGACTCCGAAGGGCCAAGTATTTTTCATCAATAGATCTCAAAAGTGGGTACTGGCAGATTGAAGTTGATGAACGGGATTGCGAGAAAACTGCTTTCGTTACACTGGATGGCCTGTACGAATTTAAAGTCCTCCCATTTGCCCTGTGTTCTGCACCTGCGACATTCCAGAGAATGATGGACACTGTTCTTACCGGGCTGAAGTGGCACACGTGCCTAGTATATCTGGATGCGTTGTGTTTTCGGCTACCTTTGACGAGCACCTGAGGCGTCTGAAGACTGTTCTAGAAGCTCTGCGCTCTGCTGACTTAACGCTGAAGCCAGAAAAATGTCACTTCGGTTACACAGAACTCAAGTTCCTTGGCCATGTTGTGAGCGCGGATGGTGTTCGGCCTGACCCTGACAAGACTACTGCTGTAGCCACCTTTCCCGTTCCGCGTGACAAGAAAGCGGTACGTCGCTTTCTGGGGCTGTGTGCGTACTATCGCCGCTTCATCGCCAATTTCTCAAGGATTGCTGAACCTCTTACTCGTCTCGCACGTGATGACATTGCATTCGTCTGGAATGAGGAGCAGGACACCGCCTTCTCCGAACTGAGGAATCGATTGCAGACACCCCCAGTTCTGGCTCATTTTGACGACGACGCTGATACTGAACTGCATACCGATGACAGCAATGTAGGTCTTGGCGCCGTCCTTGTCCAACACCAAGACGGCACAGAGCGTGTGATAGCATACGCTAGTCGTACTCTATCACGTGCCGAAAAGAACTATTCCACCTCGGAGAAGGAATGCCTCGCAGTGGTATGGGCAACAATGAAATTTCGCCTTTACATCTATGGTCGTCCGTTCAAAGTGGTGACCGACCACCACTCATTGTGCTGGTTAACCAATTTACGCGATCCATCGGGACGACTAGCACGCTGGAGCCTTCGCTTGCAGGAATTCGACCTCACCATCATGTACAAATCCGGTCGCAAGCACGAGGATGCTGATTCGTTGTCGCGCGCACCAACTGAGGCGTATAATCCTGAGGCTGAGGATGAGGATGATAGCGGCTTCCTTGGGGCCTTAACCGCTACCGACTTGATTGCACGACAACGCGAAGACGCCGAAATCCGCGCAATTATAGAAAATCTAGAAGGACTCAAGTCTCCCCTGCCTCGACGCCTTTCTCGCAGTCTCGTGTCGTTTAGCGTGCGAGGTGGTGTCCTGCACAAGAAAAACTCGAGCAGTTACGGTAAACCCTACCTTCTCGTTGTACCAGCAGACATGCGCGATGAAATCCTTCAAGCCTGCCACGACGAACCGACATCTGGCCACTTGGGTTCTTCGCGAACTCTCACCAGAGTCAAACAAGCGTACTACTGGCCCCGACTTTCTGCAGCTGTCAAGCGTTACGTCAAAAGCTGCCGTGCATGTCAACGTCGCAAATCCCCACCACTGAAACCCGCGGGACTGTTGCAACCGATCGCACCACCTAGGGCACCATTCAATCAAGTCGGCATGGACCTACTCGGGCCTTTTCCGCTATCATCGACCGGCAACAAGTGGATTATAGTCGCCACAGATTATTTAACAAGGTACGCTGAGACAAAGGCCCTACCAAGCGCTACGGCTGCCGACGTTGCCCAGTTCTTTATAGACCAAATTGTTCTTCGACATGGTGCTCCTGCGAGCGTTATTACTGACAGGGGAGCAGCTTTCACATCCAAGCTGATTGATGACGTATTCAAGCTGAGCTACACGAGCCATCGCAAGACAACCGCGTATCACCCGCAGACCAACGGCTTGACGGAACGACTGAACAAAACCATCGCCGACATGTTATCAATGTACGTAGATGTCCAGCACAAAACGTGGGATCAGGTGCTACCGTACGTAACATTTGCGTACAACACTGCCACTCAGGAAACAATGCGATTTACACCGTTTCGTCTTGTTTACGGACGTGAAGTTCAAACCATGTTAGATGCCATGCTCCCACACGACTTAGACGCTTCACTCACCCCTGACGCTAAGGAGCTTACCCAGTTCGCCGAAGAAGCTCGCCAATTAGCACGCCTGCACATCACGCAGCAGCAAGGCACAGACGCACGGCGCTACAATCTTCGCCATCGACATGTGCAATACCGCCCGGGCGATCACGTTTGGGTGTGGACTCCGGTTCGCCGCAAAGGGTTGTCCGAGAAGCTGCTTAGTCACTACTTCGGACCCTACAAGGTGTTGCGCCGCGTTAGTGACGTCAATTACGAGGTTGTTCCGGATGGCGTTATGTCGCCACATCGTCGAAAGCACCACTCCGAGATTGTGCACGTTGTACGACTGAAGCCTTATTTTACGCGTTAGGATGAGAGAACTTCCGCCTTAGTCATTTTTCATCTTCCGTCCACTTCCTGTTAGATTTTTTTTATAATTTTATTCGGCTGTGCCTGTCAAAACTCTTGTGCATCGGTACGATGCCGTTTTCAAGGGGGGAATAATGCCACCGGGACATGCGCGGCGGGCGCGAGCCAGCATGGACACAAAGAAAGAAAAGGAAGAAGTTGTTTTTGGCTCAGCGCGCGCCCCAGTCGGAGCCATCTTGCTCAGCTAGCAGTTCTTGCCTACCTGACGGTGCGGTCTCTGTTATCACAGTCTCTTGTGTGTCACGTGACAATATTACTTTCAGTGCTCGTTGAAAACAGTTAGCAACTGTGCTGCAGGGCAGAAGTTGCAAGTTTCTGAACGGGAAGTGGGCCAATGTGTGGCTACTGCAACATGACCAAATTTTGGTGTGCGTCACCTGGCCAAGCGTTGATGTTTTCACAGACCGATGTACGCATGCTTCCCAAAGTTTGCGCCACATGTGATCGAAGTACACGATTGGTACTTCCTGGTGACATGTGGAGTGGTCACGAAAGACCATGCCTTTGAAAGCGGGACACTGAGGACCACACTTCAAAGCCAGCAGTAGCAGCTTGAGTGTATTATCGAATTTCCCATTGTCGAAAGCACAGGGGTGTATGCTCAGAATTTGTCTTTGAGATGCGTTAGGATGTGTTTTAGTCAACCTGACCCAGCTGTGATATTGACCACATTCTTGACATTCACTGTGTTGAATTATTCGTAAGTATTAATAGCAAGTATTCAAAAGTCAAATCGAATTGTTCAAGTAGGTGCTTATTCAATTCAAATTCAAAACTCAAATATTCACACACTTCTATCAATAAGAATAAATTTCTGTACTCATGAGCACTAACGCAAAGCCATGTTCACTTCTAGCTCAATATGCCAACACAACATTCCCGGTACAAATATGAAACACTTTCAAAGTGTTACAATCACAACATGCAACCACTGGTAAACAAGCACACACTCTCAATGCTTTTCTAATCATAGATGACTGGCTAAAGATACTAATATTAGCTTAAAGGAAATGGAAGTAGCTTCCACACTCTCCCTCTGTCTGTCCAACATTACTAGACTTTTCTATACATCAACATTGCTGCAGTGTTTCCATCAACAGCTTGTATTGTAAAGAAGGCCTTAGTAGTGACATTTTTACAAAAATTTTTAACAAATATGTATTACACCAAGATGAAACAGCTAGCTCTGAATGACAATAATTTGGCAAGTAATTATTAAACTTTCTCACTGAAGGCTGTGAGATAAAACATTCATCAAAAAAGCATGATCGCAAAGACAAATTAGCTCAAAGGCTATTACTCACGGGAGCCAAAACTTGGGCAGGTTCTTGATTGCCATCCTTGCTGATCTGAAGAAAACATAATCCAAAGTGTTAGCCCTGACAGCAGGGATTGCTCGGAGAGTCCAACAAACAACCTTATAACTGCATAAACAAGCCATTTTATTCACCCTGACAGCCCAAGCAACACAGCCAACTGATCACACTCCAACACACAGGAATTAATGTATTACCACATTCATAAGTGGCCTGCTATTTCATATCAACATCAAAAACAAAACCCCTTCTTCAACTACAACAAATTTTCAAGGGACATAAAGCTCAAAGCAAGCCAGTTTGCTTCCACTGCATGCAGCTTTGAGGATGGGCCCAGGAGGTGATTTGCAATTTGCTATGTCTGGACCAGTTCAGTGCCGGTCGAGAATTCAAAAAGCATGGTGTTTAACCTAAACCGCTGTATCTTTTTTTATCATGGGGATGGATGTCATAAGCTCCAATTTACGATTTATCTGATCTTGTGGTGCGTCCATCAGCAGTACCATGCCCACCTCCACTCTCTGGAGCGCAGCACGTGAAAGCGCATAAAGCTAAAAGAAATGAAATGAAATGCCGGTGTGCTTCCTTTTCTTACTGCATGAACCACTACTTTGCACAGGTATTGATAGCAATAATACGAAAGATCAGAAGACTCACCATGAGTATGAAGTCGCGAGCTTCAGCAATGGCTTTATGTCCGGCCTGCGTGCCACTTTCAATGAGAACCTGTGGAAAGAAAGAGAAGGCATAAATGTCATCTTGAAGATTCAGACAAGCACAGTAGCAATGCTTGTCATGAAAGCTGAAGGCATCCGCAACTGCAGAAATTACAATTGCTCACGCCACTTGGCGTTTCCAAGCTGCAGTCCAGAAACACTTCATGGAGTGCCAAATTAGCATTCAGTAGCAGGGGCTGCCCCTAGCTCCAAAAAAAATTTTGTCGAATTAACCTTTGTATTCTTGTGTAACATGTTACGACAGGCAAATTGGTTTTCTCGATGCCTCAGTGTAAAGAACAATAAGTGGAAAAATGAAGTGGACTGGCTCAGCAAGGTGGCTAGTGTTGTTGTTTATTTGCAAAATGCCCTGGCATTGAAGCTCAAGATCTTGGGAGTGTTTTGGAAGTGGATGCTGCTACGTGAAAGCATACTTCAAACATAACTTTATCCTGTATTAAAAATGTTCTCTTATCTGAAACAGACCATACCCTCTATCTTTCATGCTGCCGTGGACAGCGATATACACAAAAATATGGGCAGCTGAGGCCAAAGTGATTGAACCAGCAAGGAATGGACTCGCAACCCAAGCAGCATGATGTCATACGTCTCCAACGCTGCCGTTGGCTGGTAAGGTGTCATCAGAAACCGAATGAGCAGTGGCCACTCCCCAGTCTACTTATTTCTGTATGTACAATCCTAGGATTGCTAGCCAGAAACAGAAATGCATCACTGATCCCTACCAAGAGGCCGCTAGTCTTGCCCCACAGGTTGGCCACGGTTTCCAGCCTTTGTATAGAATTTGGCAGCTCCATAAGTGTGAATGCACTGACCACAAGGTCAAATGGGATCTGCAAATGAAGCAATGGTAATATTATGTCAAAGTCATTGATGATCAGGGATCTTAAATGTTAGCTCAAAACAAATAAAAAGAAAAACATAACTCTGGAATACCCACTTAAACTTCTTAATTTCTTTAAACTAGGGTTGCTACACAACACATAAAATAAAACAAAGGAATAGATGTGGTAGCCATAAATTACCAGCAGTCTATTTATGACAAGCAGTCATAAATGACAAGCAGTCCGTAGGCTATTTCTTTAATCTTGCTACTTGGTCAAATGTGCTATAAATTACAGTACCAAGCATGCTGCACAAGCTTTAACATGCAGAAAGGGTAGGCAGCCTTCACAGCACGCACTTGTACACGCATGTGTGCATACGTAAGTGAATCAATGAGTTAGTGTACAAGTGAGTAAGTGGGTCAGTGAGTGATGCACTTCATTGTTCAAAAATGTGTTCAGATGATGGAGCATTAGAGAAATAACACTGATTTACTGTAGATACTTCCTGAACATGCAGTACATTTGACCTGCCGCATGGTGAACTATGTTCGCTAGATCTGGCACTGCCAGATCCAGCTAAATCATTTCTTCACTATTAATGAAGCATTTGATTATGCCATGCACAAATGCAAGTAGACAATCTATATGGTATTTGTTGCACTTGGCAGTGAAATGTCAATGCGAATGCCACATCATATGCAAAAAAAAAATACAAAGCAAACTGACGTATGAGCAAGCATTCACCTTGTCAGTAGATGGCAGAAAATCCCTTTGAAAGAAGGACCGAAACTTCATCTGTCCATTGGGATTTCCCCCTAAATTTGGAGAAAATCACAAAGTAGTTAAGTGTTGCACAGGGGCCATGACGAATTCCAGCACCAAGCGAGGTCAGCGCAGTCAATGGCTCGGGCCGGCGTATCTGCCTATCTACAAGTAAACCCAAACAAGCCCATTACAGCACGAAGCAACTGTTGCATCTTGCACAGGATTTCATCAAACACATTCAATACCTGCACAAAACGCATGTTTAGCATGCATAGACAATAAAGACTGTCATCACAATGAAGACGGCCATCACAATGAAGAACTAAGCGAGGTTTAGCATATTCTAAGATGTCATTGCTTTTATTAGACCACTTTTTGTGTCATCACATCCGTGAAACACACAAGACCGCCTAGGGAATGTAACTAAAACAGTTTCATAGAGGAGGTATTACATAAAAAATCATTACTGATGTGTGATAAGGCTAGTTAGTATTTTCAAGGGATTCGAAGCACAGAATCTTAGCTGAATGCAAAAAGAAAAAAGAAAAAGAAAGAGCTCAATGAGTTGTGGGGATGTCTGCATCTCCTCACAGTGTTGAAAGCTAATTGTCACAAAGTGTTGTGGCCACCCATGCCAAGACAGTACTTCAAATATGACAAGTGCTTTAAAAGACAGCACTCACACTGTCCCATAGCAAACAGCAGCATAAGCACACACATGCATGAAAATTCACTACAAGACAAATACAATGACACAGAGAATGCGACATACACAAGCAAAGCAGCAAGCTCGCCCTTTGATTCAGGTTGGTGAGGTCGGGGCCATAGGTCAATCCCCAGTGAGCAGTGATTCCTGACGGCACTCTTTTCGGGTTTTGTTCCCTTGGAAAGTCAAAGCACTACCAGTGACAACATGGTTTGGGAGTGTTACAATGAAAATTCTGGAACTGTGCCCTAACTAAACGGGTCATATGCTTGTGGTACACTGCAGAACATAAAGCAACTCCTACTATTCAGAGCAGACAGCACTACAGCAGCTATAATTTTATCACAATGCTAGCCTAATGAATGCCACTCCAGGCACTGCATCTCGACGGTGCACAAGACGAAACGAACAGAAAACCATTGATAATGTCATCATGTGATTGGACATCACGTGATTTGACAGATCATGTGAACTATTGGACAGCTTTAGCTTGACATTTAATGTCTGCTCTACACAATGCTATGCTTGAATGCTGGTGCAGGTACACACAATGCTGATGCCAGCAATGCAAAGGAGAATGCTGCCCCTACTCCACTGCTGACCCGCAAGAATGGAGCACGGTGGTGAACCCAGTTGCATCCATTGGTTTACCGCTGAAAGGAGTGTGCACTGGTTGCTTTTCCAGAGATCCTGTGAAACACTTTGACACAATGCACCAGCCTTCTTGCTGCAACTCCTGCCTCTGCACCCTCGAAACAGCAAACCACGTGCATGCCATGTGCCATCAATACTGGGACAATACAGCAATTGCTGCTGTGCTAGCACGCCTTGAGCATACACATAGATCCTGTCACCTCAAAAAAAAAATAATAAAAAAATAAAGCACCAAACGATGGCTACGTTATAAGATCAACAAGTAACTCCCAAGTCTGTTCTTTACTTAAATACGCAGTTATTCAAAAATGTGCACGAGTCCTCACATTTCAGTAAAGGTGGTTACAACTTATCAAGAGTATTACTACAAATAGCTAGAAATCATAAGTACTCACCTGTTGCCAGAAGCCTTGCCAGACTGTGCATTGCAGCTGAGATGTCGATACTGAAGTATTCCTGGAAGTACTTAGGCCAGATGGTCTTTGCAGCCCTGTTGAAGAAAAAGAAGCACACAGTTTTCTGCGAAATGCATGGAACATGCATCAATAATTCCCACCTATTCCTACAGTGCACTAGAAACCAACAACTGTGACCAGCAGCAATGTTGTTTAAAGCTCCGGGTAGTAACTGCTTCTTATTTCTTTTTCATGAGCAGACAGCTGTGATTTGTGGGAGGACAAGCAAACCTTTTCTCCTCCTTCTCGACTACAAATATACGCAACAACGATCTTTGGTAGATATTGAGGTCTGCGAATATTCGAAATTTTGAATAATTTTCAAACAGTGTTTGCTATTGATTCAACTCGCACGTAATCTTTACTATTCAAACTATTCGAAGTTGTTAACTAAGGGGCAAAATATGCCACGTCTCATGACAAGTGGCCCATTAATGCGCTTCGCCGAATAACGCTCGCGTACTGCGGCGAAGCCAACGCTCATGTACTATGGCGAAGCTAATAGTGAATTCCACTGACATCCCGAGCAAGTTCACATATTCCACTCGGCGATTTCGGGCAACTTGCTCCGCGACAGAGCGCTCCGCGTTGATCTGTCTCGTAGAGCCGGATTCTGCCGTAACTCCAGCTATACGGTGTCATCATTTATGGATCAACCGAGCACGGCGACTTTTTTTTCAGCGTCTCTACTTTTTTTTTTTTAGGCGCTGTCTGATAACCATGGGCATTTGTTTACATATTTTGGAATGGCGTCGCTTGATCCTACAGGGGACTGCTCCTCGCTCTGAGTGACAGCAAGAGCTCTACGTCAGAAAGCAGCAGCAGTAGTAGAGAAGAGTCGTACGTGCTGTACAAAAAGTTATTTAAGGAGCTGTTTCCAGAGTCCCCCGTGCAAATGCCCCAAAATGCTCGGCTACATCAGAGAAGTAGTACACGCCTACTCGGAGGAAGGGGTATGCATACTTTTCTGCGAGGTCTAACGTCGTCCAACGTAAGGTTGGCAACATGGGCAACCGGATGCGTGCGACAACTTCCGCTGTAATCCCTGCCGGAGTGAGTTTATTTTTTGCTGGCTGATGGGGATCGGATCGCTCCGCGGCAGATTTTGTTGCTCCGTCATAGATTCGGCACACTGCTCCTGATCCGCCAGTGGAAATCACTAACACTTGTTTATCGTGGCAGAGCTAACACCCGTGTACTGCGGGGAAGCTGACACCTGTGCAGTACTGCGAAGTGAGCAATCGTGTACTGCGGCGAACCCAGCACTCGTATTTTGCAGCGAACACTCGTGTACAGCAGCGAAGGTAATGCTCGTGTACTGCGGCGAAGCTAACACTTCTGTACTGCAGCAAAATCCACTTGCACACGGCAGTACAGAAGTTAACACTTCTGTATTGCGGCGTGCAATTATTTTGTCCCATGTTTATCAGTACATTTCTCTGTGATTTGATGTGGCATTATTAAAAAATAGTCTATTTGATTCGCACTCAACCATTATCATGCAAATTCGGTTCGCACTCAATATTTTGCTACTCGCACAGCTCTGGTAGATATACATCTTTTTCATTTCCTTGAACTCAATGCCCCAAGCAAACGAGACCTACCAGAAACATGATCCAAGACCAGACCCAAAGTCCATCATGGAAGCCGGAGCAAATGCTGGATTTAGGTGTTGAATCTGAAATGTGAAGGCACCACAGGAGTGGGCAACTGTACAGTAACATACATGCACAGGCTAGCATCAAAGTTTTGAACACAGTTATGTACTGGACTGTCCATTTTACCTCATGAAAAACATCGTGGACGACTGCATAGTCAGCGGCAAGCCGCCCCACAAGATAGCCACGTGCACCAAAATCATCATATCTGCATAGAGTGAAGAGAGAGAGTGCACAGGGCATGAAAAATGCACATATTATTTGCCAAGCATAATTGGCGACCAAGCACAGCACAAGCACGGAGAAACTGTTCCCGAGTCCAAAAAAAAAAGCAGTTTGAAAACCCCATCATGCGCTTCATGACAGCAGTGGGTAAGGAACAGCTTAGGCATTGCTGGTGTACACTTGATTCGGGAATTCACAACTCAAAATTGTTAAATGCCTATTGTGTTCTCTTTTAGGGTAAGAGTTAGTGCAACCTATTAAGAAGGCCCTCACCTGTTTCTGCAAGAAACTTTGCTTACCCACAAAGTCACAAAGCTGTGTCTAGGAAATGATTTACCACATGAGCTTTTCAAATTGACTCTCCCTTAGAGGAGAGAACAGAAACTGATGAAAATTGCCTATTAGAACAACCTCAAGACCTAGATAACGAATGACTTCACAAACTTTTGAAAAGGTTTGGCATCACGAAACATAACACAGAAAAAGGGGTGACGAGGACAAGCCCTTTGCACTAAGTTAATTTATTCCATGGAATCTGGAAATTGTTAAGGGAAGACAGACAGACTTTCATAACATATAATACACAGGCTATCATTAACCGACTAAAATAAAACAAAGCAAGGAAAACAATAGCTGTTTCCCACATGTCCCAGCAATCTTGTACACGTTCAGCTCCTTTTACAAAAGCAAAAGAGGAGGCCAACTTACAGATGAATCTGCCTCATGCAAAAAACTGGCTGCCGCAACAATGGAATGAGCTTGCACATTCCAGTGTTGCTATATTGCAGACGTTTGCTCAAAATGCTTGGACAAGTGATAACAAAGAAGCGTTTTTGTGACTTGTCCTTTGCTCTCTTTCCCTTCGGTGTCCGCTACTTGAACAGACCATTTCTCAAGTAGGGACACAAACTAGCCCAAACTGGACCCTTGCATGAATTGACAGAGCGTGCGTCTCCTTTTAAATCGGGAAGGCTTGATAAACTTGTCACTTGATATGTACCATTCCACATAGACATCATCACTTTTTGGGTCGCCATGTTGCGAAGCGAGCTTCACTGCCAACATGACTGCCTCTCTGTGCCTCAATATATGTCTGCACGTGACAGTCTTCACTAATTCTGAGCCAGAGCCAAGCAGATGCATGCCATTAACGTGTCGTGCCAACCATATCATTTGTCCTTCTAAAATCTCATTTTTAAAAATTTTATTGCAAGCCGCAGTAGCAGTTTTCATACCACATAGAACAATTTACTGAAGTAGCATGCCTCAATCAGTAATGCTTAAAAAAGTAAACCCGATGCACAGACATTTGTGCACATGACCCCAACTACCTAGAAGGAAAGTGGGCTCTCTCAAGAAAAAGAGTGCCCAGATTTTTGCTTGAAATTTCAGCCCTTTTTGCATCATGCAGTGGTTAGATATCAATTTGCTGGTGGGCGGTTTATGTACAGTGGTTGTTCATCTACAATAGAAAAACATGTCAAAAGGCCTACAAATGTGCGCTAAAAGCGTGGTAAATGAATGCTTTCACCTTCCATGCCTATTGAAATTCCACTGCATTGGCTGAGAACCAAGCCATGGAATGCAGCATCACAAAGCCATAACCACTGAATCGCTGCAGCATGTCTTATCAGGAATTAGCTCCTGATTGACAATACATCAAGAAGCTTCAGCAAAAATGCAGCTTTTACATCAAAAGCTATAGCTTTGATGCTCACTTCATAGGTTTCCACAATCTGACCCGTTTCCTCAGGCTCTTGAAGACCCTTTCCTTCACATCTTCTTCAACGTACCGTCTTTCCTCTTCACTCATCCGTTCAATAGCTGAAATAATACAAATAATGGCTGTATAGTGTTGCCAGATCGTTCAGCATCTTCAGTCTACAAATTTGCATTGTAATGTGTGCCCTACATTATTCTTTGACAGTGAACCCTTGGACTGTTCCCTAAAAGATACCGCTTTGTGTTCTGGAGTGTTCATGGATACTCTAACCTCTGATACAATCACAGACCTACCTTTACTGCATTGAACAGTATGTTAAAGGGAACACCTAACCAGTGTTAAAGCCAATATTATCAGCAAAATATTTATTCACTGTAACTGGAAAAAAGCAGCCACTGTAATGAAATGGCCATAAATTTATATGTAAAAGCTTTCCGGTGCCATATCTCAGTGGTGATCGATGTCGATAAACTAATTGCGCCCTTAAACACTAGGATTTTCTGCACATGTGCAATGAATGTTGTTGTTGCACGTAATGCAAATGAAACAAGTACCACCAACTCTTCTTTAAGTTAGCAAGAATGCGAGTTTAAATTATGGACTGTGTAAATCCTGTACCCATGTGTTACTTCTCCATCTTTCACACTTTCTCCAAGTGCTGAACAAACCACATAATGATCTTCAGTGGGGTTAGTCACATCGAAAGATTGTGTTCTCTACGTGCAGACTCCTTAGAGGAGAGGCAAATGTGAGAACATCAACTTTCTCATATTTATCACACTTGTAAAGCACCCATACATCAACCTGATGATACATCTGACAAAAAACATTGTGCACTATAATGAAAGAAGTGGGCCCATCACATGATGGTGTACTGGTAACAAGTGTCAAAGTGCGGCTGCCTAAATTCAAACCGGTTCTACAAGAACACTGGACACATATTATTCATAAGTGAATTGAAATGTGACACACCTTAAATCTCATCATTTCTATCAATGGTCTACTTTTTTATGCGCTTTATTTGCCAAGAGAAAAAGTTATGTTGTTTCAATCACTCTTTTTCACTCATGGCACACTACACTCACCTTAGACATCACCTGGCATGACATTCACCAAGCCTAAATTATACCCCTTTTACAACAACACGAAGACGAATGCACAGTACTGCGAGTGCTCCCACCAAATCCACAAGCACTGAAATTATATTGTAAGTAACAGAAACTTAAATGGTCTACCTGACATGAGAATGTACAAATCTGATGTTATCAAGAGATCTCTGCATTGCTATGCTGCCAGTACGAAGTCAGCCAGTGAAGTTAAGCCAATATAGTCACATGGATTCGTTTATTCATATATTTATTTATATGTGTACCTACAGCCCCCTCCAGCTATTCTGGTGAGCTGTACTGTTGTAGGGGGGTTTACAATGTAAACATACACCTAACGACATCATACAGAACATAACGCCGCACAAAAGCACAACAATTTACAGCTTACAATACATCGATGAGACAAGTGCCCTTGGCATCACAAACAGTGGTGAGAAAGAAAAAGGAAACACAATACTAAGTTGAAACATACTTATTTAAAAGTAAGAGAAACACTATGAGGGGAGTTGGTGACTGTCTTTCTAGGCGGCTATTCCATTCATGTATTGTTTGGTTTTTCATGCATGATGTCAACCACTACCTACTCATCAACGAAACTATTATAGAACTGTGCAAATCATGGTACCTTGAGAATTTCCCAAACCCACTACTGGCAGGCCCACAGCATAATCTCATGATGAATGAAAGCAAAAGCCAAGAAACTTACCATTCCCAAAGAGTTCCTTTTCTATCTGCACAGCCCGAGATCTGAGGTCATCATTCTCAATAGGCAGGTGCCGAGACCAGAGCTGGTTTCGTATAAGCACAGCTGCTTCACGCAGTTTGATCATATCTTTTCCTGTGAATGCAACACGAAAATTATTACAGCCAGAGGCATCAGTTATATAGGGGGGAGCAGGGTTGTGCTCCAGGGTTCGTGCAGGTTTTGAAGGAAAAAATTCAAGGGTTTTCAAGGACTTTCAAGGCCCTTAACTTTCGCTGCAAAGCCGAAAGAAAGGCCTCATACCATGGCATATCACGTAGGCGCATTTCTTCTCGCCACAACAAAACGCCTTTGCTACTTCACTGTCCGGGAACATCCGCCGGAATAACTCCCCTGCTTGGGACGACATCTGGTATGACATATGGGACGTAACCACCTTCGAGTCCTAAGAACTTCAGCGTCAGTGACAAGCTCGTGCGCTTTACAAGCATCATCTATAGGCTTGGCAACACCTCCCAAAGCATTGCGCTTGGTGCCTGCAACAGAGGTGCGGCAGCGAACCGCTCTGTCGCGACAGGAGTCAGGTAGCGTTTGAGTGTGCTTCCTTGTGCTACATTCATTGCACGAATGTGCTTCGCACTTTTCATGTGACTTTTCAAAGTCGATTCACCCATGCCAGTCACATCGAAGACTGCCACAAAGCTTGCACTTAACCCGATGCGGACATGTTGTGCCGGGTGCAATCCACTGTTTGTAGTTGTCGTGATACAGCAACGTAGGCTCAAACTTGCTTTTTCTGGGCATTGTTGATCAGCATATCATTTCACAGAAGACACGATTATTTAGAAACACTAAGGAGGCATGACACCAAGGAGGCATGACAACGGTAAAGCCAGGGCAAGGGTGTGACTTGGCGGGCGCTCGCACTGGTCGCACCGCACGACCAGTGTTGTCAGTCGCCTAATCAGAATCAGCTATATAGGTATAAAAACCTAGACTTTTTGTTTGCTACAGTTCGGAACCTTTGTAAAAAAAGAAAATTTCACTAACAAAAGCCGTTTTTATGCTGATAAATACAAATTGAAATGAATATTTATGAAATTCAAGGTTTTTCAAGGACTAGTCAGAAATTTCAAGGTTTTCAAGGGCCTTGAAAACTGACTTCGAAATTCAAGGGTTATTCAAGGTTTTCAAGGACATGTGCGCACCCTGTGCTTCCCTCAACCAAACTTTTCACCAAGGACAAAGCTACTGTTGGCCGAATACCCCAACATTTCCAACTACTACTACCAGAATTCATTCTACACATGTAGTAAACTGGTGAAATGAATGTTGTGTCGCTAAATTGGAAATATTGATCACGAGAGCAATGTATTTTGTGTGCTTTCCTTTGTACACAACTGCTTCAGCCCCACCACCCATTTGTCAAAATGGGAAAGCAGTGGCTCTGATTATAGCAATTCAGACAACTTCAAAAATGCATTTGGTAATGATAATCTAAAGTTGCAGGCAACTTGAGTGGTAGCATATTTCTGCAACCCCATTTAGTAGTGATTTTCTGCATAGGTAATACTACTGACTGGGAAGCCAAACTTACTGCTACGATCAGCAAGTAGACATTGCCATTAGTGTTGTTCACCCCCACCCCCTGCAGAATGCCTTTACCAACAAGAGTGGTCAATCAAGCTCATCTCACTACACTGAAGACTGCAGCTTTGCCAGCACTGATCCGAAAAATAAATAAATGGTAGTATTTGAACTAATACTGAAACCATTTTAATTTGCAATTTCACTTGCTATAACAGTTGCCACACCCTTTAAATGTAAAGTGCCATGCTTCTGCCAATGAATGCCATCCCACGTTCTTTTGGTGGCAAAGCTTCACTATTTATTAGACTTTATTTCCAAGCTGTGGGGATGTTCACCGCATACTAATGTTTGTACAATTTGGCTAGCATGCTTAGTATATGAAAGAGGTGCAAATAAATGCCTTTGTTGTTGGTTTATGCTGCAGTCTGCTGCGTCCTTTGTTACTTGAGTGCAAGGGAGACTCGACAAAGTGCCCAACTCAATGCTCAGATGTTAAGTAGTGCGTAATCCCCGATGAACTTACCTATGAGGTTTGCTAACATTGTTATTCTGTAAATATTCCCTCAAGTTACATTTAGGTTGTGTGCCGGTTGATATGCCCATCAATGTAAGAGCATGTTCCCAAAATGACATCTTCTTTGGATAAGTTCAACCATTTCATGTCTTGCTAAGCTAGTCACTGAAATTCGTCTTTCTCTTTTTTTCATAAAGCAAACATGGCATGGTTGTTCAAACATAAATCAATGTCAAAGTCAAAGTTTATTTTCCATTCTGTCATACAGAGAGAAAGGACTGTGAAAAAAAAAGCTGTGTTAGACAGCTTGACTACTTCACAGCCCCATGCAAAAAAGAAAGCAGAAAATAAATATATAGTAAAAAGTCGGAGCGGTAGCAGCACCGCGGTAAACATGTAAACTTATTGTTATCTGTAAACTTATCTGTAAACTTATTGAGATTCTGTATTTATACTAAGTGTTTGTCCCCTTCAGGTGCAAATTATGATGCAGTGTCTAAAAATGCATAATAATAAAGTACAGTAAAATGCATATAAAATGCAGCAATTAATTTAAATTACAATGTAATTAAATATAAATTCATTCTGGAGTCAGTCATCCTTTATTTTGTCACAAAAGGAATCGGAAATCAGCCTTTAGACGTAAGTACCACTTGTTATTGGCTGCGTGCATTATGAGCAAATAAAAACATATTTTTGACGTCACTTCTGGAGTGTACCGAGTCAACCTAATAGTCAAATATGCTAGTGTCTTCAGAAAATTAATTACCTGCAGGAATGTGCCACAGTGTAGCAAACTAACGACACATTGAATATGTTAAGGGTTCAATTCATCCAAAGCTCAGTGCCTCTTGAATTTTCATAGCTGCGTGTACACCGAACTGCTGAAAACGCACTGCCGCCATAGGAGGAGATATAACTATTGTAACTAACGACCACCACATCTGTCTCCCACACAGTGCCCACAAAGGCTTTCCAGCCTAATAGTGTTGACTGAACTGATTTAATTGTAAACTACTATCTTTCTTTTCTTTTCATGTTTTATCAAGGGCCACAACACAACCTTGTCCACGTTAGCTCCATGATCAGCCAGTCATGAGCGGCAAATTATAGAAAACAAATACATAATAGAGCAAAATGACCACCGCTTTAATGAATATGCAAGACATATCGCTCTAGGATATGCAGGGTAACCTGCCTCTTGTCACTGAAAACATTACATCATCAGCATATTTTTAAGTCCACTGCACAACAAAGGCCTCCCCCAACCATTTCCAATTTGCCCTATCCTGAGTAAGTTGGTTCCACTTAATGCCCATGAACTTCTTGATTTCATCGATCCATCTAACCTTTCGCCTTCCTCTGTTGCGTTTTCCTTCTCTTGACATCCATTCAGTCCCTTTTACTATCCATCTGTTACCTGTGCTCCGCATGATACGCCCTGTCCAGATCCACTATTTTCTTTTAATTGATATTAGGATATCAGCTACTCCTGTCTGTTCTCTGATCCACTCCGCTCGTTTTTGATCTCTTAGCGTTACACCTATCATTTTTCTTTCGATTGCAGGCTGCGTGCTCCTTAATTTCATCTCTAGTTTTGTCGTTAACTTCCATGTTTCTGCAATGTACGTTAAAAGCAAGCATTTCTTGTAACATTCCCGACTTTTCCTTTAGTAGACAATTATCGAATGTGCATGAAATGGGAACGCATATGTTGAAAATGCTGCCGTTGATGGGTGCCAGCTTTGTAATCCGAGCGCACCGAGGCACTCATTTTTCGTCAAGATGAACAGGCAGAGAAATACTTGGACATTTGATCGACACGAATGGCAACATCGCAACTTTATCAAGCGTTTGCTCAATTCTAGAAATGGTCACTAATTTTTGGAACAACTTACCTTCAAGAACCGCGTCGGCCGCCGCCAACAGCTTCTCCGGCAGCTTGACTTGCTTTCGTTTGCGCGCACCGGGGTGATTCCTGTGTTTAATCTCGGACGTCTCCAGGGCGTCGGTGAGATCACTCGGCAGTGAGACGGCATTTCTTGCTGTAGTGACCGGCTGCGCCAGGAGAATCGCAGTACGAGAGAGGTCACTTTGCATCAAACAACAAACAAAGCTTCAATGCCACCCAAATGCCTGAAACTGGCGTACGTTAAAGCGGAAACTTCGCATCGACCCAAGAACTAAAGGACGTTTTCAACTGCCGAAACGATCTCGACAGGAAAATGTTGACGGAACCTTAGTCAGCTGATTAAAAACACCCGCAATACTTCTAAAAATAACAAATGCGAGTCAGTGAATCAGTATTGCGGTGAAACGACACTGTTTGGCTTCACAACGTTTATCGGCGTCGAGCTACGACCCAGTGCAGCCTCGCGCTAGGGTCAGTGAACTCACTCTAACGGCGCAGATGCAGGGTGGGGCCTTCAGCAACCTCAGGATCTTATGGAAATTACTCATTCTTGGAAGTATCGTCAACAAGCAGCGACGATAACAAGCGTGCACATGGCACGGGAAACAAAACCACCTTCGCACTTGCTGGATTGACTATGGATGGCTACGGCTCGATTTTTGCACAGTAGGTTTTGGTTTCGGTATGAAAACGCGAATCTGACTCTACACTTGAATTACTGCCACAACAGAGGCATATCTGAGTGTCTTTCTACAGCACAGACACTTCACTGTTACCCACCAAAGGCATACATCAAGTGTCCTTCTTTTCTCCAGCGATAAGCAGCTACCTCGCATGGTTTCTCTGCGTCACCGCCGAGCGCCTGGTACTTCCCGGTCATGCACGACACGCGGCTCTCCGCGTGGCATGTCGCACTTGAATGTATGCTTGCACGGATTGCCGAATGCCATAAATGCACAGGCGTGTCATGACTTTCCACCGCGGGAAGCTCATGACCCCACCTCCCTTCACACCCCTTGAATATGCGCACGTACTATATGGAAAGCAAAGAATTACCAATCTAAGACTTTGCAATTCCTCGATTTGAATATTGAAAGAGGGGTCGCCGCCATATGTCCCGAGCTGTGATATGCAGGTAAGCGCTACTCTCACGTCTGGGTAGGAGTTGTAGCGAATCAACATGTATCGAAGATTGCTCAAAAGGCGTTAAGATGAGTTACCGGTGAATTAAAGGTGAAGTCATTATGCGATTCTTAATCAGTTGCTGCAGGTTGTGTTGACCAAAAGGCCAAGACTCCGTATAGCTCCTTCGTACAAACTCCCCTTGTACTTCTGAAGGAATTTTTGTCTTGTCACCATGCTTCTTCTTCTTCAAAGTTTTGTTCACTAGAGCCGAGAGGAGGAGATGCACAATGTGCGAGTACGGTACTCGCACATTGTGCATGCGACTACAAGGCACGCCGTATTGGAGACCTCCGGAAATTTCGACCACCTCTAGCATTTCGCCTCCGCCGAAATGGGACTGCCGCTCTCGGGATCGAACCAGCAGTGGAGCACCGTAACCGCTGTACCTCCGCGGCGCCGCCGAAAATTTATTAAATTCGATTTATATGTAGCCTTATATGTCCTTCAGTTCCATATGTTCATAAGCGGGACTTTACTCCTCACGTATTTGTGGTTCAATCTTCGGTTCAATGTGACAACGTAACTACCGCTTGCTCCTCCCTCTTTACTCTTCTCAACCTCATCCTAACGATACGCAGCCCTCGCATCTTCATTCCTAGGCAAATTCCAACGCCTGACGAAAAAACGCCCTCATTTTCCGCGAATTAGGCGTGCTCGGCGTCATGTGGCTTCTTCCGCATATTACAGATGTAATAACAAGCATACAAATATAGTGCCGATTGGCACTGGCCCTCGGACCACAACCAAGCATCGTACAGTCGTGACTCTCAGTAGGCAGTGACGTCACTGTGAGCACGCCACAACTGCGCCCCTGTCTGGTGGATAAAAATGTCATATGCAGCCATACCAGTCACTGGGCGCACGTGGTTATATTGACACAAGCCGGCTTCAAACTACGCGCCCCGGTCGGTTCCGAAGCCCTCCCGCTCATTTGCGGCGTACGTGCAAAGGAGAGCGACAGCGTTCATCATAGCACGTGCATGCAGAACAGTCGCGCGCCTTCCGAGCGTTGTCCCAAAAAGGAGAAAGAAGACGAGGCGCGGAGCTCGATAAGCCATTCTGCTTCCTGGACACAAGTTCGTCCGCTTTAACTTAATTTTATTAAAGAGTTTTCACATACTGTGTGTTACAATATGTATGACGTTTGCCCACATATGACCAAATCCGCCAATTCGTGACAGTATAGCACATATTGCGAATTGGGCAAATATGGCTAAATATGCAATTCTCCGCCGTATGGTGGTAACGGCGAGTGGCGTCAGTAGTTCCATGCAGCTCTTTGGAAGCAGCAGCCTTGGAAAGAGGAGGAGGAGGAGGAGGAGGAAGTGAGGCACCCAGTGGCAGGAGTGGCTCGCAGGTGCGTGTCCGAACAATGACATTTCGCCTCGCCTCAAGAAATCTGCGCCCACGCTAGACTCGTAACCTTAGCTCTGCTGCGCGGAACTTGAAACAGAGTATAGAACGCCGCGACCAGTGGCTAGCCACGCGAAGAAATCATAGAGCACTCGCGCGCCGCTTTGAGTGTACAGCGCAGAGTAAGCATACTTTATTCGCTTAAGTTACCTGCTGTCATACTGCTTGGTGCTAGCACCGCACACATGTTCTTTCTCGAACAGCTTGCTTTGCGAGGAGCGAGAGGTTTTGAATGAGACTCCCCGGTTGTCTCATCCTGTGTCCCAAGTGCAGAATAAAGTGCCCAAATCACGGCCTTGTGCGTCCGTGACTACATACACCATCAATGGCGGACTCTCGAAATCGCAGAAGTGTTGAAGCTTACGCGTTAACGCGTATACATGTTTGGAGGCCATATAGTTGGGATAAATTAGTATCTGCGTTAATGTTATCGGTATCGCATAATCCATAGTCACAATTACCATTAGCACCCTGAGGAGCCAAATCGGGGCGGTATATACCATGCACCGTCAGTGAATACGAGGGTTTTTACGTGGCAGTTAACTCTAAAACTCATTTGGCGGCGTTTAATATAATTTGAGCTTTACTGCGGCGTTGTTACCATGACAGGAAGTAGCAGGCATTTTCCTATTCAAGAACGCGTGTTTCTGGTACACAAAATAATCGGAGCCACACTAATCGTGTCACACTAGCACGGAAGCATAATAACGCGGATAAAACCATTTGTTTAGCTATTAAAATGTTTAGTTAGCATAAGCATGTGTCGCAACAATTGCCATGTACATGGCACGGTCACGCGGAAAGTTGCGCCATAGTTAACATCGCGAGCAGGCGCACGATTCGCTTCGTTACAGTTCGAGTGAAATGGGCCGTAGTTCCCTCGCTGTGGTGACCCATGCCAGTTGTTCCGGATGGACAGACACGGTAACAGGACTTTCGCTGCTTTCCCCAAAAGGGGCTTGCTGCTTGCGAAGTGGCCGTCATGTAAGCGGGGAAAGATAAAACGATAGTTGTCCACAGTTCGTGCGGCAAAGTTCTGAGTTCCTCGTCCCGACGTTAAAAAATTACGAGTGCAATAACGAAGTGTAGCAGTAGTATCGAAGCAACTGCTCATTCGGGAGTCGATTGGCCTCCGAGGAAGCCGGACTTGTCAGCCACGTTGACCATCACGATGACCATGCCGACGACAATCGCCTTCACGAGGAGGCCCAACAGAAGCTGAAAAATAAAAGATGCGAGAATGGTCACGGTCAGTATACGAGCAGTTAAGAGGAAGGTTCGTCTTGAGGACGAACTCCGATTTTTCTAATGAAAAAGTATATGTCAAACGTACGAATGCTCTCATTACCCAAACCTCTGGCCGTTTGATATTGAAATTGCGGCATTTAAAAGAACACGAAAAGGCAAAAGTTGCTTTTCATAGCATACTTGCTGCATCGTAAGACGTGAAACACGGTGTAGTTAAGGAAACACGGGAGCGGTTTGACAGACGCTGTCAGCTTGGCAGTAAGTGTTCGTCTTTGTTCACGGCCTGTCCATGGAGATATCGACCTGCCGGGCTTATAGCCTTTTTCGGATATAACCTCTCGAAAACCAGTGAGGTAGGTGTGACACGTACCAGCTTCCAGAAGGACACCCTCGCCAACTCGTGCAGGAGGGCGAGCGGGGCTGAAGCCGGCATGATGACGTTGCACGAGGCACCCACGATCACAGGAATGGCATAATACGTCGGATGCATGCGCTGCACCTCGGCCTGAGGCGGGACAAAGCAAGAATTCCGTTTCATCATGTGGGCAGGGTGCGGAACAAGCAGTCGGCGTAACGTAAACGGCGTACGTTTAGCGGAATATGTACGCTGCATTACATTGTCCAGAACATACTAGTTACTCTACACCTAGGGTTGTCCAAGTGGGTTCGACAGGTATATTTTCCCCGGTTCCATATTCGCTATACCCAATTTCGCCCCAAAATCGACACATCATTCAGCATTTATCCCACCTGAAAAGGTTGTTTCACTGCTACGTGTGTCACTATGCAGTGAAGCCACCCTTCATGCCTAGATGCAGATATTGCGCAGCTATTAATGCGAAAGTTTTTAGAACGTCATGTATTTTACCAGTTATGAATTGCAGTCTCGCATCATTCGAATCGCGTTGCTGTATTTGATTTTCTATCGAAGTTATTCGATACTCATTACTATTCGCTGTGAGATTTTATTTGTTCCTTGAAACTCCTTGGAGCATAGCAGGGTTCCTGAAACCACGTTGCTTGAGAACCGATTTTCTAGGCCCTACATGTGTATAGGTATAGATTCCTTGGCCCTCTCTTTTCCATTCTGCAGCAAAGCTAGTTTAAAGCATGACAGAGGCTGACAGAGTAGGGAAGGGGGGGAAGGGAGTGAGTGGGTGTCAAAGCGAATCCACCTTGACTCTGACGCGCCCAGGTGAGTCACCGTCTCTAGTCGTAGTTAGCCACATAAAAAAGAGATCTACGAAGAAAAACGTTGCCTGTGTAACCTGACTTTCGTCGATGACGGAATGTTTTCCGCCTCGTCCTGAGTTGGCTGGACCACGAGTTGACTGCTTTACCACGCTTACATATACTGGACACCTTGTGTCCTGACACTGCTGTCATACTAGCTTCGCCTTGCTGTGCGTGCCAGCCTAAGCTCTCATGGTACTCCATGGCAAACTCTTATAATAAATTCTTATAATATACAACTACATTTAACACTATACATGTAGCTCAACGTTTACACCTGAAAAACGCAATGATCCGGTTAACCTCGCACGTTGAGTTGTTTCAGCAAACTTTGGAGGCAAGGAGAAAAGAAACAAACACATGGACACCGCCGTCCAGGGAAATAAACACGTAAACAGCACTGTCCACGCGTCTCGTTTCTTCCTTCGCCCGTGGGTCCAATAGCATGATGCAACCACTCAGCATGCAAGATTACTAACTAGCCCAGACGCCAACCATTCTGATGCGGTTAATTCTTTTACAATAGCTTCGTAAATCGGCCGCTAGGTGCTGTATATCGCTCCTTTGTCCTTGTTCACCTGAATGAAACAAGAACTGTGTCCCATACTGCTCTCGCGAGATGTGTACACGCTCACAACTTACGATCTTCACAACGACCGGCGCCATGAGCTGAACGAGCACCTGCTTGTCCGCCGTCTCGGCCATGAGCGAACTGGCGATGGCCAGCATGGCCTGCACCTCGAGAGCGGTGTACTGCTCCCAGAACGAGGTGGACACCAGCTTGAACACCTCGTGCGGAATGTCGTACACCTGCGATGGTTTGACGAGTCGCCGCGCCTGCACTTACTTCCTCACCTAGCGGTAGAAGCTCACTTTCATTTATGAATGCTTGCCAGGCGTTCAGAAATCAGTGTGAAATTCTACACGACTCGTACATAAATACTAGTATACGACTCGTATATAAATGTAAGGAACTTTCGATCGCGTTTTGATTAATTATGATGTTGCCGCTCACAGTTCCACGAGGTGTTGCTTACTTTCAAGTAAGAAACAAATTGTTATGGACATTGTTGCGTTTTAAGGTAAGCACAATGTACACCGACCATACAAGCCAGCGTGCATACGTCGTGGTGGGGCTCTTTCCATCAGACAGGCCGTGTGTGGCCCTATTCAGGGACGCGAAAATAAGCCGAGTTATTAGACAACGGGCATCTTCAATTAATCGCCCCGAGAGAGTCACGAACTTTCCTAGACAATGCCTTAAGGTTAAGCCAATGTGCACTGCTTCTGTATCTGGCAGTGTGCGGCACGCAGAATCGTATAGTCGATGAGGGTCGGTAGCGCGACACAAAAGCAGTCCTGCTGAGCGGCTGCGCTATAGGAACGTACACTGTTGATCAATGTTGCCTACAGTGCTGTTATAGTACTTCAGGCACTGCACAGCTATGGCGCTATCCTTATACGCATTAATCCAAGCAAGATCTTGGGTCCGAGTTGTATAACGTGCAGGTTCAGAATCCTCGAATTTCTCTGGTCCTATGTATGGAGTTCGACTCCAATCAAATTAAGGTCTTGAGCTCGAGCGCAAGCAACTGGTGGGTTTAAATTCCACAGGAATTTCACCATGCGCAACAGCTACTAAGCACTTGTCGTTTTTTTTATTTATTGGCATTTTAGGTATAATATTTATATTATTTACCAGTCTTAATTACTAAACCCTGCTATCACTAACTAATCAATCATTATCATCCATAATCATTAACCCTTTATACACGGCTGGAATGGTTTGGTTCGAGTCTGGTCTTAGGTACCGCAATACATAAGTTACCACTTTTAGTACCGTTCGTATCGGCGCCAAGGTCGTTCAAGGAGACCTTACAACGAGACAAATAAGATTTTTGGATCATTCAAGGATCATTGATTCGTGGTGTTTTAGGTTTGAATGTGCATGTGTTGGCGTCCACACACCAGTTCCAATATAAGGGGTTGCCAGGCAAGATACAGCTGAAAGTAAGTGCTTGTATGCGCTACCTGCAGAAGCTTCGACGACACCTGAGTGGCACCAACGAACAAGATGATGCTCCAGGGCACCATATGCCAGATCTGCCGGACGAAGTCGAAGGCGGCTTGCATGCATGACGTCACCAGGCTCGTGGCGAGCATCATCGACGTCAGCGCACTAAGCAGAGCCATCCTGCACGTGTCGTGTGCGTGTCGCCACAATCAAATTAATCTATGTGCCCCGTGGATACAGTCAGAGCAGCATACTGAGAGTGAGGTTTCGTCAGCGCCTTACCGCGCGAACACTACAGCTCAAGCTTCAAAAACTCGCGATCCTTTGCCGAGTCACGAACCTACCAACCTAACCTTCGACATTACACGTCAGACATGTGCTATATTGTGTGCCAAGTGCACGGCTCCACACCCTTCCAGAAAACGTCTACGTATACACATTTCGCTGGATCGAGTACCGCTGCTAGAATACGCGTACGCGTGCAGGGGTATGTAGCACCATGCTTTACATAACAGTTTGGACTCGCTGTATGTACTGTAACTGGTCTTACAAAGGTAGCACGGCTCACCTTTGGTCCATGTTGAGTAGGCGCGACGGCACGTACGTCACCACAAATACCGTCACGTAAGCAGCGCAGGCAAACTGCACGCCCCTGCGCGTGCACATCACGAAGCGTGTTACGCGCACAGACAATATCAAATCATTAAGACGAAAATTCAACGCAGTACAGCCAGGACGAACAAAAAAAAAAAAAAAAGAGAGAGGAGACAGCGCACACTCGAGTGCTCCAAGCTGATTACGAAAAATCCTGAATGATAAAGAATCCGTCAAAGCAGTCAAAGAGAAACAAAACACGAAAGAAGAGGTGCGAACAAGGCTGCGCATAGCGCACAGTGTCGTTTCGCTCGTCCTTATGTGTCCTGATGTGTAGAGCTGTACCTAATGCATTGAATATAAGAATAACCAACTAGCCGGTGCTTCCGCTGTAACGGATTATGCGAACACTCGTATTATGAGAACACTACAGTGTCGACCGCCGAGGCGCGAGGGTGACCAAGTACGTAGTATACCCCCTGTCCATTTCATCAGCGTTTGTTCAAGGACAACAGTTACGTCGTACCGCTTTGCTTTGCTAATCTTGACAAAATAACCCGCACCAATGTATATATACGGAGTTTGCGAAACAGCCACGTGCTTATCTTGCCTGCCAAGTACACGGAAACCTTTGGCAAGTGTCATACGAATGCAGAAAAAAGTTCTCCGATTTCGCGTGCCAGAAATAAGGTATTGCGAAGGACGCCGTGGTGTGAGACTCTCGGTTAATTTTGACCACCCAACATTCTTCAACGGTCGCCGAAGTCTACGTAAGTGCTTTAGTACATCTCCTCCCCCCTCCCCCCCTCCCCCCCCCCATATCGTCATAATCAGACCGTTATAGCCGGGAATCAATCGCGCGTCCTCAAACTAGATGGTGCTGACGAACCCTTGGTCCGCCGTATATCATACACCCCCTGGTCATATAGAATGTAGTGCGTACGCTACAAGTCACCGCAGCTCGGTTTGCAGTCGGGCTCTTATTATTGCACCAGCATAATTATGACCGCCGAAGATATCTTACGACTCTCACCTCTGCCTTCGTTGCCGGCTTTCGCGTTTCTCACGAGCAACTCTCATGACGGCCAGGTTCTCCGACGAGTACGGTTCCGGGTCACTGCAGGCAGCGAGAAACGAGAATGGTTTTCGCTGGCATCTGTCTAGTCTATTCTGTCCTATATGTACACTGCTGCGTTATTTGCCAGGTTTCTTCAATGTTTTTATTCAATCTGATGTGTAATGCACATGCGACAACGTTTCGGACGCTACTCAAATATTACATAAAGCTTATTATATTGTTACGTGGAAAGACACAGGAGGCGAAGCTATATAATGCTAGGTGCCTTTACAAGGCAACGCTCAGACGCTTCCCCATGAAGCAGCAGCGCAAGCCAGCCTCTCTAAACGTCGTAGTCTTCTTCAATTGATTCGCTTGTTCGCTATCAGCATTACCGGTCCGTAGACTAACAGTGACGCTTTCCTTTGCTTGCTCCCATGGTTTATTGGGCGTTACGTTTTCATCTTTTCGTCCAGTACAATCTTCTCACTGCTATTGTATACATTTGGACAGGCGTCGTGGCGTAAGCTAAATAACACCGACAGGTGAGGAAGCTATGCTCATGTCATTCGTCGTGCTATCGTTGCACCTCTATAACATAAAGCAAGCGCATACAAACACTCTCGAGCTGCTTATAAATATATGCGAGGACATCCGACGAAGAGAGAACGACGATCGACGTAGTTTTTGCATACATACAATTAAGATCCGAAGATCCGCTTCGAAAACACGTGAAATAGTTCATGTGAGAGAACGCGTTTACACTCATTGCTAGAAATGCCTGTGCTCACTATGGCCTGACGTAAATAAACCAGATGACTGCGCTGCAGGTGACCAGCGCCAGCAGCACCCCGGGCAGCGTCACGATCGCCCATGTGACGTCGGAGACGGACCGCTGCGTCGCTTGCGACCTGCGACACGAGAACTTTCGTGATGGCGACACCACAGAACACGTATACGAACTGATACCAACTGACACCTGGTAGGTCCCATCTAGTTCCGTATTAATCTCTATTAGTCTCCAGCTTGGCGAATATTTCCGCGTCCAATATTTATTATTCTGATATATAACGTTGAACTGTGAGTACATGAGGTATATATAAGTGCGATTGTAGTCGCGCATATGGTGTTAATTACTTCAGTGCAGTGATTCCCAGCCGTGAATGTGCCGGGGACCCACTTCTGGATAGGTAGAAATTATTGGGGGCCCCGTGGAATGACCGAAGATAGTTGTGAGGGGGGTACAAATTGGCACAACGTACGGCGGGTGCTGACCAAAACCAACCTTCTGCGGATTGATGCCGCGTTGATCCCGGAAATGTTAATCAGTGAAGGATAAACTAAAAACTACCCAGAAACAAAACGTGTCCTTCCTATCTCTTCTTTTTTCATATCTCGCTGGCGTGGGTTTCGCAGACCCCCACCACCACCACCAGACTTTTTTGGCTCAGTTCATTAGGAAATAAATATACAAGCTTGACGGGTTCAAGTGCGCTGTGTGTAACGTCTCTGTAATAGACAGTTGACTCACGCCAGAGAGACGCCTCTTAGCGCCTTCTTGTTGCCGCCCGAGTGGAAGCTGCAGATGTTTCCCAGCACGCTCATCAACGACGAGCCAAGGATGAACGCGTTATGTACGTCGACACGGCCACTGCGGTCAAAAAGGCACGTTGTATTGGTATTACAAGCAGGAAGAAAATAATGAAATTTTGTGCCTCCATACTGTTAAGGCGAACGACCAGGGGGACACGAGAAAACTTTCAAGTTCTTTAGCGACATAACAGAAGTTTATATGCGCAAAAGTGGTTATTTTCTGGTTTTACGTATTGTAAAACAGGGTGGGGCCTTTTGTGGGCCGCGAGTATACTCTATGTTCTAATTACAGACCAAGATAGAAGGTCGAAAAGAGATTAATAAGAATGAAAAACGCCGCAGACAGTCCAATATGAGCATCGTCTCGAACAAGAGCTACAGAAGTGACTCGCACACGCGCGCAAATAATTCAAAGGGTCTTTTCTGGGAAACCGAATACAATTTCGGCCACTATGCGTAGATAAAACACCCAAGACACACAACGCACACGCTGCGGGGTTCAAACGACACAGGTGCGCTTAGCATCCAAACCACTCCAACGCGCGCTAGCTTCTACTGTTGCATGCATTTGTTTGGGCGTGCTGGCACTCCAAGGTAATCTTTTTCTAGCTCAGAAAAGACAGACAGAGAGAGAGAGAGAGAGAGAAAGGACTGAAAGAAACTGCGTGGACATAACGGTTGTGTCCACGTCACTGCGCCGACATCGCTTGCTGTGGTCCGTTTTTATCGTTACAGCGTTAGGGAAGTTACTGTGCGAGTTAAATCTTAACTCAGGCGACCAATACGTGTCTATTATTGAATCAACAAAGCAAATTCTAGTTCGACGTAAACGTGATTGCGAACACGTTGCCTTTTAAAAACCTTTTCTCGATAAGAACACTAACGCCATTGCACGTCTCGACATTACATCATGCTCACACTGGGTGTCGCAACATGCCGTCATACCAGTTTTCGGTGACCTGGTGTTGTGCAAACGCCAACACCAGGTCACCGAAAGTTGTTGTGCAAACACGGAACACGCTAAAACCTAAAACTTGATTGGCAAGGCCCCGCACACGAGCCACGTTGCACTCACTCCTTCGTCTTCTTGGTTACGGTTCCGAACTGGCTTCCTGCAACGGAGATGGAAGCACGCCTCGTTTGTCATACTGTGTACATACCTGGATATATACATATAGCCTGTGCCCATTGATTCCTTTCGTAAGGAATCATTGGGCCGCAGTTATTTCTTGATTAACAAATGATGTGACGGCATAGGCGCTGGCCGTAGTTTTGGAACACGTCTTGATGATGATGATTGTGATTCGGTTAAAATAGGGACGCTAATTTGAAGTTTGAAGTTTGAAGTTTATTCATATTCACATGGAATCAATACAGATCGCTTGCAAACACTATATGGCCCCGTAGCCGAAGGCTAGTATTGGGGCCATTTACAGACATATAATTACAAAAATGTACATTTGTAGACACGTAATTGACAGTTTCAATCGTCAATGACACTTACATAGAAAAAATGAGAAATAGCAGATAAAAAAAGAAAAAAAGCAAAAAAGTAAAAGAACATAGCCACAGAATATATAGTATACAACAACGCGACGACATGTCGTTTATAACTTAAATGTGGAAAGCATAACAGCATTCATAGAAAAAAAGATACGAGAACAAAAGAAAACATGAATGTATCTACAGGTTGCGCACGTGACATGTGTCTATACGTGTGCAGATGACATTTGCTGTGCAGATGACATGTAGGGAGCACGGCTTATACACGTCCGTGGGGGTAGGGGAAAGGGAGCGAAAGAAATACAGAAGAGAGAAAGGCCTAAGTGGAGGGCTCCGGAAATTTCCACCACCTGGGGTTCTTTAACGTGCACTGACAACGCGCAGTACACGGGCCTCTGGCATTTTCGCCTCCATCGAAAATGCGACCGTCGCGGCCGGGATCGAACACCGCGTTTTTTGGGTGGCAGCCGAGTACCGTAACCACTACAACACCGCGGCGGACTTGCAATACGTCTTTATTCAGTGAGGGCTAGCTTCGATCTCGTATACTTCTTCCTTCTCTAACCCCTTCCCTCTCTACCCGTGCCCTACCTCTTTAAGTTCAACAAGACCAAAGGAGGCGAGACAGCGACCTTACCGATCGTGGACGGTCGGGCAGTGACGCCGCCGCTTCGAACAGTCGTGGTGTCGTCGAACATGTAGCTGCGGGACCGCATTGCACGGTACGGGGCGGTTGGTCTCCGAACGCGGTCCAAACCGTCACTTTCGCCAAACGACGACACGCTTGCCACGGAGAACCGGGATGGCCGACTGGACAACCGGCTGCCGCCACTAGCCGAGTGCAAAGGGCTGCGTATGCGCAGTTAGGCAAGCAACGTTATAACGCCGGCAAAACAATTAGAGCCTCATGCGATAACGATTGGCTGGACCCTATCGTGGTCGTTCGTTCCACCTTATGAGCATCCCTGAAGGAAAGATCACTAAAATTCGCTAAAATCTAAAATTTCCTTAATATCATTAAAAATGCATTAGAGGAATATTTGGTAAATTTTTTATCTGCCTTTTCCTTTAGTAATACTAGGTTTGTGTTTCTATATACTGTATTATGAGGAAAAAGTGACATCGAGGTAGAAGTGACAATGAATAAGAATGGTTCGGTAACTCAGGAAGAATGAATATGTGGAAACGAGACTGACTATAATATGACTCAGTAACTGCGTGAATACGTCGCTGAATTCACATAGATTGACAATGACGCGGTATCTTTGATAAAGAGTGAGCAGGAATTAAATGTTGCGGAAGTGACTATGCAATAGTGAGAATGACGTCATTTGGCAAGGTTGGTCAAGCTGAGTCATGTTACAGAGCGCGGGCAAAGACATTCCTACCTGATTAGAGTCAACTTTTCGGGGCCGAAATCGACCGAGGAGGCCCGCAGACCCAAGCGCGTCGGCATGGTCGAAGTCTTGAGGATTGTGGACAAGCTCCTGTACCGGGTCGCGGATTTCGGAGCCAGTTCTTGCAAGTGCGCCAAGGCCGTTGACTGCGACTCAACAGAACGGGAGAAAATAAAGAAGAAAAAAATCCACTCATCTCCACGAAGTGAACCATGACGAGTGGGCGAAGCTGGGGATCGTTCTGTGTTACCGTAAATAACCTGTGACATTGCCCACTCATGCATGTAAATGAGTGACAACGCGTGCGTATATCTATACACACGTTGTCATTTATGCTCCTGGTCTTTATGAGATTCCTGCGCTCCCACGTCGTAGATCGTGCCGAGTTCCCGATCAATTTAGTTAACGCGTACGCTGCGAATCCTTATGGTTCAACTACGCACAAAAGAAAGAGCGTTTCCATAGTCAACACGCGCCGTTCGCTCTCATCTCACGACAGCAGATGACACTGTCTTGGTTCACGGCCTCCGGGATCGGTCCACACACGCACACACACCGTCTGACTGCCCTCATGACTGCCGCTGTCGAAGAGAGAGAGAGATCGCGCGCGGGGAGGCACGGCGCCGAGAGCGAGCGCAAGCGTGGCTACGACGTTACAACGGCAGACAAGCCTCGAACCAAAGGAGCTTCGCTCCAGGAAACGCGCCAGTTTCTATCGTTCTTGCTATATAAATGCTGTCGTATTAGAAAACTAACAGCACAATCCGGCTATACTATCATTATTTTTGTACTGATGCTTGAGAGTGTGTTAAAGGCCAAATGCGTAGAGCTCGGCACTTCCATTTTCGTGCCTTCAGTACTAGGCGATATGAAGACGAAATGCCACGTTTTTAATATAGCACTGACTCGTGCAGCAAAGACAAGCAAAACTCACTGCGATTTATTGTCGAGACATGAACGTTTGCTCTTTGGGTATCGTTGGGACATCGCGGGTGTCACATTTCTTTTTACTTCGACACCACTGACTCCGTAGAATTTTGCTATTCTATAGTTCTCTGGATGCCAGAAAACACTGTTTAGTTCACTTTTATCAACAAAAGAGCTTCGTAACCCCTAGTAGGTGCTGTCAATATCTGACATCATATTGGCAACTGAATTTTTTATTGCACTTCTTCTGGTTTATCATTACAAGATGTCTTCACCAGGCAACAAGACTGGTGCTTTTGCTGTTGTGAAATGGTAATTGAAGGAGTGACGAATCGTTAAAGCGAGATAAAATCTAATATTCATTTATTATTATTTTGCACCGCGGATATACAGGCACACCATAAGGGAAACAATTCGCTGTGTTAGTAGGGAAGGGGAAGAGAGGGGGGTTGCTTTTGCTTAAGATGAAATTCGGATATCACGAGTGCATTAGTCGCAGTCCCTTATTGTTCGTGTCACAGGCACCGACAGGCTTGACAGGTACTGGGTGTGCTGTCCCGTTGTACTGTGCAGGAACTCCCTTTGACTTACGCTGTTTTTCGAACTATCAAAACATCACCACCGAACTACCAAAGATGTGCACGGCAGCGCTGCATGGTGGCACTATCCAACTGAAACTGCTGTATACATTATGTCAACTGACGAATGCAAATGTACCGGCTTTAAAAAAGTTGGCGCGGCTATAATAAATTCAGAGAGGCGCGCGCATCTGTATCTTCGTCTCTTCGGGGACGACGAAGCACACAAGTACGTTTTTAATACGGCATGATGGAAACGCTTTACCACATGACAATACCGACGCTACTGCGTGCAAGCCTGGCTCCGATGAGACTGTAACGTTCACAAAGAGGCTACTCTCTAAAAAGAAGGTTCATATTTGGGGCTTATTTCGGTCACACAAAGGTAATCATAATCTCGTGGTCTTGTCCCAGTGTTTTAGCTGTCACTGCGCGCCCGATACACATGGGTTACGAATGGCGTGGGCGCTATCAACGTTACATAGCACCCTTGGCAGCAAAGGGGAGAGGGCCTGAGTTTTCAACAAAGTAAACGCAAGGATGCTACATGACGGTGATTGTTGAGAAGAAAAATACGCATTCCATGGTTCACAAACCGATCTTATAGTCTGTAGAACTCGTTACGGATCCTCAATGTTACTAGAAATAGCTGGACCAGCATAATTGTACAGTTGTACAAGCAGCGGCTTACCTCTCGTGGGAGCGCCTTATCGCTCTGCGGCCCCTTGACTTCTGCTCCGAAGGATACGGCGGACTGCTTTCTCTTCTCTTGTGACTTGAACCTGGCCTGCAGCTGAGAGGAAATCAGACGAGGCGTCGGTGTAAGTCTGACGTCACTAGCCGTGGAGACCTGCTTTTCTTCCACCGGTGTTGCTGCGGGCTCCTGAATGGACCCCTGGGAAGTGCTGGAAGACGCCGCTAGTGCGGTGACCTGCGTCGCTTGGTTATCTACGACCCCGGCCGTCTTGGCTTCCTCGGGTGCGCGTGCAATGTTGGAAGCAGGCCGGTCGTCTTTGATCTGGGTCGCCACGCCTTCCGGACAAGCATTCTTGCTCCCGACCTCTGTTGTCTGGTTTTTACCGGGCGGTTCTTCCGCGTGACCCTTTATCACCTTCTTCGTGTCGGAGCTGTTACCAGAGCGTTTAGAAGACGACCTCGAAGACCGCGATTCCTTGGACGGCCCCGTGTCACTCGCACCGTCGTCTCTGCCCCGTTTTAGCTTACGCTTGGATACCGACGCCGCTGCCGTCTCCAGTTTAGGTTTGTCGGTGGCTTCCAGTTGCACTGACGTCTTCGTGATCTGGTCACCTTCTGCAGACGTACTACGTGTCTTGGAGGCTTCGTACTCTGCGCTGGGTAGTGCCCCCGCATTCGAAGGAGTGGCCCGCTCACTAACTGAGGCGCACTGTAGGCCTCCTTTCGCAGACAGAGCAGCGTTAAACTCTGTAGTCTCCTGATGCTCATATCTTTTTATAGCGGAAGTGGAAACAGCCTTCGGGTCTTTCATCTGCTCGATGTTCTCACCCATAGAAGCATTGTGTATGTAAGATGGCTGGTCCGGCTTCTGATAGCTGACCTCTGATGGATGATCGCTCACAGGCGTGCTACCATCGGGACGCACTGAGTCGCAACCGGACGACTTCGAGCTGGCGCTATCAGCGCTCCTCTTGCCCGATCGCTTTCTCTTCTTACCACTTGCGCTCTTCCCCTTTCCTGAAAAAGTCTTCTGACGGACTTTCTTGCCGCGTTCAGCGTCTTTACCTTCATTTTTAGTCGGCACGATGTCGTTGGTTGCCGTGGCAGGCGTTACGTCCGCGCCATTGACGGTCCGATGGCTCATATCCTTACAGACTTGGCCCTCAACATCCGTCTTGACGCCTATTGGCGTTTCTTTGTTGGCGACCAGATCAGGAGTCGTCCCCGCGTGGTGTCCTACTGGATCATTGTTACCAGCTCGGTCAGACTCGGTCGAAACAGTCTTGCTGTCGAACTCACAAGTGTCAGCGGTCGTCGGGCTCGGGTCAGCAGAAAGAGAAGCAGCCGGATTAGCTCGCTTCTCAACCGTAAACTCTTCTTGACGAGAGGTGACGCGCGTGGCGGTGTCAACAGTAATGGAAGGCGTTTGAGTCCGATCACCGAAGGTGCAAGCCCTGCTCAACAGAGTTTTAACGTTGCCGAGCTCGGCCATAGCAGCTAGCTCATTCGGCGAGTGACTGTCGAAAGCCGTTGTGTCCGAAGCAGCAGCCTGTCCCTCTACGTTCGCCACGGCAACCTCTCGTCCAGGCGACTTTACCACTGGAGCCAATTTCGCGAGTGTCCCGGTTACAGGAGGAAACGGGCTGTTTCCGAACGACAGGTCAGCGCGCTTGCTCGAGGACGCCGCGTCCACGCCAGTGGCGGTGTCAAAAGTCCCGGCACCGTCTCTGACAGGTGGCAGCAAAACACAAACATCGTTTTCCACATCTCTGTAGTTATCACTGTGGTGACAAAGCGCGGAACCGCTGGAAAACTTTGAAGCGTCATCGGCTGGTCTGTTCGTTCGTGCGTCTGCCTCTTCCTCGGCGCCCGCGACAGGTTTGAGCGGCGCTACAGAAAAACGCCTACCAACCAGCTTCAGCGCAAAGGCGCTCATCTTGCGGTACCACGAGGGACGTGCCTTGCCTTCCTGAGTGGTTGAGCTGCTCGTGCCTCCCGTCGTCTCCTTGATGTTCTTGACTTTATCGGCTTTTCGGTTTTCGCCCCAAAAGAAGATACTGAACCCGCGACTCTTCTTTCGAGCCGCTTGCTCCGTTACGCTGGCATCCATGGCAGAGTGCGCGGTTCCGCCGGCTTTGCTAGAACTTGGCGCGATTGACTGAGAGGTGCCGAACTGAGACACCGACAGTCGATCGAGACTCCTTTGTACCGGCAGTTCGTCCTGCTTTTTCTCCAATCCCTGCTCTTGTATCCTCAGCACCTTCTTCGGCACAGTTGAGTTGTCTGTGGACCACGAAGTGACTAACTCTGTTAAAGATGGCGCTTCATACATATACATAAATCGCCATCTACATATGCAACTGAATTAAGCCAATAACAAAGAGTGCACGAGAAAGGGACGATGCCTAGAGCTCTGTTGACGACACAAAGAGGGCGAACGGAGCGCTGACCAGCAACTGAAGGTTTTGGATACATTGCTGATAGTCCTATGAATTTCAATTGCAAGTCAGTTCTTCGTCCGTCTCGTGTGCCATATGTTGTGCTGTCTTTCGTGCTGTGATCACGGAAAGGTGGCAAAAGAGCTCATTTCTGGTCTTTATAGGGGACTTAAGGTACGTTGCCAATCGCTTGGACTTCCAGAACTATTCTTTTTCACTTTTAGTTCAGCTAGAGAGAAATTGTTAGCCCGAATTAAAAATTGAGCTTCTCGGCTTGTAGATCACCGCCCTATTATAAAGTGATGCCAATGGCGCCCTCACGTCTATCCGTACGTAAGTCCCTTTATCGATCTTTCATCAGGAAAAAAAAAATAGACGAATAGGCGGCATACTGGACTATAATGGGAGGATCGAGTAATACGTGATTACAACAATGAACAGGTTAGTGTTCTACTTCCCGCCTCCCCTATTCAAAACGGTGGGCAATAAATATCATCGTCATCCTGTAATCATTAACGTTTTTCTCGCCTTTAGACCGCGGCGGCGACAGTGGAGCTGGTGTTGTCACCACGACCGTGCCGTCCTGGTGGTCAGTTGGTTGATCCGCGTCGGCGCTTGAGGTAGCATGAGTCATTACCGCTTGCAACTTCTCCTGCAACAGGTGACCATTTAAAGCATCACGCTTAAGATCTACCACCTGACCTATCTGTCAGGTGTCGCAAGGCCGCCTGCCGTCATCGGTCTTAACGTGGCACTCCACCCCGCCACTAGTGGTTGCGGCACTCGGCTGCTGATCCGAAGGTCGCGGGGTCGAGTCCTGGCCGCGACGGCTGCATTTTGATGGAGACAGCATGCTTAGGCCCGTGTACTGTGCGATGTCAGTGCACATTAAAGAACCCCAGGTGGTCGATATTTCCGGAACCCTCCACCGCGGCGTCTCTCGCAATGGTTTTGGGACGTAAAATCCCAGGAATGATCCATAAATTAACGTGGCACTCCAACTTTCGCGAGAACACCAGCGTCGGTTAATTTCTCCTGAATCATACCTTCAGGTATGATTCAGGAAGACACAGGGAACATGAACAACCGATTTGTTGAGCTCCCTAGCTTTTGCACGTGCTGTTGCGAAGAATGCATGCATCATCATCTGGCCCCGGTTGACAAATACTGCTCGCGCGGAGTACAGCAGCAGACAGCTTGAAGTATTCTTGCGACAGGTGCAGTGAGACCTCAATTCCATGTTCTGAACCGGTTTTTTTTTTTCTCACAAGAACTGATTTAGCCATCTCTTACGCACCGGCGCAACTCCTAGGTCCGATGGAGAATCGGAGACATGAGCGGCAAAGGATGTACGACCGGTCTCTTCCTTGCTTGAACTTGGTCAGCGAAGCTAACTGTCCGTTACGTATGGTAGTGGTGAAAAACATTTATTGAGCTGCTATGTACAGAGAGGTTGTATGGCAAACCAGCCCCTGAACGAGCTTTCCTATACACTGCTGGGTGGAGTCCCTAGTCAAGCACCCCATTGGTCGACGCCGCGCTGTCCTGAAACGCTGGACCATAGCTTGTTGGGCCGGAAGGTCCAGGCAGCCGAGCAGGGCCGCCTCCCAGTTCTCTCGGGTTGGGTTTAGGTTGGGGCTTCGCACTAATGCCTTCGCACTAATGACTTCGCACTAATGATGACTTCGCACTAATGATTTGCCACCAGAGTGCATGACCAACTATTTAGTTCTACATTGGCAAAATAGAACCTATCGTCCTCGATGTAAGCTAAGACTAGGGGATCAAATGGGAGAATGACCGCCTTATGTATGCTACGATACATGCATCCTCCACTCTCTACATGGTGGCAACATGGAGGAAGCAAAAAAAAAAAAAGCTGTAGATATAGCAGAGGGCGTCACGTGACAATCTTGAAGCCCAGTAAAAAAAAGTTCAAGCGCCTATAAAGGTTATCGGGTCCAAACAACTTCGAGCGATCCGGCAGCTATGTGCGGCCTAATCCTACCCAAGAGGCACCGCGCACTAGGCACTAGGCAACAGGTGAGGTTGGCTTGCCGAAGCTAGCGTGATCACGTGACGCCGCCTTCTAGTTTATTTTTCCTCCATGAGGGACAAGAAGTTACTTTGCTGATGTCAATACATATGCAAAGTTTAACTGATTTGATTTGTGGGGTGTGACGTCCCAAAACCAGCTCTGACTGTGAGAGACTCCGCAGTGGAGTTCTCCGAAAATGTCGACCACCTGGGGTGTTTTAATGTGCACTGACATCGCACAGCACATGGGCCTCAACATTTCGTCTCCATCGAAATCCAGCCACCGCGGCCGGGAATGCAAATTTGGCCGTGTGCGGGTTGGCAAGGTCGATCGTATACTCGGGAACACTTTCGGAGACAGCTCTAAGCACAGTGCAATGAAGACAAGACGCGGAGCGAGAGCAAAACAATAGGAAACAGGAAAGTAGCTCAGTAAGTGCGCTACTGCAGCTGATTCCCTTGACAGGGGACGAGTATATAGCTAACCTGTCCGTCGGTGCTACCCTGTTTCTTGAACCACTTGAGACGCCATGGGTGAAACCTCTTGCCCTTGCGTTCGTCCTTGCCCTCTGCGTATTCCGACCCTTCCATTGCTGGCTCGACAGGGGTAACGCCTCCAGAAGCCTGAAACGCAATGACCATTGAATGATGGCTAGTGCCCTGCAATGTAACTACTAATCCCGTTTAAGAAAGAATGAACGGTCAGGACGGCACACTTTCGGCGTTCTATTGATAACAAAAATTTTTAACGACCATGTGCTCCATGCTTGGCAAGCCGTTCCTGCGGACAGAGCTGTCAATCCCATATGTCCCCTCCCTTTTTGTAACCGCAATCCTTTATCTATACTGTTCACCGATGTCCAAGTGTGGGCCCGAGGTGAGCTGGATTTCCACTTCCGTGACGACCAATGTCTCTCAAACTTGGCGAATAGCATGACGACATGCGATCGCCTTAGCCACGATTAAACGAAATTCATAGTCATCCAGCGTTCCCAGTATCTGTGGTACCTTGGCGGCTGTTGCAAGCTTCACGACAAATATGCCTCTAGCCCAAGATTGCCGTTTCCACTTTTCTCTTATATAGGGAGTGTCACAAGTCGTTAACCATAACCAATGCCCTTTCGTGGACGAGACGTACAATATATTTAGGACGCCCGCTCTTGAGTACCATTGCCTCGTGACTAGTTAGCGCGAAAGCATCGCAAAGGCGAGATAGAAAATAAAAGAACGCAAGCATCCATTAACAGCCGCAGATATGCACACAATAGTGCACCAGCTGGAACTGGGTTTACTGTTGATCACCATTGTCCGTTTAGACTCACTCACTCACTCACTCACTCACTCACTCACTCACTCACTCACTCACTCACTCACTCACTCACTCACTCACTCACTCACTCACTCACTCACTCCAGCAAGTGATTCCCTTGGCGTAGCCCACTAAACAAGCTCACGGTCAGTCAATGATTACCTGCGCACTGGCTGGCTTTACAGGTGTCGCGGGAGCGCACCTCTGAGCGCTCAGCCTCCTGATGCGCACTATTCGGCGCTCAGGTTTCTTCATGGCGAGCACGACCTGCGCAAGCCGGTCGAACAGCGCCTGGTCCTCCACCGCCGGAGCCGAACCTTCCACCACGGGAGCAGAACCGTCCACTAGCGGAGCCGAGCGCAAGGAACCAGCGGAGTCCTGCCGAGACATGCGACTCCAATGTCAGACAAGACCTCGGACCTGCTCGGGCCCTCGGACCGGCTCGACAATTTGAATGAACGCTAAAGAAGCCGACTAGCCTTAAGACTTTTAATGTAGGCCAGCTTATTTTCTTCTGAGACGGGGGGCGGGGGAAGCAAGGATTTCACATGATGCGTATCATTCCACACCGCTGTCCCGTCGCCGGTAGTTTGAAATCCTATCTATCTATCTATCTATCTATCTATCTATCTATCTATCTATCTATCTATCTATCTATCTATCTATCTATCTATCTATCTATCTATCTATCTATCTATCTATCTATCTGGTAGCCTCTCTTGAAAGTCCAGTCTAATTACATTAATTGCTATGATACAGTATTGTTACGGGACAAAGGTACTGCCAGTGGGGCTTGGGCTCACGACAGAGCTAACAAGAAGGCGGGGAGGTTGAAGAAGGCAAATGACGGAGTCGGAAGCAATGTCTCTTGACTAAGCGGCGTTCCATATGTATTTTAGTGTCGTGTGAGTTGTGTGCGTTAAATTTGGTGGCAGCAGCAGCGACAAGTCGACAGAAGCAGCGATTTTCGTGCTCACCGGATGTCCTACAATAAACTCATCTTGCATATTTCTCTTCCTCTTGTTTCTTCGGCGGCGTGGTCGAACTATAGCTCGCCAACAGAATGCGGATAAAACTATTCATACTCGTATTTTTGTCCACAAGTTCGTCATATGCCTCGTTTCACCTTCAAACTCCTCACTCGCATCGTTTATCCCTTCAAGGTCGCCATACAGGTCCTTTGTGCCTGCAAACACCTCACAAATGTCCTCTTTCTGTAGCAGGTCGCCGCATTCGTGGATCTGTTCCTCCCATTCTTGGATATAACACACATCGGCAATGTTACACCTTGCCATGGAAAAGACATTTGTTCGTTTTTGTATAGTAGCCGTCGTTCGCTTTACCACTGCCGCCCATTTGCGATCATAGGCTTCTAAAATCTCCTGAACAGAAGCGCTCACCAATTCATCATTCTGGCGTGCCACATCGTCGAATCCAACCGCTTACCACCGAATGTAACGAACACAACCCGCACGCCACTAAGAAACTCCGCTATCAAGAGACGTTGCTTCCGACTCTGCCAACCTCCCCGTCTTCTCGTTAGCTCTGTCCCGAGCCCCTGCATGTTCCACTGGCAGTCACTTTATATCGTAACAATATATATGTATGGCAAATGAGTTCTGCGGAAACCCGCAAGGTGGAGTAACGTTTATGAAAGGGAAAATTAGCATTCACCCGTTTTGTAGCACAAGGCTACAAGAAAATCCATACGGATTTCTCAGGAATTAAAACATATGTATGTGTCTAATAACCTACCTGCTGTGAGCTCAACTGGAAGTTCTCTGGCGGCTGGTCCATCTTCTCTCTTCGCATGGTGTACATGATCCGATCCAGGAAGTACACCACGACCACCGAGGCCACGGCGCCCGAGAACAGCCACGCTCCCACGAAAGAGCACGCGCAAGCACCGGCGAACAGCGGACCCCGTCGAACGCCGAAGCGGGCGCACAGAAGCTGCGCCATGTTGTGCACCAGGTCGCTCCATGCGTCCAGCACCACGACAAGGAACAGCAGCAGGGCCACGATGAGCACCTCGAACTGTGTATAAAGCACGACCGCGGCGTCACTCTTAACGCGTAGTATCATATGGAGGGTCTGTCAAAACTGTTCCGTGCGAGGTCAGAGAACTTCTTTGGACCCAACTTGAAACCAATAACTAAATGAGGAAACGTACTCAAGACATAACTTCGAAGGAAACGTAAGCGTAGATCGTATTCATCTGTACTGCGTCAACAACACAAACACCATGCTGGTCACCGAATGAAGGAACGCTTATGTTGTACATTAACCATTCAGGGCTGTCTGCCCTTTTGTTTTGTTTATTGTATAGGCCCACTTGTACATAAGTTATGGTAGCTGACGCGGCCAGAGACACAAGAAACACAGCACCGTTTCAAATGTTTGGTAGACATTCCAGCCATAACATTGAGACTGAGCCAACTGATGAATTTGCGTGTCAACCCCCCCCCCCCTCCCTTTATGTTACTGCCTCCGACACGTGACCTTATGTCACTGCCAGCCCATCACGTGAATTTCTGATGTACATTTGTGGTTTTAAACACTTCTTCCGGTTTCCGTTTCCAGTTATAGCCCACATCTTTCTGGTGATATGACAGCTAAAGAAAGCCTCTGTATTTAAGACAAGTTGAATTTCGTAAGAAAATTATAGCCACCGTCGTGAGATCCAGTTAGAGGATGGAAAAGGCTCAGGAAGACATCCTTAGGGTATACACATCTCCGACTCTTTAAATTCATCTGTCTGTATATGATGTCCAGTAAGGAATTACGATTCACTTTTATGCAACGATGCCGTGTTCCTTGCGCATTGTGCGCATAAAAGCATCGGTCGTTTGAAAGCTTAGGATGCATTCAAGCTTTATGGCACTGAGAACAAGACGTTTAATCGGGTGAGGAGTCAATAAGAGGCAAAGTTCGCCCAACGTAATGCACTCAACATTCGTGGTAGAAGTGACCCCTGTAAAATCGTTCGACTGCAGCTTCTTTTATTAGGGCGAACATATTTTCTTAGGGCGTAGCACCATTCCGACTCGATTTCTTACATATGCATGTGGCAGAGAGTCGGAATTCAGAGAATCACATTCCGACCATTTGTTACAAACGATGTAGATCGGGGAATCTCGCTGGAGCCAACGTCTCGACAAGTGGACTTCGTCAGGACGGCAGCTGACGAAGACAAGTCCACTTGTCGAAACGTTGGCTTCAGCGAGATTCCCCGATCTACATCGTTATCAGCAACCTGTTCACCGATTCAAGCCTCCATCTACCCCTCCAGCCTCTCTTCTAGTTTGGAATTCCGACCATTTGCTACAGGGCAGACTTCTGCTTGCTCAAGTACCGAAAAAAGGCACTCGCTGAGGCGCACCAGCGAGCATGCACTTGTACGTACCGCTAGATACTGGCCAGCGATGATCTCCGGTTCCAACAGTCCTAGAATCGGTATGGTGACCAAGTGCAAGAGTGCCGTAGCCGGCTTGGGTATCGCGCGGAAGGCGCACAGCAGCAGCGGGAGCAGCAGACAGTACAGGCAGCCACCGTACTGCACGTTTACGTAGATCGCTTATCAGCCTTCCCTAGACGCATCAACAAGTATAGACCATGCATGCTATGCTTCTGCGCCAGTTTTATATGATCCAGCCGGTCGTCCTCCTCTGCGAGGACTTCAACTGGAATGGTCTCCCCAGGGACTCTAAGGCATCGCTTCCCAATTCGGACAAATCGTAGGAATTGTCTTCTGCCAATGATTACACCCACCCTTTTTTAAAGCCCCATCTTCTTTAAGGGAACATATATAAGCGAAAAAAAAACCTACCCATTGAAGGCTGAGGAGTTATCATGATTCTTATGAAAAGAATTCCCAGATGTCTACAGCTATTGCCTAAAAGACGCGAGAGCGTGTGTCTTACATCTCTCGCATATCTTAATCCACACCTCAATCCCCGTTAATGCAAGGAAGTTCAGGGGTTCTAGTCCTAGAAGGTCTTGGGTTAAAGTCCTATAGCAGGTCGGGGTTATACTGCTAGAAAGTAGTGGGTTCGAGTCCCATAGGATCTAGATTCACTAAAAATCACTTTTACTTTTTAGTAATTATTATCATTTTAATTATCACGGGATATTTACTATCAACTCACTCTTGCAGTCACTGCTATCAATCAGTCAACAATCATTAATAAACTTTGGTTATCATCTGATATGCACAGCTAGCATGGTTTGGATCGCTGGTGGCCTTCCTTGTGTCACGTGATATCCTTTGTGCCACGTTGCACCGTTCGTGTCGGTACCAACGTCGTTGAAGGACCCTCTCCAAGTGCACGTACTACAAGGCTTTTGCCTCAGTTGCGTGCTGAAACCGAGATATCTGTTTACTTGTCTATGATAATTTTTGGGTTTTTACGTCCCAAAACAACGATATGACTTGAGAGACACCGTATGGGAGGCCTCCGGAAATTTCGCCCTCCTGGTGTTCTTGAACGTGCTCTGACGTCGCACAAGTGGACGGGCCTCAAAATTTCGCCTCCCTCGATATGCAACCCGTGCAACCGGGATTCGAACCCGCGATCTCCGGATCAGCAAGGCGAGCGCCATAGCTACTAGACCACCATGGCGGGTCTGTCTGGCTGTCTGTATTCACTTATCTCGCGACACACCTTGGAGCCGAGGAAGAGCACCGGCAGCAAGAGGAGCGGCATGAAGACACCCAGAGGCCGCAGCAGTCGACAGCGTGTCCGCTCTCCGACCGCAGCAGCGGTTGACACTGGTATCGAGAACATAGACGGCTGACGAAGCGCTTCCGACTGCGCTTCGCGCACATCATGGCCTGTGGGAAGATAGAGCAAAGGAGATTATAATTGTTGGCCGTACGTGACTCCCTCTGAAGCATTACCATGGGGCTCCCTGCATCTGCTGCCGTCTACGTGATACGCAGTCTCAAGGCTATTTGACAATTAAGTATTTCTTGCCTCAGCCTGTATTTCTTAATAAAGAAAGCGGAAATAAAGATAACGAATTGTCAATTACTCATGTTAACAGGACCTGCATTCTTTGTTGTGTCCTTCGCACGCTTGCTTTTTTTTTTTTTTTCGCCACTGCTTTCCTTTAACCTTAATGTATGTATAGGGTGGGGAACCAGAAGCTCCTTTCGCGATTACTCTCTCCGCCTTTTCCTCATTTGTCGCCGTCATACATCCCTCGTCAGGCAATGTTTTACACTGGTGATCTTCAATGATGTCATTCCATACCGCATTGATCAGCACCACGGATCCTACAAGGTGTCGTGATTACCCCGATACTCTCCTCAGCTACTGGACCATGCTTCCGAGCTCGGTAATCACCATTTGATACGACATTTCTAACACGCAAGTAGCAAGCAGCGCTGGAAACTAAGAACATCGACTGTCGAAGCGAGATGGGACACTGTGTCGTTTAGCCGCGTTAATTGGAACTAGCGCTAATTCAACACACACTGTGCATGGTGGTTTACTCGCGCTTTATCTGGCGTCAATTGAACCCACTGTTTAAATCTTCCCGCCAAATCTGCTCCTTGCCTTTACATTCCACTGCATCGTGACCGAAGTGGTCTCAGTGGGAAGGGATTGTGAGGAGGAGACGGGTGCAGCAATGAACGTTCGGCCCCCTTTAATGGAGAACACTGCGCACGCCTATGTTCAAGGGCTTGTAATCGAGTGACTTAGCGGCGCACTCAATGGCAGCCCCATCATATCATTCGCGACCGGTGCGCGTTATACGAATCGCCTAGTGGGCAGCATTGCTTACCGTGCAGTTTTCCGGGGCGACTATCTTTGTTCATGTCGAGATAAGACTGCGTAGAAAGACACGCTCGTGGTGAAGCGCGCGGCACGGATGTGACTCGAGAACACGTGCGGCCTTCTTCCTCCTTCCAGTATAGTATACTGTAATGCGCGGTATGCACCAATAAAAACTTTATATGCATGAGGTAATCTACAACGAAGCCTGGTTGGTATTATGGTCGCCTTATGTGGCTCCCGTGCAAGTTGGTATGTTTTAATATCTGCGCTGCAAAGTTTTAAGGAAAACACGAGGGAACACAACGGAACATACAGCGTGAAGGAAGTACTACAGTGGATTTATTTACGAACCGTTAGCTTACCTGCAGCGGTGAGCGAAGAAAAACAACACCAGAGCTAAAAATATGGCTCTTTAGAACAAATGGTAAACGATTCACAGTACATCGTACTCTGTTATGGTAGAGCTCAATAGAGCTGTCTCGAAATGGTATGGCTCAACTTCGGAAAGTAGAGGAAAAGTACGAAGCGCAGGCGAAGGAAGCAAAAATCCAATCCAGTTCCACTGCACTGAAATCTGTACAAAGTGCGGAGGAACGATTCGCCTGTTTTCCCCTTGCTTTTCTGTTGTGTTTATCGTCGGTGTTTTCAAAATACTTTCGCTGAATTTTGTCTCATTATGCGATTAGGTGCGCTTAATGTGTAGCTCTTATTTTATTATACTAATCTGTTTTTTTAATCTTCTTAATCTGTATCCATTCTAACCGGCTTTGATCAGTTACTAACAATGTTCTGGCCCTGTTTTCAACTGTTGTTTTCTGAGCGTGAGTACAACGACATGGCATCATGTTAGACGCCAGCAGCCCGGTGCCTTATTGTGCTCCGCATTATTGTCGTCGTCGTCGTCGTCGTCGTCGTAGTTGTTGTTGTTGTTGTTGTTGTTGTTGTTGTTGTTGTTTTAAGGAAAAGACGCTAATTTCTGCATCCCATGTTGGGAGCACGGCTAAGCGTCCGTGGGGGAAGGGGAAAGGGACTGAAAGAGAACATTTGAAACTCCCATGCCTGCGCGGAGGACGGAGCACATGTGACAATGTAAGCCAGACTTGTGCGTGCTCTCTCATTACTCTCACTTGGCGTTCCGTTTATGCTTCTCCGCTCCCCTCCCTTTTACTCTACCACTGTCCTCCTTTTCAACTTCCTTCTTCTTAGCCGTCGTCTGCTTCCTCTATTGCTTCGTTGTCGCATTCCTCTTCTTATTCGATCGTCGTGTTCATATTCGAGGATTTCTTTCATTTTTTTTTCCTCGTGCTCTAATTCTTCGTCATCCCTTCTTTATTTTTTCTACTCCTTCGCCGTGTTCCTCCTTGTTCATCGTCGTAGTCTGCGTCCTCTTCCTTTTTTTTTTTTTGTGATGATGATGATCGTGGTGGTGATCGTGACTGAAGCACGAATGGCTCGTACCAACCCGAGAAGTGGCCAAGAATTGTGTGGATGAACATTTAGCTAACACAGAATGAATTATTTATTATTTATTATTTATTTATTTATTTATTTATTTATTTATTTATTTATTCACCCCTCGCCCCCTCCCCTCCCCCAATAAAAATTCTCCAGATAAGCAAAGGCCTGGTTGTACACTCCCCCCGCCCCCGCATGCTGGTTACACCACGGGTAACACGCCCTCCACCCCCCCACCCCCCTCTCCATGCTAAATTCTGGATAAACCCCCAATGAATGAATGAATGAGTCAATCAATCAATCAATCAATCAATGAGCATTTATTGAGCGGAAGAAATTTGGTTGCCCCCTGGTGGATGGTTATCATGACTTCCTATATATAACGACAATTTAAAACATATTTTTGTGCTCTTTAGCAATGATGGTGACGAACTACAAAACATGATTGATGACCTAAACAGGGAAAGCATTAAAATTGGATTAAAAATGAATAGGCAAAAGACCAAAGTTATGCTCAATAGCTTAGCTAAGGAACAGGAATTTAAAATCAACAATGAACCCTTACAATGTGTAAACGAATATGTATATCTGGGACAGTTAATATCAGGAACTCCTACCCAGGAAAATGAAATTCTCCGTAGAATAAGGCTGGGCTGGAGCGCATTCGGAAGGCATTACGAAATCATGACCGGACACTTACCGCTCTCATTAAAGCGAAAAGTATTCAATCACTGCATTCTCCCAGTACTAACGTACGGTGCAGAAACATGGAGAATAACGAAAAAACTAGAGATGAAACTAAGGAGCACGCAACGTGCAATGGAAAGAAAAATGATAGGGGTAACGCTAAGAGATAAAAAACGAGCGGAATGGATCAGAGAACAGACAGGAGTAGCCGATATTATCTTATCAATTAAAAGAAAGAAGTGGACCTGGGCAGGACATGTCATGAGGAGGAAGGATAATAGGTGGACAGTAAGAGCGACGGAATGGATACCACGAGAGGGAAAACGCAACAGAGGTAGGCAAAAGGTTAGATGGAGCGATGAAATTAAAAAGTTTGCGGGCATAAAGTGGAACCAACTCGCTCAGGATAGGGTGGATTGGAAATCGTTGGGAGAGGCCTTCGTCCTGCAGTGGACCTAAACAGGCTGATGATGATGATGATGATGATGATGATCTTTCTGGACTGAGAGAGCCAGCCACTTCAGGCGAAGAAAGATCACTTTCACGCTATCTTTAACAAAAAAAAAAACGCTTACTCCCCCCCCCCCCCCCTCTTCCGATTCTGTTTCGAATCATCATCGTCATTGTCATCATCCTAAATACAACAGCTCGTGTCGCGAGCACCTTAAAGACTCAGAAGAAGAAGGTATTCGCTATCTCGTCTTCAGCCGATTGTTCGCTCCAAACCATGGGTAAGCAGAGTATATTTTTTTGCGAGAAATAGCAGGCTAAGCCGTTGAACGTAAGCTTACCGAACGGACCAATTGCTAAACCTCCAGCGACTTCTGTTGTCTCCGCGCTTCTCCGTAGATATTCACGCGAAAGTCCAAAACGACCTGGGGATTGAGGATATGACTTGATGATTGCAGTAATGTCGTCACCGCTATTCCCGTCACCCCGTTGCATTATATACTTCGACAAACCACGCCTTCGCTACGTCACAGTCGTTATCGTTGAGCGGAGTAGCAGGGACTTCTAGCGAAGCAAGTACACATGCATATTTCCATAACAGCGGTTAGACGCAGTGTCACACTGAGTTGCGATACCATCGTCCAGTAACCCAGCAACAAGCAGCCAATGCCTTTGAGCAGCGCCGCGGGCGGAATACTGGACACACTAGAACTAGAACACTCTTAGCGAAGCATATTGTCACTAGCCTTCAGAAATACTGCGGGTCTTTGATAAACCACAGAGCAGCTGGCTCCTGAAAAACGCGTCCGTCGGAGGCTAGCTCTCGAGCGGGGGAGAGCAAACACATTTGTCTAAGAGGCGTTGAAAGAGTGCGTGGTCTTCTTTGTTCTGGGTTCCGCACATTCTTGACCTTGACCACACTAGGTGTGGGCGGTAATATACACCAGACTTCAGACAAAGTCGTTTATTTTTACCATTATGTTCCTCTTAATTCTAACGCATTGAGAATCACCTGCATTTATGCGTGTTTTTTCAGATGCTGATAACGATCAGACGGCCATGATTGAGCCTGCGATCACGGCTGCTGACGAAGGTGAGCTACATACGTAGTCGAACACCCCTGTTTTATACCATCGCGTTACCGTTGCGATAAGCTGAAAACGACTGCTTTTTAACTTGCACAACTTACATTTGTAGTCACATCAATCCCGTAAATTTAATGTTGTCTAAAGGGTGCCGTCTTCTGCGTATGTGTAGCAAGCTTGCCGCTACAAGAATTTAAGGCTGTTGAAAAGGCGGAACCTTCGGTTTATTGGGGGCTGGCCACAACGGTCTGTAATGGTCGACTGCTTGAGAGCCGATTGCTTGTTGAGCATGTTCAGGCGAGACGCGCACACTCGAGCAAGCGCACACAACGATGCACACTCGCGTACCGCTACCCACACACAGAGACACGTACACACTGCGTGACGTCATCAATTTTCAGTGAGTACTTTCGGGGCCAGCAAAGCTTTTATCTGCTAAGACGAGCTACACAGCACTGTGGCACTGCGGAACTGCGCAAGGTAGAGTAACAATTATGAGAGGAAGAATTTGCATCCACCGGTTTGTAGCTCGTACGTACAAGCCTTGCATAATCGTCGCTCCAGCTTGCGGATTTATTTGTCATATTCATGCCCATGTGCTTCGAGTTATCGATCAATTAACCCTCGCGCAGCCACTTGATAGCCTCCTGATAGCCTCCTGGTTAGCTAAGTTGGTAGAATGACCGCCTAGGAACAGGCGTTGGTTCCGGGTTCGAACCCCGGGACCAGGACGAATTCATCGTTAACTAAGAATTCATTTGTGAGAAATTCGTACGGGCGCCCTCGTAGCTTTGGATGTTAAATTTTCCTTTCGTTCATTGTAATGTATTTCAAAATGTTTGCGATCCCAAGCAATTTCTGGGGAAGATGGTGGCTCGAAGAGATCGAGGAGTCGTTGATAACGATTGAAAGCAGTGACTGTCGCTGGACGAGGACAAGTGAACTTGTCAAAATGATAGCGGCATTCACTGTTTCTCATCGTTTTCAATGATCCTCTTTTTCATGACACGATTATAAGCGTGAAGAACGTTTCTTCTACCGTAACGACAGAAACACGAAACAAAGGAAGCAATGTTTGAAAATCATCACTGACAAGCATGTCTATTAGAGTCGGATAATACAATTACTTCTGTAATTTTTACTTCTACCGATATTGGTCTCTAACTGCGAGGGTAACAAATACAAAACATTTCATGAAATATGTTATTACATAAGTTATTTTTTCTTTATGCCTCTGTAATGATGTGACCCCTCCCTCCTCTTTCTTTTAACTTTTTTTACAATAAGTAAATAGTGCAATTTTGTTTCATATTTTTGTTCTTTCAGAGGGCGACTACACGTCACAGGCCTCTATCATCGGCGATGAAGGAAGAGGTAGGCAAGAGCTCAGAGCGGTGTCAATGGACCTCGCGCGGTAACGGATGTGGTAGTGATAGATTATGTCTGTGTTACTTCTCTTGCACAGCTAAATTGTAAGTATGCATGATGCTTTTATTCTCCAGATAACGTTCCTCGCGAAGAGATAATTTCTCGGTTTTTACGTGCCAGAATCACATGTCTCTCAAAATATGTGGGGTGGTAACAACGGAGGTATACGGACACATGGATGTAAAGTTGGGAAAACTAAGGCTACATAGTCTGATTTTGTATATATACGTACCGGAAGAACACCCCGTAGGTCTCGGAATAATATTGTATTTGTCATAAAGATTCAAAAATAAAAATAAGAAGAATAAGCTTTGGCTCTACCATTGAAAAGCTGTGAGGTTACCTCCGAGATTTGAAATACGGAGAAAAGACAGGCGTATACTATGTGGACGTAGCTGGCCCGAACCCCGAGGGGTGGTACACGGCCGCCATTGTTCACGAAGGAACACGGGTGGATGGACTAACCTTCAGGGCCCCGTCCGTAATGCAGGCTGAGGAGGTCGCCATTGCCCTTGCGGCCTCTCACAGCGATTCAAAACGCATTATTACGGATTCACGAGGAGCGTGCCGTAATTACGTAGCAGGGCACATCTCACCCCTAGCTGAAAGAATATTGCGCAATAGCATAAGGGACGTAGATCCTCATCCAAGACGCATAATATGGGCACCGGCCCATCAGGGATTGCGGGGAAATGAGGCTGCAGATGCGGCTGCCCGAGCGCTCGTTTCCGGGTTTCCTACTTCAATCCCAATGGAGACGAACGGGGAGGGTTACCCCCTCCTCCGGTATAGGGAAATTTTAGATTATTATAAGGAAAGCCATCGCCGCTACCCTCCCCCTGCAAAGGGGTTGAAGAAAGCCGAGGAGCGCATCCTGTTAAGGCTCCAAACCAACACATTTCTATGCCCTGCAATAATTAAACATTTCGACCCTACGGTCACCGGACAGTGGACAGCACTGTGGGGAGTTGGCGGACACCTACCACATGGTGTGGGCCTGTCAGTACAACACAGACCTTACCCCTCACCCAAACCCTACTCGAGAGGACTGGGAGGCGGCCCTGCTCGGCTGCTCGGACCTTCAGGCCCAGCAGGCCTTGGTCCAGAGAGGCTAGGGCGGCGGCATCAACCAATGGGGTCCCGGAATAGGGACTCCACCTAGTCTGTAAGGACCTCTAAAGGGGCCCTGCACCTCTCTTTTCTAAATAAATGTTTTTCACCACCACCACCACCACCTCCGAGATAGTCGGCACAAGTCACTGCTGGGCAGCGGTGGTCTAGGTGGCTTATATTCCAACTGTGAGTGGCGCCCAACTGTGTGCAAGTCATCGAACTGCTGTGGGAGCGATGCTGCATGTCAGGCGACTGAGCTAAAGAGACGATGCTTGCCGTCGTTGCATACATGTTGGCGATGGTCTAGAAATGAAGATATCGAGATGAAGCTAACGCGTGATGAAAGTAGTAGAATAACAGGAGCGTATTGTGTCTCTAACAAAACATCGTTTTTGCATGAAGTGGACGTGGCATTGGTGTGAGCTCGGTCCAAGGCGAAAAACTTTTATGTCTCACTTGAAGGCATCATCGAACGACCCCGGCGTCGACACGAACGACACGCGATGTGGTACAGTAACAAGCCCGTGACCCTAGGAAAGCCAGAAACGAACCAATGCGTCATAACCACGTTTAGTGTTCAAGTTTGTTAACAAAATTTACGAGATACAATACAGCCCCGCCCCGGTGGTCTAGTGGTTATGGCACTCGGCTGCAAATCCGAAGGTCGCGGGATCGAATCCCGGCCGCGGAGGCTGCATTTCGATGGAGGCGAAATGTTGAGGCCCGTGTGCTGTGCGATGTCAGTGCACGTTAAAGAACCCCAGGTGGTCGAAATTCCCGGAGCCCTCCACTACGGCGTCTCTCATAATCAGAGCTGGTTTTGGGACGTTAAACCCCACAAATCAATAGAAGATACAATACAATATGAAGTGAAGCATTTTCAGGAGGAGGCCCATAAGTAAAAACTGAGGTTAGCGCCTCCTATTAGAATCGAACAAAGCCGTTTTATTAAGCACAGGAATGGAGACGATTATTTATTTATTGATTGTCGATAGGTGATATATTCTACGGGACTGGAACCCACAAACTTTAGGACTAGTACCACAGACCTTGGAAGGAGTCGAACCCAACGCCTGCATTAAGGTGGATCAAGGTGGATTGTATGGTAAAATAACGCGGATAAAGGCATATTAAGGTGTGGATTAAAGTGCGTAAGGAATGTCGTAGCATTTTCGCCTTCGCGTATCTTAGACAATAGGTAAGCACACGTGGGATTCTTTTGTTTCTGTACTCGCAGCTGCACGCCTCCACTGTTCTTCACCATCGCCGGCCTTCTGATCTTCTTTCTCATCGGATCCAACCTCTTCATGTTCATCGGTGGTAAGTGATCCCAGCATCCTTTATGCCTGTGCATAGGCTGGGAACTAAAGCACCAGCCAAAATACATCACAAATCTTTAAACACGACGAAGTAGGGAAATGTGTATAGTTTGGCTTTCCTCACCGCAAAAGAAGTTCATGGGCAGGAAGGTAAATCTATAGGGCTTCACGTCCTCAGTACATGACTATCGCGCAGTATGAAATTTATCGTGCCATAGCTTAAAAACTCGCTATGTAGAATGCAATGATTCTTGCCATAGTGCACTTGCTTCTTCCTCAATTTTTTTTCTCATTCTTGTTTTTCCAATGTATATGCGTGTGCACACGACTACCCGACTGCATCCCCTGTCTGCATGGGCAACGTTGTGTCGGCAGAAAAAGAAAGAAAGAACAGGTCGCTTAAATTGCCACTGGTGTTCTGAACATGCTGACTTGTATATCGCTTCAATAAAGTTGCTCAGGTGTGCAAAAGAACGCACTTTCGGGGATCGATCTGGTTATTCTTGCAGAAAGCTCTATGGTTTAGCGACCCTAAGGAATTACGTGGGGTACAGTATGATTGTGCAGGTTAGGTGGCAACTTATATATGCCTCTCATATTTGCCACGGCACCTTGTTGCTTTTACCTTGTCACAATTTCTGGCATGTCGTTGTAAAGTGAAAGTTCTTGTCATGCAAAGGTCATCGTACACAACCTTTTGTTACGCATGCATTCTGTCATACCTCAGCCAACGCTGGAAACTCTGCCGGCTTCGAGGCAACGGAAGAGCCCGAGGCGCCTGTCTCCACCGATGACGAGCCGCACATCATTCGTCGCGCACTTAACGATTCCGTGGCGGACGACGACGTGACGATGGTGCTAAGGAATCCGCCAGGTAATTACACGGCCACGCAGAAACATCCACGTTGCGTGCATGTGGGCAACACCACAGACAGCCCTTTTAAGCCGTTTCACTGCGTGTTCCATTGGCGAGACTGAACATAGTGACGTCACAAATGAGTGACGATGGCTACATGGGATCATCTGTGTAGTGTTGTAGTGCAGACATACCACCGTACATACAAAGAGGAGCTTTTCAACCTTTTCTTCACCCGCCTTGCGCGACTATTAGAAATTGTACAACGGCGGCCTTTCGTCAAACGTACAGGATATAACCGTTAAACAAATAGTAGCAGGTGAAAGAATATGTATAGATGTATGATACTGCGATAAATAGCCTGAAGGATACGGTTGCAGATCACTTGCGACGGATAAAACACGGTTATGTGGTGTACGAGAAGTGTAGTAGTCTGTACTAGCGCGAGACCTCATATCTTGGGCGCGATCGTTGGTTCCTGCTAAACTTTTTATTACGGAACTCTTTTTCCACGGTAAGGCGCGTGTATTCTATGATGTTTTCTCCGCTGAGCGTATTTCTTCTGTTTGCGGTATGAGAACATAGAACTGCCGTGGTGATCTATCATGCCGTTTCGTGTGCGTGACACCGCAGATTCCACGAAGAACCCAACCGGTTTCAGAAGCGGCCCCCAGCTGCTTCGCAGCCGATCACTGGTGTGCGTACTGGGCGGTCGGACCCAGGAGTACGGCCCGATGCGACTCGACGGCCTGTGCGACGTGGCGCTGCTGCCTTTCTACGCGCTGCCCAAAGGTGGCGACACCTTCCTCAACGACGGTGACAAGGTCACGCAGCAGGTCCTCGACATGGCTGCCAAAGCAGTCAAGACCAGCTACGGCATCCACGTCCCTTTCCAGTACGGCATTTATTTCTCAATATATCAATGTTTATTACGGCGAAAGTTACATGTGGCCATGTTGGCGGTGACCTTGAGCGGAATCGGTCCGCCCCTTAAAATTCACTGGTCCCTTATCGCATGCTGCGACGACTTGGCGGCGAAAGGCAATCCACGCGGTGTCATGGGATTTTTTGACATGGTTTGCTTTGATTCCTCAGTTTGACATCACGGGAATTTGTCTCTCTCTCTCTCTCTTTCTTCTTTTTTTTTTACATGAGCTGCAAAGGTTAACATTCCATCATGTGTGGCGTGTAGCCGCATATACCTGGCAGAAGAACTAGGGTATATGCGCAAGATATCATTGTATTATCACTAACCGGGACGCAAATGAGAGGCATGTCATGTTATTGATGTCATGGCCTATCAGTCATGTTAGTCATGCACTTGTACCCGTCATACCAATTTCTATACACTACCAAGTAAACGAGACGAGCTTTTTTGAAGGTTAGGTTAGGTTACGTCCCCCAAGGAGCTGTCCTGCCCCAGCCTTGCAGGACGACATTGCGGGTGACATTGCATTCTTCGTCGCTGACTGTGGTGTTTGTTCATTCCAACATTGTTGCATAGTTTTGTAACTATGCTTCAGAAAAATTGTATGGCACTAAATGTACCTACGAGCGCAATTTTGGTGGCATCCGATTGTTAGTACTGCAACGTCCTGACGGCGATGCCGACTACTTTTCGCGTTTAATGAAGCAAATAGGATTTTCACCTATATATTATATATATGTATGGCATATATATATATATATATATATATATATATATATATATATATATATATATATATATATATATATATATATATATATATATATATATATATACAACTGAACTTTGTTAACCAAATGCGGAATGCTGATAGAACCGTCAGTCATAAAGATGTGTAAACTTTGATATTTCCCCCTTCTCTTCTACAGAAAACTGTCAAAAGTTATGGACGACCTTATACGAAGGCGAGCTCACAACAAGCTTAAGAACTACTGGATAAAGAGGAATATCTACCACTACGCCATCCTCGATCTGGGAATCGGGCCCAATGACACCGTGCCATCCGACGACGCTGTTGGCAAAGCCTTTGGAGTGCTTAAGGTATGCCGTTGGTGTCGATACACTGCTTTCACCTGCGTCATACTTGTCCTTCGTGTACAGAGAAGCACCATGTTTGAAGAAATAATCCTTTTTCTCCTTATCTTAGAAATTCAAGAGTATCCAGGACAATATCCGCCGCGCGCTGTCGAAGAACATGACGAAGATGCAGCGACACGCGTACGTCATCCTGGGCGTCCATCTGCGCAAAGCCGCCAACATGGAGTTGTTCAAAGCTCTCGAACATCACGTTCTGTACGTAGCCTTAGTACGTACTGTACGTACTATTTAGTACTGAACTTAGTGCTGTACGTACTGCACTTAGTACGTACAGTACGTATTCGTAGAATGCTCGCAAAAAATGCAAGGGTAAATGATGATAAGACGGAAAGCGTAGTCCCCGAGCAGCGACCTTTTCGGTTTTTGGAACAGAAACTAACATGACATTACTTAAAACACATTTTTAAAAAAGCTATTAAAATGCTCACGCGTAATAGTACTCGGATCACCCGTAGGAAAATGTAACGTTTTTAAAGGATAGGATAAGAATAGAACGAGGGACAAGCAAACACTCAGGCATACAGGAGTCACGGCCGCTCTCCGTACAATTGAAGGTTTTAGTGAGACATTGACTCTGCAAATGTAAAGAAGAAAATGCGGACGTTACGTTCCTCTTCCGCAGCGAACGCAATAATGTACGTGTCTGAGCGACGCATCCTTCACGGAAATTATGTACAACATTCGAGATGTAAGTTTAACAGAACGTCATTTGACCGTCGCGTAGTAAATGAAAATGCACCGTTATTCGTGTAACAAATTTTATCAGGCAAGGTTGTTTAATACCACACATACCACTATAGTATTGCGCGCAATAATTCAATGTTGTTTGTTATTCAGGTTACAGTGTCATAATTCTCTCGATGCCCACTTGAGGGTGGCATTGTATGTATCTGTCAAATAATGTATTGTATGGTATCTTTACCATGCGGACTCCGCGAAACCTATTTATTTCTCTTTGTTTGTAATTTTGTATTTCTCTTTGCTGTAACTTAAGTGTCAACTATTTTCTCCTTCAGGAGAAAATAATGGATACTCGGTGGTCACTCGTGCCAAATATTTCTGGTCCGCTCGTTCATGCGAAAACGCTTAAATCAATCAATCAATCAATGTTTACATTAACAAAATCAGGTACAAGATGGACATTAGTACATGTACAGAGGTCCTGAAGTAACAACTTTCGGGTGGACTTCCTTGTTGGACTGCGGCATGTCTGGCAATCTAACTTGTCTGCGAGTGTTCCGTATAAGAAAACAACTTTTCCTGGTGTGTTTGTTGTGCTACAAATATTTTCAAAGGAGGGAGGGAGCACCTCCATACAGAGCTGTGGCACGGTAGTACAGAGGCTGAACTCGCAGCTTCGACAGTGCTTTTTTGTGGGATCTAGCATATCTGGTACAGCCCAGGTGGGGCTCGCAGAATCCCAAAGTCTTCTGTGAAAAGGTGCGTAACATTGCTCGCACTTAACGTCCCCCGACTCAACAGGTCCTTTCCGATCAGTGGCCTCATAGTTCGCACTCACATCACCCAAAGGGAGGCGCTAAATTTCTTCAATGGATGCAGTATCGCCGGCCCTACGCCGTACAAGATAAACAACTCTCAAGCAATGGGAATGGTAAGACGGCGTCAGTAAATGCTTTTGCGCTTCTTTAAATGTGTCGCAAAAATGCGCTCTTTTTGCAGTTCGCCATAGTCAAAACTAAATCGGTGTTCTCGACGTCTCTTTGCTAAACATCATCCACGCTATTCTTCCAATATATATATATATATATATATACTTCAAAGATAAATCCTTGGCAGCAGGTCAATTATAGAATCAAAGGGTCACGTTGAAAAAACATAACATTTATTACGACGTTTCGGCCGCGAGACCGGCCTTTCTCAAGCTTCTACTACAAATGGTACGCACAAAGTCTACATGACAGTAACGGGGAAAAGAAAGGGAGGGAGCATGGCTGAAGTTGAAAGGGGGAAAAGACGAAAGGAAGAAAAGGGGGAGGGGGGCGGTGTATGGAAGAGTGGTGGCGGCCTTGAAAGCCCAAAGATAAAATTAAAACCACGTGTTTGACGTATACCGAAGTAGAAGTTAAATGAGGGAAGGTGGAGAAGGAGCGGTTTCGGCGCCGCCGCTTTGAGTCACGGGAGCCGTGCATGTAGCCATCAGCGCAGCCCTCTCCTCAGGGCACAACACGCAGCTCCAAGAAGCGCGACGCATGGAGGGCTAAAGAAAGCCAGATGTAGAAAAACTGAGAGCTGTGGCGGCCTGTAGCAACAGGAAAACTGCCTTGGGAAGTTAGAGGAGATACGGGGTGAGATAAAAGAAAGGAGAAAAAGGAGTAGAAAAAGAACGACAGAAATAAAAGGAAGGGGAGGGGGCGGTGGGCGCGTGGACGCCTGTGTGAGGTGGAGCACAGAAACATTTGCAATACGATGACAGTAAGGTGCACAGTCACAAATACAAACAAAACGGGCTCAGCTGAACAGCCAATACGGATAAAAGCGCGCAATAGAAATGTGCAGTAACAGGAGAAACAGAATACCATTGCGAGTGTCTTACACGGCAATTATACATACGTATATGTATGGAAACATGCACTAATACACAGACGTATCTAAACACACCTACAAACATACACACTCAAAGCATACCTATATATATATACATATATACATATTAATTTTTAAGGAATGTTAATTTGCCGACGGTCTCGTTAAGCCCGCCAGACATAGTGTTGAACTTGTGTATTAGGTATGATTCACACGCCTCCCTGTCGTAATGGGTCTGGAAGCCGGATCGCAGGATTGTGACTCTGAATTTGTCGAATTGGTGTCCAATGATATTTGCGTGTTGTGAAATTGGAAGTTGCGGCAGTGATTTTACGTGGGCCCTATGGTTATTAAAACGAACTCTGAAGGAAGTTTCCGTTTGTCCAATGTATTGTACGCGACAGACTGTGCATTCTAAAAGGTAGACGACGTTGCGTGTGTCACAATTGAGTTCACCCTGAATTTTATAGCGAAAGCAAGATGCGCTGCTTTGCGCCACGTCAGTTGTGTTAATCACACGGCAGACCATGCACCTCGGTTTGTGACAGGGTGCGCAACCTTTGCTATTTTCGCGTGTCGTCGTGGATGTTGTTACTCTGTCCCGTATATTTGCTGCACGCCTGTAGGCTACACGAGGCGGTTCTGGAACGAGTTGCCGCATTTTCTCGCTCTGTAAAAGGATGTTGTGATGTCTCCGCAAAATGGAGTTGATGTTAAGTGCAGGAGATGAATAAGTTAGTATGAGATTGACATGTGCGTTTTGTTTGACATGAGTGGTTTTTCGAATGAGGTCACCGCGCTCTTGTTGCCCGGCTTTTCTTATGGCATCCTCAACGACCGACGAAGGATAGCTTTGGCGCTTCAGGTCCACACGGAGTTGCTCGCAGTTGGATGCGAAATCCTCTTCTTTAGAGCATATTCTTTTAAAGCGCAGGGCCTGACTATATGGAATGGAGGTCTTGCAGTGTTTTGCGTGGCTGCTGTGAAAGTGCAAGTAGTGGTGCCTATCGGTCGGTTTCTTGTAGACAATTGTTAAAAGCTTGTTGTTGGTAAAGGTAATTGTCGTGTCTAGGAAATTTACTTCCGAAGCCGAATATGTAGAGGAAAATGAGATACTTTTATGGACGTTGTTATAATTTGATATGAATTTCAACAGTTCAGCTTCCTCGTGAGGCCAAATTAGGAACACATCATCGATGAACCTTTTGTAGAGGAGGGGCTTTAGTTCGCAGCTCTCAAGAAATTCGGATTCTAGTACGCCCATGAAGATGTTTGCATAGTTGGGGCCGATTTTCGTACCCATTGATGTGCCACTAACCTGGACAAAGTGTTTGCCATCGAATTCAAAGTTATTGAGTTCCAAAACCAGTTTTAAAAGAGTTTCCAATGTTTCCGCGTCTACTTTCTTGTCCAGTGAAGAATGTGTATAAGCGTGCACAACTGCCCTGATGCCGTCCGCGTGTGGGATGTTTGTGTACAGAGAATTCACGTCCATGGTGACGAGAAGGCTGCCATCTGGTACGGAGAGCTCTAGCACTTCGGACAAAAAGTGGCTAGTGTCTTTGATGTACGAAGGAAATGTGGGCGGAATTTCCTTGATCAGCCCATCTACGTAGCTAGAAATATTTTCCGTGATGGTCCCAATTGCAGAAACGATAGGTCGACCCGGGTTATCTTTTTTATGTATTTTGGGGAGGAGGTAAAAACGCCCTGGAATAGGGTTTAATGGAATGAGTGCCTTCGCGGTTCTTTCACCTATCAGATTTTCCTTCACCAGATTACTGAGCGTTGCGTGTACTTGATGTTTAAATTCCTCTGTAGGGTCGGCAGGGCACATCTTATAGAATTTGGTGTCGTTAAGCTGGCGCTGGGCTTCATCCAAATAATCCGCGGCATTGAGGACAACAATTGCGCCCCCTTTGTCGGCGGGCTTAATTACTATATCAGTACGAGAGCCAAGGTTTTTAAGTGCACGTTCTTCTCGTTTCGAAAGATTTTTGCGGAATGGTTTTTCCTTACTAAACTCGCGTATAATGTCGTCTGTGATTGCCTTAATGTAGATGTCTAGGTACTTGTCGCGTTGAGGAGGGGGGGTCCAATGCCTAATAGATGGTAGTATAGGTCCTGAGTCTGATTCGTGAGGTTGCCGGTTGTGGTAGTATTCGCGCAGTCTTAATTGCCTAGAGAAGTTGTCTAAATCTTTGTATAGCTGTAGTTCATTGATGTTTCCATTTGCCGGGCAGAAGTTTAAACCCCGTGACAAAACGCTGTACTCCTCTTCAGAAAGTTCCACGTTGGACAGATTAACTACTGCATTATTTTTTGATGATGGTGCGGTACCGCCTATTGTGGAGATAAATTCTTCTGTGCAAATCGGCTCAGCCGTGACGCCATCGCGTTTAAGTTTTCTTTCCTTCTTCAGTGATAATTCGTGTTGTTTCTTTTCAAGAAATTGCTCTAGCAGCCGCATCTCGTCCTCAGATAGGCGTTTCTCTGCCACAATTTTCGCCTCCTCACTTAACAAATCTGATAATACGGACTTGTTATGGGATATAACTATGTCTAGTAACTTCAGTGACGCACTACTAAGAACACTGTCCCACATTTTCAAATTTTCAAAAGATAGTTCAGAACAGGCTGGCTTAATAAAAATCCGCAGCCCTTTTGGAGCAACATTAATCTTTCTATACAGCTGAAGCGTGTTGACATGAAATTCATACCCAATCCTCTTATCCTCTTATCTTTTTTCAACGTGACCCTTTGATTCTATATATATATATATATATATATATATATATATATATATATATATATATATATATATATATATATATATATATATGTATGTATGTATGTGTGTATGTATGTATGTATGTATGTATGTATGTATGTATGTATGTATGTATGTATGTATATGTGTGTGTGTGTGTGTGTGTGTGTGTGTGTGTGTGTGTGTGTGTGTGTGTGTGTGTGTGTGTGTGTGTGTGTGTGTGTGTGTGTGTGTGTGATTATATTTTCGCATACCAATCTGATAAGCAATAATACATTGACAGGCCAGCGTGGTGCCGTACGCGAAAAAGTTCGCCAGGGCACGGCACACGCCTCTGGTCATCTCGTTCACGCTGTGTACGCGCCAGTACAGGTCCAACAAGGAGCTCCGTATCGACGCCAAGTGTAGCAAAAATGCCACGACGATGGCCACTTCCTCCTCGGTGAGTGGGACGTTACGCGATGCAGCTTTTATTCTGTCAGTTTTAGTGTAGGCACAGCGCAAAAACAAACGAAGCACCAGAAAAAAGTACACTCTAGAGCCCGCGCGCATAAGAATTTTGGTTCTTCCTTATATTCATGGCTTCACGAACCATCTTCACGTTGATGTACGCGCCTGAATGGAAGGAGTGGTATACGGAAGGAGTGATATTTAAAACTAGGCAATTTAGCCTCAACAAAATAGTCAATACATTTTATCGCTGCATAATGATACACAGTATGCTTCCTTTCGTTAAACACCTCCTCCTTCCTCCTCTTCTTACTCTCCTCCTGCTTGCGCGCGCATACTTCGGGTTGCCAGATATGCAGCGAGAAGCCAGGCTTCTACGGAAACCAAGCGATCGACAAGACTCAGCACACGGCTTACTCCTGGAAGAAGCCGGACCTCGTGGCCACGTACGACACTGCAGACACAATGAAGTGGAAGGCAAGTATAAAATCCGCTCGTGTATTGGTTCGTGCTGTGTGGTTTGTTGAGACTCCAATGTTGAGATTCCAATGTCCGGTGTTAACATCACTTTGCTCTTCTGGCTCGACTACCTATTCGTGAAAACATAAGGCGGTAGTTAATACTTTACCGGAAATATTTAGTTAACTTTGTTGCTGTCAACGCATTTCCGAGTAGAATGTTCAAGTGAATGAATGAAATTCAGTTGAGCTTGCACTTGTTCGTTTCATTACTTCATGTTCGCAGTTACCCTTAACTTACCTTCAGGTGTGTTTAAGTACATTTAGTTACAATTATAACTTGTAGCGACAGCAATCCTTGTGATCTGTGGGAGCGTCCAACAGTCCCTAATTATTTCATTCTTTCGGTCCTTAACCACATATATCTACGAGCCTTACCTTCTTTTCCGCAACAGATACCAGCACATGCTTCGGGAATCCAGCGTTTGTCAGGCGGGAAACCCGCTCGAGGAAACTTCTCTTTAACGAGTGGCTACAAAATTTGCGCAGGGCATTTTAGAAGCAAAGGTTAACAATACCCCGTTTCACGAGCTTGCTGCAGAATGTGATAGAGGCTTCTTTTCGCTCCGACGTTGCCTTGAGAGGGACGCATGTGGATCGCACGCCCGGGTAACAGCTATCGACACCGAGGAAAACGGCAGGAATGGGACTGCTCATTCGAACAAGAATTGAGTGTAGCATCGTACTGTACGTACAGCGATAATGTCGGGACCGGTCAATGCACCTTCTCTGACCGACCACGTCTTTCACAGTGTGTAATGGAGTTTGTTTTCTAAGTTAACAGTCCTAATGCTAATGCATTAAAATGAGATTAAACATTTGCAATAAGGTTACTTTGCGGTCATCATTGGTTAAGTAACAATTGGTTGTCCTTTATATCATCTCTCTTCCGCCCGTATAGGTATGTTCTCTAGAGAGAAAGCACCGCCCGTTGAACCTGAGCGTGGCTCTCTTCGACGTCGAGTGCGACGACTGGCGCGACAAGTGCACCAAGCCAAGCGCGTCACACATGAAGGGTTCGGAGAGGACGCGCTCCTTACGCGCCTACCTTCGGCGGCTGTCCCGACGGGGCAGCAAACGCGACGGCGGGGACGACTGTCCCTGAGGCAGCGGCCGGCGTGCGGGCGAGCTTTATACGCGCCGTATCGGTGCCCTACTTTCTGCGCCGTTATGTGAACGTGCTCGCATGACAGGAGAACCGCACCCGTACCCCTGTGGGGCCTCGTCCGATGGCGAGGTCACTTAATAAAGGTGTCTTCGAAGATTGTCGACGAGGGAAATCTTTGAGCGGGAGCCTGTGTGTGTATCGCTCTGTCTTGGTCTATGTGTTTTTGTTTTGGAGTTGTTCAATTCTGACCGAGTTGTACGTTTGTCCGTGTGCAGTTGCTCAACCTGGTGAATGATGAAAATATATCTTTAGTGACGAGAAATAGGAAAGAAGGAAGCGGTAATCTGCGACAATGCGCGCATCAGGGACGCCCATGCAGTTTTCTGCATGTGATAGCTTCTGATCGCTGCTCTGTCGAGCTTTCTGTGCCGTTGCGTTGATCCCCTATGCAAACCACGTATCATGCTGGGTTTCTGGAATGTGAATGAATGAATGACGCCTGCTCGCCGGATGAGCGCCCGACAGACCCTGGGGTGCCTTGCCAAAGGTCGTGATCCCACTGCACTCGTGCTCGTGTGGAAAATCTCTCCCGCACGTACCTGAAAGCTGTATGGGAAAGCGCCTTTCGTTCTTTATCACTTTGTCGGTAGAGATGTTGGGAGAGGAGGCAGCAGTGCGGATGCCCTTTACGCTAATAGGTTGCAGTCTCTTAGCATTTCTCTGTTCTATATTGTTAAGGTGAATGCCTTATATCGTTCATGAGTTGGAATATACGGCATCGAGTGGCGTCGCCGGGAACATATGGTGCTAATGATCACGCGGTGCTCACACCCGCACTTGCTCTCTAGTTTCGGTATGCTGGCATGAGTCACTCCATTATGCCGATATGAATTAGAGGAAATTAAAGGGAGCTCAAGTAATCAAACATGAATTAATGGGACTAGAATTGAAAGCCTGTGAGTTCAATAATTAAGGAAGTGAACTAAAATGGACGAAAAGTGAATTCATATGGATCATCGAGGACGAAATACGTGAATTTAAGAGCATATGTGGTTTCGCCCTCTTCTCTCCTTAGCGTTAACTAAAGTGACTCGCTTCGATGTGGCGCAGAATTCATGCTTGCTTATAGGCTATAGAAAATTGCGGTGCTTTAATAATCACCTCGTTTCTCACCCTACTCCCCCTTTATCAACCCCTCAATCGTTGTATTTTTTTTGGGGGGGGGGGGGGGGTGGAGGGGGGAGGGGGTCATTCAAGCCTGTTTTACTGCAAGAAAAGTGCCAGATATCCTTGGCTGTTGCCTAAGAGAAGCGATGGTGAAAGCACTACGACATATCTTGCAATCCCTAATCCGCTTTAATCCACCTTAATTTGGGCAAGGTCTTGGATTCGAGTCCTATAGAAGGTCGCAAGCTTGAGTCCTAGAAGGTCGTAAGTTTGAGTCCTGAAATGTCAGCGTTCGACTACTACGATGGCCTGGGTTCAGGACCTAAAAGTTGGTTCAATCAATCATCAATTAACTTTGGTATTCGTTTGTCATTTCCTGTACTCGGCTTTGGTTCGCTTCTGGTCTTCCTTGGGCCACATTATACTTATTGTGCAACGTTTTTTATCGTTCGTGTCAACACCGAAGTCTTTCAAGGACGCCTTCTAATAAGACATATAAGGCTTATTTAACATTCAAAAACTCAAAATCATGGTACCTCTGTAGCGCGCGAAAAGCAACCTGACGCTTTACTGCTGCTTCGGGGCAGTGTCCCTCTAGTGGACATAAGCCATCGATGTTATTTACAGGAACAAGAACACTTTGAAGACGAAGACGATAGCGCTCGTGGTTCCTTGCTTCCGGTGCTTTCAAGCGGTTTGCGAAGCTCGATTTTCTGTCGTTACTGTTGGATGCAACGCCAGGAGAATAATGACTGGCATCCGCACGCCCACTCTACCACAACCACCGGTCATGAACGAAGAATGCGCCTACGGCACAGAAGAGGGTGAGTAGGCTGTTACCAAAAAAAAAAGGGGGGGGGGAGGGGGGGGGGAAGCGCTACATTACCACAATAAAACGCTAACTTGGGCGAGTCGGTATTGGTTCATACTAAACTGTAACAGCGCACCACAACTAGACAACCCGGCTTCAAGGCGTTGTGTATGTCGTTTCTTCGCCTTTCAGTGCCGTTGTCTCGTTGTGGTGCACTGTTAATTTGTCGCTGCAGATGCTTATTTCCGTCATCTTAAGCATTGCCCCACCGCGCAATCCATTTCCCAGCATTACCATCACTTGTGTCGCCAAGCTCAGGGCCACACATTCCTTACTCCCGCACATCTTGCACTCTTCCGCCTCTGGACGCACTCGCCGGCCTGTCGCTTATGTGGCAGCTCCCGCGCCACTTACGACTACATCTTATTCCCATGGCCGGCACACTGGCCCCCTTCCTCCTGGCCGTTTCACTAGTTCCGTGCAGCAAAGCCAAAGGCTACGAGGCCATCGAGCACAGACATCTTCCGAGGCGAGACGAAAGGCCATTGTTCGGATACGCATTCCCCTCTTCACCTTCCTCCTTCCAGTGCTGCAGCTGCCACTGCAGCGCCAGCCATTGGCAGATGACAAGCCGCGGAAGGACACGTTTAACATGTGTTCGCCCTACGGATTGGTCGAAGAGGCCTGTAGCTTCCACAGTGCTGCACGGAACTTCTGAAACAGACTATAACGAGGTCGCAGCAGTGGGAGGCTGCTTTGTCCAGCACCGAGCCGGCTCGCCAACTTCGGCTGATTACCTAGGCAGAGGACATCGTGACTAGGCACGGCCTGGGCGCCACTATACCGGCAGCCTGAAGGCCTACTTCGATAAAGTTTTTCACTACCGGTAACTGAGTCAAGTAACTTTGAAGTAAAGTCAGAGTTCCTAATCCCGCTTTACACAGGGCAGGCGTTTACACGCCACAGTAAAGACATATATACATAGTTGTTCGTTCCAGTATTTCTTCCGTGCCAAAGCAGTTTCCACAGCACGCATTTGTACAAGATGTCGCCACTTACGTTGCTGCCTGCGTTCGTGCCTGTAGTTGCTCGGAAGTCACACGTCCATGGTGTTCGAGGCGATTAACTAAGTCTTGAACAGATATTGCTTGCCATGGAATTGCTTATCTGCTGAAAGTAATAGACGCATCGTGCTCATAGTCATACTTCACGAGGAACATGCCCCGTATCGGAGGCCCGCGCCTGCAGGGATCTCTCTGCGCGCGTCACGGTTGCTGAGGCCGCACTCACCGTCGGCAAACTGTAACAAATTAGGGTTCCTTATGCCTTCGGCGCAGTTTTGGCCTGTTGCAGTCAGGAGTCATTCATAGACTTTTCTGTCTGTAGTTGTTCGTAACGAAGAATACGCAATCGCTGTCAACTGACCCTCCACCTCGCGTCTGGGAACCTCGTCGGTATTCACTGCCGTGTGCTGATAGTGTAGTGTGTGCGACGAGTGTTATTACGCCGTCTCCATGCTGGCCTTGAGGCCATCTCTTAAAATATGTACTTGATACTACTACAGAAGGTCGTGTTGCTGGGCAAGTTGGTGTCTGCTGAAGGACATATTGCAGCGCTGAAGCACACACATAAAACAAGACAGACACTGTAGAATGGGAAGGCACGGCTACAAATACAGATCCCAATGCGGAAGTGTATCAAAAACCAACACAGAGGCTGCAATAGAAGGGCAATCACATCATAGATTTCTAGAATTCAGAACTATACAGGGAAATGTAAGTTTGGCTGCCACAAGCCGTATTTTTCTCTTTTATATGAAAAGCTGCCAGGACTTCACGAGCAATTTCATCTTTGCTTCTGCCCACGCTGCAACATGTCCTTCACCTTCTACCGCCACCTCTACTAATATTACTGCTCCTAATGCTAGTCTATTACCCCCACCACAACTAATACAACTACTACTACTGCTACTGCTGCCACTATCACTGTGCTCACATTGCAGATGAGCGGCACGTGGAATCAGACACTCGGCGTCGCCGTTCCGCCCAGTCCTATCAGCGGCCGGCAACGCCCATGTCGGTGGGCCAAGAGCAACACGAGGAGTGTCGCGACTTCTCCCACCTGGGGATCTTCATGCCTCTCTACCTGCTGCCGCTGCTGTTCCTCGGCCCCAAGGTGAGCTGTATCTCATATCTCAATGCTCCTCTGTGTAGCTTCCTATTGGGGACCAGTTTCGAGCGTGCAGATATTCTTGCACGTTCTTCGACTCGACGTTTCATCTCGGCCCGTTAAAGGGACTATCTACTGCGCGGACAATTCTTCTTTTTTTTTTTTTTGCTATGGGGGAAAATGACGAGCTCGTTTCTTACATTGACGGAAACTATTATGCTTATACGCCATTAAAAAAAGAGGAATATCACTTTTCTTGGCCCTGAAAGTTGCGAAAGAATGACCGGTGGCTTCATCCTTGGCGATGTGTGTCAAACTACAAGTGCAGCGAAAAACTGGGAAATATCCATGCAGGTTCACTCATATCGCTCGAGCGGAAATCAGCGGCGCGTAGGAAAGTACAGCGAGCAATGACGCGAACTTCCGTTTGTGATCAATTCTGACCGAAGGAGCCATTACTCTTTGCCTTCAATTGGCAAACTATCTTGTTGAAATGGTGGCTGAGGAGACCTCACTGCCATCACAGGTGGTTTCACGGTGGATGTGTACGTATACACTGGCATCCCTGAGTAGGAGACACTGGTTAAGAGCTCGAGCGCTGATTCTCATGAGGGTTCAGCATCAGCGCGAATTAGTTATGTATCCTTAGTTTTCTCCCTATTTGCTTGAGCTGCTTCACACGTTCAAATGAACCCAAACAATAATGCCAACCTCGCCATCTTGCTTCAAACTGGTATGTGAAACTGCGACGAACGTTTCTGAGGTGTTTGCTTAGAACGTGACACGGGACATCTGAACCACGGCGCCCGTTCAACGGTAGGAAACGCCGCGGATCCCAGTGTCGTACCGCCCCTCAGGACGTCGGAAACCCCACGTCTTCATAAGAAAAGCTATAGTAGCCGTGTTTCGTTACACACTTACGTGCTTACGTACCGCAATACGTGCAGCACGGGAGCTGCCTGTACTGCATTCTCCTGCCGCTGTCGCTGTGGGCCTTCAACTCGCTGCCCAAGCCCGCAACGGCTCTCGTGCATCTGGTCACCCTGCCGCTTTCGGGCCTCATGGACACGGAACGCGTCGCTAGACAATACCTGGCGGTGCGTATATAGATCTCTGCGTGTGTCATGCTTTTAAACGACGTCTCGAAGTCACTTCCAAGTACACCGTTGTCATTACAGCAGTGCGTTTACTTCACTTATTCAATGTAGCTAACGCCCTTCCCTAAACGACATGGGTAGGGAACCATATAGGACTATATATCTAAGGAGACAATCTTAGCCGTGTAGCTCTTCCCATTCTAAATTTCGACGTTCTTCGATTAAGTTCCAACCATGCTTAACTACCACGGTACAATGTCCGAGGAAGTACTGCAGTGGTCATGATCAACTGCTGACCCGAAGGACGTGAGTTCGATCCCGGCAGCGGCGGTTCGTGCCGGAGGTAGGTCCGTGTACTGTGCAATATCAGTGCACACTAAAGAACACTACGTGGTCGATATTTCCGGGGCCCTACATCACGGCATGCTTCATAACGTGTTGGAAGCTCTGTGCTTACACTATCTACCGTTCCATTTCCATCCAGTTAAGTTTATGGCTAAGCGGGTTCTTGCGACGCTGTCCTCCCAAACAGGCCGACATACTGACGATGGTCCCGCTGATGTTCCTAGTGGTGGTGATGGACAGATGGAGCGACGTGGTTCTCAGCACGGCGCAGGGAATCTGCGCACGCTTCGGCCTGCGCCGGGGCCCGCTGTTCATCGCAACGTGCTTGTGCTCGTTCGCGTGCTCGTGGGTGTTCTCGAGTGCCATCGCCTCGGCGGTCCTGATGTACTTCCTGGACCGGGTACTGACGACGACGTTCAAGGAGAGCATGGACCGACCGCGTGGCAGTGCCGTTCTCTGGGCGCCCTCCCTGCACAGGTACGGAAAGACGACGGCTTCACCTTTTGCTTGCTATCCCAGTTTTGCAATAGCCAAGTAAGGAAAACAATATAGTCAAAGTGCCATTCTAGCGTTACTATAACCAAAAGCGGATATAAACCTCCGGGTGAGAAGGAAGTTGCACTGGCGTCGACAGGATTTTGTCTTGAGCGGGGCAAACGTCTTGCATCGCGGGAAACCCAAAGGGGGAAGGGTGTATCAGTTCCCCCTTTCGCCACTTCCCCTCTTCCCCTGCCGATGCCGGTGCGTTTCGGCGAAGCACACTAGGGGCCATGGCCGCCAAGACTTTCTGCTCTGCTCGACAGGCCAGTCTATTGTTCCTATAAGTACGCGGCTGGATATGTGTGTATGTTGGAATTGTCGATCACTCTGTACTCATGTTCTCCTGAGTGATGCTGTCGCAGAGGTCGCATGTTGCATCACATGTTGAACTTCATAGCACCCATGGAGGGGAAAGAAACAGGAGGCGGCGTCACGTGGTCCCGCTAGCCTCGGCAAGCCAATCTACTCTGACGCCAGAGCGCCATGCCTCTTCGGTAGCATTAGCACCTTCTTGTTACACTTCGTAGTTGGTCGAGATTGTCTGGACGCGGTAACCTTAGTGGCGTTTGACTGGGCGTCATTCTACCGTTTGCCTACCACGTGATCGGGACCCATTTCCCGTTATTCTCTCCTTTAAATTATTCATGAATATGCTTCAAGATTGTTCCGTGACGCCATTTCCTAGCTTTCTTCCTTTCTCCTGACGGCACCTGTCAAACATCGAGGCGAGTATTCAAAGTCAATCTATGATGTCTTCTAATGTTGGTTTGCTAAGTGACCGCACAACGTTCAACTTGCTTTCTTGGCTTATTAATTAACCCATTTGTTACCAAAACAATGCTGACTACAATACTTACAATAATAAAGGCAAGTTTCCCCCAAACTCTCCTACTAGATGTCGCAGAAACTTTGCTAAACCAGTAACGGAAGGGGCATGGTCGAGACGTTGTCTGTAACCCGCAGTACCGGCACGTCTACGAGGTGGTCCTGTATGTGCACAATGTGTCGCACAATTTGAAGAAGGTCGCGGCGAGGCATGGTGTACATTTAGTTTTTCCGCGCCATATAAATTGGCACAACTGTGCAAGCGCGTTGCGAGAACGCAAGCGAGAGCACGTTGCACCACCGAACACGGGGACCCATACGTCAGATGCACCGGAGATGCTGTGCACAGAATGCTATTAAGCTACGGTCGTGTTTACTTGAGACAGACTGGTCAGTGCCTTAATGATAGGCTGCGTCAGCACCATAGGAACGTGCACATGACTTCAGGAGAAGGCTCGAACCCCGCCTTACACAGCGACAAGTGCGGTTGTCATCCGCTGTTAAAGAAAGCAGATGTGGCAGGCCGGGGAGCTGCTATATTAGAACGAGAGATTGTAGAAGCCGCTCTGATAAATAATTGAGCCCGGCACGTGCGTGAGCGTTCCGTCCATTTCTCTGTTGGAGAGAGAAATGCATTTTCTGCGTAGACATGTTTAAAGGCCAACTCCGGCGATTTTCTGACCATGTCAAAGTAGTGGCATTTTTAGCTTCTAGAGACCCCCCTGTCACCCGTATGACAGCATAATTGCCCCTAGAATTAGAAAATAATTTTAAATAAGCGAGAAAACGCGAAAACGAAACCGAAAGCTCCTCCGAGCAGCCAAGCCGTGCCCCTACGAGTGACGTCACAAGTGTCTAGTGGGAGGGTGCGCAAGGCATGCCGGTCGCGACAGCGCGAAGCTCGAAAGCGCTGGAGAGCAGACGCTCAGCGCGTCCGCCGGATAGCACTGATCCACCGCTCGCGAAGTGCATCGTCGCGAGGAAAGTTGTGATAACTAACTTTCCTTAGTTGCTGCGCGTTGTGAGTTGTTTCTGCAGCCAACAACGCAACACCACTTGCCACCCGACAGCACTATACGATCCACACGGCAGCAACTTGTAAAGGCCGGTCCCCACTAGCGGAAAAAACGCGCGCGGCGAGATTCGTGAAAAGCGGCAGCAACGCGCGGCAGATGCTCGAATGCCATTCTTTCGCGGCCGCCGCGAAACAAGCACCAACCAGAAGCGAGCCGCGGAGCCGTGCCGACGGTTGGATGGATGGATATTAGGACTCCATACTTTTGCGCCACCAATACTCTAAGCGCCTTTTACTTATCTCTATCGCCGACATGTTCAGCTTTCCCGTGTTACTCCTGAAACCCATGGTTTCCCTAGCTTTTCCACAGCACGTACATGTGTCCCCTTCTTTATTGAATTTCGCTCTGTAACTTCGGGTTCTCAGGCAACCGGACCTTGCTTCAAACAGTAAAGCGCTTCCCTTTGAATTATCGTAAAATTTTTCTCTCTTGATTTCGTCTGTCCCTTTTCCGTAGTTGTTCAATGCCGGCTTCTTCTCCATTCCTGCTATCCAATCCGACTTCTCCGCCGCTCCTTTTTTTTTTTTACACGGTGGTGCGGACGCGTGGCGCCATCTATCCGTCAAGCGTCGAACCATAACACACAGCCTCTGAGATTTGAAGGTTACATGGCCGTCGTAAAATCTCAGAGGACATGCCCAGACCTATATACAGTTTTCTTTAAGCCTACCCGTACCGAGACGCCGAGCAAGAAGTATCCTCGCAGTAGCAGTTTTTTGATAGCGCGACCAGCAGTAGCGCTAGAAAGACATGCATGGCGAAAGACGAAATCGTCTGATTAGAGCTCACGTTTTCGCGAGACCTTTCGAATGGAACAACACAAGGTCGTTTTTGGCTGCCTCGTCGCCGCTTGCCGCAAAACGCGAGTGGGGACTTGTTGACGCGTGCGTGCCGCGGAAGCGCTCACCGCGCGCGTTTTTGCCGCTAGTGGGAACCGGCCATAACGCCTGGCTCTAGCGCACAATCGTGCACTTGTCCGCGTTCTCGTCGCTGCCGGGCTGGCGTCGTCTGCACAATCCCGGCATTCTCCGCGTTGGACACTTGTAGCGTCATACCCAATGTGGCCTGTAACTGAAGGGGTGGTAAGGTAGGGCGTTCGAGTCAATTAATTAAATTCATATGTAAGGAATATGTGCAACTCTCGAGCCTCATTTTCTCAGGGCATGATGTAAGTACGCAGAGTAACGTACCCAGTGAATTTCATCAGCACCCGTTGACATGAAAAAATCGCCGGAGTTGGCCTTTAAGCTGTCATGCTCACTGTTGTTTGTTGCACATACTTTTTAGTCATTCCCGCGCTACTCATGTTTAAGCTCGTGTCTGGCATCATTTAATTGCTTGGATGTATAAATTTTTAGCACGTGTCTTTTTGACGTAACGGTGGAGACATCTTGGTTTTGTCTGTTGCTGTGTTGTTCCGGATCGTGTGCGCATGCCTTTGTTGTCTTGCTGCGACGATGTCCTTTCATATACCTTCACAGTTGCTGGTTACCGCCGGTGTCATTCGTCTCGCTCTCTTGTCCCGTGCTTTGCGCTTCACCCTCCGTATGCATTACCAGCTGGCCCAAAACTATACTCTCTCAATCTGCTAGGGCCACCAGGGAAAGTGCAAGACAGCTGCGACAGATTCATCGTCGTCCGGATGAATCCAGCAACAAGCAGCGACCTGATTCCCACGACGACCAGCACCGCATCATCACCGCCGGTAGCACGAGCCCGCACTCGTCAAGCTTGCAGTGGCTGCACAAGCTCAGCACCTTCTGGGCCACGGTTGGTAGCAAGCGCAGAGCTGATGGGGAAGCGCACGACGGTAATGCGCCGTGCGCAGAGTCCGACACCCGTGATGCAGCGCTTCCGGCAGATCGCCAGGCCGACCACAAAGTGTCAGGGGCCGGCCATACTTTGAGCGATACCAGCGAATGTCCGATAGTTATGAAGACGACTTGTTCGTTGGCGCCGTCGAGTGGAGCCCCAGCGGCCACGGATGACGACGACAATAACGAGAAGCGTGAAAACGAAACGCCGTTCGTTTTCGATGCTCTGGCAGACCAACTGGACCACGCGGCGGAGGCGTTCATTGCCGCCGCTGCGGGCGTCGCCACCGAGCTCGCTGCTTCTATCGCCGGCGGAGCCGAATCCGAGGATATCAGTGTCACACCCGCGACCAACAGTACCTCCCCGGCCGTTCCTGCGGGCCCTGCACCGTGCACCAACACACCCTCAAACAGGGCTGCACACGTAACTGCGCTCCATGGAGCTGCCGACGCCGCCCCGATACACACCCCCGCCCAGAATACTGACGGCGATCTTAGCAAGAAAAAGGAATCACAAGGCGACGAAGGTTCCGGTAAGCCCAAGTCTAAAAAGCGCTCGAGGGAAAGCACAGGCGCAAGAAACGAGAAAAAGAAGCAAGCCCATAAATGCACCGGTTCCTCTGACAGGTCTTCTCGAAAGTCTTCCGGCCGGTCGTCTGGTCTCCAGACACCGCGACTTCTAAACAAAAACGACCCTCGAGCGAAAGACATTGCGCCTGTCGTCGTTTCAGTAGTAGAACAGGAACGTCAGTTGAAAGGCACTAGCCCTGATCCTGTTTGTTCCGCAAGCGACATTAAGTGCCCAGAAGCCAAAGTTTCCGAAGTCATTGATCCTTCCGTCACTACGAGCCTCCGACGTCAAGGGGTCAGTGGCCAACCCGTTTCCCTTGAACATGGTGCACTCAAGAAGGTGCAAGAAAGAAAAATGGGTGAACCCCTTCGTCCAGCCGTACCGCAGGAGACGGTTCCTCCAGGAGGATCCACTGCTCAACCAGAAGGCGAGATCTCTGAAGCTCCGGGATCCGCTCGCGAGGCGGGGCATGACAGCGCGCAAAACAAGGGCAACCAACTTTCAAAATCGTCCCTACGAAAGGGTCGCTTTTCCAACCATCAACGGGGGAACCTCGACGACAACGCCGGAAGTAAGAAGGGGGCTGCGAGAACGACGAAGGCTGGCCAACAAGAACGGTCCGCCAAGAAAAATACCACATATCAGCACGTTGAAGGCTCGCGCCTCACTCTCGAGCCTGCCACCGTTCAGAAGGACCAGCCAGAAGGGGAGAGAAGCGGCACTTCCGGGTCATCCAGCATGCCCGTAGTAGCAGAGGAGGTGTCTTCGAAAGTTTCTGAATCTTCAAAGGCAACAGCCGCCACATTGGTGGTCGACAGGGACGACTCCAAATCTACGGCTAGCGGCACGTCAGTGGGACAGCAGCAACAGAACGACCCACTGGCAGAGAGCCATCAAGATGAGGTTCCCGTACCGTCCGCAACCGTCTCTGGTCTTCGACAGCGCGGCGCTGCTCTCCCGCCAGCGACGAGGTCAGGGCCGAGGCGGAGCTTGCAATCCGTCGTATCGTTCGAAGCGGAGGTGAAGGAAATCGATAATAAGGACGAGACCACCACCACGGCAAAGGTGCGCGATCTTATGTTTTGTGTTGTATGTACACAACATCTGAGCTTGTACAAACTGAGAACTGTTTCCCCTAAACCTGTAATCGTCTGTGTGAGAAGCGAACAACACGAACGCCGCTCGGCGTTCGTGTTGTTCGCTTCTCCCCTTGTGTCCGTGTCTTGCACGCCTCTTCTTTTGACTATGGACCCTTACCAACTCACTCAAGTTTCTGTCCTTTTGAGCTTCAAATATGTGTTTTCTGGGGCAACTGGTTAGGCTGACTTATACCGCTGGCGCACGTTGTAAATAAGCGAGAATGAGAGCGGTGTCACTATCGCGATAACTGCAGAACGTACTGAAAGTTCCCTGAAGGCGTATAAACAACTTCAGTCAATGAAGACACCAAGTATGCTTTCAGAATTCTACTTTCCATTGCTTCTTTGGGCTCATCATTAAAGTGTAGAGTTCGATGCTTAATTTTGTGCCAAAACTGCCCGCTGTAATGCGTCTGCGCATTATCGCGGTTTCAGTATTTGTGGGTTTTTTTCCCCAATAGTTCGTCATTGCGGCACCATTAAAAGTAAAATCAAGACAAGATGTGTGATTAATAATGAGTTTCATCATTTTGGCGCTTCTCGAGTCACCCTGGCCAAATTTAGCGAAGAATTGTCCCTCCATTTACTTCGATGGCACTGAGGGAAAATGTTACGTCCTCAAGTAATGATTGTCTGATCGCGTACTAGCGGAACACTGTTTTGACTGTGCTCTTGATTTAGGATTTCACGCTTACAAGTTCGCTATTTTGGGTGTTTTGGCCACTTGCGTCCTCTTAGCTTTGCAATATGCCCGATACCATCTTCAGTACACGTATTTATAAAATTCTCTCTCTCTCTCTCTCTCTCTCTCTCTCTCTCTCTCTCTCGCAGCTCACTCCTCTGGCCCATCTAGTCGAAATGGCCCCAACGTCGAGGCGAAAGCGAAAACGCTCGACAATCATGAGGAACACCGCCTCGGGTACGCTGGCCGCTCGTCGTGTGTCTTCGGTCGACTTTGGTCCCTCGCAGTGTGTCGTCATCAGGTTTGTATATCCTGAGCAAAATGTTATAACAACAGGCAACCCGTAAACTGTTATGCTCTCAACTTCCCTTTAGGCATTGCAAATCGAAACAAGCGTGGAACGTAGACGGCTCGGTAGCGATTGTGTCTATACAAATTTTGAAACACCTGCGTGGTCCCAAAACGGCTGAACATTATAAAGGACGGTGTGCCCTTCCATTCACGGGATCTATGCATCGTGAGGGACAGTGAAACGTCACGGGCACGCATGCTTACTTCGCAGGCACTTGTTGGAACGGCCCTTGAAATGTCTCTGGACACGGCAACTCTATCCGTATACCGTGCGGAGCTTGTAATGCCGCCGCTGCTAAGATTCACAACGATGCCTGGTGGATATATAGCTAGGGGCCTTCAAATTTAGGTTTCTCCGTTGATCGCGCTTCGGCGCTGTACGCGATAGGTCAAGGCAAGGTTAGCCGTAACTACAGTGAAATCTTGTAGAAGCATGCCCACAGGAACCGGGAAATAAAATGTATCGTAGTAATCACGCGTATTATCCAAACCAAGCTAAGAAACACGCTTATTTGGTGACAATCTTGCCAGCAAACCGTCCTGTGGCGCTGTGTGGCACCACCTTGTAGAACTGCATAAGACACGCGTTATGCGGAGCAGCGTTACTCGGCACAACAGCAACCGTAGACAACACAGCGGCAGCCAACAGCTGCCACCGTGGCTAAACGGCCGCGATCCGAAACGCTTGTTTCGTGGCAGCTTTTGTGGCGAACGTTTTGCTGCCGCCGCCGCCGGCGGAAGCAGAAATACCAGTCTGCGGTCCCATTATCCAATTTCAGGATACGATACCTTCGGGAAAACTTTCTTTCGTGTAATGCACTGCGCCTATGGAGTTTGCCTGGTGGAGAGAAAGTATGATCCCAAACATGTAGAAAGTAAAATCGTATTAGGAGATTTTCGTGTATGTAAGCTATATAGCTCGATGTGTTCTCTATTGGCTCTCTCTCCTACGCATGTATATGCATACTTTTACTACAGCCATTATGTCCGCCGCGGTGGTTTAGTGTTTGTGGCGCTTGGCGGCTGACCTGAAACACCCAGCTTCAATCCTGGCCGCGGCGGTCGCATATTCAGTGGAGGCGGAAGTGATAAAGATCCATGCATGTGCTGTGCCTTATCAGTCTACTTTAAATAACGCCAGGTGGGCAAAACGTTCGCGGCCTTCTACTCCAGTGTGCCTCACAACACGACCGGTGTTCTGGCAACTCTTATAACAGCAGCCAGTATGCTGTAACCTTCTCTTCTTTCGCTTACCGGCAATGCTGGCCCAACCCTTGCAGTCAAGAAATTTGATCAAGTGCACATACGACCCGCATATCTATCTATCTATCTATCTATCTATCTATCTATCTATCTATCTATCTATCTATCTATCTATCTATCTATCTATCTATCTATCTATCTATCTATCTATCTATCTATCTATCTATGAAAATACATTTCAAAATTGCGGAAATAAATTTTGGACCTCTGGCATTAATCCTTACGCCATGGCGTGGCACTCGCGATTACAAAAGGGGAATAATTGACATTTGCAAATGAGAGAGTGCATTCGGAACGTAAAAATTCCAGAAATTATTCTCACAATATACATCGCATCGTGAAATAAACTCGGACATTTCTTACGCGTGGTGACACTGATTATTATTGAGGCGGTGGCTTTCTGATGACCGAAAGAACAGCGGATAACAGCACTGCACAGGGCAACATGTTGAACTTCATGCGTCGGTGTTGACGGTAATGTCCGGTAGTGAGCTTCTTAATATTACATTTGTTTAGCGTTGTATATTCTCCATAATGAAATGTATCTCGCCGTTCCCTGTTACAAGATGGGCCCTCCTGCTTTCATCAACATGCTCGTAATTTTATCACTACGTCGCTGTTGAGAAGCACCCAGTGCTGCCATGCGGACACAGCGTGAATGTAACTGCTAGTTTCAACATGCCTTGGGACAGGCAGTGTTGTCATCAAATGTCAATTTGAATTGCGGTTTGACGCGCATATTTCTTGCAGCCCCACAGAAAAGATGCCCGGTAGCCCGATGCCCCAAGCACAATCCCGGCTTTCGTCGGCCAGCAATTTTTTGACGGGCGACAGCGAAGCGTGGGACATGTCCCGCTGGCGTCCCATTCCGCTCCGTCAGAGAATGCGCAGCCGAAGTGTCCCGCTTGACGAGGTGTCCTTGACGCGAAGCGTCACCAGCCACGCACTTTCCCTGTTCGGTGAGTGCCGCCGCGCCCGTTCCCACCTGCAGCCATGAAAAATACAAGCTAGTTTTCAAAATAATGTGATACCAATTTATCCTCCAACACGTACAAACCGACATTCAAAAAGGCCATCTTCTTCTTTCAGACAGTCACTCGGGAAGTCAATTCGCGGCGCTTTCCGCAAGGTCAAAGACAAACAGGTGAGATCACTCTTGTGAAGCGGACGACGCGCAGTGTCTATAGTGCACTGGAAGCGTCTAAGGCTTTCAACGTATATGGACAACAGCATCAGATACGGATACATCAGATACATCAGTATAAAGTGTACAGAGGACACGAGCAACATCGTCACTTACTTGAGACTTCGAGTTCTTTTAGTGTGGAGCCCCCTCATGTGCTCTTGGTTAACTCTTTGGAATTGCGATACTGTGGCTCGGTGGTCGTGAGAGATAATCAATCAAGTGATCCCTTGTACTAAATGGACGTATCTCACGTTGACGTCAGCATTAATTTCACATTTGTCAGGGTACGTAGGTGTCAAATGCACACACCTCTCGGATGTGCATACACCTTCGTGCGCTTCTGTGATACAGAACTCGTGCATACCAGCGTTTCGAGAGCGGGCTTTCAGCTCATAATCGCACATCGAGTCTGGCACATCAGGGTTGTTGTTGTTGTTTTGTGGGGTTTTACGTCCCAAAACCAGTTCTGATTATGAGAGACGCCGTAGTGGAGGGCTCCGGAAATTTTGACCACCTGGGGTTCTTTAACGTGCACTGACATCGCACAGCACACGGGCCTCAACATTCCGCCTCCATCGAAATGCAGCCGCCGCGGCCGGGATTCGATCCCGCGACCCTCGGATCAGCAGCCGAGTACCTTAGCCACTAGACCACCGAGGCGGGGCGCACATCAGGGTAATTTGCTCCGAATGTGGTCCCGGCTTATAATCTACATATAGCGCGTAAACTAATAAGGATTACGCTTACAGCGTGTTTGTTATACCTAGGTGGACATCATAAACGACGTTATTAAGACGCGGAATACGTTATGGAACTACTTTATTAATGTGCGATCCTGTATTTACGACTCCGATACCAATGTGGCGAAGAACGCGTGTTGGATCACGTAGTCGACTGGCAGCTTAAGTTTGGTGACGTCATGGAGCACGTCATGCTCACTCGAATGTGTACTTGTCTGTCCGTAGAGAATTACGTTGTATACATGTAGTAATAATAATGAAAATGAAGACACTAAATGTAGCAATATTCCCCTACCTAAAAGACTCCACTCCCCTCCTCTCACCCACAAGTATGCTTTGAAATTTTGAACTTCGTGCGGATTTCGCGCGTTTCGGTTGCGTAGATCTTGTGCACGGGATCAGAGAAACTGCGCTTTTACTTTCTTTTTCGCGTTTGTATAACTATTCCGTGGTACAACCAACCATTCAGCGGCCAAATAGTAAATACTGTTGCCACATGGTAGTAGCAACGGTGTCATTGCTGAGCTAAGTGCGATGTCTCAAGGCGCTGCCTTATGTGGCGCGGGAAACTTTGCGCATGACCCGTATAGTTCTGTTTCTTTTTTTTTTTTTCTGCGCATTTGAGTGAGTGTTCGAATGAAACCAAGTCAACCGTAGTCACACAGTAATATACTATACTAGTGAAGCTTCCGGTCGAATACCATCATACTTTTATATAAAGTACTTTCCATGGTTACACGGACGAACCATCCCTCTCAATCGGATGAACCATCCCTCCCGATGTCAGTTGAAGTGTGACTGCGCTTGCACGTTATAGGAGATAAACGTCAACAGAATGTTGGTCTTGAGCGTTCTTTACTACACGGTAGCCTGCATCTTGCGAAGTTCACGATGTATGTACATGCTATATGGTTCGCTAAAACGGATAACCGGTGGGCAATGTGCAGCGCTCGACTGGACGTGCACGATGCCTTCCTCATGGGTCCTGCCCTGATGAGTGTGCTCGGAGGCATCTGCAGCTTCCACGCCGGTGGCAACGAAACAGCGCTGAAGGTCGTCTCTCTCGCGTGAGCCGAATGCTGCACAAATTAAGCAGTCTCGTCATTTCTGAAAGGAAACTGTCGCAAAATACCCTCGGCAAGTCTGAGCTTAGATTTAGCTTAGATCTGTTGTGCGTACTTGTTTATAGCGCAAGATTAAAAGATTGTTGAATGGGGACACAATTAGTAAGGTCGAATAGTGAAGGCGTATGTTTTTTCGAAGACACGAGACGACGTGCTAGAGTTAACTGTACAAACAAGAAAGAATAACGTGGCTCTTTAAGCCGGGCGTTTCGCTCCTTTGGTCTTTCCGGCTTAAATGTCCGACAAAAATAGCGTGCCACTACTCAGCTTCTTCTATTTCTCGAACGCATGATGCTTCTTTCCAGAAAATAATGCGCATGGTCACGTGTTATACGCTTCCGTTTCAGAACGGTACTGACGGAACAGCCGATAACCAGCGTCAAGTGGGCGATCGTGACGCTTCCCGGGGTGGTGTTTGCTTTGGTCACATGCAGCACCGTCATCTGGCTTCTTTACGTGAGGCCACAGTAAGCGTTATACTTTTCAGCGTTATGATTTACAGAAGCACATATGGACATGCGCACACACATACGCGCGAGCTCGGAGGCATGCACACAAACGCCCACACTCGCTGAAAAATAAGTGTGCAAACTTCCCTTGGATCTCACTTAGACACGTACTAACCAAAAGGGTCGCTCGGCTAAGGCTCCCAAAATTGCCAAATTGAGCTAGGCGTTGGTCATTCGCAGTCATGAAAACCCTGCTCAACCTTAGACGGATCTCGTTCACATATATGCTCAAATACGGTTGCTCACCGGGTTACTGTAATCATGACACAAGGGTTGGTCTTAGTTGGAGTGAGTCGGCTGAAACACTACATTGAACACTTTTACCCGTGTGTTTCCATGCGAAGTCTATGTATTCTTCATACATTTGTCACATATTTGTCATGTTTTCCTCCCGAAGCTTAACGGTAACTTATAATTGCTGGAGTGGCCGTACGGAACGTTTCAGTCACACGCCAACGTCAGGCGTTCGGATTAACTGAGATGGACTCGTGTTACTTCGGCTACTAATGGGGGCGGGGGGAAGGGGGGGGGGGGGGGCGTCAATTATTCGCAGTTGCAGCATTGCTGTCGCCAGTTAGGTATGAGTTGAATTAACAATACACTTGCTTTAAGAAGAGCAAACGTTCGGCAACTGTAGTAGCTTATCTATGCCATCGATTACAAGTGTACTCTATTGCGGTATTTCGGCGGCTACACCAACATGTATCGTATAATGCTTCGATGCCTTCCGCTTTTCAGCGAACCGGAGCCCATGTCTACACAAAATCTCGCCGTCATCAGAGCTGCTCAGCAGAGACACGCAGGTCGACGCAAACAAAGGTGGATCTTGTTGTTACACTATATATATATATATATATATATATATATATATATATATATATATATATATATATATATATATATATATATATATATATATATATATATATACCCTGTAAAAGGAAGTAGCCTTGCCACTCCCCCGGTATTTCTACAGATATGTTCATGCATAAAGGCTATTTTTTGGTCGCTTGGTGTGTGCCGCAGCAGTGAACTTGCGCCATCATCATACTTTATCGGAGGTTTCTTTTTTTTTTTTTCATTTCATTTCTCCCTCCTGCAGAGCAGCGGGCCAGAGCGTCTAAGAATGACTTCTATGCCTTCTTTTTTGTTTTATTTTATCTGCAGACGGGCTTCCTACTGGCCTAACGTAAACAATTTACCGATTCCCGGGAAACGTTCCTATTGACCCTTCCCCCCTCAATCTGTGTGGCACTTTGACACAACGAGTTCAAATCCAAACAAGGCGCTAAGGGTAAGCTTGGTGGCATTCCATTCCTACAAAGCAATGCCGCCGGCGCCACAGTTTCGACGAGGGATAAGGAAAGCGACTGCTTTCGTTACCAACGTTTCGTGCACCCTTCGGTGGTGGTGGTATAGCTACTGCAGCAGCAACATTTAGGTAGCAGTTATGATTTAACTGAGGTAATCCCAGCACATGTCAGGTTGCGAATTTATCTAGTGAATGGTTTGAGGCAAACGCGTATTTCCTTCTCGATTGTCGTACGACTGTCCCTTCTGTTCTGTTACAGGGGAGTACGCTACGCTTGCGCGGCGTACATCGCCATCTTCAGTTTCGTGTACGCACTGTCCCTTGTGCTTGGCTTGACTGAAAGGTAAGTTCTATTTTAACCCTCGCACGGCTATCGCGTGACCTACGAAAGAGACTATTGGTTGTTTGCTTTTACTATAGGGATACATGTGGAGTGCATGTGCTGTCCTGGGTACCGGATGTTTTAGGTGAATATGCATCACGGTGGTCCACTTTCGTAAAACATAAAGCAATTAAAGGAGGAAACGAGTGGGCAGCAACGCGCTGGTCTTTCGTCCGCTTGCTGCCCTCCTTTGTTTTCCGCTCGAATTTTCTATAACTCAAAACTAGCAATCAAACTTTAAGCCATAAACATCGGAAACTTGGCAAGGTCAACACAGGAACATACTTCCACCCACGCATAATTCAAGTCATTCTGTTATTGTAGCCAAGTATGCTCTGTGGCGCTATGTGTATCTGCTGGCGCCGTTGGCAAAAAGGAAAAGCATCGAAGACACGTCTCCTTTTCGCAGGATGGCTCTGCTGACAGCGTTGACATCGCTGATGTTAGTGACGAGCATGCTGACGTCGTTCTTCCAGGCAGCTTTTGACTTTGTGCGGAACATTTGGCAGATGATGCCGTGGGGCGTGCTTTTACTACTCGGCGCCACGCAGGTTGCCTCCGAGCTGTTGCAGGTATGCACAGCATGTCATAAAGGTGTGTACGTACACGATAAATTTAGAGTGTCCCTTCGTTTAAATTACGAGGCATTTCAATCATGACAATATGCTTGTAGCATCTTTGTTTTTTGACACGGAGGCTGTTTTTATGCCAGGCTTCGCCGAGAACTGATCTTCACGAAAATTTCCGTCACGGAAGTGACGTCAGCAAATTTTAGAGGTGTAATTTCTGTCATGGAAGGGACATTAGTGAGAGAAATGTTAGTTTTTTTAGCAGCCACGCGAGATGCGTTTAGTGACAGGCACCGGTCTTATTTATTCCCAGCTTCTTAGTTCGCTTGGGGTGTTCACGTCACTTCCGGCAGTATCCAAAGCAATGCCCCCTGAACGAGCTCGGCCAAAAATGATCGCCGACACCTTATAAACCATGCCCCTTCTTGAGAAGGCCATTGAAAAAGGCCCAGTGAGACATGTCGGCTCTCGGAACTTTGGGTGTCATAAAATTCAGCGCACATTCCAAAAGGGCGTCTAAAAGGGCGCGTTGGATGTGCTGTCGTTAGTAGCAGTACGCGCTATGCGAATTTGAACACCTTGTGCAATGCCATACGACAAAGCTGCAACTACTACAGTCGAAGTTCGCAGTACACTTGGAAGGCACGTTTTGCCGTCGTGTTATTACGAGTTCCCTTTAAAAAAAAATCAACTTTATTAACAGTTGAGTGGTGCTAAACGCTATTCGTATGCTCCAGATTACCTTAAAGTGATTTTTCTAAGTGAAATGCCTTATTTTTACCCCCGCATCTAGAGTTAAAATGGTCTAGTATTATGTCCACAGACGAAACAAAAATCATTTTTCTGTTGCTGAGTTCGCGGAAATGCGCAGTTGCCTTGCGGAACCACTGTATAGGACGGCGTTCACAGTTTTTCCACAATAGGATTGTATGCACAGAGGATACGTTTCGTCTTAAATGAGTGTATAGTCCAAGACCGAACGATATATCATCTGGAGAGTAGCGGACATTTTACAAAGTGTCATTCACTCTCGAAATGCGGAAGTACATGGAAACTTCAGGAACCGTGTGGTTCAGAATTAGAATTACTGTTCCTTTATTTTGACATGAAAGTTTGAAGAACACGGATGTTTATGGCTATAAACTAAAACGACAAAACGGCTTGACGAGGCTCACGGTTCTTCGAGCAGAGGCAATAGTCCAACAAAGGCAAACACAAGCGCAGAACAACACGTAGTTGAACGACGTATATAGCGTCTTCATTCGCATCGTCTTCGTCGTCGTCGTGATCACATGCCCTGCGGAGCTCATGCCGCGTGGCTCGAAGCACGAGTCACGGAAAGAGTGCCAACACGGTCTTGGCCGGACTGGACGCCACGGCAGCAGCCGTTCCGCTTCGGCCCTTCCTCGTCTATTGCGTTCAATAAAGTAGCGATCCAACGGCACGGCCTACGTCAGCCGCTCAGTACAGAATCACGTCAGTACAGAATATCATCATTTAAAGAGTGGTGAGGTTGCCCCGTTTTCGTTTGTCGTTACCACGTTTCCTGATTAGTGCATGGTTAAGTAGGGTGTATGCAGACGTGTTCTGGTAAAAGGCAGCCTGATTACAGCTGATGTTTGGGATTCTCAATGAAAAAGAAGAACCGATCAGCAACTACACTGCCATTGCGCTGCGGGTGTTCTTGGACAAAAGCAACGATATATCTTCAGGTTTCTGTAATGCAAGATCACCGTTACTGAGACCGAAGGGCGAGGCGTCGTGTGACCTTGCCCCTCTCCCGTGACTTCGCAGACCTACGAGATCCCGCACGATGCTCTCAGCATAGCGTCCACGTCGTTCTGGGAGCAGCGCACACCACTCGAGGCGCAGACCGTGCTGGCCTTCGCAACCTCTGTGATGGCCGAGACTACGGACAAGCGGGTGTTGGTCGAGATAATGACGCCAGCCGTCGCGCACATTGTGAGTGGCCGGAATGATTCCCAAGGATGATAGTTGGGCTATAGTTGTTTGCGTATACTGATTGTGGACACAATGCATTGGCGCAAAAACACCACGGACAAAGCAGACGACATACGCAACACCGAACGATCGCAGCTGTCGCTGCTGGTAGCCCAGAGAGCGATGTCATGTTCCAAGCTCCAAATGGCATATATAGATGGTGCTCCGCTTCCTGTTCCTGTGGCCGTGCGGCCCGAAGTGTTCTTCTGGGGACGGGGTGTTCACGGGATAGATTACATGCCCAGGCGCTTCGTAAAAAAATTCCTAGGGTTTTTTTATTTGATACTTTTAATTTGTATATACTCACATATATGCGGAGCATGACGGCGACGCCTACGCTTTCCCTTCAAGTGTCCATATATAATTGCCAACGCAGTAATAATCCCGCAATGTAGCGGCGCTATGTCCCAGAAAATTCACCACCTTGCGCTGGGGTTCAGTGGGGGTGCCCCGTTGTGCTGATCACCCACTCCTTTCCCTTGAAGTCTGTGCACGCAGTACCATGAAGCGTGCGAAATGTGAAGTCCTTCTTCCCGGTTGTTGCTAAGTCGCTGGGTCCTTCACTGGACTCGCTGAACAAATGTACTATGCACTGTTACCCGCTGCAAGCATCCGTGCAATCATTATCACCACCGTCAATCCCCATCCCAGGCCGAAGCTCAGCGCGTGTACCCGGCCTACTACGCCATCCCGGTGGTCGTGGGAGCCTCGAGCAACTTCATCATGCCGGCGTCGATGCCGCTCGCTCTGCTGCACGAGATGGCACGCGTGCAGTTCTGGAAACTGGTGGGTGTTTCGCGCTCAGAGGAACTGGTATACCTTGGGCCAGGAGTCTATCAGAGATGAAATTACGGTGCGCAGTGTGGTCCTTCATTAAAAGGAACCTTCCGGCGGCTGCATATAGCGCCAGAATGTGGCATTAAGTGGAAATACGTCTGCTTTTAGCGTCATCTGCTGGCACGCAGCATGAACAGGTACGGCCGATAGGCAGTGCGAATCTTTCCCGCGATAGACAGGTGTTATTCTAGCTGCTAATATGTGACGCTAACAGCGGAGGCGCTTTTCCTGACTCCCGCTGGTTGGCGCCGCATGCAGCCGCAGTAGAGCAGAGGACACGGTACTCGTATGTTCCCTTTCGTAAGGGACTAACCCTGTACATTCAATGTTTACGCCCCCAGTGGCTTGATTAATCGTGTTTAAGGCCCGTATTCATAAACCTACCTTATCCTTATCGCTTGTTTTCCTTATTGCCTCTGTAACATTACGGCGCGTTATGGGGATTACAATAGTAATCCTGAATGCGAAAGACCTATCATAAGGCTTGTTTGCAGACACTGGAGCAGTTTGCTCACGAAGCACGATAAGGTGCACAGGGGAGATAAGGAAAACAAGCGTTAAGGATAAGATAGTTTTATGAATACGGGCCTAAAAAGATGAAATGGAATAAGCAGTATGCCACTCATTCCAGTTCATCTTTCTGCGTGCGCAAGTGCGCAATCGAAAAATTCTGAACCCGTCGACGCTTCCTTTGCTTTTTTCCCTTGTTCAATGTCGCGCGTTGGTACTCGGTTTTTATAAAAGCACGGATGGATGGTAACGGGAGACATGGAAACGTGTAACGACAATTCTACATGCTTCTAACAGCCGCCGATTAGCAGAGGACATCCCCCGTATCAGATCCCTGCGTGTGTATACATACAGCAAGACCGCCGCTCCTAAAGAGCTTCAGTGGAAGCAGAAAAACTATATATGCAAGCCTGGACGAGGAGGAAAGCCGCTCATAAAAATGAAAAGAGGAGGCGCGTTGCGTCGTAGCAAAAACCAATGAGAGATTCAATGAGTGTCGAGAGAGCGGTATTCAAACCGTGTAAATAATGTGCAGTGCCACGAACGGGCTGGTGGAACACCGTCGCACGCTCCTCCACTCCGGCCGTGGTATGTGCAAGGAAGGATATAGGCCTCGGCTAGCCAATCGGTAACGAGAGAGTCGGTCACGTATTTCACATGTAGTGAACAGATCTTGCCCGTTGTAACGTATACATCCCTTGATTTCGGCGAAATGAACGTGGTGTAGCGCCCTAGAGCTTTGAGGTGTAATTTAAGCGCATCGCGCGCAAGCAAGGCTTCCTGAAGACGCCTTCGCAGCAGGCCAGCAGAACATGGAGCCATACCGAATCGGAGTCAATCAGACAATCAGTGTTTATTCAATCAACTTAATACAAAGAATGGTTACAAAAGTATTTGGACCATTAGACTGTGCGGCTATAGTGCAGTGGCTAGTGCCATGTTTACGTCGGTTAATGAACAAAATCATTCGTAATGCTCATTTGCTCTCTGTATGATGAAGACTACCGTAGTGCATTTATTTGCCAATTGTTTGTGCAACCTGACTCAATCTTTTCATTGGTTCACTTTCCTTCAGTTTTGGCTGGGCCTGTTCGCCAAGGTTTCAGTCGTGGCCATGGTCATCGCAATGGTCAACGCTGCAGACAGGGTCGGCCTCATCGGTACTCAGACATCTTCAGAATGAAGTGCTAACTGGGATGCGCCACTGCTCAAATTTATAATTTCGTTATTTTTATTATTATTTTTTAATTCGTTCCTCGAGCGGTGACTATCCTCGACGACCTCATTGCATCAGATCGACCCCTATACGAACATTTCGAACATTTCGAACGTCTACATATTCCACCCTTGCTGCTGTCGACAGTACCAGCCGAAGCGCGCGATGAGTTTTTTGCTCCATCGAACTCCAGCCACATGCACATCGATAAGTGCTCGATGATCTACTGGCCAAAGTGTGAGAGTTGGCTGCATAATTAGAAACGCGTGCGTATGAACTTTTGGAGTGTTGTACTTTGTGCATAATTTAATAAGAGGGAGCACGTTGAAGATCACTTAGCGATCCTGCTGGGAAGAATACTGTGAAGGCGCTGTTGTTGTTGTTGTTGTTTTGTGGGGTTTTACGTCCCAAAACCAGTTCTGATTATGAGAGACGCCGTAGTGGAGGACTCCGGAAATTTCGACCACCTGGGGTTCTTTAACGTGCACTGACATCGCACAGCACACGGGCCTCAACATTTCGCCTCCATCGAAATGCAGCCGCCGCGGCCGGGATTCGATCCCGCGACCCTCGGATCAGCAGCCGAGTACCTTAGCCACTAGACCACCGCGGCGGGGCTGTGAAGGCGCTAACGACATAGTGATATTATGGTAAGAGAAACTATGAGACGAAAGATATGCGTTTAATGCGGCTGTCACATTTTCTACAGCGGCTGTGTCATGTGTTATGTTTTTGAATCGTAAGAAATTGAAAGGGGGAACTGGTCTTTACATCCTGAGCCGCAGGGGCGCGTATTTTACTGGAATTATATATTCGTGGAAGGAACTGAATAGGTTTTTACGTAATATACAACAGCCTAACGGCATCTGCATTGTGTGGCGCATGAATGCGAGGAAAACGTGCCGAGAGATACATCGCAATTTCTTACCATTCCGTAGGCACTATGAAGAACCTAGCGATGGCATAGCGATACCTATGTTGGTGTAGTGTCCTCGTCTATGCGGAAGCGTAAAAGGTGAATTACAGTTCATGAGATGACAAAGTTGTCATCCGCGCCGTTTATGGCATGACGACAGCAAAGGAGACGTATAATCATTTCTTACAAGAAAAGCTTGTTATGGTCCGGCATTAGAATCCGTGAAAAAGCGTCTTTTCTGGGTGGTCGCTTTGCTACCTCACTTAACCGGAAGGCCAGCAAATCGCGGATATAAGGGAGAATCATTTTTCAAGCATTCAAATGTTTTTCTTAAGAAGTTATCATTTTCACACCGTTACAGATGCGATTCCTTACCTTGCTGACGCGATCACGAAGGCGTAACCTGTTTGTTCTCTGCGTTAGGCAGAAGGCCGCGGAGAACGGGCCTCCAACCCGTTGACGTTTGGACGCTAACACACGCTTCGCGAACAAGCGTTCGCGAAGCGTGTGTGCAAGAAGGAAGGCATTTGCGTCGTACAGTGCGAAACATAAGTGCTGACGAAAACGTTCTTGTGTGCTGCGCTATATAGGCCACGAATATATATATATATATATATATATATATATATATATATATATATATATATAGATAGAGAGAGAGAGAGAGAGAGAGAGAGAGAGAGAGAGACAGAGAGATCAACAAGATTTTCTTCTGGCTACCGTGAAAGAATTATAAGAACTTTGAAGTAAACTGCAATGTTAACAGATAAAAATTTTCTTTATTCCTAACGTTTCGGCTGGAGGACCAGCCTTCTTCGGAGGTTTAAGTCGAATGAGCACAACGGCCATCCGAATACAAGTGCAAAGGCAGAGTTACAAGTGAAAGGAGGAGGCAAACCAACAAACAAATATATAAATAAACAAACACATAAGCTAACAACGACCAACGTGGGTGGCTCAAAGGGAAGGAGACAGACGACATGAGGAGAGGGCAGAAACGATCTAGATAAGGAAGACACCGGAGGTGCAACGGCTGGTTCTTTAATCGTTGCCACGTGTGAACTATCGAGTCACGTGAGCGGGATAAGGGCCTGAGTGGCAAGGAGGAATGAGAAACAAGCTGGGTGCAGGCTTTGTGTGAGGAATGCGAAGGAGCGACAAAAAGGTGAAAAAGGAGAGAAAAAAAGGAGTAGGTGGGCCACCCAGAATAATGAGACTGCAGTAAGAGTCGAGTGAGCAAAGCGCGGCGGCATGCTTTAACAGGACGACGCGCTCCAGCTGCATGTAGTTTCTGGCCTTTTTGAACAACAGATAAGGTCGGGCGCGACACCAACGAGGGAAAAGAGAGAGAGAAAAAAATAAGAAAAAAAGAAAAAAGGAAGAGAAGGGGGGGGGGGGGGGTAAGAAATATTGGAGGATGTACGGGTTAAACACAGTGGGAGTGATATTTTTCTTTATGTGCTGTCGACACCAGTTTAGCTATAGCTAAATAATAAATATCGTTTTTTGACTGTTACGATTGGTCGCGTAGGAAAGCGAGCCGCCCTGGGCTCTCGTTAATTCCATGCGAGAACGATCTGAATTTATTTATAAAGAAGGATTCGCGCTGTTCGCGCTCTCGTGTGTGCTGAAAGCCGGATTGTAGAAGCACAACACTGATGCGCTCTCTCTTTCTCTCTCTCTTTTCCCTCGTTGGTGTCGCGCCCGACCTTATCTGTTGTTCAAAAAGGCCAGAAACTACATGCAGCTGGAGCGCGTCGTCCTGTTAAAGCATGCCGCCGCGCTTTGCTCACTCGACTCTTACTGCAGTCTCATTATTCTGGGTGGCCCACCTACTCCTTTTTTTCTCTCCTTTTTCACCTTTTTGTCGCTCCTTCGCATTCCTCACACAAAGCCTGCACCCAGCTTGTTTCTCATTCCTACCTTGCCACTCAGGCCCTTATCCCGCTCACGTGACTCGATAGTTCACACGTGGCAACGATTAAAGAACCAGCCGTTGCACCTCCGGTGTCTTCCTTATCTAGATCGTTTCTGCCCTCTCCTCATGTCGTCTGTCTCCTTCCCTTTGAGCCACCCACGTTGGTCGTTGTTAGCTTATGTGTTTGTTTATTTATATATTTGTTTGTTGGTTTGCCTCCTCCTTTCACTTGTAACTCTGCCTTTGCACTTGTATTCGGATGGCCGTTGTGCTCATTCGACTTAAACCTCCGAAGAAGGCTGGTCCTCCAGCCGAAACGTTAGGAATAAAGAAAATTTTTATCTGTTAACATTGCAGTTTACTTCAAAGTTCTTTATATATATATATATATATATATATATATATATATATATATATATATATATATATATATAGAGAGAGAGAGAGAGAGAGAGAGAGAGAGAGAGAGAGAGAGAACAGAAGACGACTGACATCTCTCACCTGCCTCTTCCAATGTGCCAAAGAACCAGGCGGTAAAACAAGGCGCCAAGGGACGCCGCTATGACGCGTGTGAAAGGAATGATTCCAAATCCCACGTATAGATAAATAATTTATTTGCAGAGGTCACAGTTGGTAAAAATTTATAGGAAGACGGGCACAGGAAATAAAAAAAAACGCGATATCTTGCGTAAAACATTGTGTAAAACTTCGTGTAAAATTTTGTACGTATATGGCATGACAGCAGTCCAGAGTACGACGAAAGCTCACCCGGTCAGGTACCATGATAACAAGGAAGTTGTGGTCACCAACCAAATCGAGGTAAACAACGCAGGATCCCTACGTGTTTTGAGAATGTGTATAGGTTTCGTCAAGCTACTCTCTCAGCCATTTGCATCGACCACCCGACCGTCATATGTTACAGCGAGTGACGGCACCTGCACGTGACTGACGTCATTAACCTTAAGTGACGCCACGCACACGTGTGTTACGTCAGCGCAGCGCATACGCGCATCAAATGATTCTTTTTCTATTGTATGATTTTTCACTAATCTAGTTAAGCACCGAAGCGCGATGGTTCCGCCTCTACAGTGTAGTAGAAACTTGAGGCTTTTTGGTTCGCGATCATCGGGTTGCATTGCGGAGAGCGAACGACCATGAAAAGAAATGCGAGACGGCAGACTAGTTTGTGTGTTGACGTCTATTTGAACCGAGAGTACATGTGTAGCTGCTCAGGTGGAACAGAACACCTTTACCAATGTCTTACGAGCGACCTGACCCTTGGTGCGTTTTCCACAACACTGGTGGTTTAGAAATGTCATCCTCGCAAGCCAGAGCGTGGAGGCGCTAGGGGCGTCTGCGGGACGCCGAGTCGCTGTTTAATCGAATGTTGGTGCAGATAAGTATCCGATAAGCAACAGTGACTGTGACAATCGTCGTTATGGGTTTTTGGCTGTAATTTTTTTTTCTCTTGCTCACCTTGACTAGGCTAGTGACCGCAACTTCACCGCGTACGGCATGAGTACACAGTCGCAAGAGGTGGCGAAGACTACGCTTGCTACAAAGTAGCCGGGGGGGGGGGAATACGTATATTCGGTAGATTGTCTTGATTAATGTGACGTATGGATACGGACACATGCTCGGTTTTGTGTGCGGCCGCACACAAATACGTATATTTCCCTACTGCACCTAAACAAAATGTGCGCAAATGCTGCATTACGAAAAAAAAAAAAAAATGACTTGGACGTTCGAAAGAAGACATCGTTTTCTGGGAAAACCTTTCTCAGTGTTTGTTTTGGAACTTGCAGGAGTTGGCACCAGTTGTCAGTGCAGCGTCCCATTCGTTAGGCGAAGTTGACATATATGGCTTAATTCCAACAGCTTGTATTTCCGAGGCCATAAGTGTTATGTGCGCACATTGTTGTGGCTTATCACTATGGAAGTGCTATGCCAAAACGATGTAGGCACATAACACTCACCACTAGCCTCGATAATACGGGCTGCGTTCGAATTAATTCATTTCTTAAGGCGAAAGTGGCAAAGCGTTACATATAAACACGATATTTACATGTCAAAATGGCATCATTTGACCTAAGTACTTATAGTGGATGCCGATTCGTAGCATCGATTTAGCCAGTGTTGCCACGATACGCCGGTATTGCTGTACGAATGTTAAGGTTACAAATATTGCCCCTCGTAGTATTTGGCAGCAAGGTACATGCGTTGTCAAGTACGCGTGTTACTTGCAAGCACTCTTCTGTACTGGTTGCATCATGTCCCTGTAAATCATGTCATGGCTGACGCAGTGCAATCAGGATGGCGAAAACGAATGGTTTTGCGTATGCGAAGACGTTGTCACGTTTCTGAACAACGTCAAGGGGGCGCTTACTAGTGCCGCGGTCGACAACGCTTCCAGCGATGACGCTGGAGTCGCTGGCGTCGCGCACGGCCTCGACATTGCAGACGACGCTGACAGAGGAGACGACACTGTTGCAGACGACACTGGCGCGGCAGACGGCGTCACCACGGGGGAACTTGCGCTTCGGCTACTGTCAAGGAGTGACCGCAGGTAGAACGGTGAAAATTCGGGTGCCGTGGCCACGTTCATATATGGCGATGGTACGTAGGGCCGGTACGATTGACCCATAACTGCGGGGGTCGTGGCGTATTGCAGTTCTTGGGCTAGGCCGTACAACGGCGAGTACCAGCCCAGGTCGGTGGGGCCGTGCGGTGCGAAGAGGTGTTGGGACGTTGTGCGCTGGGCCCAGGCGTGCTGCAGAGACGGAACCGCATTCGCAGCGTATCCGCTCGATAGTGACGAGGCAATGCTCGGAAAGTGCTGCTCAGCTGTCGTCGCAGTGCCGGTACAGCTTGTGGACGGTGCAGGAAAAGTCTTGGCAGCGCTGTCGCGACCTGCGAATAGTGACAGGGGAAACATTGAGGGTACTTTTTTTTTTCTTGTGGTGGTGGTGGTGGTGGTTCTAAATTTCTGCAGAATTGCACTATTATATATCATGTATGCAACCGAGTTCGACAGGAGGCGTTAGCTTTAAGCACGTCTCTGAATTACGCATATACGTTTCGAGAAATACCGGATGTGCAGGCAGGCGTTGGTGGCGCTACTTTATCAGTAGTGTTGTTCGTGTTTATTTGTTTTCAGATCCGATGGCGGGGGGTGGAGGTAAATCGGTTGTTGATACTAGGGGAGAAATAAGTTTTTGAACCAGGATTCTTTTTGTTATATTTACGAATTTAAATTTACTAGCAGCCGTATAGTGTCCACTGCGCTGCACGCAGCCTGTGATATGAACTCTACGTCAGAGGAGCTTCTTTAGGCCAACAAACTTCGTTGTCCGGAGCTCGGGGATCTATAGCGCGTGTGCAAAGGAAACTCCGTGGAGCATAAAAAAAAAAAGTCAGGTTTATATGTATTGGAATTCGGGGAGAAATCGTGCCCATCCCGATTGCCCTGAAACACGTTCGGGGCGTAAGAATCACATAAAATTGGGTTTTACCCGAAAACAGACAAGCTTATTCGCCACCGTACAGAATTGACGAAAGGAAAAATCACTTTAGCTTTGTTTTCCAGCGTCGCAGCAAGCGCATAGACGGCTCTGAGTGATTGACAGTAAGCGGGGTACAGAGCTATACCGCGCGTTTTCACCAATATACCGGCCCGTTCCCATTTTTAATATGCTTCACTGCAAGACGTCAGTGCACTGCTGGTAAACAACATTGTGGTTTTATCAGTAACTACAAAACTTCTTTTCGCGAATAAGACCAGTTTTTCCGCAAAATTAAGTTAAAATTTGCGCCGTCGTAAGACGATTTCAAGTTCGTAGATTTCATGGGAAATTCTTAAGGGTTGTCAGGCATGCGATAGCAACTGCGTGGGCATTCCAAGTTCATTTTCGCTGTCGACGTCATGTTCTAGCTGCGGTACCGGCGTGAAGGTTTGCGAATCCCATGTCACGGCCAAGCGAACTGATATATCGATGGTGAAAGAGATCAATCTTAAAGGTGTTTTTTCAAGTAAAGTTAAGAAAACTAAAGCTGCTTTCCTTTCTTTATTTTAATCACGTCATACGAGCCGCCAGTTCAGTGGACAGAAAATTAATGTTGGCCGACGTGGAAGGTAAGGATACATGAGGCCGCCCATGCAAAGCATGGTCACACAGAATTTCTAAGGCCACACAGAATTGCCTAGAAGGATCCAGCTACTAATCACGACCACAGACCCACAGAAGCACCATAGATTAATGCTGTTGTACTGGAATGTTTTCAGTTTTTGGCAGCCAGCGTTAGCGAACGTAAACCGCCGAGGGTATAGAAGGAGGCAAGCTAGTCGTGGCGCTTTGGGATGCATCCAAAACGCTGACGCCTGTATTCCGTTGATTTGCTCCAGGCCGACTTACCTATTCGCAAACTTCCATTTCTATTTATCCTGGAAAGCGTGCTTTGTTGCATATAGACTCGTAGTGCGGCAAAGCAGATACAACGGCGATTTGAACTGTATGCGCGCGTGTGTGTCGGCGATCAAGCGGTGACTCCATAACTCGTTAGATACTCTATTCATCGGCGACGCCAAAACACTCAAGACAAAAGTGCTCAGCGCCAAATATAAGTTGTCGTTAACAACAATACTAAGAAGAAAATCATGTACTTACCCGTCCCGTCCTCGACGGAAGCCGATTCTTCCTCTGCCAGACGCCTTGAATTTCTATAGATTAAACAGGGAAAAAAAAAAATAGAAAGGTTGAGTTGTCGTTTTGTACGCACACCGAACGATACACTTTTTTTCTTTTGCTTCACAGGTATCTCAAATTATACAAACATCGAATTGGCTGTCTGACTAAGAGTCGATTAGGAAAAGCGTATCGTCAATGAGCCATGACCCAACAATGTTTAATTGATCAATTTGACGGCCTTATGCGTTTTTGATGCTCTTGCTTCTTGACTTCCGACCTTCCAGACGCACGCACATACTGCGAGCGATATATTGATGGAAGCCTGTTACTAAGCAACACTAGCGGCGTGAACACACTGCCGCTCGCCGATTCCCAGTTTTCTACGGCTCTGACCAAAGTCCCATGCACTATCTTTGCTGCTGACGCCTACAGGCAAGCGGCGCATTTGATTCTATGGACAAGCGCCGAGTAGGGCTGCTATTCTTTACACTGTGAAATTCCGCCATCTTTTCAGCTCTGATTGGCCCAAAGGGCTGCTACGGCCTCTCTGATTGGCTTTAAATACCGCCATCAGAGAATTCGACAATATGACGGAATTGCGCGTTTTCCAGAACATCACCCCCCCCCCCCCCCCCCCCCAGTGCGTGCCCTTCGTCCATGCCACCCCGAGATTTCTAGGTTTAAAGAGTTGGCGTAAAGCCAAACTCGGTGCACGCTAACCACCTAGAGAACACGAGAGCCCAAAACAGCAGGCTTCGGGATGATAAGTTGGTTAGCGTCTTCGCGTTGAGCTAAGCCGCTAATTTTGAATGTAACAATTGGCTGTGAACAGCATTGTGTATCGTGAGGGCGCGGTAAGCTGGAGATTCACGTCACGTGACTGCCTTGCCGGCAAAATGAAGCAATATGTGGCTAGTTTGCAGCTGGTACTCGCCGCACGAAGACGCCCACGTGCGGCAAATAGCGGCACGCTTACCACAACTAGCTTCATGCTGTCAGGCGCAAAGTCACGTAACAGCACATGAGATCTCTAGCCACTCACGCGAGGCATGTTAGCCGCAATTGTGTTCTATCCTTGACACGTCTGTTTCTGAATTGTCTAAGTGCACTCGCGTGTTGTGCCTAACAATGAATGAATTGATGGATGAATGGATAATTAATTTCTGCCCTTGTAAAATATTTCGCCATTTAAGGTTGTAAGGTTGCAGTCGTGCGTCAAGTCAAAGAACGAATGATTCAATCAGTAAATGACAGATTTCAGTTGAAATGAGAGTCTTTCTTACCTCCTGTCAGCATTGCTGAAGAAGGACCTGGCGTATGGATTGTTCTGTATCTTCAGCGTAATTATCTGAAAAACGACGATGATGAAGTACGATTAGTTCCGCAGCCCGATAACAGCGTCGTACACGTAACAAAGATTTAATGCTCTTAAGAGTGATGAATAACGCTACCGTTACACAGTGTTGCACGTTAAATGCATTTAAACATACATTTGCTTGAATGGTACGTTGAACGCCACTGCAGCTTCAGGTCCGTTTCGGTACATTGATACAAAACTTTAATAATAATAATAATAATAATAATAATAATAATAATAATAATAATAATAATAATAATAATAAACTCGGATGAGAAAAGGATGCCATTTGCTGCGCTCCATATCGAGAGAATTGCTCGCCGTCCGTGGGGGTATAGGAGAAAGGTTGATGATTTGTGGGGTTTAACGTCCCAAAACGAGCTCTGATTATGAGAGACGCTGTAGTGGAGGTCTCCGGAAATTTCGACCACCTGGGGTTTTTTAACGTGCACTGACATCGCACACCATACGGGCCTCAACGTTCCGCTTCCATCGAAATTGCAACCGCCATGGCCGGAATTCGATCCCGCGACCTTCGGATGTGCAGCCGAGTGCCATAACCACTAGACCACCGTGGCGGAGGGTTCCGGGAATCTTGATCACCTGGGTTCTTTAACGTCCACTGACAACGGACAGTACACGGGTCTCTGGCATTCTCGCCTCAATCGAAAGTGCGACCGCCGCGACCGGGATCGAACCCGCGTCCTTCGGGTATACAGCAAAGCACCATTTCCCCAAGACAACCACGGCGGGCTCAAAATTTGCGGAGCCCACCACGACGCCGTTCCCCTCTCTCCTGCTCTTTCATTCCCTACACTCTCTCTCTCTCTCTCCCAACGGACGCTCAGCCGTGCCACCGGCAAGGGCTGCAGAAAGCGGCGTCGTTTCCTTAACCGAACCGCAATTATTGTTTGCGCTGCATTCCGTGCGCAGTATACGATACATACTTAGTGGTCTTGGGGCAATTACACGTATACATGCGTGTTCATACTCACCTGGTCGTTCTGGTACGAGGTGACCGTGATGAATGCGGTCTCCGGGAACACGAACGTCTTGAAGCGTCGGTAGTCCAGCTGCTGCACGTCGCTGCCGGCGAAGATGTGGATGCGCGGAACGTACTTGCGCATCGACTGCAGCATAATCTGCATGAACAGCAGCAGCAGCGTCAGTCGCTTTCCCTAGAACGAACTGGGCAACACCATTCATTCATTCATTTCCATCGTAAACATCGCTGCATAATGGCCAATATAAACGCTGCTGTGAGGCACCTGGCCACAGCGAGGGGCAATCGTGGCCGACGTGACGGGGTTGGGTGGAAACAGTACGAGTACGTACCCTGCATCCTAACGATTGCAGAACCATTATGATATAATGTACAACACAGAATTATGAATACGGGTGAAAAGACAGTCGTTAATTCAAATGATATAATTTAAACGGAAGGTCGTACAAGTTAAAGTTACATTGTACACACTTCTGAGATGTAGTTACAACTTCCAAGAAAAAATAACCTAACAGAACGATCGAATGGGTGAAAACAGCCGAGACAGTGTCATATGCTGGCGGTTTCAACCCCACAGCGTGATGTAGTGAGTTTAATCATTTGCGTAACTTGTCTTTTTTATCATTTGCAAGCCATTACTTGTTCTGAATTGCGATATTATAGACAAAGGTTCTCCGTGACGGGTAGTATATGTAACCTGGTACTATGGGATATGTCGCGTGCCGGTTGGTTCCACGTTATACATAGGCACGCCGGCGCAAATTGCAAGACACAGCGAACGCGCATGAAATGCACACAAAATAGACGCTATAAAATACACGCACAACGATGTTTGTTTCAGATCAGTGCTCGCTTATAGCTGCCATCTATACACGAGCCAATTGCCGTGTGGTTGCGGGTAGCTTTAATGTAATCAAAATGCAGTGAAACAAACATTTAGGCTGCATAGTCTAAGACAGTGTGGATATCTGGGGGCAAAATATTTTACAGGTTCTGGGGGTCGAAATCATGATATGAACATGAGGCACGCCGCAGTGGAGGGCTCCGCTTAGCCTTGCGCAAGGGGGAATCGAAAATTCAAGATGTCGCAGTTACATAAAGATAAATGAAAACATTCCTACTTACAATGTTTCATAAATATGTTTAGGCATTTGAATTAAAGAAACGCTAAAGTAAAGCAATTAATCAATTTATATTGTTTATTCTTTGAAAACTCCCCTGGCGCCAATAGCACAGTCGCAGACTCATTGTACCCAAACCGTATGCGCAAAGCTCCTTTGCATTGATCACGAGGTGATCTTCAGTGTGCTCCAAGCGCTAATCACAACGAACGTAAACTCGGCGTAACCTATTCCAAAACTGCCTAATAAAAATGAATTAATGTCCAGGGTTTTAAGCGACAAAACCACGTGCCTAACAGAAACATATCAGCGGTATAAAAAGATATGTCACCTGCTGCGGAGTGGCGCTCTTCTGGTTGGTGAGCTTGACGGTGCCGAAGTCCACGGGCGCCATCATCCACTTGGAGCCGACGCAGGGCCCGTTCTCGTGCACGTACAGGCTTCCACCTTCGCCGGGCAAAATTTCCGTGGCCGGTTCGACGGGTAGCCAGCAGTTGCCGAGGAAGCGGTAGCGGAAGTTGTCCATTGGGGTCAGATCCATCAGCACCATGTAGTACACCTTCGGATCCATGCCGCTGACGACGACCCGCATCACCGGGAACATGCGCCTGTCGGGAACGTTTCAAAAGGGGATCGACGCTAAAGTGAAATGACGAATCAGTTTAGAGTGACAATTTTTTTTTTTTAATCCGGCAGATCCCACGCATTGTCGGAATCCGTGTCATGCGAAGCATTCAGCGAGGAGACGTGCCTATGGCGAATCGTGCGGCAAAAAGCGAAGTGTCACGAGCAGGATGAACGTGTTTGCGCAAAGTGCATGACTCGGTGTATGCTCATCGGGGGCTAACCGCACCGTGGCGGCTAAACAGCAGCGCATGTCATTACGTAAGTTTCGCATTCGCGTTAGTGTACTGCACAGACATCTGTATTACTGAATAGAAACGCAGTCTACGGTGCGCTGATATGCATATCATGAGCGTCGTTCCTATACACAATCGAGCAAAGATGAACAAAAGTACGCCGAGTACTGCTTGATATGTATCTTGCTACGACAGCGTTTACACGTGCACAATACAAGCGGAATTGACGTTACACGAGAACCACCGTTACATCTGCCAGTGCAAGGGTTCATTGGTACATTTATCGCGTGGGAGAAGCTGCTGTAGCCAGCGTTCTTGCTTGGCACCCCGGGGGCCCGGGTACGATACCCGCCCTCCGCTTCGCTTGTTAGGTTGGCTTCGGATATTACAGCGCGTTCGTGCGTGTCTGTTTTATATGTCTGCATTTCAGACCCATGCTACAATAAACGGTATGTCTTTGTTGTTTTCAAGTGTGTTCTAGTGGTATTGTAACGCAGTGATATTGTAACAATATGTTAAATGTCTATTTTATTTGGCCTCTGAGATTGGCACGGGCTGTATAAAAATTCAAACACCTGTCGCCGAGCATTACGGTTATATGAGGCACACATGACTTCAGTATCGTTAATCATGACGTACGTGATGAGTATATCATATTAGTAGTGCAGGGATCAATCACTTATGTTCGTCATACGTTTGCACCCTACCATCCAAATCTTGATGCATATTAAGTGAATGAGGCGGCCTGGAGAGCGTCGAGACGTACGCGGCTGGCTAGATAGATACGGTCAAAGTTGCTCAAGTTCGCCAAGAAATGCTTCGAATTTTAAAAAATAAAGAAACTTTAGGCGACCTTAGCCTTCCGTTTAAGTGTCTTTCATGGCGCCAGCTCCTAGGGTGTTGTCAACTTTTCCTTGACTTGGGCAGACAATAGGTGAATTCAACCGCGTGTGGATCATACGTGCATGTCCAAAGTGGGTGTGAGCTACTCGGGATTTCCCTTTCTGTGTCGTCTGTGGAGCGGAGCCTACAGTTTATCACTGCACGTGGGAATGCCCATGTCCACCAGGCTGTTCCCCTATTCCATCACCATCACATTCCTCCTGGGAGACTGCGCTGACCAGCTCAGCGCCGCAGGAGCAGCGTCGGCTGATCCAGCGAGCACGTGGAGTGGCGCGAGCCAATGGGGCCCTGAACTAAGGGCTCCACCCTACGAGGAAGATCCCTCACTTCGTTAAAATAAACTGTTTGCTCTCTCTCTCTTTCTCTCCCTTTCTTTCTTTCTTCTTTCTTTCTTTCTTTCTTTCTACGCGTAACTCATATCCGCATGTTGACAATCCGCCTACAGGCAACCTCAACTTGCTGTCCATCCAATTAATTGTCATTATCGCGAGGGTTGGCCCCTTTCAGCCCTAACATGCTCTGGTATATGTATCCTACAGAACCGTTAACTTTAACCATAGCCTGCCCTCCTTTGTATATCAGCTTTTTTTTAATAAGAATGTGTGGTACTTTACGGACAATTAACCTCAGCTTCTGGTTTGTTGGAGGTGAACGGAGGTTGTACCTCGAGGAAAATAATGTTTCCAGGTGCCAGCGCCACAGTATTTTAAAACATCTATACTGTCGTTAATGTCACCGTCGTTGATTTAAAAACAGAAAAATAATAATAAAAGGGAAATGAAGTTCACAGTACGAGAGAGAGGTTTACATGATGATAGTGTTTTAAGCGATGAAGTGTATCGGTGCGAGAAATTTCGCTGTAAAGCCAACATTTTCACAAGGGGGTCTCGGATTTGTCAGAACGGCCCGAGCGAACGCACGCCCCCTTTGTCAGAACATTGGGTCCTTCCCCACTGCTCGACCAGATTTGTTCACTGAATCTGTTCCCGCATAATTCTGAAGTTTCACTTGCCAAAGTAAACCACGAAATAACTACAATACATGCTGCAGCATGTCCAAAGTGGGTGTGAGCTACTCGGGATTTCCCTTTCTTTCTTTCTTTCTTTCTTTCTTTCTTTCTTTCTTTCTTTCTTTCTTTCTTTCTACGCGTAACTCATATCCGCATGTTGACAATCCTCCTAAAGGCGACCTCAATCCCGGGATCGCCGGAACGATTTCGGCGTCCAGGGATTCTTTAAACTCGCAATCGAACGAAAAAAAAAAAAAAAAGAACGGAACAGAAAACGCAATACCGTGTTAGTACACTCCTTTATCTCAAGTTTCGATTACCACGTGCCATGCGTTCGAACACCTTTCATACAGAAGAGCGAGATGGCGCGTCTATTTGCTGAGCACGCTGAAGTGTCAATAGCTGTGGAGCCAGGCATGGTTTCTTTTCGAAGCGCAAACACCCCACCAGCACGAGACACGACCAACTGGGTCGCCAATCTACGTGCTCCTACCTGGTGTCTCTATGTGCTGGCCCTGCACAACGACCACGAGGTTGGCACAAGGACGCGCAAGGACGCTTCAGGAAAAAAGAAAATAAGAATGTCTGCAGGCGAATGCCACCGAGCGAGCGCTATCGATGCGGGGACAGCTACTCCTCGACATAAGCAAGATAAATAGTCGACTTCAAGCGGTCCCCGCTAATGGCGTCCAACGACAAAGGATTCCCCCAAGGAAAACGACTGCGAAATCGCCACGCTCATTTGGCTACGCTAGCCACGGCGCACAGAAGCGGCCGTAGCAGAGCAAGCGCGCGCGCACGATGGCCGGAGGGCAAACCAGTGCTGCAGCCGAGGCAGAAGCCAAGGCCGAACTGAAAGTGAATCGTCCCTCGTCGCTGTGGGGAGTGGAAGGCACGCGAGCGGGCGACGCCTTGAAAGCTTTCGTCGCGGTCGTTTTCCAGTCGCCGACACCTTTGTTTCCCTGCCATTCTTGGGGATACATTTGTGCCCGGCGGGGCTGTGCCTACGGACAAGACGAGCCGAGGAAGCGGGCTCCTTCTGCGCTAGCCGACGCCTACTACTGTACGGTCTGCGCATCGTCTCCCAACGTTCTTCTGTGCCGCCTCGGCAGCGCTGGAAGTAGGGAGGAGACAGGACAAGGGGAGGGGGGGATACATTCGACCCGACACAAAAAGTCGGGAGGCCCGAGGGATCTATTTGAAGAACCATAAAGGACGTCGAAGCACTCATGGCTTTTCGACGCCGAAGCGGCGAACGTGTCGGCGGGGCGCCGCACGGCTGCATTCTTTTGAATCGGTTCGCGTCGACAAGGTGTCGAAGTAAGTCGTCGAATGCGTTCTCCGTGCGCACTGGCTTGCTCCGTGGTTGACCGAAGACAAAAGGTGAAGAAGAGGCGACGCGTTGGGGCTTCGGAAATCAGGTCGCTTGCAACACTTGCGGGTGTGAGAAGACAATTGGCCACCTTCCGTGCCGCTGCACGTATTTATAAGGAAACAGCGCCATTTTGGACGGGAGACCATTGTCGGAGAAAAAGTCGTTCGGACCTTCACACGTGGCTGTATACATGACAAGGCCACAAAAGAAATTTACATCCCTAATGTGCTTCCTACAGTCGACTGGTCTTCACAAACTCTTGTTGGCCGTTAACGCGTGCACTATGCGATCACGTCAATTGCCCCTTCGTGACATTTCTCCATACTTTCCTTCGTTTTATCCGCAATCCCTGTTACCTAAGAGTGGTGCAGCCGACCGAGCGTTCGGTCGCTGCCAGGCGGGCAACATTCCGCCTTTAAGGTCATGTCGCGTTCAATCTCAAGACTGAACGTTTCTGTTTGATGACAAGATGGAGGACAGGTCTTGCGCTAGCGCGCGTCCCTTTCGTTTTTCTTGTACCGAGTCGTGCTATCGCCATGGCCTCAATTAATGCGATGGATACAGTAGCCGCAAAATCTAATGCCAATATTGAACGTGGCGTTCATTGTCGATGCACCTGTGCGAATACATACATGCAGCGTAAGCTGTGGCGTTTCTAAGTTTCAACAAAACGTGGTCTCGAAACATTGGCTCTCGTAAATAATAGACAATGCTTTCGGACCTCTAGCGGTCGCAGACGGCAGCAGCATTCAATCAGTCAATTTATCAGTCAGTATACTAAATCCGGGGCGGTTGAGTCGGCCTACTTAATAGTGAATAAAGGGTTTTACGCGCCAAAACCATGAGTCATTATGAGTCACCGAAGTAGCTTTGATCACCTGGGGTCCTTTAAGTGCACCTAAATCTAAGTACTGTTGCAACAGGTATTTCTTCCGAGAACAGCGCACGTGACTCGATCGACATTCGTTCTAGTGTCCCCCCTCCAGAGTGTGACTAATTTTGTCACCAGCCAGGCTATGGATGATGGGCTTCGACACTGCGGGTGCCTGTGAGGGAACATTCACGAGAGACGAAATCGAGAGTTCGACGGAAACCCGACTCGTCGGGATGAAACATGGACACGAAAAAGAAGTACACCGACAAAATAAAAGCGTAAAAGAAAAGAAAACGACGTTTCGGCTTCCCTTTGTGAACAAGGCTTCAGCCGAAACGTCGTTTTATTTTCTTTTAGGTTCTATTTGGTCGTTGTACTTCGTTTTCGTGTCCATTCGCGAGAGATGCACCCGAGTCGTCTGGACCAGGTGTAGCCGAGACAGCCTGGCGCCGCTAAACGACACCGCTCTTCTACTGTGTGTGTGCTTGTGCGAACGCTTCGACTTTGCAAGGCCTGTGTGGGACTCTTGAGAGGGCGGTCAGCATCCAAAAGAGACACGACCCCCCCCTCCCCCCTTTTTCGCTCGGGGCGGACATGGAGAGGGGGTGAAGTTGACACCCGCTTGGACGCAGTCACCGTGGGCGTCGGACGGGCAACCCCTTCAAACAGACATTCGTGCGGTGATTGGGTCTCTCTAATTAAGGCACGCTCCCGAATATCTGGGGTCATAAACTTGTATGAAACAAGCCGCGGAGCTCGCTCTCGGCGCGTTGCTTCCTTCCTGTATTCATGTGAATAAACTTCTGTTAAGATTTCTCGCTCTGCCTCGGCTCTCGTCTTCGAAGTCCCGGGACGTGCGGATCGTCTTCACCGCTTAGCGCCACGCTACCCGCTGATCCGCTGTTGTAGCAGACCAGTCGCAACAGTACGCGGAAGTATTTTGCATATCGCCTTCATCGAAATGTGGCTGTCGTGGCTGGGATTCGATTCCGCGACCTCACGCATCGCAATCCAATACCTACGTAGCCGTTAAGCTACCCCACCCGATGCTGTGATGTATCCATACTCACCTGCCGGGCCTCGTGATGATCATCTCGTTACCGACGGCGTAAAACCTGTTCCACATGTCGCTGTTCTCCAACGTCACGTGAACGTTGGCGAGAGCGTCGCACGACCACTGTGCCTGGTGGACCACGGGCTTCGGGGGCTCAGAGATCCACGGCTGGAAGTTACTGCTGGGGGACAGCGTCGTCGACGGCAGTCCGGGAAACGTCGGGGACGTGGACTGTTCGCTCGTCTTGTCCTCCGTCGCCTTCATTGCTGCGAAATGCGCACCCTCCATTGAAGTGTGGTCGAGTGCAGGAAAGACAAGTGCTACGAAAACCCCTTCCTATCAAGAAATGCTTTGACACATTGATAATATGGCTTCCTTTGTGACAAAGCGGCCAGTATTCTTAAAGCATAAGATTAATAAAATGGAACCTTTCTGTACACTTCCTGCCTTTTTTTTTTTACTTCTCAAACCTTTCTTTTTTTTTCTTTTTGTTGCTGTGCACATCCACCTTTACATAAATCTCTACATTCTTTCGCGCTTCCCTGTACACACGTCTGTTCATGCACTGTGTTTTACACGTTTGCTGCCTGTTGCCACGAGAGGGACATATTCCTAATCAAGCCGATCTGTGGCTTTCTTTCTCTGTCCCCGTTATCTATTCTTTGCATAAATAGGAAATGAAATTCAAGTTGAAATACTGCCTTTCAAAATTGTGCAGTGTCTACTGCATATCTGGCACTAAAATTCGCTTTTTACAAAACGAGAGACGGCGATACGAGGTATGTTTCATGGTTTCGCGATAAACATAACCTATAGTGATTGCAGCCTTATCGTAACATACAATTTAAATAAGTAACAAAGTACATACTTTTGCACTTCTTTACCTAAGGAACTTCGCATACACTCTGCAAACATCTTATCATTGAGAGAGAAAGAGGAGGAACTTTAATGATACAAAGTAAAATGTGGGTTACAACGTTGATTTATTGTTCTACTATTTCCTTCCTCCTTGTGTGTACATCGTTTTTGTTGCTTATCAGAGCTAATTGTGCTATATCTTCTTGTAAACCGTACAAGCGCACATTCCTTCTGATGTATCGAATAGGTCTTTTTTCAGAGCCGTCAATATTTGAATATTTGTCGTGGGATGACTTTTCTTTTCGAATCAGCATCGCACTTATTAAGTCATGGTAGAAGGAAATATATGCAATGGTATAGGCATAGACGTACAAAAGCATGGAGGAAAGGAAACGTACTCGTATCTCACGAACGGCCTACCGCAATGACATCAGAGTAAAACACTCTCAGGTCTGCGCGAAGCACATTGGCAGCGTAACCTTGAGGAACAACAGCCTCGTGGGAGCGCTTCAAGAACTGTTTCAAGACACATTCCGCTACTGCTGAGCACCAATGAATAGTGTGACACGTACACGCTGCAAAGCAATCCAAATGCAATGTGTCAGCTCACGTACAGCTCCACTAGCGATTCGTCGCGAAATCGGTATATTTGTAGACGTACGGTGTCAGTAATCATTTTGTGGAACGCAGTAAGAACTATGCCCCACTGTATCATATTGAAAGATCTTCTCTATGCAGCTATTGTGGCACTCGCCATTGCACACGCATATTGATGAGCCATTCCCTTCCTGTAGTGGCTGCGCAGCAGTATGCAGCGTGTACAGTTTTCCTATTCGCTTCCTCAGCTGCGGTGCGTGCCTTTCGAGGAGGCGCGCCGGTCTTTTGTGTTTGTACCCTACTGGGTAATCAGGATTGAGTTTCTGGTCTGCTTAAAAAAAGTTTTAAGAAAGAACAGCCCCAGCAGTGTTGCAGCGCTGGGCGGAGTTGTACGAAGTGTCCGTTATCGATGTTTGTACTGCATTAATAAACAGGATCAAAAACAAAAAACAAAACAAAACAAAACAAAAAGGAGCCGTGGCCGAGAACACAGAGAACTCAAGCATGCGGCGAGAATCAGGTGTGGACCACCACTCCTGTTGAGTTGGCTTCAAGTCCGCACAGACGTCGAGTTTCCTTTCTTTCTCCCCCCCTCCCCCCCCCCCCCCCCCCCCGCATTGTAAGCGATAGCCGTTGAGTACACCTGCGGCAGAAACGGCGCACACCGTCGCTACCGAAATCGGCCATTGTAACGAGCCCACAACAGCCATAGTAGCGTATACGCTGTAAAAGCGGCGCCTTCACGTCGTAGGAGGCCCGCAGAGGATCGTTCTTCAGAACTCGTCATGGCGGGGAATAGAGCTGCTTTGGAATCCCAGCGCTACGTGACCAGTCGCCCCACCGTCGCATGACTTCCACGTCGCTTCCGAGCTTGTGGCGCCGAAGTACCGCGAATTTTGTCTGGGCGGCGGAGCTGGGAAGGGACGCGCAGGTGCTTTGGGGCGGAACTTGAGCACAAAGAAGCAAGTACGTGCGCACTGGACACACATCGGGAATCTAGAGAGACGAATCGGTATTTTGTCACAGAGGAATTACCGTGGCACTCAGTCGCGCTACAGTATATGCATAGAGGAGTTAGTGTGGCTTCGCGGAGGCTAGTGGCCTAATCTTAGCCACAGAAACGAACAGCGCAAGTGAGACGCACAAAAAAGGAAGAGGCTGCCTCTTCCTTTTTTGTGCGCCTCACTTGTGCTGTTCATTTCTGTGAATATGCAAGACCAACTAGCCCAAGAATCTGTTTTACTAATCTTAGCCGAACGTCTCTTGTCGTGAGACTCATAGCCAACGTCTCAAACGTAGTCGTCTGAACAACGAACTTCAACATGGGACTGCCAAAAGGTAAAGCTGCGTTATGTCGTATTATTACACAGGGGAACACTGTAAAACACGGGAATTTTTTTTTTTTTTGTGCATGTCGGAAAGAAGACATAATAATGATTTGTGGTGTTTAACGTCTCAAAACCAGCTCTGATTATGAGAGACGCCGTAGTGGAGGGCTCCGGAAATTTCGACCACCCGGGGTTCATTAACGTGCACTGACATTGCACAGCACACGGGCCTCAACATTTCGCCTCCTCCGTCGAAGCGCAGCCGCCGCGGCCTGGGTTCGATCACGCGACCTTCGGATCAGCAGCCGAGTGCCATAGCCACCGTGGCGGGGCAGGAAAGAAGTGCAAATGTTAGGAATAAGAGCATACAAAATTGCTGCTTTGAGCACACAACTTTTTATTGCACTTATATTGTGATGGATACAGTCTTTCACGACTGCAATACCTCTCTTTTCATTTTTTCAAATTAACATTATTTTGCGCCCATGACTACACATCGCAAGCTGCACCCTTTCTATCGTTTTTCAGAAGACGGTGGCTCCTGCATGAGGAATATCTTTTTTTTTTTTTTTACAATACCGATTTTACAGGTTCCTATACTAAGCGATAAAAAAAAAAAGTCGCAGGGTACCTCGTGGCATGCTAAGCGACTTGACAGCGAAATCCGTTATGCATTCTTATGAAGATTCACTTGTTCATCTTCTCAATTCAATTAATTCATCCTTGATTAACCCTTAATTCACCTTTATTTACTTCGTGCAGGAAGTTGGCATGCGTTAATTGCTTTCTTAATTCACTCTTAAATTAGGTATATTCGCTTTAATTTGCGTTCTTGATTCTCTTAATTGGTTCGGCATCATTTTCATATCTTAATTGACACTCGGTGTATCATATAACGTCATACGATTTTCGGTATCATTCGCGTTGTCACAGACTGCGATGACGACGGTCATTCACCTTTCGCGCTCCGTGGAACACACCAGCCTTCCGCCTTAATACAGTGGAAAGCTATAAAGCAGAAGCATTGTGGGTAATTTGCGAACAAGTTGGATAGAACAGCATTTCCACCCATATAGCTACATCATTAACGCAGTGGAACGGTCCAAGTAAACATCCGCCCTGTAGGTCTTTGCGCAGCACAGTTTCTTGGCGATGCATGCAAAATGTTTCAAAAGAATAAAAAAATAATGTTTGTTTTAAGCAAGAAAATATCTTACGAGCTTAACAAACGCATGGCTTCAAAGCTTCTTTTGTGTGTGTGTGTGCGTGGTGCGCGCGCGCGCGTGTGTGTTCCCTGAAGACCCTAACATGACATGGCGCACGCAAAATATCCATTGCTCAAAATGCTGCATTCACGCACATTTCAATTTTCAGCCCGCTACTTTGGGCGACGACGGGGAAAGGGCGCATGCTGCCATCCGGTGCCAACGAGTTATGCAGTAAAGGCCAAACTAAGCGAAGCTTCACGCAGCCATGTGGTTCAGTTCAAAAATTTCCCGGTCTGTTGGAATTCCTGTTTGTCCCTCGTTATTCCCTTATCCTTCTCTTTCCAGTTCCGGTAGTCAAACCATTTAAGTGGCTCGTTGGGCTACGCCTACTTGGGTGGTATCTTTGTTGCAGCAGAGTCGTTAAGTTGAGCACGCGCACACAGCAGTTTCTCGTCGAATGCGTCGACACGTTGTAACGAGCATGTAACATTTTTTTTTTTTTGACATACTGTCGTAGCCTAGTTTGTAACGAAAGCACGAAAAAAGAAAAGAAAGTTTGGCCAACTTACCGACGCACGTCTTGAGATGATTGATTATCCCCCTTGAAGCTCGGTACGAAGACGAATCCAGTTCCAACAAACGCATGTGCGACACCAGGAGACGAAACGTTGCAGTTGCAAGAACGCTTTCCGTCGGCGTTGAACCGTCACTGTCACGCGACTGTCGCCCACCGTCGCGCGACGCAACTAACGTGGTCCTGCTTCCGTAGGAAGCGAAGGAAGCGTGGCCCTATCTTCCGCAGCCCTTGAGGGATGCACAACCAAACACGGCTTGTTCTTTCTCTCGACAAGAACCTACATTCATTCATCCAGCCTGTTACTTCCGCCCCCCCCCCCCTTTCACCCCTCAAAACACACACACACACACACACACACAGTTCTTTCTTGGTTCGCCTGTTCTAAATGACCAGAGGTAGCCAAGAAGCGCGGGGAGGGGTGTCCCATACCGATTGTGTGGCCTTTCTTCTCACTGCGACGTCTCAAGACACGTGCCAAAAAAACGGTACAGAAGTACACCGCCCACTTTACAAATATCCCGGTACTTCAATCCTCCTCTCTCACACCAATGACCCATCGACGGCGCCTAGCATCGTTTGAAGGAAGAAGCATGTGTGTTTCTCTCCTCCTGCAGAGAGTGTTCTCATGTGCGCGGCACAACCATAGAGAGAGAGGGCTCACTCTCTTTCCGGCAACACTGCGCTACAGATTGAAAGAGAGAGAGAAACAGAAAGATTGCGGAGAAGGTGTCCGCTATTAGCGGACTCTTTGAAGCATCGACTCACTTCCCTACCAGCTCCCCTAGCCCGCCCCCCCAACCCTGTCTCCTCTGTTGTCGAAGCCTCGGTTACGGACCCTCGCCATGCATTGTCGGGAGCGCGTAGCGACTCCGAGGTGTCGACGCGGTGAAAGTTCAAAGGCGCCGGTTCTTCCCTAACGACAGGCACGCCTCGCTCCTCTATCCCCACGAGACAAGTGTCGGGTTCCGCCACCGTAGAAGCAACAATGGCACCTTTGGAAAGTGTCCGTCTACATAGGCTTCTAAAAGTAAATGGAAGATACGGAATATTCGTGAAAAATAAAGCGGGTATGAGACTGACAGTGCACGATTCATTGTGAAACAGGACACGGGGAGCAGACGTCCACACAATACAACGCTTAAGTCTGTGTCCGCATAAGTTACGCTCTTTATTGATGAATTCCTGCCAGCCAGCTGAGCTTACTGTGCCTACTGTACTTAGAATGTACAGTGTTATTTCAAGGCACTCTGTTCAAGCAGGATTTCGATTTTGGACGAGTTGGTTTATGGGTAACTGTGGGATACGACTCAGATCAACGGAGAAACAGAATAACACAAGACAACGATATGTCCAGTGTTCTGTGTTATTCTGTGCCTTTGTGTTTTCATCAGTCAGCAAACTTCAGGAAGTTGTGCTAGTCATAGCGCAACTTACACGTCATGATATCGATAGGTTTCTTTCTTCTTTCATGTCATGACACGTCACGATGATGATGATGAGCCTTCAAATGTGGCGCATCGATAACTTCCTTTGTTCGCATGTCGTGTTATGGAAATGCAGACGCGGCTGCGGGAATCGAACCCGCAACTTCGAGCTAAACCTTTTTTACAGTCTATCGCACATTGGCATTCGCGTCATCCCTATCATGTAGTCGTGGGCCGAGGGCAAGAACGGGTCCGCCCTCCTGTGTGACAGAGATCATCCGGCACACGGCACAACGTCGACACTGTCTAGAGTGCTGTGTGAAGAAAGCCTGTGCGTGGTGCGAGCAACGCAATCCGGCTAAGCATAGCTGAAAGCTGCCTGTACCGTACAAGCGAGCACGGCTTCGTCGTGCACTTGTGTAGGCGCGTGCCCTGCGGCCAAACAGCACAGTTGATCCGGCGGCCTCCTTTGTGCATCGGGCTTTCACCACGCGGCACGCGACTGCCACGCTACCGTCACAAGCGTCTCTTCTTGTCTTCACGAATCTGCGCAAGCGAACCACCCGCACTAACCCCAGTACGTACGCTCTTCTTTGCCGATGCAAGGGATACTTGCCGCATTGGCGCCACCGTTGTCTCTATTACTCTCTGTGTGTGAAAAGGAAGTAGGCCTCCTCTGTTCTTGTTTGTAGGACGCAGCTTCGTCCATCTATGGCACCGCTTAGAAGAAAGCAACAGGCATCCACGTACACCCAGACGGCACGCGACTACGCGCGACACGAGTGGGAGGCGAAGGACGACAATAAAACTCCACCGCAAGACGGCGCCGCGAGTGGAATTCGTTCTGTCGGTCTCTGCTCTGTACGCCTCGGGGCGACTGGCGCCGTCAAAGAGGACGCCGCCGCGGCGATTCGGTGGCACAGTGGAAACTGCGGAAGCCGCCAAAGCCGCTCTATATGGCCCAATATAACTTTCTTTCAGCGAGGAGCCAGTATCTTCGACCACCCGGGGCTACCACGCTCACTGGTTTGCTACGAAGATATCGCACAGCCTGCAAAGAACCACGTCTTGTGAGCGCGGATGTAGTTAAAAAAGAAGAAAAAACGCTTTACGGTTTTTCGGCACGGAGGAATAGAGGACGTAAGTTGTACCCGTCTTTGTCGCGTGGCTTACAGCTCGAGGCTATCCAAGCTGAAGCCGAGGGTACGAAGAAACATAAATATTCTTTAAATCGACTCGGAGGGGTCCAGCATGGGTGCATTCGCCACCATCGGTAGAAAACCTCGCAAATTTTGCATATCTTGATTTTAAAAATTATTTATTTTGCGTGTCTTCCTGAACACAGCGACTTCGGCTACCAACTGTCGCACCCGCCTGGGCGGCAGCACACAGAAGAGAACAAAACTTCTTTGCCATCGGCAAAAATTGAATTTAAAGCAAGTGTGCGCAACCTTAATCCACGTTATCACCCGTCAGCGCTGCCAGCAGAGGGGCTGCTGTTTTAGGTACGCAACAGTTGATACCTGGCAAACACTGCGCCAAGCATATGATAAGAGTGGGCCAGACGTTACTTACACTTCACGCGCAGCCCCTAGCCAAAGATCTCTGCTCCCTACAGGCGACGAAACTTTCGCTCTTTACATCACAGGGTCGACATACATTACCTCTATGGTTGCCATATAGGGAACAAGGGAAGATGCATTACGCGTAAGCTTTGCCAATATACCCTTTTTAAAATTCGCAAGTGCGCCTCTCTGCACTGCGTCTTTGCCCACCTAATGGCGGTGCGTATCACTACACATTTTTCATGTATGAGCGCAGGCAATCTGTGCTTTTACACGCTATTTGCAGAATTGACTTCGATTCTATTATATTTAGGCAGGCAGAATGGCTGGAGCATTACACTTTTTTTTTTTTTTCAGCTTGAACGGTACCGAAATCGTTGTCATAGACCCCGCAACGTGTTACAGACGTTAACCAATTCGCAGAAGTCCTCGCAACGAAAACTGTCACTCATCTCGACACTCCTGGCAAGGCTAAAGACATCACGATGCATCTGTCGTGCCCTCTAGATACTGACAACACATAAGATAAAAATATACGCATGTGCTACGCATACATAACATACATGTACGAAGTGTTCGCGTATTGTGTAAGAATATAGTCGTTGTTCCTATTGTCTGTCAGTCAGCGTACAAGTTATACAGCGAGTACCAATTATGTCTCACGACGAAAAAAGAGGAAAAAGAAAATGAATCAGTGTGGTTGGATAAATTAGGGAAAACAAAGAGGAAAATGGAAAAACAAAACATCACGCGCAGCTGCACGTGACGATTCTAAGGCGATATCCCTGGCCTCATCTTTCTTTTTTTTTTTTCTGGGATAATGAACATAATAAATATACATGCGCGTTCACATTTAACAGACAGAATATAGCAGGTGGGTGCTCACGGTTTACGAGTATATTGTGATCGGCTTGATGTTCATTGGCGTAAACAACGGGAGGAGGGGGCCAACCTACTAACTTCCTCTGCGTATAACTATTTGCATTTTGTATCTGAATGTACGTATGCAAGCACACATACACATACGCACGAACGTACTTAGGGGAGGGGACTCATAACCGCCCCACCCCCCTCTGAAATAAAATAACAATGCTGTTGGTGTCATATGTATTTTTTAGAGGTCATACGCTTGATGCGAGTATTGTCTGTCCTGCGCTGCGATAACAATTGATAGAGGTTGGAGAAAAGGTGGGGGCTTCCTCCTTCCTTCTTCAAGAGACCCTGGCTTCAACGACAACGGTGTTGTCGTTTGAGAACGGTTTTGGTTTGAGAACGCACTACTTTCGCGTTTCGCCCGTGCGCGCACTAAACGCGATGCGGCTCACATGCGCGCACACGACCTGCGAAACTGCGTCTCCATTAAGCAGTTTCGGGTACGAAACAGCGCCAAGTTTAAAAAGGCCAGTCATACGTCGTTGCGTCGTCTGTTAGTACGGAGTCCTACCGCGGCGTTGCCGAACGTAAAGTGGCGCTATTCACTTCTGGAAAACGTTGCTAACGATAAAGCATAGCGTATGTACACCGTTTCTGGCTGCCATCTACTTCTGCTACCTTAGTTATGCTTCGAAATGGAGGCACACTGCAGACTGACCAAGCCCTGCTCGGCTGGAGTATGTTGGACCACGACGACACTTTCGCCGACAACTACGTTTTCGACGAGTTTTCCAGCCCATCGTTGGAGCGCTCTGTGCAATCGCCGGATGCCGTTTGTCCGTCTGACCCCGCAAACTTACGCTTCGTGGAGAACAGCACGTCGAAACAAGGTTCCGCCGCTTCGCCGCTGTCGTCGTTAGCGAGACTAAAACGCTCGACCGAAGCTGCCGCGACAATCCAAGAAAGACCACGGGCCGACGTTCGCGACAGCACACAAGTTGCTCATGCTGCTGCATCAGTCAAACAGCCGCACACGGCTGGCGGCGAGAACAGCGGGCGTCCGAAAACGAACGCCTGGATATCCAACTTTGTGCAAGACAGCTCTCGTCAGATCGCTGCGAGTAGCACAGTCGCACGCGTTTCCCGCAGGAGGCGGAGGGTTCTTGACGCTCATCTTGATCAGTGCGTGATTGAAGAAAGCAGTAGCGAAGATTCTGCAGAAGCGGGCAGCTGTCGTGACACAACCGATGCAGCGATGATAGTTGACGAAGCGAGTGAAAGTGAGTCGAGCGGTTCGATCCACACGCCGCTGCTGCAATCACCTCAATTTCATACCACAACATCGCTGCCCGCTCTTCGTGACTATATCGGTCAGTCTGACCTCGATGACCTCGAAGCTGGGACTAACGAGGCCGCCGAAAACTTCGGTTCGAAAAATAAGAAACGAGGCGTTGTTAAGAAGGGACTCGAAGCGTTGCTTGTGTTCGCCAGGCAGAAGGAAGGAAGCTCCAAATCGCTGGCGGCGCGCCGCAAATTCTTCCAGGACGCCGAATCTCTTGCGCGAGACACCCTTTTACTCAGAGTCCTCACGGTGGAGAACGTTTACGGAGTCGCCTACTGCGCATGCGTAGTTTGCGGAGAGGAAAAGAACGCTGGCGAGCTGTGCCTGCAAGTTCCGTGGGAACTGGTCGCGCGCGAAGAGCTCTGTTCCGGTGACGTAGTTCGCATATATCCTCCGTGGAGCGAGTACGAGCTCCACGCGAGCCCCGGAAAGATTATTTCTGGCGCGCGGTACGTGGAAGTTGTAGAGAGGTATACGCGGGAAACAACTGAAGGTTAAAAGAAAATAAGTCGTGACTCCTCGGCACTCCGTCCTACGTGAACGTATACGAATATGTCCCAACTGCTCGAAACTTTCGAAGAGACCTGAGGAGCAGATTTCTTGACTGTCTAGACATCTGTACAACGTTTCGGTCGAGAAGGTTCTCTGCTCTTCACAGTCGTCTCGTATATGGTAGCGGCGGAGAAACGTTATCATACCCTTTGCGTGTAATGCATTGCATTTGAAGGCTACTCGTGTAAAGTTGATAGACCACACAAAAACAGAGTGTGTTCAGTATAATATTAAAATGCGACAAACAAGTTGAAAAACTAAGCATTATGTATACGGTCTTTCCTAAACACTGTACTCAGAAAAGTGAGCTGCGCCGTGTCCTGTGCACTGTGCCGTGCGCCATATTCTCATTATACATTAACTTTTGGGAATAAAGGCATGCCGCCAGGTGCATGTTCCTTATCTTTCGTTTTGTTCCTCTTTTTTTTTTTTTTGCAATGACAAGATTTGTCCACAATGAGCGAGTTATCATGATCTGTCACAATCGATCTGTGTATATTTTCTCGTTGCTTGAGCCTTTCACACGTATCCTGTTTGCCTAAGCGAGAAAGAGAAGCTTGTCCGCATGCCAAGTTCTCCTGCTTATACACACACTGGAATTAATTTACAAGCAAACTTTTTAAGAAGGCAGGAACTTTTTGCAACTATAGTACCTGCGGTTCTTTATGGCCTTGCGAAAACTGGAAGCTTTCTTTTTCTTTTTTGTTGTGTGTGTTTGTGACCTATAACGAAAGTTACTTATGTTAATTATTCTAAGGAAGCTCCTAAGGAATTGCTCTAAGCACCGGCTTTCACAGAACAATTCTGGTCCCTTTTACCAACAACTAATTATGCAGGCCTTAGCAGACGCCCTCGAAAATGTGTGACGCTACGCGTATTCGTGCGAGAAAGACTGAGCGGCGTCGCCACATGTGTCGCTACGCACATTTTTTAGGGGCGAAGCTCCTTAGGCGGCACCCGTTCGTCCCTCGTCGTAGTGCGTAACCAGTCTTACGCTTTGACCTCCAAGGTGGTGCCGGTGGAAGATTTCTCCTGTGCGTTGTTGAACAATAAAAAATTCGCAGCGTGCGCGTTAACTAAAAGCCGAATTCTTCTGTCTCTCATTCCCCATTAGCAGCCATTGGCATGTTCCAGTAGGAAACGTTAGTAGAAGTAGAAGTGTAAGTGTTAGCTAAAAGCCGACTTCTTCTGTCTCTCATTCCCATTAGCAGCCATTGTTTACCTCCAAGGTAGTGCCTGATGATATTTCTCCTGTGCGTGATTAAGCAATAAAAATTTTGTTCAAAACGCCGTTGATTGATGAAATAAACCAACGAAAGACGCCAGATGTTTTCTAAAAGCAAAACGAGACGGCTCGCGCCCTCGCCGCGAGCGCCGGGAGCCACGAGCTGACGAGCTCCCCGGCAAACTCGACACTGCCCCGGCAAACGCGAGAGACAACGTTGGCGCAGGCAGCGTCTCCTAGCGAGTTTCTTGATTGAGAAATACCGACGACTGCTCGCGTTGGAGAAGCGTTCACCGGCAACCCACATATATATATATATATATATATATATATATATATATATATATATATATATATATATATATATATATATATATATATATATATATATATATATATGCACTGGATCTTGACTTGCAATGAAGTGCCGGTGGGAGATTTCACTTGTGCATTGTGCATAGTTGAACCGTGAGGATTCGTAGCATGCACGTTAACTAAATTAATCCGGAACTCAGCACGATCTACGATAAACATCCCGAGCTTCGCCCACTCATCATCATTCACTCCGTGCATATGCTGTAATTTTTTTCTTGCACGTTTCCTGCTTACTAATTCGAAAAAAGTTTTTATTCCAGTGTCGCTTTAAGAGAGTGGTACCATCCAATCTCAGAGCCCATGTTTTAAGCTCGTAAGCTCAGTGACACCGTTTCGTAATTGTTGCAGCAGCAGCTGTAATGCAGTGGTTTCCCCAGGAATGAAGGAGCGTGTCTAAATGGCAAGCGATGGTGTGAAGCGGCAGATATTCTGGATTTGTTATAACGTTTCGATTAAAAGGTGCATTTAAGACAGACGGACGGACGGACAGACAGACAGACTCCCATACTACGCGTTCCCATACATCCGAATGAAGCGAGCACCGCAGCGCCATCACGCCATCTAGTGAGCACTTCACGAACTAGAGGTGGCTACTACAAACGGAGGAGGGACAGACCCACGGCATACGGAGCTTCGCGCCTAAAAATGGGTGGCAATAACACTTGGTGCTATCACTTATTTCCCCCACGTCTACAGGGGAAAAATTAATAACTCCTTTCTTTAGGAACGCCAGCTGCTGCCAAGATAGCGTTAGTGTAACCTTGTTTTACCGCCTGCGGCAGCTACATGAAGCATTACATGGACCATTTGCCGCAAGTTCTTAAGGAGCAAGCTCTCTGGGCGTCACTTTCATGCGTTATTCCAGTACGCTTCTCTATTTTGTCACTAAAGCTCCTCTATGTACACATATTGATGACTTGTGCAGAAATTACTGGACTAAGCATTGTTATAGCCGGATACAACTCAAGTCTGCAGACAAGCCCCTCTACGCCCTCGTATAACTGGCAGCCACTGTTCTTCATGCGGCCTAAATCAAATGATAGTAGCAAAAAGAAATGCCAATTCGTTATTGAGCTAGAATTAAACGCTTGCAAAACGAAAACCGGGCGCATGCCACCAAACGCCGCCACCAGAGTCTCTCAAATCAATTGGCACTTTCGCGCGTAAAAATGGCTCGGATGCGAAATGAACTGTACAGCGGCCTTTTGAAGAGAGAAACCCTCAGGATTCACGCATTTTAGCTCGTGTCTCTTGCGGACCTCATTGCTTCTACCGATAAAAGACTCAAGGACACCGGATGCCCCGAAGGCATCGAATAAGGCGCCATTTTGAAAAAGGCCGCATAACGACATTTTGTTTGGTTCCGATTGCCTGGCGAAGTAACACCGACTCGCGCGGTCTGTCTACGCTTGTTGCCGACTGCTGTTTCTAAAGTTTTATCATGCAGACTAGGGTAGGCGAAGGCTAACTGCCGCGACCCCCTCCCCCTCCGAACCACCTCCCACTGAGGCCATTGCTGTCGAAACGCAGCCCTATGTAAAGGACTTGCGCCGCCCCCCAACCCTCCCCTATTCTCCGTGTGCACGCCTGGGCTCACTCTATAATCTGTTAGTTACATGCTTTGCCATGTTGGTAAAATAACTGCCTCATATGAATGTTTGAATTTGGGACTCGTCCCTCCCTTGAAATTGACTTTGCTGAAACTGCAACGCTTTTCTTTCTCTTTTTCTAATTTTTTCTTGGGGGCGAGGGGGGGGGGGGTAAGTGCAAAGCCTGTTGCACATTACCTTGTGGCTGTATGTTTTTAGGTCGTGACAACTGCTCCGTTATAGTCAAAGGGAAAACACAGCACCCAGGAACATACACACAGTAAGCAAGATGTCTGAACTCTCATACGTTGGTCTTGTTCGCAATGAAATGTAACAATTTCACGATAGCTTGCATGTGCCTGTTGACAATCAAGTTCTTCAGCAAGTGTTTCTAACGGAAGCAAAAACATCTTTACAGTTTTGCTGACTGCCAATTTTAACTTTTGCTCTTAGCAGTCTCAAATGCATGGGTTTTCGTTGAACTCTTGATATAAATTTTTCCATTGCCCGCATAAATTTTCTTCTCTAAGCTTAATTCAAGTAATGAACCCTCACTTGCACCCTCAAACACATTAAGTACCTGGAGTGTCTACTTTTCAGTATGCACATTCGATTTCACACATAGTCAGCTGCATGCTGCAGAACAGCTAGTGGTCGCGAAGTAGTGTACTTATAACATGCCTAACTTGCATCCATGTCGTAAATATTTCCAAGAATAAATGTATGCCAACTGGTAAAGAATTATGCACCATATATTACAAATATCAATTTATTACCATTTCTGTACATACGACGCATGTACTCTAAGCAACAAACCAGGAAGAAAAACACGATAAAAATTGTCATGAAGCACATGGTACACAATATTCACATCTACATGACTTAACAAAAAGACGTGGCTGTAACAGGACCTCAGTGACAATGCCAGCTGTTCATGTTATAAATGTGAACATAAAAATATCGCTTGATGGCCATCTCAAACAGGAGAGAACACAGCACATAAAAATCAAAGCCTTACTGCAAGTAAAATTTGCAGTACCGCAACAATGTCAACCAACCAGCAGGTAAATTCAGACTATACACGGCAACTTAGAGTGTTTACAATCACAATGTGGTGAGTTTTACAAAGTAGCTGCATAAACACCACATATAACATGGACTTCTGTCCGCTTTTTCTACTGACAACCAAAGTGCCGACTAAGGTTAACATATCAGTTCGAATGTAAGTAGTGACGAAAAAGATGTCACAAAGAATGAGCACAGACATTTCACACGTAAACTGTGTTACTTCCTTAGAAAATCAAATGAGTTCCACACACAAGCATTAAAAAGGAGTGAAATGCCACCAATTTGCGAGAACACATGACAAGTACCACAGCTTTGTTCCCTCCATATTTGTCTCGAGTGCTGTGCTACAGTAAGTATTTGGCTCGTTTAAGTTAAAGTAAGGCTTTTTTCTATGAATATATAACACAAAAAAATGCATAAAAAGAAGACTACTGCATCTTTCAAACTATGTATGCCAGTCCTCTGACTGCCAAGTACTTGGCACAGCAAATGTACTTCCTGCAGGACACTGGAGATTCTCATCATAAGGATGTGCACAGGGGCAATGCAATAAATGTAGGGCGTAAAAACAAACATCTTTTACATAGGCACAGTGTCCTGTAGCTGCATAACGTTAGGAACCATGATATAACATCTCCTGGTTGATGGACCTGCTTGGATACCGTGGCAGCAAACTTATCACAAATTGTCAGTAATCACAGACTCAACAGCATATTTTGGACGAGAGCAACCTTGGCTTTGCTGCATTTATGTCTGCAGCATCCAAGAGCACTGGCACAAAAATTTATTTCGTGCAGTGAGTCCGCATGATAGCATGACAGAACTTTTTTGTGAGCCAGGCCCCATCATGAAACTACGAGCACCAAGAACTTTTTCATGTAAAGAGCCCATGGCACCAATACCATCTTGCCTGCCCTTATGCACTATGCGAATGGGCAAGCTTTTGGAATTTACATAAAAGTAGATGTCAAGTTAGTGTCCCCAGAAGGATAACCTTTTTCTTTTTGACACATCGCAAAACATGTATCAAAGTCGACCACATACATGCAGAGCAGTTAAAAAAAAAATCATGCTTTGGTCATAGCCCAGGGCAGGCATAAGCGCTGCACCCTTTTTTGACAGCACAAGTATAGAACAGCAAATGTTTACAATGTTTACGTGTTGACAAACACAAAGGTTACACATTCATTTGTTACAACTAGTAATTGTGGTTCTGTTGTGGTTCGTGGAATGCCTGTACACATTTTTCATGAGATTCGTCCAATTTGAACAAGCATACATTTCAGAAAGATGTCTGTTACAGATTCGTCAACCTGAACAAGCATACATTTCAGAAAGATGTCTGTTACATGTGTCTGTTACATGTGTCTCTTACACATCTCTGTTACAGCTGCGATATCATGATTCAATGTGTTTGTTCAAATCCATTGTAGCAACAACTTCAAGCCTTCCTGTGTAACCTCTATCACTTTCCCTCTTAAGAAAAAGCTTATCCTGAGAGCAAAGGAATAAAATTTGATGCTTATACTGTCCCTGACTAGACAAAAAAGGAAGCCTACGCTCTGTCAATTTTCTTAAATACACAGTTTTATAGACTCGGCCCGCTTCCAGTTTTGATGTGCTCTAGACTTATCTCACAACTCTCACTGTGCACTTGCTAACCTTTCCCTGCCTCACCGTGACAGGAGCAACTTTAACTTGAGTGCCGAGGCTAGCCCAATCGTAGTCTTCTCTCATGATTTCCGTTGCTCTTAACAGTAAACTTACACTACAGCATGCTTCAGTATGTTCTTATTGCTGTAACATGCGAATCCAGCAAAACGGCATGACAACGGAGAATATGTCACCCACATAGGCAAGAGGAGGGAGATAAGGTGAAGATGTGTGATTTTATCCCAGCTTGCCAAGGAGGGTTATAAATTTTCTCATAGTGTCTGATATCCAATTTATTCATTCTAATATGCATTCCATTATTCAATGTATTAATTCCAGCATGACAAATACGAACTGGAAGTGGAAGGGAACAATGCCCTGAACGGTGATGTATGATGAACAAGAAGCTTAATTCCCTTTATTGATACCAGACATTGTAGAGGGCAGCGCCAAGGAGCGATTTTGTTGCATCACGGCGGAGCGCTACGATTCAAAGCCGAGTAGAAGCTTCCAAGGTTAGCCATACACCTTGATGGGTAGCGACATACGCTACACCAATGACTTACAAATTATGCCTTTACTACAGTGATGACATAGTAGGCGTCATCCAAGATTGGCATATTCACTGCAGTATGAAGAAAACAGCAGCAATGAACTGTGCCTCCTGGGCAACAGATATCTTCAGTGGCAAGTGTATACAAGAAAGCTGCAGGACATGCATAAATGACACGCGTCCATGATTCAGATGCATGTATATGTGTGCATGTAAATAACAAATACATATCACAGCATACCGAAACAGGAACCACACAGAAAGGGCACTATACAAGTCTATGTCGTACACAAGAAATGGCCGACGATGTCAGACACACTGCCAATGGCTAGTTGGCCCCATACTACTAAACAAGAAAAAGGCAACCAAGGAAGCATACAATAAACATAAAGAAAGACTAAACAATTTCATTCCAATAACCAAAGCTAATTTCCCAGCAAGAGTATGAAAATAAAATGGCTATGTCATCAGGTAACCAAAGTTCTAAAAGCAGCACATACACACATTCAAGTCCTAGTTAAGGAAAAATAATGACTATGACTTCCTTTGACTTCATTAACCGTTGAGGATATTTAACCAGGATTCACTGTTCAAGTGTGGATGTATAATGGCATACATGAAACACCAAGCTACCAAGAGTAGCTGCTTGAACAGGTATTTTCCTTGCAAGAGCACGCAATTTTCGCACCGCTAGATTAAACTCACGGCTTCCTCAACAACTGGTCTGCACAAAGCATATAGAGGCCATGTGCACCAAAACACAACAGTCGATTCTATCTGGTGCAAAAGGCACCAAGGCGGCACATGTGTTATTATTATTATGCCACTTCAAAGCTTGAAACTGTGGAGAAGATGGTGTGGTTCAACCTCCCTCCCATCCACATAATTTTGTGACTTTGTGCACATGGTCATAAACGTGAGCACATGCACACACACACTGATGTACGTAAAGGAAGGTCAGCCTGGACACTTTCCTAAGAATATCTTGGCAATGCCCCAGTGTTATAACATAGCACCAACTGCATGCACACAGTAATTTCAGAGGCCATGCGAGTTAGCATTGTCAAAGGGCTGCTCCCAAATAGTGCCCCAGCATCGAAGGAACACTTGAAATTTAAGATTCAGTCAGAGTACTTAAACGTAATTTCATTACCGGAAATTAAAGGTAAAAGTCAAACATAGTGAAGTGCATGCAAAACAAAGTGAACAAATGAGGCCACAAATGCCCTACATGTTTTCCTCATGGACTGTTGAGAGGGCATATTGTAACATGTTGCTACAACCGTGCATTCCAGCCGAGCACTTCTATTTGATCGCATATGAAACTGCAACGTAGCAGGGCAGCAGCAACATTGTGATCACTGTACCTAATTCAAGTCACTTTACATGACAATAGGGAGAGGGAAAAGAAAAGTGCACTTACTGAGCACTTAAACAGCTTGAAAAACACATTCTAGCCTGCTTTACTGGTGTTGCATATTTTAACCTAATAACATAGTCCGGAACTAGTTGTATGGCTGTTCCACATGACCTTTTGCAATACACATTTCCTGAGTCAAGATGTATTCTGCAGAAGCTGGAAGTGCGCTAGCTGTATTCTTTCAAGATGCTGCAAGTTTCCTCCAATCCTGGTGGATCAAAGTGTTGTGCCCACCATCTGGAATTCGCAACTTCCATATCTGATTGCATGGCAATTATGAACTGCAAGCCTGAACGGCAAAAAGAATGATGCCAACCAAATATCACACACCTCACACTGCAGTGAGGCCTGCATATCCTCTACCAACGAATATGTGAAAGGTGCACTTCTTTGGCATATTCAGGCGCACCTTTATGGCAGTAATTTGACGCTTGTTCCTTAGACTGGACTCGTAGCAGTAGGCGTAGAGTGCGCACCATCCAGGCCACAAGCTGCAGCAAAGCTTTTAGCTGAAAATAGCTTGAACACGTCCTGTTGTAGGAAAGTGGTGAAATTGCTGAATGGACACAGCTCCACGTCAATACCAGCACGGATACTCCTGCAGAAGTGTGTGTGACGGGTCATGTCCTTGCCATTGTAAAGGACCCTTATGAACCGCTCTTTCTTGCTGTTGCTGTAGGCCTCCAGGACAATCCGTGAAGCGTAGGGGGGAATGGTGCCATCGTCAAACCCAAGTGTTGATGCCACGGGGATCAGGTTGATGTCATGGCCAGAGAAGAAGAGAAACTTCGTCTTAGAGGTGCCATCCATGTAGTCACGCAGTCCCCTGTGAATTCGGGCCAGCAGGTAGTGTGCCTTGAGTATGCTGCTCCGGCGAAAGGACAAATCCTGAGACAGCTGTCGGCCCTCCCAGTCCACGTAGGAGATTACGTTGCCAACGTGCTCCATGGTGGCACAGTGATGGTCGGCACAGGGCAGCGGCTTGCGCTGGCACACGAAGCCCATCAGTCCATCCATGATTGGCCTCGGCGCGACGAACTCCGAGTTGTTCCCCTGTGGGCTGAGCACCTTGCCCAGCGTGTTCAGCAGCTGCACGACGGCCAGGTGGTTCTTGAGCATGACCTTGGTCTTGCGTGTGAAGAGCCTCTCGTACGTCTTGAGCTGCGGACAGGCGCAGTGCGGCCCCATGCAGAAGTTAATGTCTCGCGAGGGCACCAGGTGGAGCCTGTCGAACGAGAACTTTGGCAGGAAGCCGTACAGGAATGCTAGAGCACTCTGGTATGTACGGGAGAAGACAGTGCTGTACAGCTTGACGGATCGAGCATCCCAGTCATCGGGCAATAGCCTCCATGGTCCAGTGTGGTAGGCGTCATGGAGGCTCACCCCCATGTTGATGTGCTGAACCACACCTTCCCACGTGAGCTGGCCTTCCGTACAGGTGCTCTGGTTTGGATGGGTTGCGATGGTGGCAAAGATGTTCTTCAGTGGGAGCAAAGGGTGCCTAGTTATAAGTGAGATGAAGGAGTGCAATGGGCTATTTCTGCCACTGGAAGGTGAGCTTGTGCTCGGAGGCTGGCGACAACCAAGAAGGTGCTGGTTGCGGACTCGTCGCAGAGGCATGCGCTCTCCATGACGAACCATTATGGCTACAGCTTCCAGAGTGAAATTGCTGCTTGGAACTTTGCCTGCAAAATAAATAAAGCAAACAAAATAAAAACACCACTATGTCCTCAAGAACTAGACAACTGAACATGTCAACTCTGAGCAATAATTAGCACTGGAAGGCATTTGTGTTGTAAAGGAGGTTCACTGATTTGTTAGCATGTCAGCTAGCAAGTAGCATAATCACTCTGCTGCTGCTGGGAGTTGTGGCACCTATTATAAATGGCAAAGATGTGCATCAGGGTGACCTGGTTCACCATTTTGCCTAGTCTTCATCGTACCTGGACACATCAGGCACAATTTGTAAAATCTGCCTGTATGATTTCTGCTTATTCTCTCTCTGCCACATTAGCACACTTTAGGGCTCAGATGTACTGCGGATAGTGCGCTGAGCTCTCTTTCTTTCTTTTTTTCTGCAGTTGCGGATCTGAAGAAATGCCATGCGAGGAAGGACATTAAGGACAAGCTGTAGTCAACACTGAATAGGAAGGAAAGTGCACCACAACTTTTCCATTATGATGTAATCGCCGGCGAGGTAAACTTGGTTACCAGCTGATGTCACCAATAACATCGCTTTCAATCGATGCGCACGTACATACGTACGTATCGATACTCACTGCGACACATGCAAGCTCTCAAAAAAATATTCCAAGTTCCTTCGTGACTCACCTTCCTGCCAAAGTGATATACTATTGTACGGATTGCAATATTTCATCGCTTTCGCCTTGGTAAGGCTGTGGGACAGCTGCATGTTGTGTTGTCCCGCGTTGTACAGCGCGGCAGTGGTGTCCGGATGCTTGGCCTTGGCATCATCAGTACGTCCAATCAAGCATACTGGAAACGTTGAAATAGACAGGAGACCATCACTCATCGAAATCAAAACCGCTGCAGCGCGATTTCAGTAGCTTCTTAGGCATGCTAAGACGATACGTGATTGTAAGCATTGCTTTCGACAAAAGAAACTCACTGGTTATAGCCATGCCGACGATCCAGATAACGATGAACGACGCAAATAGCAGCCGTTGCCTCACCAGAAACTTCGTCACCCATAAAACTATCGACACCATTATTTTAGCTTGCGTCAAATCAGCCTGCCGCGAACAAATGTGGTACGTTGACACATGCCTCCACTACGTGTTGATCAGGTGAGCATAAACAAACATGTAGGTAGGATGAATAGAAAAGTGGCAAACACAGGGAAAGGCACCTCATCGACGGAAACGATCAGCGGCACCGCGGACGCCGCAGGTGCGCTCGACTTTATGTCTAGACAACAAAGTTTATGGGAAAACGTCACGCTGACGTTAACGCCAGCTGCGCCAGGTTCAGGTCCCGTTCAATTTGTTGCGGATGCTACGGATGCGGACGCGGAGGCGAAGATAGAGGCGCTACGCTCGCTACTAGCACTAGCGACGCCGATGGCGCTGACTGAAAAGAGAAATCTCTACTCGTTCCGCGTCTCTTGCCGTTTCCTGAAAACTACAAAAACTATTCATCGTACAACTGCGCTATAATAACGGAAACGTAATAGCAAGATGGTGCACTAGCTACGCTTTCCCTCTTTTTGGGTAGTTTTCCAGAGCGTTGGCGCTTACAAAAGTCGTTCCTGCTAGGGCTGCCACCTACTGCTTGTTCTGGTAGGAACCTCTATGTCCTTTCCATGATGCTGGTATGTGTGTCGTCCGACTACGAACACCACGACTACTCTCAGCTGCTGGTCTAATCCACAAGAAGGTTCTCCGTGCGCATCGGCCGTAGTGGCACAACGGTAAACTCAGCTTTAACCTACCTATCATACTGGGAGAGCGCTGCCGACGAGCCCCACTAAAGGTTCATTGCTGCACTGTCTTCCCGCGTCGTTAGGCTAAAGCTGGCGGCGCGCATAAATGCAACCACTGTAACCTCGTTTATCATCCAGCATTGCCGCTGGTCTTAAAGATGTAGCAGACGAGCTTTGGCGCCCTTTGAAACGTACCGGGGGCCCGTGAGAAAGCCGAACTTAACAAGTGATACGTAATTTGCCGATCGCATTGCCTGGGGAGTTTGCAGCGCGACATTACTCGGCCAACATGGTTTCTGTGTGCGTTGACGTTGATTTGGACATGAAACCGATGTCTTTTGACTTGGTGTTTCCAGAGGGCATCGAAAGAGGCGGCAGAATAAACTTCAATTTTTCGAGAGCTTGCCTTAATTCGCAAGATCGGGGTGACGGTGTCACGCAACGATACCTGCCCGAAGCGACTTTCTTTGACGCAGTCTATGCGCAAGAGAAAGTTCGTGTTTCTTCGGGAGGCAAGCCGAGCTCTTTTTGTTACATCGACGCGCGACGCGATGCAGATGTGCTTGTCGATGACGGTGAGGTGGTGGAGATACAGACAGAAGGTTGCGAAATCGAAGTGGAGTCGGAGATTCCATCTCCTGCCGCGTCGCCCCTGCCAGACCCATGTTCACCTGAAAGTGCGAGTTCGCCCGAACCAGAGACAGATGTCGGCAACTGCATCACTGCCGACACTGTGGACTCAGGAGGGCACGCGAGTAGCAACGTGGATGAATTTGATCTGACAGGGGACTCAAATACTGCTAGTGAGATGACAGCTGATGTCACTATTGAAGATCACTCTTACATGGTTGGCCAAACCAGTGCCACGACCAGAGCTGTTGGCGTTAATGACAGTGCCTCCACCCATGTTACCACTTCTAATGCTGCTGAAGCATCATCTGCTAAAGCCACACCTGTCATTGCAAGAGCTTCAAAAGCTCCCCAGAGCATAACACCCCAGACCAGCGCAGTAATGAATGGCACTGCAAAAGCTGCCGTCACTTCCAAGAGCAACAATGGTGCCAAAACAATGCCACTGTACTCCTGTTTGTATTGCAAACATATAACACCATGCAAAGAGACTGCAATAGCCCACTGCAAAACTCATACCTCAAGAAATGATCCTTTGCCACAACAGCCACAGTTAGGTACAGCAGCAGCTCGGGCAGGGCCTATGTCTCCTGACAAGGCCAAGCCCCAGAGGAACAACGCCAAGCCACGTATCGGAAATGTTTTTTCCCTTGCTAAGGATAAGTTAGCTGTCATTACAACAGCTGGTAGCTCGTTAAACCTGTCTGGTAATGAATCTACTACTGGAGCGAAAGGTTCCATTGAAGCAACAGTCTTGCCCACAGTCCTCAACATGCTTGCATCAATGTCGCCCAACGTCAAACGTGTTGTCCTCAAAACTGGACCAGTTCCTCTCTCAGCAGCTGGTTCTCTTACTCCAAAGAATGTCGCAGCTGTTTTGAAGAAAGCGAATGAAAGCAGCGCAGTGGAACTAAAGCCTATCGTTGCTTCTTCTACGCCAAAGCCGCTGTCAACAACACCAGGTAAAGGTTTGAAGCCTATTGTACTGCCGAATTCAGTTGCAGAACCAAAAGACACACCCACCAAGCCTCCTTCTAATACGAAGATAGTGTTTAAGTGTTTCAAGTGTTCACACGTCACTTTTGATAAGCTTGTCGCCCTGAAGCATCTCCAAGAGCACACAACTCCAGCACAAGAGAAACAAGCTGATAAAGAGAGCCAGTTAAGTGATGAATCTGAAAGCACTTCTGTTCCGGGCACACCTCCAGTCTTGACTGGATCCGAGGCATTAAAGAAACGTGGCCTTCCCTTGACAGGGTCACAGTTGAAGCCCCTTGTTCAACAGGTTGGCCGCCTCTCAAAGACAGAGTCAATCAAATATTTTGCATGTACCAAATGCAGAAAAGTTTACAAGAAGAAGTCAGGCTTGAACAAGCATATGATGAAACACACAGGAGAGTACAAGTTCCGCTGCGAGGTTTGTGACAGGGGCTTTCAGTTCAAGTCCGTGCTTCAGGTACACATGAAGGTGCACAACCGCGTCAACCCATACAAGTGCGCAAAGTGCAAACGAAGCTTTAACACAGAAGCAGCATTGAAAAATCATGAGGAGAAATCACACAGTGACCCTGTCATCTGCCACCTCTGCAACATGCCATTTGTACGGCAGCATAATCTGGTGGTGCACATGATGCAGAAGCACGGGCAAGTTGCTCAGTATCGTTGCGCCAACTGCAGGAAGCCTTTCTTCACTGAGGAAGACCTCGCTGCCCACAGGAATGTGTGCAAGGGAGATGTCTACAGGCACTGTGGTAACTGCAGCTTCAAGGGTGCCACCTACAAAGAGCTCTGTGAGCATGTAGTGCAATGCCACCCGGAAGCGCCTCAGTTCAAGTGCGAGACATGTGGCTTCATTTCCATACACAAGGTACGGCACCGGGCTCATGTTCGATCGCACCAGCCTGGATACAGGCCCAAGAAGAAAGCAAAGCACACTTACAAGTGTCCACAGTGTGGCAAAGAAATGCGAAGCCAGTCAGGTCTACAGTCCCACCTTAGCTCTCACAACAACATAAGGCCATTTCAATGTCCAGTATGTGAGTGCAGCTTCTCCTCCAAGGGCAGCCTCAGGGCCCATCGCCTCAATGTCCATGCCTCAACGACATTCAGCTGCGAGCAGTGTCCACTTACCTGCAAGTCCATGTTTGCACTTCGCAAGCACAAGGCCCTGATTCACGGGCAGACCATCAACTTTCAGTGTGACCACTGCAAGAAACGATTCACAAGCGAGCGCAAAAAGCAGCTGCATACGGCCGTGGTGCACATGGGTGACACAGCTTGCCTCACGGGAAGCGAGAACCCATTCCCCATGCTCAAGGTGTACCGTTGCACAGAAGCAGATTGTGAGTTTGCCACTTTCAGTCTGTACCGGAGCAAGGTCCATGCCATTACCCATACGGGAGTCATGCCTTTCCAGTGCACGCAGTGTGACAAGGCATTTGTCGTCCAGGACGAGCTCAAGAGGCACATCACTCTGCAGCACAACAAGGGCAAGCAAAAGCCTTGTCCTCACTGCGGTCGGGTCTTCGTGTCCGACTCCCGCTATGAGTGGCACCTGCGCCTGCATGAGAACAACCAGGGCTTCCAATGCAGCAAGTGCAGCTATCTGTACGAGTCCAAGGCCTACCTGGAGCACCACCAACAGAAGCATGCAGAGGAAAGCGAGTCGGTCTGTGAAGTCTGCAGCAAGACTTTCAAGGTGAGTGGGGTGACGTGTTAAGTGATGCTGTGTAGGAAAGCTTGTGCCACGGGAAGAAAACTAATTGTCTTGTGTCAGTGCGCCCTAGTTCAAGCAAGCCTTGTTCCTTCCGTACTCTGCGTAAGATCTGTACAGTGTACTAATATATGTTATCCAAATATCTTGCAGGAATTAGCAGAAAATAGATTAATATTAACATGCTATGAACACGGTGTACTCACATGGTCGAGGCACTTGCACAAAATTTCACATCTTGCTTTTCGGTTGCAAACAGTTGCTAATGGCCCACTTATCACGTGAGCAAACCTACTTTGCTTTGGCACATGACAATTATTTATTTAGAGATGTTTTTATGGCGGTGAACTGCAGTTTCGGTTTCAGGGAGCGCCGAGAAAGATAGATTTTTGTGTAAACGCAGCTGCCCAAATGGACTGCACAAAACTTTGACATGCACGCCGTGCTTGGCGACGCGGGTATGTGAGAGTCACATCTGTGCGTGGTTGCACCCGAAACTGTTAGCAGAAGTCCAGGGATCAACCCACCTCCGACAGAGTGCTGCACTGTCTGGAGAACAGAAGGTGGAGTGACAACAAAGGAACATAATACAGGGCCCTTAGCTCTTGGGGCCTCCAACAATAGAAATCTTTGAGATGGACGACAAATAAAGGAAGAGAGGACATGCATCTATTGGGCAAGTAACATGGCAGACTGGCAGCGGCAGCAGCGACTGCCAACATGAACTGTTGACATGATTGGTTGTTGTTACAAATCAGAGTGGATGACAGGGCTAGTTGGTGATACATGCTTGAGATATACTGCGTCTTCCTTCTGTGTGTCCGTGTTTGCTCCGGTGTGGTATACCTCCAGGTTGTTACAAAAAACATCCTGGATCTCGATGCCACAAAGCCTTTCATTGGTTGCATGGCGGTGCTACACGCACTTTGAAATTAAATTTAAATATGTTCTAGACTGCATTTGCCATCGATATTTCGCAGATGATGCATGTGTGTACATGCAAGTCTGTCTCCTGAGTTATCTCGTCTTCATAATTTTCTGTGCTCTTTTAGTAAAAGTGAGGCAGTAAACTCTGGTGCAATCACTATGGTTATTTATTTATTTATTCAAAATTCCTTACAGGCCCATTGAAGGGCATTGAGTAAAGGGGCATCCGTATTTACAAAACAGAAAAATACACAAAAGCTAAACAAATAACAATAAAGAAAGGGGAGGAAATAAAACAAAAGAACAAGACAAACATTACGAACAGTAAAGTGCAACAACTTTATACAATTCTAAATAACGAACAACGAAATCAGGTTATCACGGAAAGTTTCATGGTTAGCAATGGATACAATGTGATCAGGAAGACCGTTCCAATGTCCAATGGCTCTAGGTAGTGGTGATGACCATATTGATATGCCATGTTCATTTTCTTTACCATGTTATATAACTGTATTGTGGCTCCTGGGAGACACTTAAACACATTTTATTATTCTTGCCCAAAATACTGCTGCAGTGTGCTTATATTAATAATGTAGCCCAAGCACCATTGTGAGCCTTCCTGCCAAGGAATATGCAAAAATTTAACAAGTTTTGTCAGGCACAGTGTGAACATTTTGCTTTTCATAGTAATTGGCAAGGTGAAGCAGTGAATGCATCTGTGCAACATTCCGAGACCAGTATTCTTACATTATGTGTAAATGATTTTCCACTGTGTTAATTCCCTCAGACGCATTAATATATACAGATAATACGGTCGTTTTTGTAGTAAATGACCTTGCTGAATTGTATATCGAAATGAATGAGGAGCTTTGACTGCAGCCGTGGTTTAGCTGTAAGCAACTAACTTTTAATGGTGATAAAGCCAAATGCATAGAGTTAACTTCTTCCCTCCTCGTTGTTCTTCGCCCGCTCATCCCGCTGTCAGCGAAACGGTTGACAAGCTGCCGACCAGGGGATTGAAGGCGGGCTCCTTCACCTGCTGGCACCTTGAGGGAACGACGACTTCGACATCTTGTTGTTAAAAACAATGTTTAATGATCAACCCCCCTACAACACAGTTCACCGGGTTAAATACACTTCTAAAAACAAAAGCACTCTCGCAGTCCAATCTGAATCGGAAAATGTCCTTCTTTCTCAAATTCTGGTTGGCTGCCGTTGGAAGGTACATCCTCACGCCCCTTCACCCAATGCCTTCATCTGTAGCCGCCTCTCCCACGTCGATCGCCGGTGCGCCTCTCTCTCTCTCCTCTCTCTCGAAGACCGGCGCCGGCCTGTCGTGGCATCGTGCTCCGAGCTGGGCTCCCAGGGCTGAGCCGACGGGTCGTCGTCACGTGCCTGCCAGTTCCACGAAACACGCGTCGGGGTTTGCCCCGCAATGCTGCACATCGTTTGCTTGCTTGACCATGTGCCATTGTGCGCCGGCCACAGCTCTCCACAAGGGAAATCGACCGTCACGCCACCTTTGTTCGGTCCTGGCCGCCTCAGGGGGGTCCAGGGGTGCAGGTTGCCGCAGGGGGGAAGGAACGCTGCCCGTGCAAAATGGCGACCTTGAGAAGCCTTTGGGTTTCTGCTGGGCGCTCGTGCCCAACACCTCCCCTCCAACTGTGTTGCACTGCATTTCGGGCATGCAACACACACACACAATCACAACTGTCCACAGGCTTGACGAGCGGAGCACTGTCTGTGGCTTGTACCCCATTGACCCCGCCGCGCGCACGCATTGACAAAGCATACCCGCGCCCCCTTGCCTTGGTTTCCCCTTGTGTCTCATCCTGAGCCATTTCCGGCCCTTCGTTTTGCCTATCCGACGGTGGCACTAGCTGCCTGTTCATGCGACCAGCGATAAGTTCCGGGTGATACAATAACTCGTCCTGAACAAGCATGCCATGCGCTCCTGCCTTTGCTTGCGCCCAAACATCGCACAAGGTCGAATCTGCTTCCTGATCCTCGCAAAACTCCTGTCGTCTGCTTTTAACCGGCTCGGAGCCCTCGCTGTTGTTCTCCGTTATTACAACGCGTGCTGTCGTCTCTTGCTCCTCGCGTGTCTCATCTGACAGCTCATCTACAGCTTCGGTCTCTTTAACGATGGACCTCTGATCGGACACCCCGTCGATTTTTATCTTTTCCTTTAGCAGTTGTGCATAATCGTTAGGTGTGATCAGTGCATCGGTCCCCTCGAGTAGCTTATCCGTGAGTGCGCAAAGCACAGCCGACTGAACCGCCTCGGCCACCCCGTAGGGCCTTCCTTCGGTAGCTATCAGCGGCACGTAAGCTAACTCTGCCATTACTTGTTGCCCGAACGCTCCTGTCAACTTTATCTGTGAGCCCGTACCATCGTACTTCGGCACTACCGCCTTTCTAATAACGCTTACTTCCGCTCCCGAATCTATCACTGCATCGAATGATTGACCTGAGCTTTTAAGCATTACCGTTGCCAGTATAGGTTGCTTCTGCTTATATAGCCCGAACCCGTCTGTCCTTGCCACGTTTGACCCGAATGCGGACGCCGTAACTTTCGCAACCACTGTTTTGTCTTCTTGACGCGCCACTGGCCTAGTGCCTTGCCTTACAACTGAGCGTTTATTGGGGCACTCCCTAGCTAGGTGATCAGTTCCCTTGCATTCAAAACATCGTTTGTTCCACCTAACACCTGCGTAGGCACCTCCCGATGTTTCAGACTTATTTTGCCTGTCCTCAGCACTCGCCCTCTTTTGCGCAGGCCTGCACCTTTCGCTCTCCTCAAAGCTCTCCGTCAGCTTAACCACGGCGCTGGGTGACAAAAATGCCTCCTGTTCATTAAGAACGACATGCGCTCTCGCCTCCGGGCTCAAACATTCTTTCAAGCGATCCGTCACGGCTAGCTGCTTGAGTTCCTCGAACGTGCGTACGTTCGAGCTCTGGACATAATAGTCAAAATAATTTTCCAGACGCACGGTGAACTGATCCCAGGATTCCTTTTCTCCCTTTCGAGACCCCATAAACAGCCTCTTGTATTCCGCTGCCGTGAGCCTGAGACCATCTAATATGCTAGACTTAAGCTTAGAGTAAACTTTCCGCTCTTCCGCCTTTAGCCTGCACAGCAGTCCTCGCGCCCTTTCGCTCAACTGCGGCAAAACCAGCCCGGCCCACCACTCTGCCGGAACGTCATATGAATCGAGCGTTGCCTCTACATCCTCGAACCACATTGGCACGAGTGCCTCTTGGTTCGGCATTGGTGTCAGTACACCCTTTAACAAGCTTGCAAATTTCAGCCGCCTGTGTTCCTCTGACCTTCCGCCAAGCGATAAGCTCTCACCGCCGTCGTTAGGCTCAGCCCTTTCCCGGGCACGCAACCGCTGGCTTTCTAGCATTAAGCGCTGCTTCTCCGTTTCCGCCTCAGCAATTATCAGTTGAAGCTGTAGTAGCACTAGCTGCTGTTCGCACTAGTCGCTGTCGGCGACTCCCAACGCCTGCAAGTTTTCCGCCCCGTCCCCGTTCATTTCCGAGCTATGCCTTTCTCTGTCTCGCAAGTTGTAACGCTTTGTCATTGCCTGCGCCCGACAGAAAATCAAGAGGTACCCGCCTGAAGCAGCCTTGCGGTGCGCTCTTCCTCCTCGGAATATGGTGGACTAGCCTTGCTTCGCTGGCCCAGTGATGTGGTAGTCAGTTGATGGTTGTCGTCAGTCTCGGCCGATGTCGTTCCTTGCCGTCGTCCTCAGTTCAGCCATACAGGTCCTGTCCGACTGTGCCAGTTAACTTCTTCCCTCCTCGTTGTTCTTCGCCCGCTCATCCCGCTGTCAGCGAAACGGTTGACAAGCTGGCGACCAGGGGATTGAAGGCGGGCTCCTTCACCTGCTGGCACCTTGAGGGAACGACGGCTTCGACATGTCCTTCTTTCTCAAATTCTGGTTGGCTGCCGTTGGAAGGTACATCCTCACGCCCCTTCACCCAATGCCTTCATCTGTAGCCGCCTCTCCCACGTCGATCGCCGGTGCGCCTCTCTCTCTCCTCTCTCTCGAAGACTGGCGCCGGCCTGTCGTGGCATCGTGCTCCGAGCTGGGCTCCCAGGGCTGAGCCGACGGGTCGTCGTCACGTGCCTGCCAGTTCCACGAAACATGCGTCGGGGTTTGCCCCGCAATGCTGCACATCATTTGCTTGCTTGACCATGTGCCATTGTGCGCCGGCCACAGCTCTCCACAGGGGAAATCGACCGTCACGCCACCTTTGTTCGGTCCTGGCCGCCTCAGGGGGTCCAGGGGTGCAGGTTGCCGCAGGGGGGAAGGAACGCTGCCCGTGCAAAATGGCAACCTTGAGAAGCCTTTGGGTTTCTGCTGGGCGCTCGTGCCCAACACATAGTTTCTTATTTGTGAAAGCATGTAATAGACTACAATGATTCACATTTGTGGTTAGAAAATTCACTGATGTGGGTTGGAACTTACAAACATTAAAGAGTTACATTTGATTCCAACATGGATTGGAAGACTCGCATAGGCGAAACAGGTTTGAAGCCAGCAACGGGTGTCTCATTCTACTATAATCTTGTGAATATTTCCAACATAATTTCCTGCACATACTGCGTCAGTACATATAGGCCTTTCAGGCAAAATATATCTGGAATGTTTTAGCTGATTGCTGGAATGTACTATAAGAATTGTCTTTAAAAAAAAAAAAGGTGTGATAGTAGCAAACAACTATTTGAACCATCTAGGCTGCTTTTGTTTCACCCCATTAAGACTTTAATGTAGCTGAGATGATGTACATAATAATGGCGCATAATATACCTGTGTCAGTTATCTCGTTTAAGACGCCCACATGTGATACAAGGAGTGCAACTGCAATTATTTTAACCTGCTAGTTCGAAGAAACAAATTAATATCCACCTGTTTGCACTATGATGCTACAAAGAAAAAGATTGACAACCTCTGAGCATATTCTTGTGAGATGAGAATGCAAAAGCATTTCTTTTGGCTAGGTTGTTGTTGCGGAGGGGTGCTGCAAACTGGTGTTGCCAAGTTGTGTTATAAAGAATGAGGCAATGTGGGAGGCCGGATTGTGTTTATTTACATGATTTGATGCCACCAAGGTGGTGCCGACACTTCACGTGTCCTCTTCTATTTCGTCATCCAGCCAGTATATTATGAGGCCTCGGTTTGGACGACGTTTATTCTCAGTAGCTCGGCAGGTCGCTCGATGATGCCAACGCACTGGGCACAAACACGATGATGATGATCACACACCAGCGATGAGGAAGATACGCAGAACGCATGGTGATGATGATAAAATACAGATGATGAAGACGTGCTTGATAAACGCCCACAATATGCAGATATGCCCTAGGCAGGTCTCCGTCATATCGAAGTAGTACGACCGCCGTGGCGTAGGTGGTGTAATTAGGCAGTCACCGGTCTCGTCACCCTCTTATCGTTTTGGTGACGGCATACTAGGGCAGGGGTAGATAGACACTACCATGGCCTTGTGATCTGAGTGTGTAGTTGGAGACACACATCACATCTCGCTCAATGTATGGGTCGTTGGTGAACGCGAGATTGATGCACGTACATCTCCACGTCGTGACGGCCTCAGTGGGTGTCTTCAATTCAAGATTAAACTTGGCACGCATGGCGGTGAGGAACCATGGGCTAGCTGGCGCGTTTGCGCACCAGGTGTTGCTACAGCGAAGCCACGCAGCTGGGCGCGCGCTTTCGTCAACCCAGCGAAGAAACGCGCCAACGTGGCCACACGCTGCTGCAAGTAGCTGCAGCAGAGCGGAGTGCGTGCCGACTGCCGCTGCAGCAAGTGTTGGCGCCGACATCACTTCTGGTGGGAGAGGTCACGTGCTTTCCGAGCACGGCTTTTGCGGATGCTTTTTGCGGACGGCAGCTGGGCATGTGGTATCGCGAACCTAGCCAAGAAACGCTTTCACGTTAAAGCCACATGGGTTTCTCAGAAACATTGCTCTTCTCATGGCAGAAAGCTTGCCTTGGCCTGGTAACACGTAGATATTTACTGTACAGCTCCGTACTACAAACAGGTGGATGTAGATTTTCTCCTTTTATTATGATGCAATCCATTTTACTGACCTAACATAAGTGAAGCCAAGGAAGGCATAAGGGACAGTATTTGTAGTCTTTAACTGTGGCGTGGCATGTACGACATAAATGGAAGATGAATTGAACTGGATGAAGGAACAACTTGCTGTCAGTATGGACCGAACCTAGAATCTACGGATAGTGTGCCTGATGCTGTACCCTCTGGTTATAGCTTTCCTTATGATTTGACTAGTGTGGACACTTTCATAACTCCATTAGTGCCAAACAGATTACCACAAATGTTGCTTGCCATGACGACCCGTGGTCTTACTCAGGCAAAAAATTGACCAGTTTTGTATGGCATACAATTTTCATATCGCGAGCACCCCTGATGGTATTTTGGTTAATCTGTGCCCATGAAATTGCAGCTTGCTACATTTGATGCTTGCTGTTAGCACACACAAAGGTCTTTACAGCTGTCCCTTGAGGCTGCTCCTTCAGCTTATACTGCAGTTGAACTGTGTGTGTCACACACTTTACTGCACTTTATTTGGTTTGTTAATTGATGGAATAAAAGTTCTTAAATATATGGGAGGCAAAAGTCCTCAATGGGGGATAGAGGGGCATTCTGGATTGCATATCGTTGACCGACTCCCGCAATGCCGTCTTGCTCAGGAATGCCATCTTGACTACCAGGTAGTCACCTACCTGGTAGACACCTGCACTGAGGCATACTCAATCAGGTCCGTCAATTTCCCTGATCAATCCCCCGGTAGTTTATAACACCATGGTTAGGCTGCTCTGACTTGTGTATAGTAAACAGTCACTGTGTATTAGAATTTGTAAGAAACATATCATGGTAGATAGTGCACGTAAACCTAGTGTAGTCATTCTTCCAGTATTGAACACGCAGCTTTGTCATCGAAACAGTAAACATGTGTGCAGAAGCACAGCTCGTATCACTTGGGCTTAAGTGCCTTAACCTTGACTTGTCCGCAGTTTGTTTTAAAGTATGGAGCATAAGCTGCATTCACATAGGCTCTATTGATGACGGCCTCTTGAGAGCAAAAAAGGAGGATAGATGGGTTCAACCTGCCCAAGAAATTGTGCGAAAAATTCAAGGCAGAATTTCCACCTGGAACTCACACAAAGAGACGTCTTATGCTGTAGACGTTTAGGCTTGCCACTGCACTTTTAACGAGTGAGAAGCAGCATCAAAACAATAACAGGGGCAGAGGCAGAGAAAAAAAACACAGGCACCATTGTGCTATCTTTGCCTATGGACCTAGCTTTAATATGTGTATTGCTCTCCATTCATGAGAGACATGCTTTTTGGTACGATGAACAAATCGCAAGGTACGATTTAAAACAGGGAATGTCGCGGGAGCCAACGTTTCGACAAGCGGACTTGTCTTCGTCAGGGCGGCAACGGCATACCGTTGCCGGCCTGACGAAGAGTTGCCGCCCTGACGAAGACAAGTCCGCTTGTCGAAACGTTGGCTCCCGCGACATTCCCTGTTTTAAATCGTACCTTGCGATTTGTTCATCGATTCAAGCATCCATCTTCCCCTGAGCTTCTCTCAGTCTAGTCATGCTTTTTGGTAGCAGCAACTGCACACGTGACAGCATTAGGTAAAAGATTTATTCTGAATGGTGAAGCGATCATTGCACAGCGTTCTTAAGCTTTCTTCATTTTTCTTTTGTACAAGAAATAGTGTCAAATAAGACACTAACAAAAATAGCAAGATGACACAACCGCTTGTGTCCTCTTGCTCCCTTTGTCCCTGTCTTAATGTGCGCTATTTCTCTTACGATTATGTACCAAGAAGCCGAAGCTGCTGTTCTAGTATTTTTTTTTCTTTTGCAGACTGTGCGAGCCATGGGCATCCATGTGACCCACATGCACCCCGAAGTGGCCAAGAGTCCCTCCCTCCAGGTACTGCGCTCACTGCGTTACCCGCATGGCTGCGATCAGTGCCCAGTGCGCTTTAAGACCCCAACCGAGCTGCGGGCGCACAAGCTGTGCCGGCACTCTGGCGTTGCTGGCAAGAGAATTGTAAGCAACGAGAGGAACTTCCAGTGCCACTACTGCCACAAGGCCTTCAAGCATAACTGCGCACTGCAAACACACCTTCGCACCCACACGGGCGAGCGGCCCTTCGAATGCCCTCACTGCAGCAAGGCCTTCAACATCCACCAGACGTTGAAGGACCACATTGTTAGTGTACACACGAAGGAGTTCAAGTTGCACTGTCTGCTCTGTGGCAAGGGTGTCGTGAACAACACGAAGCTAAAGCAACACCTTCAGCATGCTCACAAGGCCGTTCCTAAGCCCACCTTGCCCCTGTCCGCTCGCGGCAAGGCCTCAGGAGTAGACAAGCCGAAGGCACCACGTGCACCTACTAAGAAGGTAGAGCAGTTGCAGCTGCAGCAGCACCTGCAGCAGCATCTTCATCAGCAGCTGGAGCCACAGCAGATTCACATGGCACCAATCGTGTTCGTGGAAGACCAGAACGTGGAGATTGGTGAAGTGTACATGGAGCAGGAGGTGGTGACCGCCACAGAAACAGCCATGGTTGTCGAGGATCCCATCAAGTTGCTCACATCTTTCTTCTGAGCACAACGTGTTTGTGGGGGCAGTTTGTCACAGGCATTCACGGGGAGCCCCGTCAAACTTTTCAAATGCTCGTCTTGAGTGACGTGTGTTCTTTCAGACAGGGACTCTGAAGCTTGTTTCACCACTACAATGATCTGCACATTTGTGACAAAACCTTCTCCCATCTTACTCCTGAGCTTCATGTGTTTGTGGAGACAGTTTGTGATGAGAATTAGCAGCAAGCCCCGTCAAAAATTTCTCCAAGTCTTCATATTGAGCAGCATGTGTGCTTTTGGAACAGCAGCACAGAAGTTGCTTGACAATATAATGGATGTCACACCATTGAAGTAATGCGTGTGTGTTTGTGAGAAAGCACTGGTCAAGTGCCTCCTGCTCTTTTTTTTTTTTTTAACAGAGACTGGCAGATGTTTGATTGGCCTGCAAGAAGTTGATTGTAAGGCTGTGTACATTTTGTTTGTACAGTATTCACACTGTGTTTTGTATGCCTTGCTGGAGTGCAAGTGATATTGTACATATGTTCAGATGGTCACTATATACGTTTAGGAACAGCGCACATCTTTGTGTCATTGCAGTCTGAGAGAGAAACTGCATTTTTTATGCTGACATGTTGCACAAACTTTTAGAATTAACCACGGATACCTAGAATTCATTTGTTTGTTTTCTTGTAGGGAGTATGAAGATATATTTCATATTTCAGATACTTTTCCCAAATTGCTATTGCTCCAACAATTTCCTTTTCTATGATAAAGGGGCTACACTAAAATGTGGCAAATTCACAGCCTAATATCAAGTGTTATGCAGGGCGCAGTGAAGTATAAGCTTGTACACCTTGTGTTTTCAAATGCAACTGCTAACTAATCTGTGGATGTCGGTGTGTTCTCTTCCTGTATAAATTACTGTAGAGTTCAGAAATGCTTCCTTTCATTGAGTTTCAATGTTTCACAATATTTAGAATTCATGCAGCAGAAATGTGTGTCATTGACCATGGTAAACTGAATTTTAAAAGCTTCTCTTCAACTCCTTGTCTTATTTTTTTGTTTTGGACGGTATAAAATTAAACATATGTAAAGGAACACTAAAGTGAAAAACAGGTTTTCCCATATGTGTTTAATACAAAAAGAACCATCTTTGCATGGATGTGGTTCTTGGTAAACTAGGAAATGTGAAAAAAAAATATACTGGTGACAATGCTGTTATGAGATTTCAGCACTAATATGCATGATGTCGTAGATCTTTGACAGCACGTGCTAAAGCTTACATATGTACTCATTTATCAGTAAAATAAGTATGCGGGTTCCTCTAGGTCGCGCAAGGCCAGATCACAGTGAAGCGGGCTGATACTTTGCCAAAACAGGTCACTTGATAAACATGTGATATTTTGGCAGGAACATGTCATGCGATCACCCGAAATTACATAATGCAGTGTCACGTGATGTTCCCCCAGAACCGTGAAACAAAATGTCACATGACATGTTCCCCCGAAAATCATGTAACGAAACGTCACGTGACAAGTTTCCGCCAAAATCAAAGCAATCTCATATGACATTCCGGCCAAAATCACCTAACGCAATGTAACGCGACATGTTTCTGCCAACATCACATAATTAACGCGATGTTGTGTGGTACTGCATGACACCTGACAAAAAAAAATGGCACGCCTGACAAATTACAACTGTCTTAAAGGGCAACTACAACGATTTTTCAGTGTCCGCTGATATCAATGAAATTTTGAAAATACATTCTCCTCAATACTATAATAATATATGCCAAGTCACGCTGCTGGAAGTAATTTAGTTTTCCTGAAAACTAATTTTTAAAATCTTTAGTGGATTCTCGTGCGGGCCACCCTGTGTTTTTGACGTCATTACCTTCAACACTGCCTACCCGAGCAGGCTGGCCGTCAAAAGCAGAGCGGCCATACTTTAGCACTTAAATGATGGCAGGTTAAGGAAAGCTAGCATAACTCAGTGCATTGCTGAATGACCTCACCACTGTCATTTTTATGGCACCAGCTCCACTTCCACATTTCTGATGGTGGAAAGGCTGTGACGTCATCGCATACGCTGTGCGATGCATGTGTCCATTGCGGATTCGGTTTGAACAGATTGTTAATTCGGCTATTTAAAATTATTGGTGTGTTTCTGAGCAAATTGAACCAAACTGGCTACTACAGGACTATCAGAACCAATGGAAAACATCGATATCAGAACATAGTGAAGCAACCGCCGAAGTTGCTCTTTAAGCAGCCTCGCTGCTATTAATATACGTGGTCTTCTAAGGAAGCCAGAGACTTAATGTAGTGTGTTTCATCAAATTTGATTGGGCCAATGTGGCAAGAGTACGAAAGTAATGGGGTTTGTGACATGTGCTCTAAGTTGCGGCACTAAATTTAAAAATAGTGTTTACCTCCATCTTCAGCTCTGACACTGAAAATGAAATGGCATTATTCACAGCAGAGTTGCCAGAAAATAATTTCAATCTAAACCACTTCACTGTCTCACTTCGGTGTCCGTTCAAGTAGTGCATCGCCATCATTTCTTGGTGATGCTATGATTGGGTGATGACCACAGAGAATTATTTATTAAAGTTTCTTGAGCTGACAGATGGAAGCTTTCTGCAGGGTGTTTCCTGCAGACTGAAGCACACCATTAAGCCATTTTGTGCACGGACAACCTGTATTGACTTGCATTAATGGGTATTAAACCCATTGAATGTGCAGCTAGCATAACATGACCAAGAGAGACGAGCTTTAGTTTCAGAACTACCACTTCAAAAGGCATTCGGGATTGATCTATTTGATGCCCACTACATTGGTCCTTTTAGCAGACGAGATTCTCATAACCCTGAGCTCTCACCAGAGCCCAAAAGAATCTAGTGAAATTATTGTTTCCAAAAGGCCACAATTCACTCCCATACATCGCTACAAGAAAAACTGCAGTGTTATCCTGGTATGTCCTAAAATGGCCAATATCCTTGTCTGTTATAACCTTTCAAAATCGATCTTTTCATATTTTTTTAACTGGTAACCATTTTCTGTTGAACTTATTTATGGAACTTTGATAAGAAATGGTTATTCACCTAAAAGCTTGTTTTTGAACACTTCGGCACCTCTGTCACAGATTTCCCATGTAAAAATGTGTGATTCATTTCTCTAATGATAACTGATGTACACTGCTTGCTAATTGCTACACATCATCAAAACTTTCTACTGTAACAACTGCTATGTGCAAATGCTTTAGATAACTATGCTTGGCGAGGACATATAGTAGGACCAGTACTATATTGGGTTTACCCAAGTGTGTGAGGCAATATTACGCCGATGGGACACAAACTGAAGATGTGCACACTGCGTTTGTTAGCCTCCCTTCGTTTGACAATTCACCAAATATTCCAGAATTTGGGTGCCTCTTAGTGTAACCATGTTTTTTGAATGTCTTAAGGACAGTTTGAAACCAGCTAAATATGCCTCTCAGAAATATGGGTCATAAAGCATTTTCGAAAGGTTTAGTATAAACAGTAATACAGTAGAACCCCGCTGTTACGTTTCCGGCTGCTGCGTTTTCCTGGCTGTTACGTTGTTTTGGGCCAGTCCCGGCATAGCTCCCATAGGAGTCAATGCATTAGGGACCCCGCTGTTACGTCGCAGTGTAAGAACATTCCCGTATGTTACGTTGCGAATCGACATTCCAAGCGGCCACTGCCGACGGCAATATTGTCTTTTCACGTAGCTTGACTCGGCTTGACTGTATTAGCTGCACTATGGGTGACGCCCATTACGTTTCCGGCTTCCACCAGTAAAATTATGGCACTGCAGTGCAAACTGTGATGGAATCGCGTACAGTGATTACGTTTCCATCAACGATGTCGTTGTCACCTCCGAGAAATTCTCTGTCGACGAAATGATAGCCGAGTGTGCGGATGCATGCACTGAAACCGCTAGCACTAAAATAAAATTGTGTGCCGATCACCACTTCTCTCATTTTTCCATTTTTGCCGTTTCTCGGCTCTTACGTTTCCCGGCTCTTACGTTTATTTTCTACGGTCCCGTGAAAAACGTATCAGCGGGGTTCTACTGTATTACAAGCATGTTGTTTACCTTGCCACACCTCCTCAATAATCCTCTTATGGAGGAGCATCGCAATATCTGTGCTGCCTATGTTAATTCCCCCAAAATATAATGTCGTCATGTAAAACTTATCCAGACAGGCAGTGCTGTTGAAATGGCTAAATCTGCGGTTCTAAAGACTGGACAAAGACAGTATGCACAGAGTGAGCTGTAAACTTCAAGTGAACCTTGCTCTTTGTCCTGTGTGTACACTTTCTTTTTCCCATACTTATAAGCACCAATTTAACTATGTTCCATGAAGCAAGTAACCAGCTTAGTATCGTAATTGCAAGTCATATTTGTGCACCATTTGAGTAGTTCCCCTCCAATTGGCTTGTGGTCCCTAATATGCCTCTTCCAATTTCTGTACAGAAACTGAAAGACTGTGCAGCTTCTGTGCAGCCTTCCAGGTTTATTTTTTTCATATCACAAGCAAACATTATATGATCTGCCTCATGCGTACACTGTACACCCTGCAATTTATTTTTGACTGCCAGGCACAAATAGCATGATCAAGTCTGTTGCCTAAGTACATTTTGTATGTTCTAACGGAGGCGCTTCACAGAAACTAGTTCTACTTTCTTTGGTACAGCTGCAATGTGGTAATATTTGTCACAACAAGCAAAACCTTTCCACGATGTAAACTTCTATATTGAATATCTGTTATGAATAGACATTAGAAGCTTGCTTTGTCTTCCTTTATATATAACTGCAGTAAATTCAGAAACTTGAAGTACTATTACTTGACCATGCATTTGGCAACTGGCAGAGTGTAGAGAAAAACAGACTACATTGTGCATCATAGTGCATGCGTATGTGCTACACATGCCGCATATGTGCTTGATGTTCCTGAGTTGCACACGGTGCATGTCTCGCCCGTAACTATTGCAGACACAGAAAACTTCGCGATAAATTACACTGGCAGAACTCCAGGTTTCATCTGTACCCTCTCACCCTAAAGCATTTGTCAGGCTTCAGCAAGTGTTATGAAAATTGATAATGTAAGGTGCAAGCAATAGCCAACACAATAGCTTTGGAAGATGTTATTTTGTAATAGCACATCAGCTGAAAATGTTTGCATTGGACTTGTGTGTGATGCCTATCGTATGTGGATACCTGGGGCTACAAGCTTATTGTATCCTTATGGCTAGTGAGTTTTATTATTTTCACCAACTCAGTTTTTTCTATCACACTTTTCTGCTGTATACATTATGTTCTATGTATTCTTGTGTTTCAATATGGTTTTGACTTCCTGGCAAAATACCAGCTCTCAGGACAGGGACTATAGTTTGGTGTGCTAGAGTTGTACGTATCTATCATACAAACGTGCACACAGCATCTTGTTTTCATCCAGATGGCCTCCTATTTCACGAACATAGTTACATTATGAAGAAACACTGTGTGTATGAGCGCTTCGAAATTAAAGTTTCTACAGACTAATTCCTGGGGCTGTCTTGCTTCACATGATGTTGCAGAACCAATGGCATCAAGCATCACATTTTAACAGCGAAGCTGTTAGTCAAATTGGAAAAACGTCCGTTCCCCGCAAGGATCATCGCCTGGCAACCGCCGACGCCACAGCTAAGCAGCATCTGGCCTCGGCGCGTTAGGGTGGGGCGCGTCTCGCTCACGACCTACTGTACTACTGACCTGCCCGGCGAGCAGAATGCCAGCGCGCATGTGCTAGCTCTTCTTTCTACCGCTAGGGGCCTTTTGGCGGCGGATTTTGGCGCCACCAGTTACCCCACCCACACCACTTCTAGGCGGTCGTCTGCTCGCGTTGAGCCGAGACGCCTGTGCGGGCAGGCACTCTGCGGAGCGAAGAAAACATTTGTAAAACTGCTTCGATTGAGGTAATTCAGCTATGACAGTACAGTGTGGTTCCCAGAAACGCGCCCGCGTGAGCCATGTACCACGGTAGTCTGCAGAAAAGGTGAGAAATGTCTAATATTGGCATGCGCAAAAATGTTCCTATACACTTAGTAAACAAATACGTACGTTTTGTATGACTAATGAGCTGAATTCGCGACTATGCTTTTGCTCGGTAAGGTTTTACAAGTTATTGACCCACAAATTTAAACCAACTGTCGCTTGAGCGACCGAAATAACAGGAAAAGAAAAGCTAGTACCGATTATCTCAGTGGCGCAACAGTGCTGTTGGTTCCTTGGTAAATAGACTCTGAAACGTTGGCCGAAGTACCATATGAACATTCCTGCTATTGGATACAGTGCAACAGTTGGCATATATGCTCAAATTTCCGAGAACTGCGCACAAGCAAAGTACTCGCACAGTGCTTGTTGTTCTGCACCCATGCACCCGTCGACGCTCAGGTGGGGTAACTCGAGCGCCATCTTAGCGGCGAAGTCTGGAACGAGAGGCGGCGCAGGCGTCTCCGTAGAACGCCGCGAGCTGGTCAGGTCAGGAGTACAGTAGGTCGTGGTCTCGCTAGAGCGGCTCCTGGATTGACGTCACGCGATGCCGCGCATGCGTTGTGCAGCAGCTGTGCAGAGACCGCGCCAGAGCTGCGGAAATGACTAATCATAACCACTCCGTCATAAAATGGAGTTACTGCGCATGTGCATGTCTTCGAGATCACTATAAAAGAACCGCACCTAGCAGGGCTAAGGTAGTTTGTAGATATGAGTTCACCGAGGAAGGTCCGAACAGCCAAAAAGCTTCGTACCGCGAGGCTCGACGTGCTGGTGAACGGGAATGAGATCTGCGGCGACGATCAGATCCAGCTTACTTGAGCAAGAAAGCCGCTGAAGGGAAGATCCGGAACTCGGTGCGAAACTTTGAGAAGCGTCCGCTGGGCCTTGCGTGCTTCGCGAGGCGTTTCTCGAAGCATTGGACCACGGCGAAACGCGGGTGTGCCGGAGACAAACCCGGACCGTCCAAGCGCCCGTCAGCTTCGCTAGCCTTGCACCAGTAGCGCAAGCCTCGCTAATTTTTTTTCAAGGTATGTTTGTTATCAATTACGTCACCGGGCTATGGAAAGAACATTACAGCTAGTTGGGCCTGTTTACCTGTTGCACAAATATCAGATATTGCAGATGTTGATTTTATTGCGATAGAAATTATATGGATAATATCGACGGGTTTTTGCCGTCACCGTCGCCGCCGCCGTCATATCTCGAAAGCAGCCACTATGGACATTGCGCGGTCGCCATCGCTGGCGCGCGAGCTATCTCGGCAGCCATCAGATGTGCTGTGTAATGCGTAGCAGCGCCATGGCCATGTTCCCCGTTCCAGGCGTCTCGCATATATACAATGCCCTCGCCACATAGCGCTCACGCGAATGCGTCTACGAGTGCAGGAAGGAACGCGGTGGTGTAGTGGTTACGGTACTCGGCTGCCGCTCAAAATACGCGGGTTCGATCCCGGCCGCGGCGGTCGCATTTTCGATGGAGGCGAAAATGCCAGAGGCCCGTGTACTGTGCGTTGTCAGTGCACGTTAAAGAACCCCAGGTGGTCTAAATTTCCGGAGCCCTCCACTACGGCCTTTCTCTCCTCTCTATCTCTTTCACTCCCTTTCCCCCCTCCCCCACGGACGCTCAGCCGTGCTCCGTACATGGGCTGCAGAAACTAGCGTCCTTTCCTAACCGAACCACAATCATCATCAAGGAGCGCTCTCGCTTGATGGCGCTGTGTGGGGACAAGTTTCTCGATGGTGCAAGGTGCACGCTGCTTAGCGCGGTCACGCGGTGTGGAGCACGTGCCAGAAGACATAAAAACACCATGACATAGCTCGCAGCTCTGCTGGACCGTTGTCTCTGCCGCTTGACCCTCAAATGCTACTTCAAGCACCTGCATGCTTACTTAACAAGCCCACGTTCACTACAATTCAGATTGCCCCTAAAGCTGCTAGTCTTACATCGTATATCATATCATGCATTGCTATCGCATTCATTGTTTCGCCGTTCTGTCGAAACTGATTTTTTTAAACAAAAAAAAAAATGGGCAGATCCCACGTGCAGTGGGAATCAAGGAAATGCGAAGCACGCATAAGGAACGTAAAATGGATTTGCATTGTCTCGCTATACCGAGTTTGGTACATATGAAGTTAACGAAACGGCCGCAAGAGCACCAAGACTGTGACATGTAAACCATGCCGCTCATACACGCATGTCATGGTTATAACGTTATGACTTGTCATTAACGTTCGTCATGCAGTCGTGTTGTGCCATAGCAATTTTGTTATACATCCCTTTAAGGAAACGAGTGGCATGTAGATCATGCCGCTAATGACATGCATGTCACGATTTTCATGTAATGACCTGTCATTTATGATCGTCATGCAGTCATGTTGTGCCAAACCAATTTTCGCATAGGCTCCGTGCAGTCGAGTTTTCCATGCGCGACATCAGCGCCAGAATGCACTGCCTGGCGGAGAGAAGAAGCAAAGTTGGACAGTGTGACAGGAAAATACGCGAACGCGATGCGCGTCTCCAACTCTATAGCAGCACCGACCGCCCGTCCCACCTTGTTTCGTTTTATTTCCTTTGAGACGCGCGCTCCAAACCTGCGGCACACTGTTCCAAAGGGCGACGCCGCGAGCGTTCGTGTGGTTCGCAGCACGCCCGGAAAGCAGCGAAGAAACGCACGCGTCGCTGTCGCCTCGGTTTCCACCGTGCGCGCGCGTCTCATACGTGCGACCCAAGTGGCCAATGTCAGCGATACTGAGCCGTCCGACGAGAGCTACGTAGCGCCCTCTGGTCAGTAGACGGAGCCCATACATCCCATTAAAGAAACGGCAGTACAGCGCCAAGACCATGACATGTAAATCATGCCGGTCATGACACGCGTGTCATTATTATAATGTTGTGACCTGTCATTTACGTTCGTCATGCTGTCGTGTTGTGCCATAGCAATTTTGGTATACGTCCCATTAACGGAACGCCTGGCATGTAAATCATGCCGCCCATGACATGCATGTTGTGCTTTTCATGTTATGACCTGTCATTTATGTTCGTCATGCATTCATACTGTTGCATACTAAGTTTCCTACACACCCCACTAGCGAAACGGCCAAGAGAGCACCAAGACCGTGGCATGTAGATCATGTCGCTCATGACATGCATGTCATGATTTTCATGTTATGAGTTGTCATTTACATTCGTGATGCAGTCATCTTGTGGCATGCCGATTTTCGTATACATCCCGTTAACGAAACGCGTGGCATGTAAATCAAGTCGACCTTGACATGCATATCATGATTTTTATGTTGTGACCTGTCAGTCATGTTCGCCATGCAGTCATGTTGTGACACACCAGTTTTCGTATACATCCCATTAACGAAACAGCCAGAAGAGCACCAAGACCGTCGCATGTAAACCATGTCACTCATGACATGCATGTCATGATTTTCGTGTTATGACCTGTCATTTATGTTTGTGATGCAGTCATGTTGTGGCATGCCAATTTGCCTATACGCCCCATTAACGAAACGCGTGGCATGTAAATCATGTCACTCATGACATGCATGTCATGATTTTCATGTTATGACCTGTCATTTATGTTCGCCATGCAGTTATATTGTGGCATACCAATTTTTGTATACATCCCATTAACGAGACGACCAGGAGAGCACCAAGACTGTGACATGTAAATCATGCCGCTCATGACACGCATGTCATGATTTTCATGTTATGACCTGTCATCACACGGGTTATCAGCAAGGAACGACGACGTGGTGGCAGCTGTGCGCTTCGATTTTTGGGGGCGTTTCTGTCCGCTACGGAACTCGCATTACGGCAGCGGCGGTGGTGCAGGCAACACGACTGACTCTTCTTGTACCTTACAGACACTGGAATCTGGAAGTTTCGGTGGACTCTGAAGCGTGACTGGCCTGGCCGTGTTCTGCCTGAGTTTTGGAATTTCCCGCGCCTAAATACGTTGGCTACCAGGAAGGAAATCGTCTCGTGACACACGGGTTATCAGCAAGGAACGACGACGTGGTGGCAGCTGTGCGCTTCGATTTTTGGGGGCGTTTCTGTCCGCCACGGAACTCGCATTACGGCAGCGGCGGTGGTGCAGGCAACACGACTGACTCTTCTTGTACCTTACAGACACTGGAATCTGGAAGTTTCGGTGGACTCTGAAGCGTGACTGGCCTGGCCGTGTTCTGCCTGAGTTTTGGAATTTCCCGCGCCTAAATACGTTGGCTACCAGGAAGGAAATCGTCTCGTGACACACGGGTTATCAGCAAGGAACGACGACGTGGTGGCAGCTGTGCGCTTCGATTTTTGGGGGCGTTTCTGTCCGCCACGGAACTCGCATTACGGCAGCGGCGGTGGTGCAGGCAACACGACTGACTCTTCTTGTACCTTACAGGTTGGTGATTTTCCTGTGTTGCTTTTTGCCGCCTTCACTGCCGCCGCTGCCACCGGCTGTTTTATTGTTGTTTTGTTGTTGGTGAATTAACTTGAAGGTATGCCCAAGTGCTATACTTGCCGAGCTGCGTTGAGTGATGACAAGAATGTTATTACATGCAGTATGTGCGATTTTAGCTTTCATGGCACGGTCTGTTCGGGCATGACAGAGGAAGCATTCGCGACAAAACGCGATGCCAAGAAGAAAAACTGGAAGTGTGAAGCTTGCAGGCCAGCCAGTGGGAAGACTAACACGCCGGCTGCAGATTTGTTGGGAGATACCGACATTAAACTCATGATAGTGGATATGAACAAGAAGCTAACTTCCCTCGTTCCTTTGACAGAGAAAGTAGGGGAGGTGGAAAGGCTCGCACAACTACTTTCTGATAAGTTTGATAACATTCAGGAGCGCCTAGATAGGCATGAGAATGAGATTAAATGCCTTCATGGGCGAGTTGAAAAAATTGAGAAGGTTTGCGATGCGAAAAGTCTTACCCAGCTACAGTTTGACGTTGACGACCTCGAGCGGCGTAGCAGGCAGCTAAATATTGAGGTCCACGGAATACCGGAGGAAAAAGGGGAGGACCTCCTTGCTAAACTCAATGATGTTGCTATAAAGCTGGGTGTCCCTAAACTTGCCCGTGTAGACGTTTCTGCCCTTCACAGGATGGCAGCAAAGCCAGGAAAGGCACGGGGCGTGATAGTTCGTTTTGTGCACCAGGACTTGCGTCACACTTGGCTAGAGAAAAGGAAGGCACTTCGCCAGTCTGCTGAGAGCCTTTATATATCGGAGAACATGACAAGGCATGCAAGGACTCTCCTGACGAAAGCAAGAACATGGGCCACAAGGGTTGGGTATGCTTACGCGTGGCACTCAAACGGGAAGATTCTGGTACGGAGAAAGAGCGGCGAACCTGCTGCGGTTATCAGGTGCGAGGACGATTTGTCTGCTCTGAGTGCCTGACTTTTTCTCGTTTGTCTAAGCCTACGTGTTTTAGTAACGCACCATGGCACTCGAAATGGATTCCTTAGGATGTGTTACGCTATCTGAATTAGTCAGAGAATTTGAGAACCGTAATGGTTTCCTTCGTTGTTTTCATCTAAATGTGCAGTCCATTGGAAACAAGACAGTGGAACTTGAATGTCTTTTCGAAAGGATGAATTACTGCTTCGATATTATAATGTTTACAGAAACTTGGCAGTCCAATGACTTGGATGTTTTTCAAATTCCCAACATGAAAACGTTTTTCGTGCGTAGGTTAACCCGAAGAGGCGGAGGTGCTTGTCTATTAATCAAAAGTTCCTTTAAAGCAGTTCTACTTGAAGATTTTTCTTGTGTAACTACTGATTACGAAGCAGTGTGTGTTCTTTTCAACAATGTCGTTATTGTCTGCTGCTATCGTCCTCCAGATGGCAACATACGTGCTTTTCTTCTTTTTATGGACAACTTGCTTGCATTTGTGAATGAAAATCAGTATAATGTTGTCATTGGCGGAGATTGCAATATAGATATGAATTGCGACAATGCAAGAAAGTTCGAGTTTGAAAATTTTCTCTCATGCCACAACTGTGTAAACACTGTAAACGTTCCTACGAGGGCAACTATGCTTTCGCAGACTATCATAGATTTGTTTATTACAAATTATAATGCGTCTTTGGTTCAAACAAGAGTTCTTTCGTACCCTATCAGTGACCATAGGCCAATATGCTGTTGTATTATGACTAAAAGTCCCAAAGTACACACTGATATTGCTTCTGGTTTTCAGTGTGTCTCGCAAAAAGCTTTGGATGCCTTTTATTCGGATATCAATAATGTACGTTGGGACCATGTTTATCATTTGACTGATGCAAACGCTGCTTATGATGCTTTTCTAAGTTGCTTCACGGCAGTGTACAAAAAGCACTTCTTTCATAAACGTTCGGAAGGGAAGAAAGGTTGTCGAAAACCATGGATGACACGGGAGCTTTTGCGCAAGATTGACAAAAAAGATCGTTTATTTAAGAAATTTATGCGTACGCGTAATGAAACTGACCTGGTTGCATTTAAACAGTTTAGAAATGCCCTAGATAAAGAAGTTAAAAAGACGAGAGAAATGTATTACTTTAATCTTTTTTCTTCCTGTTCTAAACAAACAGATGTATTATGGAACAGATTGAACTCACTTATTGGGCGGAACAAGGGAAAAGAATCGGTGACGGAAATTTCACATGCTGGGGAAACTATCACTGGTGATCGCATGGTAAATGTGTTTAACGACTACTTTGTGTACCGGGACTTTGACACCGGACCACGTGCATTTTACACAAGTCTAGATCCTGATAATGTAAAGACACTCTTTTTAGAAGCAACAGTAGAACATGAAGTTCGAGCAGTTTTTCTGGGCCTTAAAAACAGTCGCAGTTGTGATGCGGATGGCCTGCAGATAAGACCTGTCAAATATGTAATAGATAAGATTTCTTCAGTGCTGACATATATATTTAACTTGTGTATTTCAACGGGCGTTTTCCCATCCAAAATGCAAGTTGCTCGTGTAGTGGCGTTATATAAGAAAGGAGATAAAACCGACGTCTCTAATTATAGACCAGTGTCAATATTGCCGATATTTTCCAAAGGTCTTGAGAAAATAATTTATAAACGATTATATTCTTTTTGTAGCAGGTACGTCTTAACGAAATGTCAGTATGGATTTTTAAAACACCGCTCAACAGAACTTGCTCTTCTTGACCAGAAGGAGTTCATATTGGAGAAATTTGACGAAAAACATTTTGTCCTTGGTATTTTCGTCGATTTTACGCAAGCTTTTGACTACATAAATCACGAAATTTTGTTTCATAAACTCAGTCACTACGGCATTCGTGGGCTTCCTCTAATGCTACTAAAAAGCTACCTTTCAGAAAGATGTCAGTTTGTCTCCATGAACGAAACGGTATCAGACAGAAAGAAAATTATCTCAGGAGTGCCGCAGGGCAGTATTCTCGGACCTTTGATTTTTAATTTGTATATAAATGATATAGTCTACACTTCTTCGGATGTCAAATTTGTAATATACGCTGATGACACCAGCATATTTATTTCGTCTCCATCAGATGACTACCTCTTTCACAAAGCTAACCTCGTGTTAGAAGAGTTAAGCACATGGGCAGCCAATAACCAGCTAAAAATAAATACAAAAAAGACAAAGGCCGTGGTTTTTCATTCTATTGGCAAACAGGTTTCTACAAAAGACAACCTTGTTTATCGCGGATCACAGATAGAGCTGGTTGAATCTATTAAGGTACTAGGTGTGTATTTCTCAATATCACTGCAGTGGGATGATCACGTAAATGCAGTATTACAAAAATTAGGTGCGATTACTGGTATTGTGAGTCGAAATCGCTATCTAATTCCGAAACAAGTGAAACTGTTGATTTATAATGCCTTATTCGCCTCGTATTTAAACTACTGCCATTTGGTTTGGGGGACTACTACCGAATCAAACCTCTTGCGGCTATTACTTATGCAAAAAAGATTTTTGAGAATAATTGCAAATGTACCAACTGTACATCCTTCTGAAGAACTGTTTAGAAGATTCAAAATAATTAAAACGCAAGACATATACGTGTACAGATTGCTCCGTGAATACCGAATACATTGCGATCACCAGGAATCTCTTTTCATGGGAATAGTAAATTTGTGTCCGGAAGAAGCACCATACAACATACGAAAAACCGAGACATGGAATGTTCCACATTGTCGGACTAGATACGGTCGTCAAATGGCTCGTAACAAGCTTCCGCGTTTATTAAATGATTATATGAATAAGCCAATTGATATTCGTGATGTAAAATTGTCTGATTTGTATGATCTGTTCTTAACTTAGGCTCTTTGCATAAAATTGTTTGACTTTATATAGATGCAAAATAAAATGTTACTGTTAATTGTTACAATGTTACAGTAGAAGTTTTAAAAGTGTTAATGTCAGTATGTTAAAGTGTCATAATGTTAAGAACATGCCTGAAACTGAGCTGCTGTCTTTGTACGGGGGTGAAGGACTTCCTCAAGCCATTCAAATGGCTTTTCCCTTCTCCTCCTATCACATTGTATTGTGATGAAACAATAAAATTCAATTCAATTTATGTTCGTCAGGCAGTCATGTTGTGCCATACCAATTTTGGCATACATCCCATTAGCGAAACGGCCAGGAGAGCACCAAGACCGGGCATGTAAATCATGCCGCTCATGACATGCATATCATGATTTTCATGTTATGACTTGTGATTTATGTTCGTCATGTAGTCATGATGTGGCATACCAATTTTCGTAAACATCCGATTAGCGAAACGGACAGGGGAGCACAAAATCGTAGGCGGCTAGATAGATAGATAGATAGATAGATAGATAGATAGATAGATAGATAGATAGATAGATAGATAGATAGATAGATAGATACGCTCAAACTCGCCGAAGTTCCCTAAGAAATGCTTCGCATTTAAAAGAGGAAATATTAAGTGCCTCGATTAAAAGAAATAAGGGAAAGATATGATCGCAAGGAAAAGGGTTGATAGCTTTGAGCTGGTGTACTCCGGTGCGCAATGTGAAAAAAAAAAGGTGGCCTGAAATAGCTAGCCAAGGCTTAAAATGAACCTATATATGTTTACTTATGTCCATACTCTTGACGCCTGCAAGCCATGCTGAGATGTGTGTGTCTATAAGTTGGTAACTTCTTTTTATTAAAACATGTGGCATCAGATATACACAGGAAGATGGTCCCGCTCATGGATTTTTTACTACTGGCACGGAATATCGGAACACTGAATGAATGACCTGCAATACGTGATGAGGAAGGCGTGTACAGTAACAACTGGCCTCTGAGAGCGGGGTTTGTGTATCCGATTTGATATTAGACAGAGGTGGTGTATGCTAGCTGAGGTTTGGTTTCATTAATGGTAGGCTGGCGTCACGCTGAAAGTTAGGATGATATGGTTGCATGGTCTTGCACTGACATTAAAGAGTATGTTTTGACTTAGTCGGGTTCGAGGTTGTGCATGCATGCTCGAGTTTTGGCCTCACCCACGCTATATCATAGTTTAACAGCAACAGTTACAGGTAAGAAGTTATGGGTCCGAAACCAACCATACGCTTGCATGCTTGGTAATTGGCATCGGAAGTGTGCTGCATTTGCATTTCGCTTTTTTTTTTATTCAGAAGTACCCCGCTTTGCCCAAAGGCGTGTAAGCAGGGGGGTTACAGCTTGGAAAAAAACAAGTCTTCGTTATTACAGCTCACTTGGTCACAAGACAAACGATTCCACTTTATTCATCGGGAGCCACTGACAGTGTCCAAGAGGAAAAATTTGATAAAGCATGCATGTCATATGAAATTCATATGGCATGCTTATTGAGATGTCATATGTAATTCATATTGGTCGTAAGGTCATTACAGAAAAATGTCGACAGATCATGGTTCACGCGAGCTTCGTGATGATACTAATTTTGCAAACGTTCCGGAAATGCATTGCATTGTACACAGCACTAATGAAGCTTATTGCGGACGAATCCGTCCTGACTCATACGAACACAGCAACCGGCATTGCAATCAAGGGTGCCGGCTCGGCTGCTCTGATGATTGTGGTTCTGTTAAGGAAAAAAAATTACTCCGCCTCCCGCTAAAGGGTGTGGTTGCGAAGCAGCGGGGAGATGGTGTAGTTTTACTGAGAGGACGAATGAGAAAGTGAACGCGGTGGTTGATTGTGTGTTGATTGATTGTGTTTTGGTTAGGAAAGGACGCTAATTTCTGCAGCCCATGTAGGGAGCACGGCTAAGCGTCCGTGGGGGTGGGGGAAAGGGAGTGAAAGAGATAGAGAGGAGAGAAAGGCCGTAGTGGAGGGCTCCGGAAATTTGATGGCCCGAGCGCTCATCGCAGCGCTGCACAGGAGAGAGAATGAAGCGCGCGCGCTCCGTCATTTTCATACCGCGAAACTACCGTGGCGCCCCCAGCGGAGTATGCAGCTGTCGCACCACCTGTCGTGCGCGCCGCTCCGTAGAGTAGAGGATTTCTAGAGGAGAGAAAACGGAGGGCGTAGGAGATGAGAGAGAGAGAGGGGGGGGGGAGGCGACGCGCATGCGCTGTGGGGGTGTGGGATGCGGGCGCCGCTCCGTAGTGTAGAAGATTCCTAGGGGAGAGAAATGGTGGAGCGTAGGGGAGGAGAGAGGGGGCGCGCATGTGCTGTGGGGGTGTGGGACGCCGCGGGAGGGAAGGAGGGACGGACGAAGCCACCCCCCCCCCCCCCCCCCGCCACAAGCTGCTTCGCATCTAAAAACGCCATTCTGGGCAGCCCATGTCAAGAGCATGGCTCGGCGTCCATGGGGTAGAAGAAAGGGAATGAACCACCTTCACAGCGTGGAATGGCTCCTGTGGATGTTACAGCGAAGCTAGACTGGCCTGAGTGCCCTGCAGCGGCTGCAGCGTTCGCAGAAAGCAGCCCATGCGCATTTCTTTCTTTTCATTGCGCCGGCATTTGCGCACCCAGGAATGTGCATTGCGCGCGCAAAAGTATAGCATTCCTTCTGTGCAGTCGTGCACTCACCACGCCATGGCACGTGTACGGTAATCTGAGCAGAACGGACAGCACGTGGAGACTTCGGAATACTCGCAGTTTTCCATGCGAAGCATTTCTACACACACACACACACACACACACACACACACACACACACACACACACACACAGCTGATGAATCTGAACCGTCAGTGTTTTGCCATTTGGGAGTGCAAAGGACTGGCGCTTCTTTGCAGGCAACTTCACTGTCATTTTCTTTGCAGAAAGTCTTGGCTATGAGTCACGTGGCGTTGAAGGTTTTCTTTTTTATTATTACGCACATTGGACAAGTTCACGCGCGTTTGACATCGATAATTACATCGATAATAAAAACACGTCACTATAGAAACTAATGCTACCACATACTGATGTTCTCACGCCACGATATCGCGGGAAAGACTAAAACTGCATACGTCGCGCCCACGAGCTGCATGTCTATCACCGGGTGCATTTCAGCATAAAAGCGCGCACACCTGAAATAAATAAATAAATTTAATAGCAGAATAATTATATCACCGCGATGAGGCACTAGGCGCATCATGGAGCTGCTATATCAGGCTTCACCAAACGTTCTACGACACCCTGTACATTTCTCGAATTACCACACCGTTAGTGCAATAAATAAACGGATGACAATGCGTGACATGCACAACAAAAGCTCGAGCTTTTTTCTTAGTTTTTCTAACACGTATAACTAAGCGACGCGTACACTTTGTACTGAGGTTTTTTTTTTTTTTTTCCTACTCACGTAAACACAACACGAAATCAGTGGTAAGTATATATGAATCACTGCAGAAAACCGATTGTCATGTAACACTGTCTACGCCCGAAGCAGATTCCGTAGCTTATACCGTAGCTCTGAATTAGACGCTGAAGGATTTCAGTTGGCTGATGCTTTCACCGCCAGGTTTATCTTACATGTACCCCGTCGATGTCTTCGACGATCATTCTGACTGGGGCGGGGGGGGGCTAACATCACTGTATCACTGTGTCCATCTGACTAGGTCTCCACATTGAGCAAGACGACTAAGCCATGAACGGCGATCAGTTAAATTCACTCGAGGAACAGCCACAGGAGTATGCATACAGTCTCTGATACGTAGTGTACAGTCGCTTGTCCTGTTGGTTGCTGGTGTTGAGGCACTCTCGGCGTACGGTACACGCCCAAATGGCGCCACACAGCACACACGGCGATTGTTCTCACAGAAACGAAGAGGCACAGTTGAGCGGCAAGTTTGTGTCGATACGTCAGTCGGGCACCCACGACGTGCCGCAGAGGACGTGCGGCAAGGACACGATGCTCGGGTCTGTGTTAAAAGTTTAAGTTTTACGTCCGCACTGTATGTTCAGCATTCTTCGAACCACGTGCAGGCTTGGGCAAGTGCATGATGACAAGTGCAGCGACTTGTATCTGACGCGCACGTTCGCTCGATGCTGCTACACAGATGGCCAAACTGGAACACCCGAGTAAGCCGCTTCGCGATACATTGCACCGGAAAACGTCGCTGCTTCTCGTATTCTTTCTCTCTTTTTTTTTCTTTTTGCGAGCAGAAAGCTCGTGTACGTTACGCAAGCTTCCGGCCGCCTGGAAGACTCGTTCGCCAGGCATGGAGGCTGTACTAGCCCTTGAGAGGTTCCAGTTCAAAGGAACGCCGAGGTGACGTCTTCCGCTTGACGCTTTCATTTCTCGGTGAGGGCTCTTTAAAACACCTTGGCTTCGATGAGTATAGCAGCCACGGTGTAGAGGACGTACAATAGCACGAGCAGAGCGCCGAAGGCCCGTTTGACGTGGAATCGCATTATGATCATCGCGACGAGCGTCGAGACTAGCGTGGTCGTGATGGTCCCGTACAGGATGCCGATCATGGTCGTCCACTTCAGCTGCACGGGAAACCGAGCCGTCAGAAGTAATACAGAGAAATGGTTGACTAATAAAAACTGAAGATGTCGGCCTTGCTATACGCGGGGCTCGCTATGCTTAAGTTGAGGTGTTCGAGATTAAGACAAAAAGTAGACAATTCAATCACTGGACCAAAACGGGCAGATGGGTAATAACTGGAACTGAAATTAAATAAGTGGCCAGTGTTTGTAGCAAGCGAGTAATAACGATAGCTAAGGAAGGCCTCTGTACTAGACAAGCTGGAGTACGTCTGATATTATCGTCGACACCGCCATGCCACGTTACACGAAGTGGGTGTCACAGTGTCAGGAAAAAATAACGGCTTGTTTTTATACCTCGGTAACACCGAAAAGCAATATCAGGCGCAAAATTTCCTAATGAACTTAGTTACACATTAGGTTACACGCTTGATTATACGTCACTAAATGCAGGGGACTTTCCCTTCACGTGAACTCTCACATGGCGCACACCCTTATATCCCAGGTGTTTATGCGCGTATGCGCCACATGTCATCTCAAGGTCACTGTTTCATGCCAGTGTGCGCCACATATGATCGGGCATATGCATTTGCATATGGTCACGTGCTTTGTTTAACCAGCTTTTGCACCGCTAGCGTCGGTGATAAGGTCCCTTCAAGGATGCCTTCCAATCAAACATACAAGGTTCTCATCTTAACAAACAAACAAGCAAGAAAACCATTGATACTTACGCTCATAACTCCTCCACTCTGGGCAAGCTTTAGCGTATAGGGAATTCCGAAGCCGAGCAGCAGATCTACATTGCGTTAGGTCAAGGTTACACCACATGTACTGCACCGATTTTACAATAGATGCACAAAGCCAAAAATGCACATAACTCGTCACACGGGCGTACTTAATCCCATCCACCCAGTAATAAGCGTAATAAAGAAGACAAGCGGCTAGATTAGGGCTAACAATACAATCTCCAGGCGATCGCCATTTTGATTAACGTGAAGGCTGTCCTGTGAACTGCTGCGATTGATAACGTCACCAGTGACTAGAAAATCATAGTGACACAGCGCGTTGTAAAGTCGGCTCTTAATGTCGACCTGCCTGCTACACTACTGAATAATTCCTTGTTTCGTGAAACTACATTGGCACATATTGTGTCTCCACTTTCACGAATGCGAAGACAGCCGGCATTTCTCCAGTTTGGTAAGATGAAAGCGTCATTTGTTATTGCGATAGCAATTATATGGACAGTCTCGACGGGTGTTTGCCGTCGCCGTCATGTCTGTATAAAATACAAATTGATAACAACCCCCTGCGCATCGTACGTTCTACCCGCGGGTAAAAGCACGCTTTACGAACACGGCTGAAGCACTCGTAGGGCGCATGCGATAACATCACCCCGATCGGGACGCCTGCCGTCGAAGCGGAGAGGAAACGCCTCGCCCGTCTTTAACGAGCATGAAAAGGCGCGAAGGGAAGGGGGGGAGGGGTGTCGCTCAAGCAGCAACTGTGGACTTCGAGCGGTCACCATCGCTGGCGCGCGCGCTATCTCGACAACTGTCAGCGGGCGCCTCGTAAACCCTTCTACATGCTGCGCCCTAAACGTGAAGGGACTGCGAAAAGTGTCCCTGGAGGAGCCGTATTCTCTTACACCAGAGTTTTGTAGAGTTAATTGCGAGATCGTATCCAAAAAAAAAAAAAGTTAGCTGCCAGCCTCCCTTCGTATATCATTACAATTTCCTGTTAGCGCATTCACTGCTTCGTCTTTTCCGTGAAACGGACTTTTTTTTTTTCATAAGTGCATAGATACAGGCTTGTCATCACAATGAATTTAGTTTCTCGCTTTCACTTTTCATCCTTTAATGTCGCTTTATATGGTGTCGTTTGACATTGATACATGTGTCGCCCTCCTAGGTGACAATGTAGCGGTATGCCGCAAGTGAAGTATTCTTTGTTTCAAAGACCAGCGAAAAAGAAAATTGCGAGCTTGACATTGGTGTAATATGTAGCATCCCATTATTGTAGCTTTTTTTTTTTCATTTCTGGTGCCACTTTGAACACAACGAAGTTTTGCTGTGACCCCAGGCGCACAGCATGTGCTGACGTACGTTAAGGAGTAATCTGCTCTTGTAACGAAGCACTGTGACAGCGGTTTTACTTTCCGCACAGGCATCGAATATGCCGTACCACGTTCGTTACGTTCAATTCCAGCTGAAGTGATAGCGAAGAGCGAAAGTGGACGTCCGCGCGCAGTACGCCTTCAGTAACTGTGAAACTGGCTTAGGCCCTTCTGAAATCCGGTTACATTTCAGACAGTGTGCGGTCTGTTTCGTTAGCAGATTAAGAGGCGCTGATTTTCGACGGAAAGAGAGGCGTTCGTTCGCGGATCGAGTCGATCGACTACTACATTGAATTGCCGCCCCGCCACGGTGGTCTAGTGGTTATGGCACTCGGCTGCAGATCCGAAGGCCGCGGGATCGAATCCCGGCCGCCGCGGCTGCATTTAGATGGAGGCGAAATTTTGAGGCCCGCGTGCTGTGCGATGTCAGTGCACGTTAAAGAACCCCAGGTGGTCCGAAATTTCCGGAGACCTCTACTACGGCGTCTCTCATAATCAGAGCTAGTTTTGGGACGCTAAACCCCACAAATCAATCAGCATTGAATTGCCGCATTCTGTAAAGCGTGCTTTGCGTAGAGCTTGCGCGTGGGCTGTGAAGCCAACACACTCCCGTACAGGATCGGCTCATAGTAGGCGTTGAGCAAATCTGCAGTTTGCCGCGTAAATGATGGCGATAGGAAGCATCAGACAGCATGTTTTGAAAGCATTACTTTAGGTGGAATAAATTCTTTTTCTTCTTTTTTTAAGACCATTCGCTTCTGTAACAGAAAAGGTGAAATATAAAGTACAGTTAGCCCATTGGGACGCAACTTACTCAACGCGCAAGTTTTGCCTGCTAGCCTCTTCCCAATGGAGCGACACATTCCCTGACAAGACTGAATCGATGCAAGCTTAAAACTATGCAAGAAATCAGCTGGGAAGTCTTCACAATAGGGAGAACGTCACGCTTGTGAAAAGAGCCTTTCACATCTCGTCGCTTCGCGCTATTAGAAAGCGCGGACCGGCCTGACAGTCGACGCTCCAGGGAGCTATTACAAAATTGGGTGACCGAACGTGCACAAGCACGACCGAGTTGGGGTTTTTATAAGCCGCCGCAGTGAGGCGGTTAAGGATCTGTGTCACGTACCTGTAGCTTCTTTCTTGGTTACGTAGGGGCTGGAAATGTAAGCCGCAGAAATGTCCATAGATTTTTTTTTCGTTTTGTACGACTTAAAAGTCGTTCCGGCTAGTCAGAAAAAAAGGATACTCAGTAACGGCCCACCGTAGCAAGCCGATATCGCCATACGGGGGTACCCTTGCCTGGCCACCGACAGGTTCGATATGTAATCTGCAAAAGACGCCAGATAAGAAGGAAACACTCAAAAACGGGAGATTAATGGTCATCACTTAATGTCAGCAGTTAACTACATCATGAAATACCTGCGATGCTACGTTAAAAGTAACATCGCTCGTAGGGCAATTACAGAGGTTAATGTTCTAATCAACGGAAGAAGAACGCAAAAAGATAGAGAGAGAATGAAAAAAGGCACGACAGAGCCAGACAGTGCAACCTACTCGTTGTGACAGCTTAAAATTCAGTGAGCATTTCATCCACAAAGCGCCGGGGTTGACTAGCCGTTCACACCTGCCCCACCTGGGGTACGTTAGATGCTTGTTCTTTCTTTGTTAATGTGAGCGTTAGGCGTCCTGTAGAACAAAATTTCGTTGTTTCTATCTAAAACAGTATCGGAGTACTGACATCAGGATGTTCAATAAAATTTACCGTTGTTCAGACGTTCACTCTATACCCAGCTACACGAGTATTAGGTCCGCTTGACTTTTCCAAAACGAGCAAGCGTAATTGGCTGGTGCGTCTATCCCAATTTCCTTTGGGCTGCACAGCATCACCGATGTTATCGTAGACGTGGGTTGTCGATGACCGTAGTTAATGCATTACGGTAGTTGTTATTAGCGAACAATAAACATCAGCACCTAGCGTCTTATCCAATGCTGTGAAAGAAATGCTCAGTCAAAGTTGCTGCAAGGTCGCTCACATACGTGGTTTTACGAAGACATTCACGTGCGAATAGGGAAGCTGCTATTAACCAGACTTAATTCTGTGAGGATTACGAATCACTTGGGTAAATAAACTGAAGCTTGCACATTGGTTAATGCCAGCAGCTGTTTGTCACTTACCGCCTATGCTGTTACCCCAGGCCAAGACTGTCATTCCCAGGAAGGCGTCGCTCAATCCTATGACGATGCCGAACGTCTGCAGAAGGGCCAGAAACGCCACGCGTTATAAAATGGCCCTGTTAGGTCGGACGTGATCATTATTCGGCTAGTTGCTTCACGTAGTAACCTGCGGGGATCTGTTTACACTGATTTCGTTCGCGTTTTTCTAGTACTACTACAGAGAATAGCTGCCAACTGGAGGAGCGCACATAGGAGCGAAATGCGCACGGGTATACGAAATATGTCCTGGTCGGTTATGAAACCATAGCGATAACTGTAATAAGGCACAAACAAATGTTTAAGAGAGCTCTGCTTAAGAAAAACTCTTGTTTCGGCACCGACTTAGTCGGCGCTCGTCTTTCTTTTTTTCGACACGTGCTAATCAGAGTACCTGCTCGACCGTGGTAACGTTGAGCCCCGCGGATGAGGGAAAGGTGCAAAAGTCCTTTCGGCCAGTGTGTGTGTGTGCGAGCGCGCCTCGGTTGCGTAAGCTTCATCATGTCGTTACTTAGTGTGGTTGTGTGATTAACAAGGAGGAGCGAGGCCCGTGGACTAGTCCGCCGTCACATTGGCTCTGTTATTGTAGCGTTCGTAAGCGCAAGTGAATACGTCAGTGCAAGTGAGTGCCCCCAGGGAGTGTGTCGTAGCCTGACGTTGTTAGCTGGCAATCTTTGTATCGTGACGTCACCTCACGTGGTTCTTCCTCTTCCAAGCCGCCGCTATAAAAAGGCCTGGCTCCCACACTAATGCAGTCAGTGTCAGGGCGATCTGCGTACCGCCGCTATCGTTCGGCCACCCTTGGTTACCGTTCTGTAACGTAGGCGGAATGGCAGTGACGCACAGGTATACAGACCTTGAGCAGCGAGAGAACTTCGTTGGCGAGCAGGTAGATCCACGCGACGGCCACCAGGAAGCCGACGTAGCCGAAGATCCAGTGGTAGCGCGGGGGATGGTCGTAGCTCGACGTGGCGAACACCGTGCCGGCCACGCACGCGAAAGCCAGAGCCACAATCACGATTACGGGCACGCCACTTACGGTGTCGTCGCCGCCTGCAAGAAAGGACGCCCCAATGCGTCAACATCACGCCTGGCAAAGTCGAAAAAAAAATGTGTATGGCATGGCTTTCTGTTGAAGCCAGCCGTTTTCGTGCGGGCGCATAACATTTCTTGCTTGTTAGAACCGCTGCGACATGCCGCCCACAACCACGCCTGCACTAGGCGTACAAGTCGGCAGCACCTAACAGCAGCCGTGGATGAATGGTAGCGTGCTTTACATGACGCTACGGGAGCCCGCGTTCGATTCCTACCCATGCCGCAAAATTGTCTTTTGAATGCCACGAATTGGCTTCGCCAGCAGGTACCCCCCCCCTCCTGCTCCCCTTCCTTCTGCGAAATTTTACATCAGTATTTATGGCGCATTAAAACGTCGCCAATTACGCTACTAGTGATGTTATAAGCTTTCGTCGTGACGGTTACGTGACGTCGAGTGATGGCGTCACCACCTGATCATATGACCTTAGGTATCACTCGTGTGGTCACAGGACGCCGGGTTATTCGACTCATGGGCCAAGTAATTCTTTCGCGTTAATATACAAAAGAGTGCGACACAGAACGAGCAAAGGGTCACATGGACAGCGCTCTCTGCCCCGTGCCCCCTTGCACGTCCTTTGTCGTCCTTAAAAAAAAATCATCTGCGCTAACCAACTATAATGAACATCCTCTTACCGTATTTTCTCGCGTAATACCAGCATCTGGGCTAATAATAATAATAATAATAATAATAATAATAATAATAATAATAATAATGGTGTTTTACGTGCCAGAACCGCGCTATGAAGTAATCAGTAGCGAGGGGCTGTGGCGTAATTTTGACCACCTGGAGTTCCTTAACGTTTACCCAAATCACAGTGCACGGGTGTTATCCGCACTTATTCGCCGCCATCAAAACTTGGCCGCAGCCAAGTCGTACCCTCAACGTCGAGCTTAGCAAGCCAGCACCCTAGCCGCTAGGCGACCACGGCGGGCGCTCACCTTGGATAAATGTTGAATGACGTTGAACAGTGCTGTCTAATGCTCGCTATTAAGATAACTGAAGGTAAATGGAGGTAACTAAGGGTAATGAAAACATGATTCTAGCCCATCCACCACTCATTAAATAGTCGGCGAAATTATTGACCACCGAGTGACCGCAAAAAATGCTGTCGAGGCGTTCAACGCGCAACGAAAAACATTAGGCCGTCTTGCCTCGTTATCGCGATAGCTATAACATGGGGCGAGATTATTATTTTTTGCAGCAGCAAAGTTGCTTAAGCCAACCGTAAAAACTCTGTCGTGCCAATTGCCATAGCGAAACTGTTTAAGGTAGCCGTAATTTGTCAGTCATTATTCAATGCCACGTGACATTTCGTTACGTGATTTGAGTACGATCATGTCACGTGACGTCTCGGTACGTGATTTTGGCGGGAACATGTCACGTGGCATTGAGTTACGTGATTTTGGATGGAACATGTCAATTTTGGTTGATCACGTGGCCAAAATCACTTCACGTAATGTCACGCGGCATTTTTGTGATCGTGGTTTGCCAACGAGATTCCCTCGGCTGATGCAGCCCCTAGTCGAGGGGCAGCTGCAGTACAGCCTCGCCGGCGCCATCAGTACGACCTGCACGCCAGCGATACCCTTTGTTTCACTGTGTTGGGGCGCCTCCGCCTGGAGCCCGGCCAGAGCGGGGACCGCACGTGCTGCCGCGGTGGTGCAGTTCGGACAGGCGTCGATTGGCTGACAGGCGTCAGCTGACTGTGGGCCTCCTTCCCCTCCTCCTGCCTGTCTTCAACCAATGGCAGGGGAGGCAAGTTTTCGTCGGGGGCCACGGAGCCCAACTAGAGAGACACCGACTCGACTCCAGAGAGCGAGGGTCCTCTTTAAGTCTTGTATATATCTTGTAAATACCATGTAAATAGAGTATTCGTCGTTTTCTTCGCCGTAACGTCCTGAATATCGGCCCCACTCCTGACTCCACCGCCTTCGTGGTGGCCTAGGCACCCACAAGCAATCGACCCCCTGTCGCAACAGCATGTTCCCGCCAAAATATCACATGACTATCAAGTTACATCTTTCAGTGAACTATCGGCCAGCTTCTCTGTGAACTGGCCTTGCCCGAACTAGCGGAAGCTGCGTACTTCTTCTTCTTCTTCTTCTTTTTTTTTTTTGTATATGTGCGGCACACACTGAAGCGCTAAACGGAGCGGCAGCAGGCAACGCTCGCTCTAATCTATGTGGCCTCGGCCTTTTGGAACAGGCGAGCTCGAAACGCTGTGCGCCCAGGCGTGATAAGAAAAATTAGCCAACTAACGCAGGAACGACGCGAAAAGAAAAATAAAAAAAAACGAAAAGAAGCGAATGTTTAATGCAAGGTAAACTACGAGTAGCTGAAAGATAACACAGGCGCCTCTGGCAGCGGCGGAGTTCGGGCCACGGGAACTCGCTGTTATCAAACACATAGGCGTATACGTGGTTGAACAAACCTTTGCTGGGAAGTTAACGTCTATTAGCGTCCCTGTCCTGGTATGTGCGCTGGCTAGGCCTAACGCATTCCTCTTCTACGCAAACCGGCCCTTCGTTTTCCTTATCGTCGACAGCCACACAAAGCGGATCACGGCACAAGAACAGTACATTAGGCGATGCAATAGCTATAGAACTGTACGAATCTTTGCTGCTTCTATCTCCCTGTGTCTCCATTCCCTTCTGTTATCTTCAGCGATTTGCTGCGTAACAAAAACGCGAGTTCCAGTTACAGGCACCAAGAAAGCAGTCTGCGTGGGGTTTAAAAAAAAATAAACGAGGCAGTTTTAGATAAGGCCTTACTGCCGCCTTCTATGCTAGCACAGCGCAGGCGCAGATGCGGACCAGAAAGCGCCCTTGACACGCACTACATCTTTTCTCACGAGATCCTCCTCTACAGCGTTCCGCTTGTGTCTCTTTCAATCCCTTTCCTCTAGTACCACGGACGCTGAACCGTGCTTCCGACATGGGCTGCAGAAAATAGCGTCCTTTCCTTAACCGAACGCCTTACTGACTCCCGTAACGACTTATACGTACACCTAGTTCAACCCTCCTGTATTTCTAGCCCGTCCTTCTTGTACAAAGCATTCTTACCGGTCGCGACGAGCGTGATGAAGACCGGACTGAGTACGCAGTGCAGGCTGTTGAGAAGGCGACACCAGTTGTGCTTGTCGTTCTCGTAGTCCACCACGGGCGTCGTCACCGTCAGGATGAAGTAGATCGGTGCCTGTGTTTAGGACGCGCGCGGAAGGACGCCGATTACCTCAAAGGAAGGGCAGTTAGCAGAGCATGACCACAATACTGCGTAACGTTCGGTGCAAGGTATGTAACGTGAGAGTGGGTCGTTCCGACGCTCTGATTGTACAATTAGGGCATCAGAACTAATACGTACTAAGTCATGCGTACTCGTGTTAAAGTATCACATATTGCAAGTGGCGTACTAGAAGAAATACATTTATGACAATTTTTTGTCTGCCGCGCTTGTCAGTCTCAAGGTAAGAGAGGAATGGGAATTTTGCATGCGTATTAAATACGTCTTGCCTGTAACAGGCGGTAAAGCGACATTTGCGTTCTGAAGGCACTGTTAAGGATAGTGAGACTGCGTCATCATGTAAACTGTAATTGAGAGGCATATATAGAGCCTCTGCCTGCGCCACTGGAGTATCAAAGGTTCATCAGTTCAACTACAGCTTTTAAATTCAATTTATGGTTTATTAGCGGATATCTGTTTGGCGATGTAGCGGAAACATTTTTTCGATTATGCGGCCATGTACGTCATTCCATTACACATTCTTTCGACTATAAGAACGAAAGTTGTCAGTGATGCTGGCTTCTCCTGCTGAAGCTCGTCATAGTGGGAAAGCCAGCCGTAGCGAACACCAAGCTAGCGCCGTCGTCACATTCACCCACTCATACTAATTTCACAAGTGCGATCTAACCCGGCGCTGAGGTGCTTAAAACGAGGTCGCTAGTTCGATTGCTATTTGACAAGATCACATTGTAAAATCACTCGTGTGCCATTTAAGTTTGTAAGTTCCACGGATTTAGTTTATACTAGTACGGATACTCGCATTCAAGGCTTTTCTTTTTCTTTCTGTTCTCTCTCTCTCTCTCTCTCTCTCTCTTGCAGTACAGGCGTACGTTTTGCAAATTTGATTCCGAGTAAACAAGCTATTACCTTGAAGATTTCGATGATCTTGGCGTGCCATGGTTTGCTGGGCCACTCTTCCATGTCGATGGGACGTATGTGTAGCCAGAACTCGCGCATTGGAGAGAGCGGCGCCGCCGGCTCGACCTGTGGCTCTGAAGTGGGCTCCGGCTGCGACTGTGGCTTGGGCGTAGGTATGGGTATGGGCATGGGGACGGTCAGCTCGAGCGGGCTTTCCGGGCCAGCCGAAACCGGGCTCGTTGCCTTAGTGCCGTTCGTCAAAGTGTCCAAGGTGAGGAACGGAGGTGGTGATGGTAGTGGCAGGGGTGGCGCAAGCTCGCCGTCTGCAAGCCCACATCGGACCAAGTGGCCAGTGTTACCACATAACACTTGTTACTGTTACACAGCCAAACCTCTATATAACGAATTATTGGTTATAATGAAATAAATGAAAAATAGCACTGCCACTAGAACAATGCTACAATTATACACGTATAACGAATTATCGGCTATAACAAAGCTTATTTTGGTGTCATATAGAATTCGTTATATCGAGGTTTGACTGCATAAGGTGTTATTTTGTAGATAACGTGGAACTTTTTTTAAAAATTGGGCGTGACGAAGAGCGGTATTTTTCTCGAGATACACATTACTCCAAGCGATGGTTACTACTTGCGTGGAACAGCAGATCGAAATCCATAATCGACTGAATACCCAAAACTCGCTAAACTTACTAAGTAGTGACATAACGTTACGTACGTGTTGAAAATGACGGATTGTAGCCGGTGAGATTGCAAGGCATTTCGAGTTGGAATTAAATTTAAGGTTGGCCTCTATATATACTGGGACTATACGCTCCAGTATACTTGCGGCACTCACCGTGGTAGTTAAGTGGCTAAGCTGTTTCTGCTACTCTCTTGGGCGCGGGTTCGATATCCCGCCACGGATGTCGTATTTACATGTGGTCGAAATGCAAAAACACCCGTACACTTGGGCGCAACGTAGCCAGGAGATATTACGGAGGGAGAACTTTCCTGTCGTAGAGTAACTGGCTGAGCAAGCGATCTCCACTTCAAACAAGGTTCGGCAGTAAACTACCCTTGAACGAGTAAGTAGTTATTTGAACGTCGTGTTAGCCTCAGACTAATACACCATATGGATGCACATAGACGACGGCTTGCGGATCACATTGTCATCGACAACGCATCTCTTCAGGGCGTCCTGTTGATAGGTTGTGGACGTGCCTGTGTATACAGTGGTTTATCTGCTGACATAACATATCTTGTCAAGATATCTTGTAGACGTCTAACTGACGAATGTGTGCTCAATGTATTGTATTATAGCTGTCTATAAGCCACAGTCTATGTTTTACTGAAGTTAACGCATCGCGTCAGACTAGAAAAATCACCTCACGCAAACAAGTGCAAGAATTCTGTTCTGAGCGTTAAAGTGTGGCCACACCGATTGTTCTGTTTTTTTTTTCTCTCTTTATTTCTTACGCAGCTGCGGCGTTTTCTTAGTTTATTCTGCGAGTACCTTACTCGCGTACTGACTTATCAACAGGACCTCCGGAGAGCATAGTGGCGTATGTGAGGCTGGCACGTGTGCAAACATCTTGACTGCAACGCAGGTAAGGTAAGTCAGCCAGGAGAACTAGCAATCCGCTGTGCAGCGAGCTTGCTTCCTGTCATTGATTCTGTGCAGCACTACTACAGCTATAACGTCTTACACCCACTCGCCGAGGTAGGTGTCTCATTCACTAACCGTCGCTGTGCTGCTTAGCACGACAGCATGTCTTAGGATAGAACGTAAATGGTGCTAAGGAAAAAAAGACATTGCTGTGATGTAATAGTTTTCAAAGAACTACGAAATTCACATTAGGGATTAGTACGACGGCAGTAGTAGGAAAGACTGTACGCAAATGCAAGTGCCTCCACGAACCCTGTCGCTTCGCGTACGCTTAAAGGCACTGCACTGAACTGCTGAGCCAGAATACGGTTAGGAGAAGAGTAAACAAGAGGAGAGCATCGTCAGGGTCGAAATGCTTGCTTTAGCAGGAAGGGCCCACACTAGCTTACACAAACGCTTCGAGCTTACGGCTGGCGTCTCGCGAAACTGCCAGTTGCAAACTGACTGCATCAGGGCAAGCAATCAGCACAGCGTCATGTAGAAGAATAGTCCTGTACGAAGGCAAAACAGGCCTCGGAGCAGTACAAAAGCAATACACAGACTATCCGAACCTCTTGGAAAGAGGCGATATGGCGAAATTATTTTAACGTGTTTGTGATACAACTCGGCCCTGCCACGGTGGTCTAGTGGCTATGGTACTCGGCTGCTGATCTGAAGGTCGCGGGATCGAATCCCGGCCGCCGCGGCTGCATTTAGATGGAGGCGAAATGTTGAGGCCCGTGTACTGTGTGATGTCAGTGCACGTTAAAGGACCCCAGGTGGTCGAAATTTCCGGAGACCTCCACTACGGCGTCTCTCATAATCATAGGTGGTTTTGGGACGTTAAACCCCACAAATCAACCAGTTTCTGATACAACTCGGAAAAGCTCTGGATTGCCGAAAATAGCCGATAGCGCAAGGCTGATATCAAGCCCATGGGCAACGTTGGATCGGGGCTGGCACAGTGAGGAGTTTACATGTATCATTCTACCTGTGGTATTTCAGACATTGAAGTTAGCGATCTCGGTGCGCACGGAAGAAACAAAATTGGGTATATTAGGGGCAAACTTTTCTGAAATCCATCATACCTCAGCAATATGTTGTACAAATACGTGAAAGTGTTATATCTGCCGGCAAAATATTCCCTTCCCAAATATATGCACCGCTCCGCGCGGAGCGGAGCTTGTAGACTCAGCAGCAATAGCATACGTAGTTGGCGCAGATAAGACAGTGCGATGTAGCACGGCGCCATATACGCAGTTCGGAGGTTGAATGCAACAAAAACACAAGAAACGTCACAGGAAGCGAGAGAAGGCAGTGTGGGGCTGGCCGAAGGCTTGCAGAAGCAACTTGAAAAAAAGTAAAATAAGAATAGAAATGATTAAAGATTACCAATAAAGCGAAATCGTAAGGCTGTTGCGTGGATGCAGAAGGTTCTAGAAAGCGTGCCTAGAGATACAGAAGGCATGCAAAAGTGCAAAGGCCATTCGAGAATCGCAAATACGCAGGAAGGCATGCGACTGCAGCGCGATACCAGCACACCATGCAACGGCACGTAGATGCAAGGAAATAATGCAGTGCTGACTGCCTGTACCAGTAACCTTATTGTGTTGCGATTCGCTACACGCAACACACTTTGTCCTGCAGGTTGACGGTCTACGTCTGCAGGCAGCGTAGCAGGTGGATACGCGACGCTTGCTGTGCTTAATGCCATGTCTCGATGCTATCGTCTGTGAAGAGCTATGCTCGTGGTCCACAACTTGACTACCCGGGCTAAACTCCGCCAGGCGATAGCGGGTTCTGTCTTACACCTTTCTGCTGAAAACATAATTACGGATATTGACGAATATGCGCGCTCGTCAGCTGATTGGTACTGCGTGCAGTTACGGCACCTTTGATTGGTTAGAAATGCCTCCGACATGTTGAATTTGATAATATGTCAGTCTTGGACGAGTTCTAGACTAGTTTGTACTAAGGTTTGGGCAACTGGGCTCCGCCATGACATGTTGTACCTGCACAAGCGAATCCAAGCCAAGTGCAAGTGACATTTCGTGCCACGGCATGCGTGCGAAGTTCTGGAATTGCAAGGCTGTGTTGGGCTACGCAATGCTGATCTACGTCATATAATGGCCTGCGCTTTGCTAATCAAGGGCATCTGGCATACATATCCAGGCCAAGTCATGCCTTGCCACGGCATGTCGTGCTCTGCCGCATGCTCTATACCGCAATGACCATGCTGCGCTGAGCCGTGCCGCGCACACCTACGCTGTAAGCCACGATACGCTACGCTAGGCTGTACACCGCTACTCACTCTCAACGCGGAAGCTCTCGCTCTTGGCCAGCCGCGGTCCTCTGCGATCTGTGGAGGCGACGCTGGAGGCGCGGCTTCGCCTTCCGGCGCTGCCGCTGCGGGTGCGCGAACGCACCCGCGCTTCGCGCTCACCTTCACCCGCGGTGATGATGTAGATCGAGTTTCGCCGGTGGTGGTGCAGGTTGACGCCCGACATGGTGCGCCGCCGGGGGCGGTGTGATGTGCTCTCGCGGAAGCTGAAACCTGTGCGGGGAGAAGGAGCAGAGCAAGGCACTCCGGTCACCACTCCAGTCCTGATGTGCAAGAAGAGGAAAGAGACAGGGAGAAGAGGAAGACGTTGACTGTTCGGCGACCCTATGTACAGGGGAAGAGAAAACAGTGCGTAGGACAAATCGGCGGTCGGCAGCTCGTCGACGCAGAGTTCCAGCGTGAAAGTGGCCCTTCACGCTCCGAGACAGCTGCTGAACATTTTCGAAGACCACGCTGCTGACCGCAGTCGCCTTGTCACGTGAGTATTTTCACTTATACATGCTCTCCTGTTCACACAGTGTGGCGAGAGAAAGGCGGGTAAGCCGGCCACAAGATGAAGATTTTGTTTATTACCTACCCAACAGCGCGGGGAGAAAAATGGGGAAAAAGGCGACGCAGTTGAGTTGAAGGACACGGGTGTGTATTTGGGGATGGTGACGTGGCTCGGATCGAACTCTCACACCAGCACATAAAGCGGTTGTTGAGAACAGCGCGCGAAAGCCGACCGCAGTCAGCAATCTCGTATCTCCACAACAACGGCGGACAGTCTCGACAAGGGCAGTCTCGACGCCCACAAGGGCAGACATATATAGGTGACCTCGCAATAGGAGGCCTCGCGGTGTCCCAAAATGCACGAGCAACTACAAACTGTGCAGGCGTGTGCCAACAGGTGTGTTGGTACTCGCCTGCGCATTTTGTGTATTTCATAACAGAACGGAGCAACTGAACGGAGCAGCGCGATTGAACGTGGACTTAAACAAGAAGAGGCACATACAACGCTCAACTTTCAACTAGAAATGCATTTTATTTTTGCCTGCACATAAGGCGTATTATACATATCTAGACGAATAAAACAAGAAAGAAAACATGTGAAAATACGGAACAAAGACTCAAGGTGCACGTGTTCATCACTGCAATCGCAAACTGATGAAACAACTTCGACAACTCAAGGAATCTCATTTCCTTATTGGACCGCGCCAAAGAGCCCACGCTCACGCGGTATTATTTGATTGCTTTCGTTTCATGCCATTCCATAATTTCCCTCGTCATTGTGTCCGCCTTCTTGAGAATGGCAATTTTACGTCAGGAATGGGAAATCACCGCATTCGTGACAGTCAACGCACGAATGACCTGAAAAGACTTTCTCTACATCGCGCCGGTGTTCCTGAATTGCGGCTGCGTCCTCGTATTCTGATAAAACCACGATTCTCAAGAGGTCCCCGAAACAGATTGAGAAGAGAAATTATTGAAGAGTACAATTTTTTTTTATAAATAAAAGGGCAGTGTATGAGCTTTTTTTTTTTTTTTTGCGCTGTCTAATAAGGAAACTAGATTTCTTGAGCTGTCACAACAGAACACTTGCCGACGGGTTAATTGTGATTGCAGTGATGAGCACGTGCACATTGGGTTTTTGTTCACTATCTCATGACGTTGCTTTTACCGCTTTAGGTTCATTCGCCTGGGTGTTCATATCTTTACACACCATGCGTGCGCGGAAATAAACACTTGAAAGTTCAGTGCTCTATGCGCACGCATTCAGTCGCGTTGCTCCGCCTTTCATGAATGTCAATCAACCAGCCCGCAAACACACTCCTTAGCCAATTTAGTTCACCTTTCCTTACCGTAAAACAGTAACACAGTATAGTCACACAATCTGAACAGAAGTCAGTGCAGCCACCACGTAATACACAATTGCAAACACCTGGATCGCAGAGCTGCACGCGTGAGGTGGTTGCGTGATCCTAATCATTTGATGATACTCATGACTCTAATTCACGGCTCTACTCCCAGAAGTGCAAAGTGTGATTATAGAGGCAACCCTGTGTACGGCGGCACCTGCATATCGTTGTGTACAAGCAGGCTACCGGAAGGCGGCGGGTTGATCATGATACACCACGTACAGCATTACAAGGTTCACGTACAGACTTACCCCCGATAAATCTAAGAGAGACCTGGCGGCGCGCAGGCTCTCGCAGTCCCTACCAGTGCACGCCGCTCTTTGAGCCACGGCCTTCGACATTGCAATTTCTTTCTCAGAAAGTGAATTTCGACACCACTTGAAAAGCGCGGTGTCGTTGTGACTGAAGTGCCTGAGGTGACAGAAAAAGAAGGAAAGAAATGCATGTGACTTCGTTTACTTTCACGCAGAACTGCAGAAAACGACTAACACGCGCAGGGCCTTACACTCCTGGCAAACTTTTACTAGTAGTCCTTTTTTTCGGCGCTGCCCGCACATGACTGTCTTCGTCCCACCGGAACCGGCGTCCACATTAGTCATTCTGGAGATCGGTGTCGGTTACGTTTCTCGAGCCCTGACGCTAAATACCCTTCAGAAATGACCCATGCATGGGATACGCGAAATGTCCTCGTTGAAATGGCAACGTTAGCTGACATTTTGAACAAGTTACTTCCGTTCCCGTTTTATTCACTGCCCCGGCCCTTGCTGGACTAAATTTTGTGGCTGCGGCCCGCTCACGTTCGCGGTACCTACACTATCTACGACCGCTAGCATATAGCCAATCAGCATCCACTAAAAGCGATGTCTGCGGCGGCCACTGTTGGTCGACAAAGAATACCGCTGAAAACAAATGAGAAAGAAGGAATTAAAGAACTGGTGAACGGTCAACATTTAGCCGTACATTTCAACTAGTCTTTCACCTCATTATGGCTCAGCCGCAAGCAATTTACTAGGGAGGCATTCTCGCTTACGTCTCAGGATGACGCCTTCGTGCTCGTCTGGCCCGCACTTGAACATGCCGCATTTCTTCTGCTCGTCGCCGGCGACTGCGAAGGGAAATCGTGCCACGGTGTTATATCACTGACAGCACGTCACTGCCTGAACAGAAACTTTCATAACAATAATAAGGAGAATAAGGGGGAAAGGAAAAAGGTTTCTTTTTTACTTCCTTTTTTTTTTTTTTGTTCTGCAGTTGGAATGTCTGGTTGGCCCTGGGAAGTTGTATTCGTAAACCTCATCGGCTACCCAACTAAACACGTTACTCTTATCTTTTCTGTATCTGTATAAACCCATATGCACAGATAAAAATTTTTGTCTTCGTCGATTAAGAGTTTTGTGGAGATAGAGGAGGCGCATCACACATAAACGTTTTTGTTTCATGATAAATGTGTGCGCGTGGACCTATCCACCGATCATTACGGCATCTTTTGCAGGAAACATTCCCGTCTTTTGCACTTGTCGTTGTTTGCCTTATCAAAAGTGCCTCGCGGATACTGTGAAGGATTGACCAGGAATCGAGTGTTTATTAATCTGTTAAGTTTAAAACAGTGTGTAGTATTAATTTTAAGATAGGGTATAGTTTGTAGATTATAAATCTCCAGTTAAAAGCAAATTTAGTTGCGTATTACAAAGTAGAAAACAAATTCAGACAGGTGAACTGGCAGCCCAGGGTCACATCCATAGGGCAAGCAGGTGCTGTCCTCCCCCGAAAACCCCTTTTACCAGCCCCCTCCAGACCGACGTGCGAGGCACTAAATAGAACTGTCCCAGAGACATAAAATAGCTCGGCAATACCTGGGTGGGTTGAGGGACTCGTTCCTATCGGGCTCCACCATGAGGGCCCTATATGTTTTCGTTAAATAATGCTGCATAGAGGGAATGCTGACATCGTACCCAGTAAAACACACAGTGACATTTCTAATAGAATGCGACAATATTCACCCAGCATGTACACACAGGAGTGTTGAAGAGTCTGCATAAACCTGAGGCATATCACAACCCTAGCACGATACGGCACGTTCCCACGTTGAAATCTACGGCGCTCATATCTGCGCGAAGACGACTATTAGACGTTTAAAAGCAGTGAACAAATAAGGGCAAGAAAAAGAGAGGGGGTGTACGTGTGCTCACCGTTTCCGGAAATGTCGCGACCGGTGAAGAGTCCCTCCCTGAGCTTCTGGAGCAGTCCCTTGGGCGCCTCGGTGACGGCTCCCGCCTTGGCCACGGGCGTCTTCTCCTGGTCAGCGGCCTTGGACATGCGCTGGTAGACCAGCCTGCCGAACACCACCACCAGGATGAACAGGATGTAGAGCATGATGAAACCTAGGAGAACAACGAAGGAGGACATGGACAACGTGCTATGGGGTTAACGCGCTCAATGGCTTCGTTGTACACTTGTGTTGCGCATTGGGCTTGTTGGTGATCCATCATACCGTCCAGTGTCTTGCATACGCTAAGTCATTGGATGTTATGAGAGCATACTTGGACGAGTCCAGACAACGGCTTCATAGAGTGGTCAGTAACGTCAAGCATTATCATATATATAAATACAGTGTAGTGAAGAAAATAGGCTGTGCATCGACGTCGGTATAAGCTCGCGGTTAATGTGTCTGATCTCTCGATTCCGACCGTCGCCCGTACATAAAAGTCATAGCAACAGCAACAAAAATGCCAACAACATAATGAGCACCAACAAAACCAAGTGCAAATTACTTAATCTGTACGGGGGGTGGGGGCGATCAAGCTAATTAATGATAGTAAGGAGAGGACATCAAAGCGGGCGAGAAAATGATGAGCCGCACACGGACGTCTAAACCACGTCTTAGCACTGCACATGCGATGCCGTTACCGTCGAGCTACTGTGGCTCCATCTTTCCTGCCACTCTTTTGGGACGCTAGAGATCAGTCCTCGCTATGTTAGCCGGCGCCACCATCCACTTTCATCGTGGTGAATATGAAACCTGCCGTCAGCTGTAGGTACAGTGGTAGCCCACCCTGCCGCAAAGCGCCACGTCGCGCATAATGCTTTAAAACGTCACGATTATGACACCACGTGACAACTTGTGACTGAGAATGTGACCCATGAAACACGCATTATGCACTCAAGATCTGTCCACTTTTCCGTGGTGCTGTCTATAGTGGGCGTGCCGGCTAGTGTGGACCGATCATGAAGATAGTAAAACATTGAACAGCACCTTCTTGGCGAGACACCGAACAAGCGAGTGCACCACAGCATAAACTCGGAAACGGGGCTATATAGATGCTTCCTTTATTAAAGGAATTGCGCTCGCGATCACGTCTAGTACATCTATTTTTCGCACATCTTTTAAGAAGCTCGCATCGCCGACAATCCACCGCCAACGCCGGGACAGAAAAAAGTCATCAGCGCCATCTAAAGGCGGCGTTTATGCGGGTAGGTTAATTGCGTAAACATCGTCCAGATCAGAGTTCTTCAATCATACCAGTTGCCAAACTGCGTTCCGAAATCTGGACAAGCCGACGGCCAAATCGGCGGAGGTTAGCAGACTGTCGCCCCATCTGGGAGCCGTAACTGGAAACGCTACACTTACCAGATCTCGGAGGCGATGTTTCTTGCATGATAGTGGCGGCCACAAACGTTGGAGCACCGTAACAGTTGGTTGCTAATCGCTCTCTTATCACGCGGCTAAACACGGGCAAAAGAGAGGAGCGAGATAGAGACGCCTTACATTGCAATTCGCCTGCACTTGGATTGTCGACTTGCACCATAGGCTTTTTCGCTTGCAGACGACAGGCCTTCTGCTGCTGTGTTGACACATCGATGCTGTAGTCATGTGAACTGAATTCCACTGGTGCGCGCTTTGTGCTTGATTCCCAATGACGCATCGACATTCAAAAACGAAAAGAAAAAGAATAATTATTCACCGAAAATCATCCGCTGTTCGAATAGCTTTTTTGTTCTTTCACCAGCAGCCTCGGCAGCCGAACAGATGATTCCATGCTTCTTTCGTGTGAGCACTTAGCACGGACAAAACGCTTCGTGGACCCTCAGTGTTCATGCAGAAGCAGAAGCGACGGCACAAGGTCAGTGAATTTCCTTGCTCTGCAGAAGACGCCATTGCCGCCAGAACCACGGTGAAATTGACGGATGTTCTGTGTGCGCAACATCGTTTGCATAAGGTTGCTTCATTGACGCGGCGGAGCTTTCTGTGCTCCGTAACACAAAACACACTAACCTGCCATTTAGTAGTCGGTTTCTGTGTCGACAGATGGCGCGACAATCTGCTAACCTCCGCCGTTTTGGCACTTGGCGTGTCCGGATTTTGATACATGGGGCTTATGGGGAGTTTGGTAACTGGTATGATCAAAGAACTCTGGTCCAGATGGCATTAGCCTCCTCGGCAGCGCCACCCGGAGAGAGGTAAGGAGACCGATATCGCGATATCGTCGCTATGCGAATAGGGCCCGGTAACGCTATCAAGTTCCACTCTTAAAGGCGGAGCTTAAGCTTCCACCAATTTATTGTAGTCTTCGACAAGCGCACCTGTTGACAAAGTTAAGGCACAGCTCACACATATAAGCCGACTGGAGTGGTGCAACATATATATGACCACACGGGTTTTCCCATTGTACTAAACACGAAGCACGGCACGCAAATTTCGGTCAATCCGACTTCACGAATGCATGCCATATTATATCCAAACAATTCTACGCATTAAGAAAAGCAGTCGAGCAGGTAATGGAATAATCCGTGCAAAGAACACCGCCTGTGCGAAACACACGGACAAATGTCCGTTGACGTGGGCTCCACGCACGCGTTTGACTCTACATTGTGCTTCGAACAATGAGTGCGGACGCTCGCGCCAGATGTTCAGTAGAGACAGTAAGATGGAAAACAAAACACTATTTTCAAACCCTCTCGTAGCCTCGAACGCGCAGAGATGGACTGCGGAGCAGTTATCTAGGCCCTGTAAAAGTGCGCAGAATACCGTGCTAGTAAGAAGAAGAAAAAAAAAATGTAGTAAACAACTCTGCAGATGCCGTGCTAGCTGACAGTGACAGCCAGCATTTGTCTACGATAGCCGCTACAAGCCGTCACTATCCATAATGGCAACCAGTTAGGCGCCATTTAGTCACGACTTAGCCAACGTTATAGCCGACAATTCCCTATGACTACGTTGAACATTGGCCAGCAACGAGTGGTGGTAATACGGGGCTAAGTACGGTATTGCACCAAAGAAACGACTGCGCCGCCTTCGACATTGGCTTGTATTTGTTGCCAGAAGTAGGACGCTGCCAACCCAATTACAAAATGATGATATAAGACAATGTCTTGAACATAAATTGAGCAACTTCGGAGTAGGGCGCCTTGATGCGCGCTCCAGCGCGCGCATCAAGCGTCCTATAGACATCGGACACAGTGACACGGAACAGCTAAAATGCTGCGTCCCCCTCCTCTACAATCTGCACAGGATGGTAAAATGCTAGGAACGGTAAGTGATAGAATTGTGGCTTTTCGGTTTTGTTGGCGATACAGGTTATAGAAAACGTTATACGTGCATAAACAATCCATCAAAAGCATCCTACGGGTCATATAAGAGTCGCTTCTGTAGGTCTATACTGTTCATGACAATGACACCAAAAGAGTCGCTATGGCGGTGATTATTTGATGATTAGCTATACGCAGTAAGTTTACGAGCACTGCAGACTAAAGCCGAGTGCCTGCAGTTTTTTGACCGTGAGGTAAATTTTTTGACCGTGAGGTAAATGACCGTGGGTAACAACCCATATACAGCAATGCCACGACCGCCAGAGTCATCACAGCCGCGGGATTCGGACACGCGACCTCATGCAAAGCAGTGGCAGAACGCCGTACAGCCACGACTGACGATGTGATAGATAAGCGCCGGGTTATATGCTGTGTTACGCGGCTCTGCAAAGAAACCTGCAAGCGTATAGTGCATCCCCCGACTCGCGCTTACTTCCAACAGCGGCGGCACTGATCACGTTACAGCAGTGAATATAACATGGTTTCCTATAACAGTCACTAGGAGAAAGTCTGGCGCTATTGTCCATTCTGGATCTACAAACAAAGCACGTTCGTGTGGCAGCAATGAGAATAATAGCCTAGCCTGCATGTTTTCCCAAGCAACTTCGTGCCAGGAAATCCTGCACATGCTCCGAGGCGTTCCAAGGAACACAGCCCCATAAGCCTATTCCGTTTTCCACTCATCGGTGCCCCGTCCGTGCAGCGGTGAGTCCAAAAAAGCAAGGGTATAAACAAAGAAATTCATTTCAATAGATGTGTATACGCAGTTGAAGTTATGCAGCGAAAGTGACATTTTCTGCACCACCAAATCGGTGCGTGGCTCAGTCACACTGAGGGCCAGCCTCAGGTCAGCTTCTTGCACTTTTTCTTTACGCTCGGTCACATAATGAACTAAATGAAGGGCGTTTAGATTGTGTACCTTTTGAACACCTTCTTAGCCGCTTAGCGGACACACAACCGAGGAAAGTACGAATACATCGGTGGGTAGCGGAACCGAGAAGAGGGTACCGGGGTTCGGTGGAACCCTCTTTGTTAACCCACGGTCTAGAGCAATTAATTGGAATTGACTAAGATTCGCATTTCTGGCTTACAACGGCTATGTGCTCACATTGTTTACTGGTCATTTTAAACGAACTAGCTGATGGCGTCCACAGTGCTATAATTTCAACAATTCGTAACGATACTGCACTTGCATACTTGCTCGTGCGCAGCAAGAACTTATTGCTACTGTACGCTGATAAAACTATGATCGCTCGAAAGTATTAGAGCGCATAAATCGTAGTAAAATAATGCCGTATACGAGCATGCTAGGCTTATATTATTTACAGCTTATAGCTTATATTCTTTACAGCACGGAGTGAGCGACGTCAATCACGTAAATATTTCCTACACTTTTAGCACGGTAACCTTTATTTTATAGTTACACAAAAATGTGAAAATATGCGCCTTTGTTAAAGGTTAAAGGAGCATATTTTCACATCTTTGTGTACCTATAAAATAAACTAAAGGTTACCGCGCTAAGAGTGTACAGCAGGATGCTCAGCCATTCCCTGGCGATGATCTGTAAAACTTATTCGTGGAAAAATTTCACAAAGGATCCACTGAACTTTCACGAAGAGCGCGCCAGCATACGTAAGCGTCTACATTATAATGCTCACGTACTGGGCTGTCTGTACGAAGTGAAAATGTAATAAATTTGGCCCGAGGCAATATATATTCATGTGAAGATACGCGGATGGGTCAGTGACCGCAAAAGTATTCGGATCGTTTGTGATTAACGTGCTGCCGAAAGCTAATGCGCAAACGTCTGTGATGATAATGTTTTGGCTTTCAGGTGTAAAGAAAACGATGCTTCGCAAGAAGAATTTGTCGCTTATTTTTATTTGTTCTCAATTCATGTGTACTGTTCACGGGTCATGATGGAAAATTACTTCCGCGAAAGTTGGCGCGGCAACACAGGACAGTTGTTCATACACAGAGGACAAGCGATTGTTCTGTTTGTATGCGTCCTTTGCTTAGCTTTTTTTTTTTTTTTCGGCGCTGCCATAGTGCATTAACTTTCACGGAAGCCAGAAATCTCAGAGAAAGATTCGTGAAGATGAACTGTCGTCCAACCATTTTTACTGCAGGAAGCTAGAAGCCACCATCAATGTCCTTTTTTTTTTTTTTTTCCTAACAGAGTTCCATTGACTTGTAGCGCCACGGTATTACAACGGTTGGGTAAAAATTTCCACGCTTCCGGGTGCTGTGCTGATCAAGGACACTGTATCGTAAGTTAGAAGAAAAAAAAAACAAACGCGCACGTAGGGCAGAGGAGCTACAGTGGAATATACCATTTGAAAAACAACTGAAAGCAATGGAATACTAGCACAGTTTTGTTACCATATCTCGCCATTTGTGTAGGCCGTGTTTTCAAAGGCACGGGCGCTTTCCAGTGAAGCTCGTTCTTTTTTAGCACATGCTTGCTCGCATCAACATGACGTGAACAAAATGACCTTGACAACCCAAAGCCCGGCACACCAGCTTCTCCGAGTGCAAAGCATTCTACGTGAACTACGCTAGAAGGTTTCGAGAGCTGTATTCTGAGTATAAAGAACATTCTACAGGATGGAGACACTTAGCGACCTTGAAACTCAGACGTGTAAGCTATCGCATAAAACGGTGGCCTATACACGAAATACACTCTATAACACTAATTATATCTGTGGAAAGCGTGTATTTTGTTTGAAGAAAACCGTACATATTCGCATAATACCAGCATTCAATGGCATTGGTCAACTGTTGACTATATAGTTGGCGACCCGCTTTAATAACGCTGTACTCTATAATAATACATGCGCGCTACTGCTATGGCTCGGGCTCTTTCCACTGCATGCTTTGCGCACTGAAACAGTTGATGGGAAAGTTCACAGCCACTTATCTGCACTGCATTTCTACTCCATAGAAAATGTGGATCTCGTAAGCCGGAATATGATCACACCGACTTCGCAATAGCTGTTCTCGCCCCAAGGTTACCACGCTTTGCGGATGATAAAGCAGATAAATCCATCCTGCTAGGACATACTATCTGAGATATATAAAGAACAATTGTGATTATAGCGATATTTTCGCGCGGACGTATAGCTACGACTACTGGCGTATCGATGAATACGCCGGCGCTGTTCAGACGAGTATTCAAGATTATTTGCTCAATTACGCAGATTACACGCACCGTAAAGAAACAAAAAGAAGTTCAGGCACAACCAACATCCACTGTCTGTTCGATGTATTGCGATAGCGTATCGTACTGACCTTGGCAGTGGTCCCCATTCCAAAGATAGCAATAGGCCGAACTGCACTTTGTTACGCAAGTACTGCGGAATTAATTCCGCAAGGTGAAGCAAAGATCACGAAAAAGAAAATTAGCATCCGTCCGTTTGTAGCACAAAGCAACGAGGAAATCAATACGGATTTCTCAGAAATGAAAATTTGTTAGTTGACGATAAATACGTCCTGGGACGAGGATTCGAACCCGGGACCAACGCCTGTCCAGGGCTTTCGCTCTGCCATTTGAGCTAACCAAGGGGCTAGGAATTGACAGCGCGAGGGCGCTTGCCAATTCTAAGAAGCTAAGAAACCTTCACTTCTTAGAAATCCATACAGATTTCACGAAGTTCACATTACTAGAGGAGGTCTTTCTTTCTTTCTTTCTTTCTTTCTTTCTTTCTTTCTTTCTTTCTTTCTTTCTTTCTTTCTTTCTTTCTTTCTTTCTCTTTCTTTCTTTCTTTCTTTCTTTCTTTCTACGTTATGGTTGCAACTACAAAGCATCTGCACAGGCGGCTTGGCTGTGGATACACACAAACCACGGTAGCATATATATACGCCGTTCAGCGAACGTGACATTTTGCGGGAATTCCGGCTTTCGTCCGGCACACATACAGGGCACCAACAAAAACTCGGCGAAAGATCGACTCCGCTGACAGACTGCGTGTGACAAGGACAGATAATCAAAGAGAGGCAGAGTGTATCCATCACTGCGGAAGGAAAATTAACCTAGAGGGAGCATTAAGTCCCGCAGCCAGCCTTGTCAAGCGAATTCTCCGGGAGGCCAAGACCTTTACGCTGACAAAAAGTAGGTACAACCGTAGTAGGCCAAGTCGGGAAACTCGCACCAGAGTGTTTCTGTCATTATCCGGGCCACGGTATATTGCGAGCGCTCATATAATGGCACATACATTATGTCTCCTAGTCCTTGTATTCGGCCCCGACTGCTTTCATGCCGCCGCGGTGGTGCAGTGGTTAAACGCCCGGCTGCTGACGCTAAAGACGCGGGTTCGATCCTGACCGCGATTCTCGCACATCGACGGAGGAGAAACGCCGAAAGCCCGTGTGCTTTGCGATGTCAGTACATCTTAAAGAATCCCGGGTGGTCGAAATTTGCGGAGTCCTCCACTATCGCGTCTCTCATAATCACATAGTGGCTTTTGCATGTAAATTCCCAGCAGTATTATTATTTCTGCTTTGATATATACTCCTCACTGAGCATTGCGCTTTAGGGCATGGACGTATACAAGTGTTTACCTTTTCATCAGTCTCCGATTTGCTTACATATGGTCCGTATAGTTTAGTTGCCCTGGTAAGGTTTAGTTGACGCGCACCTGTGAGTACTCGACAATGCCAACCTCTCTGTGCGCGCTCCCTATCGATATATATGCCTAACTAGATTTACGTCATTTGTTGTAAGGTTAGTGCCGCTCCAAGTGAGACGGCGTAACATTCCCGGAAGCAGGCTGGCGTATGCGCTTGTTTGTGAAGGGGAGATAGGGAGAGGGGACAGAGGTACTCACCGATGGAGTGGGCGAGGGTGATTTGCTGCGTGTAGAAGAGGTAGAACGCCCAGAATGTGGCGCTGATGTAGAAGATGACGTCACGGAGGAACGGTCTCTCCATGACGTTGAAGTCTTGCGTCAGGTACACCGAGCCTGCCACCACGCACGTCACGAAGATACCCGCGCCTGCGACGATAGAATGACCCAATGTGTAAACATTGCCACATCGGAAATGAAGTGTCTTAAAGGAAGGGCGATGCCGATCCGGGCGACACGATGTCCAGCGACAACTTCCATGGGGAAGTTTATAAACAACGAACTGTGACCATGCCCCATGTGGTAGCTTAGCAGCTGAGTGTTAGCTTGCGGATCCTCGAGGTCACGGGTTCGAATATCGGCCACAGCGGCCGCATTTTGACAGGGGCAAAATGCAGAAAACGCCAGTGTACAAAGATTTGGGTGTATAGCCAACAGCAAGAGTTTTCGGGATCCGAAACTTCAGAAAAATCTATATTACCGCTAGCCTCTGAACACAGCCACGAATTTAATGTTGCAGCCTGTACATCGCAAAAACATCTACCCACTGAAACTTTTAAATTGAAGCTATGTTGCGAGGCTAAGCGGTAATACAGGCTTTTCTGAAGCTTCGGATCCCGCAAACTTTTGCTGTTGGCTGTACATTAAAGAACCCCAGACGGTCCAGAATATCTCGGAGCCTCTCCACTATGGGGCGTGCCTAACAATCATAGCTGGTTTTTGGCACGCAAAATCCCGTCAAGTATTGTGGCCATTCAAAGGACGTTATGCTTGGTTTGAAACTGCGAGATCACCTTTTATTATATACCTGTGTTGCAACTCTCGCAGTTTCATTGACGTTAGCGAAGTGATCTTACTGCAATGTTTGTCACCACTGCCTTCCTTACGTTCAAGTCTGCCCATCGTAAAGCACTCTTCACCATATTACTCCTAATTGCACAAAATCCGACATGAAAGCTGGTTTTAGCAAAGTATAGATAACAAATATAACTTGCTACATGAGCGAATTACGCCGTCGTTTTCCGGTTTATACGACTCCTTCGTCTTTGTCGATGGTTCCTTCCACAAACTAAAAAAACAAAAACAAAAAGGGTAAGCGCGCGAAAGAAAATTAAATACCCAGGGCCACGACGTGCGGCGACAGACATTAGTAGTGCCCTTTGCGACCTCTCTCTCTCTCTTCATTCTGTGTAACATTTAGTGCGATCTTGCCAACTAAATGAGAAAAATAAATGTGGACGGATCGTGTGGTGACCTCACTCATACACTACTGTATTCAAAAAGCATATGCACGCAGTCCACTAACAAGGCAGTTCAACATCATATCCAAGGAAAGCGCCGTACAGGATCTCGTTAACATCAACAGCAGCGGTACGCTGCGCGCACGCAAAGTGTGCTTACCGAACAGTTCTCCGATGACGAGCTCGGGCCTTGCCTGTTGGATGCCCGCCAGAGATGACAAGATGTCCGGTGCCCCATTGCCGAACGCCAAGAAGGTCACGCCCTTCGGAACGTGCAGCCAGAGTCAAGGACCGTACCGGAAGGTGAGAATCGCCGGACGGTATAACACAACGAAACGATGCTCGTGACGTTGCTGGCGGGTAGATGCACCTTGCGTGCATATAACTATAAGGTCTCCTTAGACAGACAAGGTGTTTTGTAAACAAAAGGTACCACGCTACGGTCACTGTCGGTCGCGCGCGAAAGAAAAATATAATCGCTACGATGCAGTAAGCTCGGTTTACTATACGGAAGCGATGCAAAACAAAAACTAGAGCAAGATAAGATAAAGCAAAACGAAACGAGCAGACGCAGGAAATAGGAGCCGGCGAATGTCACGGGAGCAAGGTTGTGCGTAGGATGAAGGGAAAACGAAAAAGGCAGGCGCGGGAAACAAAAGGAAGAAAATTTGGGATTTACAGACCTTTATCATACTTTATTTGGTTCATTTCGGAGGTCACGTGGTCCTCTGTTGGGGAGCCCGTAAGACACGGTCACGTGCGCTCTATACGTGGCTTCGGTTCACTTAAGGTGAAAGGCGCGATTATAAGGTCACACAAAAACGAGGGACGCACCCCTACATGTGTACCTCTCAGGTGCATCGCCGTCTACGTCACTTTAACCAAATGCCAAACTAACACCGCTCCAGCTTTCCATCCCTAACGTGCCTCCGCTTCTTTCGACAAAGACTGTACGCGTAGAAATTCTCGTACTGCATTTGTACCCTACAACTGCGTTCCGACAGACAAGCTGAACTGACAAGACAACATACCGTGAAGTAGAACAATACGAAGCAACGCTAAACAAAGAGCGCAAAAAAGGATACGGCTATGTTTTGAGACAGATGCAAGGAGTCCGATATGACGATGAGAGAAGGCGTCAAACTGTGAATAGAGAGAGAAAGAAGAAAAAAAAAGAAGAACCGCTTGAGTTAAAAATAGCGCCAGCGAGTCAGTATTGCTTAACGCTTTCTAGCACTAGCGCTATTCAGAAAGAGCCACGAAACTAAGAAGGTGAAGCTATAGAGGGAAAGAGTATACATGAGAGGCACGGAGGCTAACCAGTGCTAACCCTAACTGGTTACCTTTCAGCGGAGAAGGAACAGGGACAGTTTGGGAGAGGAAGGTACACTGTTGATGCCACTAACGTATTAACAGTGACGTGGTCGACGTCACAGACGGTCAGTCAGTGTGGTATAGCTCTTTAGAAATCGTAGCACCAATTCCATGGCCATTTGTAGCCTTAGCGCATCTAGACCTGTACGGAGGTTGAAGGGGCCTTTAACATATTTAACGGTGCCTATCAGTCGTAGAGGCTTCCGTGAACATGTGATCCAAATATTATTGCACTGCACACGCACCATGGAATTAGCAGTTTGCCTTCAGATAAGCTAAAGCTCTCGTACACTTCGTTCAACAGATTACGTCACAAAGAAAGCGAACTATACGTCATTTGACATCACTCGGTGTTCTTAACGATAGATACATGCATTTTCTTTGCTTGTCGAACTCAAACCAAACCAACAAAGCATTACTGAATACGTTACCACGATGGCGAAATCAGCCGATGCTAGTTCTGCCTGAAGCGACGTATTTGGTCCTCCTATAGTGACGTAATTTGTTGTAAGGACAGCATGCGATTTGCAGATGTATTTGAAACCACATTTAAACAAGATGCGTTGCTCACATAGGAGCCCCCATGACTGATCGGTACTGATCAGACAAAAAGCATTGCAGGGCCCCTCTAAGTTTTTCATACTCGAAATCTTGTCGACAGCACCGGTGAAAACTAAGAGACAGGCGACAGCGGTGCCTCTCCGTTGCTTTCTCTTTGTCTCTTCATCTCTTTCTCTTTCTCTTTGTCCTGCTCCCTTTCTGAGTTACGCTAATTGCATAGTACATATTTATTTATGTATTATATCTTCAGGAACACTGCAGAAATTAATAAATTTGTAAAAAGCCGTTGTTAAATTGAGTACTGAACCAAAGAGTGAGCAATAATGCCGCCAGAAGGCGAAAGATGAACGCTCGTAACGTGCCTTTCGTGTTGCTATGTAAATGGCTCTTCCGTTGCCCTTTGTGTGTATATAAACAGGAATCAAATACAAATAGTCCCGACTTGCAATCTTAAAACTGAGTTATCGCGGCTCAGGCAAGACAGATAATTATACGACACTATCTCGTAGATGGATTTCTTGCTCGGCGAGCTTCTTGGCAATTTTAAGACAAATGATGGCTTGAAAATGCAGCGTCGTTTTTATGCCATCTGAGAGTACGGTACTGTAGTTACAAAAAGAACACATACAATCGGCTCCAGTACCTATTAGCTATCCTTGTTCGAGAAACTCCCTGTTTCAATGACCTGAAATATTACTGACGTGCGAAACTAAATAAATACAAGTAGGGTTGAGCTAATAGCTCTAGCCCGGTTATGCTTCATCCTAGCTACCTGCGGCGGCACTGTGCACTATCCTTCCAGAGCTGTGTTACAAAATAGCGAAGCGGATTTAAATTCGAGGTCCGAGACCCACGACTCTGCACGACGGTATAAGAGCACGTAGAAAACTATATATACATGGAAAATACAATGGACATGCTAAACCGCATCACGTGGTGCATCGGACGACACGCAGTACGTAGTAGTTTAGTAGTTGATTGATGAAGTTTGACACCACAGAGCAACCCCTGGGCCATGACAGATGTCTTAGCCGGTAGCTATGGTTCACTGCTGTGACTAAGTTTGGCGCGGAGTTCTTCAGCTTTAACATGCTTTGAGGCCCTTACCATTCGAGGTTACTGAACGTATGGTATGTAAGCGCGTGACTATTTGTGTACGCTTACAGGCCAAATCCCCCTTATTAAATGTAATTTGCGCATTTACAACAGCACGTTCAGAACGTACATACGATACTACAGCTCATCTGAACGACCGCGGGGCCTTCTTGACAGCCGCCTTCCGTTGCTGCTCAAGAAAAGTCTAAAGGTGTTATACGCTTCAGGGAAAGTCACACAGTTTGCGTGCGCAAGATTTCCGAAGAAAGCATCGCGCAGGAAAAGAGAGAGAAGGAAAGAATGAGAGCTCGCAGGGTGGCACAGCTCTGAAAACTCACAAGTCGTCAGCCGTGATCCCCAGGCCCACGAACATGACGAGAAGACCCAATGCCTTGATAAAGATAGACAAAGAAAGAAAAGAAGGTTATAGGTAAGCAGTAAGTCTCGGTTATCTCCGTAACTTCCTTAAAGATGTTTAACATCGTTCCCAGTTCCGCATCACTGAATACTCGCTCTTAAATGATTTAGCTGGCCTCCTTGTAACCTGACTTGAAATATTAACGCTGAATAGCATCTTCAACTGCAATTAGAACATTAGCAGGCAACCTGGTGGAAGGTGCGTTATTTTTGAGACCACAGAAAACCCGCTGCGCATGTTCCCGAGAGTTGATGTAGAAGAGAAGATCGCTGACATACATTTGGTCGAAAGTTAGCATCGTACCATTCACCGAAATCTTCTATAGGGACATTCGCCTGATCTTCATCAGCCTGATAGCTCAACAGGCTCTCAACAATTTTTTGCGTGAGAGCGTATTGCACAAGGAACTTTGAACAGACTTGGCCTACGGAAGTTTTTCCACGACCATATTCGTCCTCGTAATCATCGCCCTCTTTCTTTCTTTCTTTCTTTCTTTCTTTCTTTCTTTCTTTCTTTCTTTCTTTCTGCACCCATTCCGCTTCCTCCAACGCCGAGTCGCAGGCCAGAATATTGATTTAGGCCGACCTCTCAGCTTTTCTCTCACAATGAATTTGTCTCTCGAGGTCTTGGTCTAGACTTAGAGACACTGAAGTGAAAGTTACCCATGGTGCAACCAGAACGCGGAGGGGGGTACCAAGACGTTTGTTATCTGGAAAATTCTTGGGAGAGTGTGAGGCTCCGACTGGGGAGGGAGGGGCTGGGTGAGGATGGTGTGTAAATCCTTGCTGCGAACGCCTTGCTGAATCTCTACTGCAAGAGCACGCACACGTGAGAGACTGATACTGCAACGTACCGAGCGCAGAGACTTTGTCGCACCGCATTCCCGCTGTATTCGCACTGTAATTTTACCTTCGCAATAAAGTTTGTCGGTACTAGTTCGTTTGTTCGATCTACCGGTCGTTGTTATTTCAAAGCACTTGCGACAGCAACCATCGCGTATGACTCATCTTGTTTTTCATGTACTTCAGGTCGAACGGTCCTTGTGCGCGATACGCTGCGCTCCATCAAGCGACGTCAACAGTGGTTGCTTTACTCTTTTATTTTTACCTGCACTTCTTATCAAAATCCATACCACAGCATGAAATCCAATTACCTGAGACAACAACGTCACTCTCGAGCGTGACAGGCCGCAAAAACAGTTGGCGGGATGTGTGGTCATGAAAAAAATGCGACGGGTGACATGCACTCTGGCTGGGCGCGTTCCATTGGCCAGACCACTCGCCAGTGACGTGTGTTCTGCCAGTGCGGTGTGCGTCGCAAGGTATTCCTTGTTTCTTTTTTTTTTCCTGAAGTGAGGGTAGATGTACACATTATTTATCAAAGGTGGCTTGAAACGCAGAAGTAGTCCATATATGTGGGAAAACTTATGAACGTATTTCACTCGAACGTAATTGCACTGCAAGAAACCTAGGAATGTCATAACGGCGTCATATTCTCCACATTTAGGCGCGAAATGCAAATACGAAGTTTTAACATACTCATAATATTGGACATAATACGCCGAAATTAAGGGCAATAAAGCTACTTAAATATAATTTATCAATATTAACCATTTCACTGTTTCGCTTTATTGTTCCTTCAACGTGTAAGTATATCGGTTGGGTCTACCGGATTTCTTTCGGCTTGTCTTGTGCGTATCTTCTTATCGTTCAAATTTATTTTCATAGGCCCAGTATGCTTTTGTTTCGTATGCGTAATGCGGGCGTATTTATGGGGAAATACGTGACAAAAATTCCTCACTTTCGTGCTGACATAGCTGGTTCTAACTAGGCAGCCTTCCTGTCTGTATGTGCAATTAAGCAACAACCAATACAAAACTGCATCGAATGTCGTATGGGAAAATGTTAGCTTTTGGTAGACTGTCAATTGAACTGGGATAGTTCCGTTGACTATCTCTACAAAAGCAAAAATAAAGAAAGCAAAACTTACAAGCACGACCAGTCCCGGTACAGTCTGCCCGGACCCGAATGCGCAGTAGACGAACGTCGTGTAGGCCAGGTACTGTTCGTCCGAGTGGCATTCCTCGTTGCCGTACACGAAGTCGCACTGCTCGCTCAGGTTCAGGTGGTGCACTCGGTCGCACTTTGGACAGCACCGTAACGAAGGCAGCACACGACGTCACGTGTAGGAAGATGGAGGAAAAGAAGAAAATGAAGCTTAGAGGGAAGAAAATTGTTTCGTTTGGAGGGTCTACTCTGGGGTACCGTCACAGGGATGTCTGTCTAGCAATAATGAAATTTCTAATTGAAACAAAAAGAATTCTACCTTAATTTTCATCATTTGTGCTTCGCGTAACCACATATATAAAAGTACTCTTTAAGTCAAAGCAGTATTGGCCAGTCCCGTGGATTGGGTATGTGCCAACTTACGGAGGAGAAGGACACGTCAAGTGCGGGTTAGTAAATGCTGAGGCAGATCCAGCTCCTTTCCTTTAACGTGCGTGCGAGAGTATAATTGGATCGAATTTTAATTAAAACATTACTAAAGTTGCGACATCGAAGAGCCTTCGTGCACCTACAAGAAGCATTATTCAGTCAACACAAGCTGGCGTCAGCAGTGATCTGGCCGTACCCTGCCGGCATTATCCAGCAATAGGCAACATTTGCCATTGCTGGTAGTAAAGTAAATACTACAGGTGGAGGACATCGTCGTGAACGGTTCCCATATATTTCAGCGTTGGGCCTATACGACAGGATATGATCTAGCACAATGGTTTTCAAATAGGGGTCCGGGAAGCTGATGCCCCCCCCCCCCCCCTTCCTTTCTCAAGAAAACAAAAAGTCCTTTTTTTTAGGTAGGCTTGCAAGCTTAGCCTTGACTCCTTCACAGTCACGGGACCTTCTCCCGGAACTGCGGCACCAATCCGGAGAAGACCGCCTCGCTTAGCGGTCGACAGAGCAAACTTCACGCCCCATATTGAGTTAATTTATAACGCTCCCCGCCACTTCGTCTCTGCAAAAGGCCCGGCATTACTTCCACCAGTGCAGAAGGGGGTCCCCGAGAAATCCATCACGGCTGAGGACCACTGCACAATATCGTGTCAAGAACGAACAAACCGAGATATACCGACATTTGTCCAACGTACCACTCTTCCGCCGAGTGTAGAATTCATGGCGCACGCTTGAAGCGGGCATATAGTATATCCGGGTAGCCACAGCGCCTCGCGCACTTTCCGGTGTGATAGCAAGGTACGCACTGCTGCAAAGCGCGAGCTGTTCCCTGTCGAGTCGCCGTCGTTGCACAACTGCCCTGCATTCACAGCGGCGCGACGGATAAGTTCGCCGAGCGGAGTGCGCAAGTGTTGCGAACGGTGAGTCTGCCGCGAACTGCTTTTTTTTTTTTAAGGTTCTTTTTGACGTGGCCGTATAGTATGACAGCGGCTGCGTGTTCGATTGTCGAGAGACATACCGGAGCTGATTGTCTCGCATGTGCGCAGAGCATGAGAACATGCGGTGTATATTAAAATAGGAGGCCGGCAGGCTTTCCCGTCACACATCGCCGCTGGCTCTCTCCGTTCCGTGTTTGTTATTTTCATTTTTGTGGGCATGTTCGGATAAAGAGACATTGAGCGGTGTCATTTTCTCATTCTCTTCCATGGTCACTTTTGCATATTCTTTGTCATGACTGTCGCTGCTTTATTTTGTTGTTGCTGTCTTTTTTTTTTTTTCTGTGTGGTGTATCGTTTCATCGCCGCCTGCTCCGGTAACTCCCTTTCCACTGCACAAATTAGCGAGCAGGTCGAAGGAATCGTTTGCATCGCATCTGCCTTTCGACCTATTAGGTACGAAACACCGTGACGAGCCCAGGCTGTCTTCGTCTATGACGTCGTCGTGATCATGCTCGCAAACAAATGCGCAACGCAGGGCCGAAACAAGCGCATAATTGATCAAAACCGCTTCAAATTAAACTAACCTGATGTAGGATAACTTAAGAGACAGGAATGATGATGATATAATGGCACCAATTAACAGAAATTCGCTAAAATCATTTCTGACACGACAACCCTACACATTTTTTTTTTTTTTTTTAGATGTGAAAAACATCTGGAGGTAGGCGATGTCAGAGCCGGCTACCCAACGTCATGAAATTGAGACGGAGAAACGCAAGAAAAAGAAAAAAATAACGAACGAATAAGAAAATAAAAAGGAGCAAAATGCACTGTCACTGAGTCAAACACTGTCACAGGATTGCTGGGTCAAAGGATGTCTCTGTGAGCGGAGGCCAGCACATATAAGGTCGTCACCCAAATCCCCGTGGATACAGTCTGCATCAATGGTGTTCACTCACTGACAGGCAACACGATTATGATAAATTTCGCTTTAACATCTCGGTACAGCTAATTCATCAGGTTTGTGTTCACCAAAGCGTCGAGAAGACTGCTCACTGCACGTCTTTGTTGATCAGGATGTCGCCACGGTCCAAGCACGTTGCTCAGTGTGAGAGATCGTGCATCGAGGTGGTCCAACCTAACCCTCACTTGAATACGCTGCTCCACATATAGCGGGCACTATATAATGACATGCTTCACTGTCGCGTCGAAACTGTCGCGGTGATTGCACTGTGATGACGTCTTTCCTTTGATGCGGAACAAGAAGTGAGGCGTGTATGCTACGTCTAAACGTAGACGATGTAAGAGTGTGTCAAACGTGCTGTCGATCTTTTGATTCGGTGTAAACCATAGAAACGGATCCGCAGATGTGAAGTCTTGGTACGTTAATCGAATCACACGTCCTTGTATAGTTTGTGGTGCAGGGTGGAAAGAATGTTCTTGCGGTCTGAGTTGGAAAGGGTCACAGTTGTCAGGGCGTGTGCTGCTGCAGCTAGTTTGTCGATATTTCATTTTCTGATACTCCAAAGTAAATAGGCACCCATTGAAATATGATTTCACGATCTGCAAAAGAAGTGATGGTCACCTTTTTCAGAATTTCATATATAATGCTATGTTCCATATGAAAACAAAATTCCTTTGTCAATTTTGTGAAGTCAGTATATCATCCAGTGTTGACTGCGCTCACTTCCGGCAATACATCTTGCAGCGTCTAATATTGCAACAAGTTCTGCTACAGTATAGACGATATACTTCGGGAAAGCCGATAACCTCTGTCTACACTTGAAAAGCCGGCATATGAAAATCCGCGGTACGGCTACCATCAGCTGTGTATCCGTCTGTGAATGCACATATGAAGCGCCCCTGGTATCAGCAAGTTTGCTGAAGCGTGAGGAATTTCGCTTCAAGGTAGTGCATTGCCATTTTTTTTTCTATACCTTGAATGTCCAGTGTCACAGAAGGCGTTACGAGCTGTCAAGGGGGATAGTTGATATCCGGGCGAAAAAAATATGATTCCTGCTGGACTGTCATTTTATAAGCTCGCAAAGTGTCACCAATTTGTCCATTTCTTTTAATAAGTTGTTCACAAGGCGGATGGGCATAGTGTGTCTGAGATAAACGGAGGAAGCGGCGATAGAGTTCTTGAATGCGAAGAACGTGACTGGCGGGAGGTTCCTTAGATTCGGCGATTACAAGGCTGCTGAGAGCTGAGCGCGGTAGACCCAACAAATGCGAAGACCGCGGGGTGCCTAACTGCGCTGTCTCCAGGATCGGCCCACACTTTCTGTCTACAGGGCAAAACACGGTGCATAATCAAACTGGCTCGGCGCAGCGATTCATGTTTTCCTGCGGGGAGCGTAGGTGCATCACCGCTTCGCACCTCGCCAGGTTTCAGGTTAGTGGACCTGCATTTTCGTTGGAAAGGCTCATGTGCAAATTAGGCGAACTCGGGGAGAATTTCTTTCTATGAAAAAAAAAAAAAAACTGATGCGACGTCGTCAAGCCCCTCTACAAGCTCGCTATGATCAGTAACTTGCAAAATGAACAATAATCTACACGAACAATAATCTACGAACTCGCCATGAGCAATAAAATACCAAGTCCACTGATTAGAAAGGGAATGTACTTAGCTTTCTATTTAAATCGGACGTTTTTCTCTCTCCCCAGACAAGCCAGAGACCCGAGTACCTTCGTGCACTAAAAGTGAGCCTTTAGTACATCAAACATGACGCAGCAAGCAGATGACTATCTATCTATCTATCTATCTATCTATCTATCTATCTATCTATCTATCTATCTATCTATCTATCTATCTATATATATATATATATATATATATATATATATATATATATATATATATATATAGCGGCGGGCTGTCATTGCATTAACAGCTGTTTCTCGACCTGTGGAGCGCACGTGCTCTCGCTGTGAGCTCGCTTTTCCCGGTTCTAGAACGTGTTGCGATGAAACTCGCAACGTACGATAGAGACACGGTCGCATGCTGGTTGATACACCTTCGCTGGGAACGCACAGGTGTGCGTACCTGTACTGTAAACGTATGCATGCCGCCACGTCTGCCACAGCTCTGGAACGAGTCGTATGAGACGGCGCCATGACGTTTATCCAGTAAACGTCGACGTTATTCGCGCTTACGTCAAGGAAGCACTGATCAGCGACTTCAATATGCAAACCAGTTTACACTCGCTACAATGATTCCTTTTGGTATCTTTATAGTCGTTATTTTCCCCATCTTTAAGTTGATTACTGCAATAAACCAAAATTTCAAAGCCAAAGTTTCATTCCAGAACATCAGAACTTCGGATGCGACTGCTGAGTTGGCGGGCCTCTTATACGTGCGAAACCGCGGTATGAGGCAAACCGTAGTGCAATGCTCCGGAATGTCCGATCACCTGGGATTTTTTTTTTTTCTTTTATGGCATGCGCTGAAATCTAAGTGCGCGAGCTTCTGGCATTTTCGCTTCTATCGAAATGCGACCGCTGCAGCCGGGATCGAACCCCCGTTCACTTTCGGGCCAGCAGCCCAGAACATTGAATGTCAGTGTGGCGTACACTGCTAGAAAAGCGAAACGTGAGGTGTGGAAGGGACGGTTAAACATGCGCTGTTGTATAGTGCAAATGAGGCCGAGGTTTCACTCTGTCCGTCAGTGCGGCGTCACTCCTTTTTAAGTGTTTTGCATCATAACGAGTCACTGCCATTTTACATCATGCCACCGAGATGGTGCATTAGTCACGGTGCTTAGCTGCTGACTCCGTGGACGCGGGTTCGATCCGAGCCGTGGCGGTAATATTTCGATGGAGGCGAAATGTTATAGACGCCCGAGTACTGTGCGGGTTCAGAGCACGTTAAACAGAAAGAAAAAGAAAAAACTTGGAATGGTCGAAATTTTTGGGGCCCTCCACTACGGCGTTCCTCGTAACGATATCGTGGCTTTGGCACATCCAACCCCAGCGATTATTTATCCTAGAAATCACTTACAACTCGTCAGCTGATACAATTAGGTAGCAAAAGTTCAGACGTTCAAGGAAGAAAACATATCACGAACAATTTTTTTCTAGTTTCACTCGTACAATGAGTGAAATCTTACATGAAACGACAGATAGTACGTAATTGTTGCGGTGTGCCAATCTTTCTACGAGAAATTATATAACGTAACTGAAGTTATTGAAAGAAGCAGCAGAAAACTGGATAAACAAAATGTCGCCTTCGGGCTGCTTGGCGTAAGTATAATTATTCTCTGTTCATAATATATCGCAGAACAATGCGAAGATCGAAAAACATGACGCTCCTTGTACGGTCTTCAATTACTTTCGAATACTTCAAATGCCTATGAGCAGGGTACGTGAACGGAATACAATACACTAGAGAAACATGACGGTTCTAATGGCATGCGGTGGCAATTGGATTGCTGTAATCGATTATACCGAACAAAATTAAAATGACAGTTCATTGGACTTTATGATTGGTCTGCATGCTGGATCTGCGACAATGAAACAGAAGAGCATAAAACAGAAACAACGATGTCATTGCACACGCCGATGTTCGCAAAGATTTCTTAACATTGTGGCTTTCTCCATTTGCGTATACAGAGTGCGGAGCCAACGTCGGAAACCTACATAACAACATTGGCCCGAGATAGTCCGTAGTCCAGCCAGGTATGAGCGCCAACTCGCACCCAGTAAAGAAGCCGCGCCGATGTACAAGCGCACTTGTATCAGTCACTTAAAATACCGTGACAGACGCCATCATAAATCCCTCATGGTTGGCGTTCGTGGTGGACATATATGTGAGTCATCTGATATGCACACACCTTCAGCTCAAAGGACCTGCACCAATATGGAGATCTCTAACAACACACAAATGTGTGATGTCTTAGCTCATGAAAACGAGATGTCGCCCTTATCGACAACTGAAACCACGATCAGTGTACCTTATCGGTAAATAACGTCATAGCCTTCGCACGCACACAAGGCTCGTGGCATAAAACAGCTACATTTTATCGAACGCGATTTCATAAATGCTTCACTAACTACGCGAAAACGTCATAACGATCGGTGCATCACGTTCTGTCAAAACCAGCGATAACATAAAAACTGAAAGCTATAGCGCTTCGCGAGTTTTTGCAGAGGCACTGTTCGAATCCACGCGCACGGGTTTGTTCACCCGACAGTTACGGAAATGGGACCGTTTATACCCCTGACACCTCATATGCCCACACATATGTAACCTCATATGACACCTCATATGCCCACACATATGCCCACACATATGTACATGTCTAGGAATACAGCTATTGAGGGAGCTTGTAAATCATTGCACTCTGCTTCCTGAAATAAGGCCTCGGCGCCGTCGAGAGGGTGAACAACCCTCGCCTGTACGGTCGGCCTGAGCAACAATGAAACAGACTAATGGCTATCGTTGAGTCTGAGTAATCGGCCAACCGTATGGCGGTGGGACTGCCCAAGGAAGAAGGAATGAAATAGCAGATAGGTATAACCAGCTCAATATAACCGGTGTGCTGGACCGCTCACACGGAGAAAGGGACGAGGGATACGTGATTAACTGGGCCAGTTGGTACGAAATCACTGTCGGCACGGCGCAAAAAAAAGAAAAAGAGCGGTCATGAGAATTGCAGGGATAATTGCAGGACCCTTAAGCTTCGCCTTTAAGAGTGGAACGCGATAGCGCGAGCGCCATCTGGATGATACTTAAGCAAGTAACCTACCCAGGCCAACGCCTCCTCCTTATAGGTGGCGATACCCGGGCACTACCGCTGTTAATACGGTAGAAATGGCTGAAAAGGGGCTCGCATATTTCCGTTTTCCCGTAACAGAATTATGTTTTCGCGTAGATTCAAATAAGTCTGAGCTAACGTGTGCACTGGCTGCAATTAAGTCGTGGTTCGCAATTGTTCTGACAGATATCAATTTGAAAAGTTAAGTTTTGTTCACTAACGCATCCGCGCCATAGCGCAGGACCTGCGTTGTCGGGGTGGTTCGGGGTGATCTTTTTTTTCCGCACTGGATTAGGCGGCTCGAGGCTTCACAAATCACCGAGTCTCCGCGGACACTGCGGTAGAGGACCCGACGCCCTTAGACCCAAATTGCGCAACAATTCTGCAGTATTACAGAGATAGCAGAAAAATGTATCCAGCACCACATAAGAATCTCACGGCAATGCAATCTACGGCGCTACGCAGACTCCAGACAAATACATACACGAACTTACACAGGCTACATACATTCTACCCCACAGCATACAGAGATATATGCCCGTGGTGCGGGTCCACACCAACTCTGTTTCACATTACGTGGGAGTGTACACTACACAATGAAGAACACCACAACATGAAAAACACAGAGCAACAATCGGAGGCACTGCTGTCCAGCTCGGTCTTTGAGGATCAGCTCTGGCTGGTCCAAAGGGCCGAGATGATGGCATGAGCCAGCGGAGCCCTGGAATAGGGGCCCCGACCATTTGTGATGCCCCGCCTTCAGGGGCAACAATTTCTTTTCTATATTTTATAATAAAGTTTTGTTCTCTCTGAATGCCGACGCCGGACTTTCTGCGGCGCGAGCCTCTTTAATGCTATCGCGATAGCGCAAGTAGAGCAGACAAACAAGCACTGGAGGAGATTGAAAACTACAGTAAAAGACGGGAAGTACACAGAGCACAACGTCGCGTTCAGTCGCCTTTGAGTGGTATGCGACGTCACAATCACAGCCGCTGGCGCGAGTGTACTGTCTTCAGGAAATTAAAGAGCTATACATACGTCGCCGTCAGCTGCTGCTACTTCTGTAGAAGGGAGTCCTGGTATCATTTAACTAAGTGATCTGTATAGGTGTTATTCAAACTAGAAGAGAAGCTCAGGGGAAGAGGGATACTTGAATCGACGAACAGATCGCTAAATACGATTTATAACAGGGGAATGTCGTAGGAGCCAACGTTTCGACAAGTGGACTTGCCTTCGTCAGGGCAGCGACTGCCCTGACTGCAGTCGCCGCCCTGACGAAGACAAGTCCACTTGTCGAAACGTTGGCTCCTGCGACATTCCCTGCTCTAAATCGTATCTTGCGATCTGTATAGGTGTTGAAGTCTTGCAGGTCACACAACAGCTGACATACCGTGAGCCTGATCTCATGCATGGTTAAGCCAAAGAATGTACTAATCATGTGCGCGGGCGATGCAGTGAGGCCTCTGGCATGGTATATTTTTGTTACGGTTGGCTCAAGTGGCAGCCAGAAACACGGAACATCAACGGCGACTCCCTGTTTTAAGAGAGGTTGAACGTTCGTCTCAAAGTAATGCACATTACATGTACTATATGGAAGCTTCCTTACGAGTTCCACAATGACTACAACTCGCTGGTCGTCGCGGCAAAGGGCTATACGGACACGTCATACTGCAGTTCCCGAGAACAACGAACCTGCATTAAAGACAATACAGAATTGACAGGTGCGTGATCCTGTGCTTTGAACACCATTGAACGTGGGCGTGTGATCATTTTCTACTTCCCTCTCATTTTATTTTTCTTTCTTTCATATCTCTCTCTGCTCACGTCTTCCACTTCGTAGTGCGTACTGGCCAGCGATTTTAACGGTTCCAGCTATACACACACACTCGCATGACAAAGAAAACTAGCGTGAAATTCCGATTCAAAAGCCTGGAAACTGTAGAATATTAAAGAAAAAGCTATCTTTATGTTCCTCACACGGGTATAATAGAGAGGTATTGGGGGGAAGGAAAAGATGAAAATGATAGAGGTAACGCTAAGAGATCAAAAACGAGCGGAATGGATCAGAGAACAGACAGGAGTAGCCGATATTATCTTATCAATTAAAAGAAAGAAGTGGACCTGGGCAGGACATGTCATGTGGAGGAAAGATAACAGATGGACAGTAAGAGCGACGGAATGGATACCAAGAGAGGGAAAACGCAAAAGAGGCAGGCAAAAGGTTAGATGGAGCGATGAAATTAAAAAGTTTGCGGGCATAAAGTGAAACCAACTCGCTCAGGATAGGGTGGACTGGAAATCGTTGGGAGAGGCCTTCGTCCTGCAGTGGACCTAAACAGGCTGCTGCTGCTGCTGATGATGATGATGATGATTGGGGGACTTACAGCTGTAGTTCCGTAAGCAAGGTAAAGTGTCCAAAGGAGTTTGCAGACCCGCATACAATCTCTGTACATATCTATACATGACAAAACGCAACAGCTGCACCTAACAAAATCAGGCTTGAGCTACTTTACATGCATACGACGTATGTGGTGCAAAGAAGAAACACACACACACACACACACACACACACACACACACACACACACACACACACACACACACACACACACACACACACACACACACACACACTTCGAGAGAAGGCAAGTGAGCCAGGTATATAGGCAGATGATACCAAGAAGCTTGCAAGGATACAATGTGGCCGCGCTGTTAGCACGGAACCGGGTTAACCCGAATCTGCCAGTCGGTATTAGGCCGACGTAACCAAGCTGAAAGTGGCAGAAGCGAAAATGCGTGTATAACGCAGCCAGTAATTGTCACGTTTCATTCCGAGAGCACTGTACGGACATGACTGATGCTTTTATATCTCCCAAAAGGACCTCGTTAAATTATTCACGATTTGAAGATGCATAAGGAACGGAAACAAGAACGCCGACTGTCAGTTGACGGTATTCACTATAGAGATATATAGACGGGAAGAAAAAAAAAATTCAGACACGTGGAACAACCTCAGCTCGTTTTCGGGGAAGCCATCACGACTGTCAGTCAAGGACAGCAACGCGCGCAGTCGGTTTAAGCATGACTATCTTTGTTTATTATTATTTGCATGAAGGGTAATTTAATGTTTTTCTGCGACGCGCATCCTGCCAAACAAATTTCCTTATATACGACACGCCTTCTTTCCCTTTCCCCAAGCGTATACACCGGCTGCTGTAACGCTCTCTCTCTCTGACCACAAAACGTGTTTGCGTGTATGTATGTATATATATATATTCTCACTTCGGAAACATATTGACGGAGCTGCGACGTATGTTATCTTGTTTGCTCTACGTCTAGATGTTTTCAGATCCGACACAGGACAGTGTGCCGACAGGCGACCCAAACAACGGAGTGCTCCCCACACATACGCTCTGGCATATTCACGCACTTATACGAACCAGTCGTTGCCCTCAAGCGTCAACGGTCCCTTTCGCGTTTCCGGTGAAGGTACGATGCAGAATACGCTGTCAAGATGTGCCGCGGTATATTTACTAGCGCGAAAAAAGAACAAACAAGCCAATAAAAGAAAACGGGATAAGGCAGTGTGCTCTATCCTGCCCAACATTTCTTCTTTTTCTCTTTTGCTGTTTCGTTAGGTTTAACACGTTAGTGTAGTGAGTTCTCAGTCACTCTAACGCTATTAAGTACGTCACACGAAATACATCGCCACCAGGTAGCCCGACGCTCTTCGTGAATTGCTTAGATGCGTCAACACGCATTAAAGGTTATTCGAATGTAAACGTTCGGCAGATATCTGCCTGGTTGAGTGCAACTAAAAGAAAAGGTGAAATGTTCAACCAAGGTTGATTATGATACTCTTGATGACAATTATGATGATGATGATGATTGTCATCTAAGTATGGAGGAGGAGGAAGAGGAGTCAAATTGTACACTCACTTCTACGTCGTAGATAGGCGATAATGCACAGGGAGGAGCGCTTCCCACGCAGTCGACGACGTTCGTGGCGACGGCGTAAAGTCCACCATCTAGCCCCACGGTAGGTGTGTTGCTCTCGTTAAACAGCATTGTGCTGACGTCCATATCTCGCTAACCCAGGGGCGCACTGGCCTAAGAAATTTCGGTTGCGCACTCAGTCACATCCACGTACATACACACACCAATGCACGCGGCTAGCAGCACACACCGACAGCCGAGCAAACGGAGCCAGAGTTTTGCAAGAACGAAGAGCGCAAAAAAAAAAAAGAAAAGAAAAACACACAAGGCGGCGTACGACGGCGTAACAGTGTCTCGAGAAAAGAGTGCTTCGACCCGCATGGAAGCGACAGAGGTGCAAGGAACTGTCGGTGTATACACACTACATCGCAGCTTTCAAGTGTGAACGAACTGCAGTGCACGTGTGCGTTCCTCCCTTCTTGTTATTCTTCTCTTTTCTTAACTAAGCGTGCAGACCCGTGTTGGGAGAAGCCTGCTACACGCCAATATGCGCGATCCATCAGCGAAGCATAATGGCTGGAGCTGTCAGCGTCACGAGCAGGCGCAGCGCTCGCCACTCAACGATCTGGCAGCAGTAGTCGGACTGGACAGGACCCAATAAACTTCGCTTCCCTGGCCAGCACCAAAAGCTTTTGCCGTACCGTCATCGATTGCTTAGTTTTTCGTGCTATTCCCTCGAAAAAGCATATCTGCAGCGACATATTGCGCACGTACGGGATGATATATAGTGGTAATATAGTAACATTTTACTGCAAGTGGTTGTTGAACCCAGGAACATGACGCGAACGAAAATAGTTTTCAGACAACAAAAATGTCAAATCCAATATAAGCGTAACGCTGCCCTCGCCGCATGTTGAAACCATAGAATTAAATTCTGAAATTATTATGAAAGAAACACGTAATGCATTATAGCAGTAACAAGTTGGGCGTCTGTAGGGCATAGAACAATAGAAATATTCTTTTTTTTTTAACACACGTATCACCACACGTTTACTGGGCTCGTCTAACCTGGCTTGGCTTCAAGGCTACGATCGAAGTTGGCGAATATATGTCACTTGGACGAGGGGCAATGCATGAGCCGCTGCTCGTGCATTTGTTTTGTATAAAATGCACGTTAAAGAACCCCAGAAGGTCGAAATTTTTGGAGACCTCCACTACGGCGTCTCTCATAATCAGAGCTGGTTTTGGGACATTAAACCCCACAAATCAATCAATTGTTTTGTATAAAATGCGCATCATCCATGCTGACAAAATTTGGACTGCGTATAAAACCTTAACATCTCTAGATGCCTGCAGACACCAATCTTGCAGTCATTCTGAAAAACACCGCATCTGTCAGGCACCGCATCTGGCATGATGTCCGACGGGGAGGCACAAACACCAGGTACAAGTGTATACCAGAGAAAGGCTGAAACCGTATCAGGCGTCTTTATGAGGAGTCATCAACTCTCACAAAAGGAGCATTGTACGTTTCCGGCAATTGTTTCTGAGCGCCGGATCTGGTAACGACAGGTGGGAGTGTTTCCGCAAATGTTTTTTGTGCGTCCTCGATGTCTAAGACCTCGAAAAACACTGCAAAGAGACGAGGGCGCCTCACACGGGGGGACTGCGCATTTGACGGTAGCGCCAGAACACATAACCTAGCGGAAGGGCGAAGCAAAATTGGGCAGACGCGGCACACATTAATTGTGACACCTGATCGCACGTCACAGCCCCTAAATTGTGACGTCACAGCTGATCGCTCAGGGGAAGATGCATGGAGCCATATTGTGATGAAAAGTTAGTTGAACAGGGCATGTCGCTAAAGTCAACGTTCTGACCAGCGCACTTGCCTTCGTAAGGGCCGCGAGGGCCTTAATTAGTAGCGTGTTTCTTTGGGCTTTTGTCAGTTTCTCCCGACGTCAGAAGTAGGTGAGGAGAAGAAAAAGCATCTACGTGAAGGGGCGAAAAGACATAATAAATTTCTCCCCTTTGCGCTCATGCCTTTTGTGGGAACGCCAGTTAATTTTGCACAACCTTCGCTCGTTGCTCCTCAAAAGAGGTACGCACATTTTTTTTTATTTCTTGAATTTTAAAACGAACAAAAAATCTTAGCAGATTCCCTTTCTGTGATCACGAAATCATTCAGCGCTATTTCTGCCTCAGTTAAGCGATTTACTCGGAATCTCATGTGACGTCACATGTTAAAAGAAGAGCGGGCGCTTTCCAGCTGTGTTTTATACGAAATTGTGAATTTCCTGGTGAGTGCAATGAAATAATATCTGGCTCACATGGTCACCGGAGCCTCCGCGAATGGTCGGCATCGTTTTCTGACTTTGTTCAAAAAGTGTTTAGGCGCCCCTTCAACCTGCACTTAGACCTTCGTACACGCCTTGTACGCAGAGATGGATTTTACATTATTCATAAAGATATATTTTTTTTTCTCATGGGGAAGCCTTAATCGAGGGCGTGCACTGTCCTTAGCCCGCCGTCCAACCTGGTCGATCAGCGATCGCTGGTCGGACAGGTTAGAGCTGGGGCCTTTCAGGTGTGTTTTTAGCGGCCTGCGGGTTACACTCTACCCAGACAATGCGATAAAGTGTAGGATTTCCTCTGCACCCAGGGGCTGGAACCTCGATGAGCACGTGTAACATGTCGCGTGATCTCTTTTTTTAACCCTTTCAGGGTCGAAATATTACAACAAATGCGACCCCCCCCCCCAGGGTCGATTTTTTATTCCTGATTTAAATTGTTCGGATGAATCTATTTCGAGAAAAAGAATGGCGTAATTTTTTGGAGTGACCATAAGGCGAAAAAGAAAATTCGTTTGTGTTGTTACATACACATGGCTTACTCAGTTTTTCACGAGTAGGAACGACACAAATTCTAAAATAATCTTCTAAAGCTTTTAGAAAATGATGCCTTTTAATAAATATAATTCACTGACGTACAAAAATAAGCGCACCAGATTGCTTTCCACTAGTGTAATTTGCAGTAGAACAACCGGCGCGCATTTCCGTAGCGTAGGGGAGTTGCGCGGGTAAGTGCATTGAACAGAACTGTATGCGTATCCGGAAAGCGAAACCACTGAAAAAACGTCATCTCATCCTTCGCCTTATCTCCGACGAGACGGAATAGGTTTTCTTGAGTCCCAAAACTAGGAAACACAACCACGGCGGCATCGTTTGTATAAGTCGGCGTCTGCCTGGAAACGCGAGTAATCGCGCCATGCTGAGCGTTAAGCGCAAGCAGAGTAGCAAGCAGACGCCCTTTGAGAGAATCGAAACCAGACAGCGATCAGTTTTGCGTGAGCAAGAAGCGGGAGCCGTCCGCAGAAGGAAACCGAAACTATAGACACCGCACGCCCCGCGCGCCACCGGATGCGCTAGCGGTAGCCCGCGCACCGCTGTAGTAAAGCATAAAAAAAAAGGAAACAGGAAGAGATCGGCGCAAAAGAAAATATTCCACATATTCCTGCAGTGTGGCAGCACATGCCAGGCAAGCTAAGACGATCGAATAAGGCGAGATCTTTAAACATACAAGCGATGACGTACACGTACGTCATTGACGTTAGTGGGAATGAGCCCCTGTTTGAATATTTCTATTTAGAAGTAGCAAGCGCAACGTTTTAAGAGAACAATGACACCGGCTACGCGAACAAGAGGCTCTAAGGACTAAAACACGTGGACGCTTGATTATACTACGGCTGGAGAGGCTGGCTATAGCGCTCGCTAACTCAGCGCGGTAACGATACGTGTCCGTTGCGACCGACGACACGTGCGCTATCTTCCTACCAGACCCGGAACCACAACCCGATCCCGACAATGGGATTCTATGTAAGATTGCAAGTGCAGTTTCCGTTGTGTGTGACGCTGCCGTGGCTGTGAGTGTGTGTTGAGTGGCTGCCTAACTCTATAGCTCATTCTTTCTTGTCCAGCGTTTCTATCTCCCCTTACCCCTTCCTCAGAGCAGGGTAACGAACTGGAGTTCTAGTTAACCCCCCTGCCTATCGAAATCTCTCTCTGTGTGTGTGTGTGTGTGTGTGTGTGTGTGTGTGTGTGTGTGTGTGTGTGTGTGTGTGTCTGCGTGTGTGTACAAAAATCGCAAGTCACTGAGAGCACACACGTTTGTCAGTGATTTACGATTTTTCTTGGCTTCGGAACCATATGTCAAATATTTTAACGTTTATGTAATATATGTTTTGTACCTTACGTCGTAACTGACTTGTCATTCACGAATGGATGGTGACACTCGACTGCGCTTTCTGGTAGCACTCGAGTTGATCGGCAGTATGTATGTATGTATGTATGTATGTATGTATGTATGTTTTCTGCGCTCCCTCGGCCCCATCTTCACTGTCTGTGTGTACGGGGTTGCTCATTGCCGGTGGCCATTTTAGGAGTCACTGCACGCAAGTGGAACAGCATATGCGACCATACGTGTGACATAGATTGATTTGTAGGATTTTGAGTCCCAAACCCAGCTCTGATTATGAGAGACGCCGTAGCGGAGGTCTCCGGAAATTTCGACCGCCTGGGGTCCTTTGACGTGCACTGACATCGCACAGTACATGGGCCTCAACATTTCGCCTCCATCGAAATGCAGCCGCCGCGGCCGGGATTCGATCCCGCGACCCTCGGATCAGCAGCAGAGTACCATGACCACTAGACCACCGTGGCGGGGCGTAGGTGTGGTATTCACACCGGTAAACTCTGTGTTAATGATAACTTCCCATGGTTTCCTTTTTCTTTCAACGCATGCACTCTACCTTTTCTTCTTTTACCGCGATCGAAATGCAATCGTCTTGCCCGGGAATCGTACCCGCACCTATGCGTGGCATGTTGCGCGACACGCTGTGCACTGCGCAGCAACTCCGCTGCTGGTGTTTCTAGGACAGGGTTTGTCACGGCTTCGCCAGATTCCCCCAGTGCATTCCCAGTCAGTGCATTCAATGCCTACATTTTCACATTCGAGCGAGGCACTCGCGCTGTGGCTGCGGCACAGGTTCGTCTGAGTATCAATATGTAAATCACCACTGCCGCAGCTTCATAGTCATCGAGACCGTGAAAGCAAGTACGAGTTCTATACTGCGATATAGAAACAACAAGTTCTGTGCAGAGACTGTGGACTGTGCTTGCAAGGGCACAATTAGTAAATTAGCCGCAGGCTTAAGTAAACCTCAACTTGTTTTAAAGTAACTGCGCGCTTGGCAGCGTAAATGCATTGCCGCGACGATATATTTTACAACACAGTGCAACAGAACCTTGCAGTTTCGATGCGTGTAATTCTGTACTAGAAACAGCTCCGCTAACCAGCAGATCATCGACGCTGCGCTTCGTGGTGGCCAGCGCGATCACGTGTCTCCTCGAAGAGCCATCATTATGGGAAATATAACCATTGTCGGCGCTCCACAACAGACGTGCGAGAGCGCATGCGCCATTTGGGCCGCAGTGCGACTCTCGTGTGTGGGCGGTGGTGAACGCTCAAACCAGAGGCAACGCAATACGACCGAGACGCGCTAAACAAAGCAATTCTCTCTAACAAAGGTGCTGCGTCACGGTGTCTGTTCTGTCCGCACTGTGTACGTTCGCACTGTGGCGATTGCGTCTGCGTCGAAGACACCTGTTATGGAACACTGCAGCGTGACGGTCAACAGTTACGGAACAATGTAGCCGGCAAGGTGCGTATATAAGCGATCACTTTATTCACAGTCTCCCAAAAGCAAGTGCTCTAGGGCAAACGCGCTGCACACGATATAAAAGACTTTTTTTTTTTTCTTGGAAGGACACACGGCGAGTTGTATGAGGCCTTGATTCATTCTCATTTCGTGACTTCATGGCGAAAGTCTCGTTCCGGCAGGCTTGTTGTTTTTGTAAGTATAGAATGCGAGGGTTTATTGGTCAGCAGCCAGCCCGTATTAACTTCACGTGCTACGTAACACCTGCACACTCTTCAGTGAACGTTCGGAAAACGAAGAAGGCGTGCACACATCTGAGCCGTATGGATCTACTCCCTTGGATTTTTCTACTGAATAAAGATAGAAAAGGAAAACAAAAGTAGGAAACAGAGAAAGGAACGACAGGCAGAAAGAAATGAACAAAAGAAAGAAACAGGGAAAGGCACAGGTACGCCAAGCTTCGCTTGTCCCTCTTTTCCCGATATATAGAAGGGCTCATCAATTTTTGTATTTTTTCTTTTCATTTGTATGGGGTACCCATGGAAGCGCTGTTGTGCTTTACAGAATTTTTTTTTTCGATACGGCAGGAATCAATAGGAGCTTGTATGATTTATTTCTGCGGTTTAACGTCCCAAAGCCCGTGTTTACAGCGCGATGTCAGTGCACGTGAAAGAACCCCAGTTGGTCGAAATTTCCGGGGCCTGCCCCTACGGCGTCTCTCATACTCATGTCGTGGTTTTGGGACGAAAAACTCCAGAAATCAATTAAATCATTATTCTTAACTATCCCTTTCGACTATTGAAGCACCAGGACACTCGCACATTTGATAAATATTTCTAAACCAGTTGACAAAATTTTACATACTTTACGTTATCGCTCTACGGCACGCCGCACGTCAGAAAGGTCAACGTCGGCGACCTCCGTTTGATCAAGAGCTCGTTCGCCCCGTAAATGCTTCCTTCCCCGTTTTCAGGTGCAGCCCGCGCCGTGAAAACAATTGGCAGCTGTTTTCTGTCTCCTCATATGGCGGCATGACCGTGGCTTTTTTCGAAGGCTCTATGCGATGTTGCATGAAAGAGCAGAAGCGAAAGAGAGAGAGATAATAACGTGTTTGTAGAGGAAACTAACGAAAAGAAAAAAAAAGAGAGAAACCAGAAATAAATTTGGCATAAAGAAGAAATTAAGACAAAAGTGGAAATAAAGGAATCCCGAAAAGGCAATCAACCTTGTCCCGATTTATATGCTAGCGTCGGTGTTCCTAGCTGTCTGAAACGGTTCAGCCACAAGCGTAAACACGCTTGTCGTCCTCGCCAATCGAGTGCGGGCACGAGGTTGTGCGGCCGTGTAGTGCATACCTATTGCAGTCTGCTTGGTGCAGCTATAGCGCAAAACACGAGTGGAATGTACCGAGATGGGCAAACAAGGAGCGTCGTTATTCAGTGTCAGAGTGGACAGACAGCTGACCTTTGCTCTGTTATAGCAAGTGGACATGGAGATCTGGCATGGATTAGTAGAATAAGATAGATAGATAGATAGATAGATAGATAGATAGATAGATAGATAGATAGATAGATAGATAGATAGATAGATAGATAGATAGATAGATAGATAGATAGATAGATAGATAGATAGATACTTTTTCCTTCCCTTGGTGTCCATGCCGCCGTAGTTCTCACTGCCCATCCGTTGCTGTCTGTCCTCCGCATTACGTGTCCTGACCAGCTCCACTTATTCCTCGGTAAGCATTAAATATACTTGAATAGCGAAGTTGTGAGTCCCCAATCGTAAACATAAACACTCGGTAGCTCCCGTTGCAGATACGTAGCAAACGCGGTACCTTTGTTCTCGACAACAGGGACACCGATATATTTATCGTAATGCATAGAGACACTTTATTAGCTCTTTAATGAAAATGTACAGAACAATGTGGTTAACCGTTTCTGGCTTCACTGAGCCACTGCATTTTTCGCACTAGCTAATGCAGCAGGAGTGCGTGCAACAAATATTGAAACTTTCACTCGCCATATCAGCCTGTCTAATCGACCCATTGTTCCCAATCTGTGTTCCAAGGTTCCCTTGCGGCGCTTCTCTATAGACATACGAGACAAGACATAGCTTTTTCAAAACCAACGTAAAATAGAAAATGCCGTTATTATAGCTTATCACGCCGCGTGTCTGAGCGACTGCGATAAGATAGCGCTGTCAAGGATCACCCAACGCTACTCCCTCTCCTTGCCTCATCCCATCAAACCGCGTACGCCATTAAACCGTCGGATAAGGGAACAAAAATGGCGTTAATTTGCTGCCGCAGTACCTGCATAAGACACGGGGTCATATGTGCTTAAAACTATTTTTAAAAAAAAGGGGGGGGGGAGGGGGGGGGAGGAGAGAATGCATTCTTTCGCTGGTGTCCGGTTTCTGACAAAAGAACGCGGGTCGACACTGTAGGCAGTGCTGTCTAACAGAGCCCCTCAGTAACGCCGACTTTGCGTTCTTCGTGCACGGACACTATCTCCGACAAGTAACGTGCGTGCCCAAGGGCTTAGCGTATGACGCATGCGCAGTGATGTGATACGCAATGATGGCGTATGCAAAGATATTGTTACCCACTTCTAAAGCCTCCTAATATGTACTTGGACTGGTATAGCGCATTATGGAATAAGAGAAGCGGTCAAACAGACCGAAACAAAAGGACAGAGCGCTATGTCCTTTTGCTAACAGCAAAAGCGCTCTGTCCTTTTGTTTCGGTCTGTTTGACCGTTTCTCTTATTCCATAATGCGCTATACCAGTCCAAGTACGTCGATCCAACTCGCCCAATCTTCAACACTTGTGGACTCCTAATATGTCACGTGACCTTAACAGCCGCGTGTACTCGCATATCACCAGCGCCCGTGAGTACTAGCAAATGTTAGTCATAGTGTTAGCGGAAAGACGTGCAGCGACAGCGCCCTCTTGCTGCGACGTCGTAAGCCTATGCATGGTTTTTTTTATTTATTTAAGGCGTCAGCGGTGACCTTGAAAAAGAAAAAAGAAACAAAACGGTGAGTCACGCGAGTGAGGCGAGAAACCTGTGGTAATGCACACACCCAACCAAGTGAGGCGCATACCCGCACGGGGCGGTGACCTCCGGTGCGGCGCATACACGCATACGTCAGGTCTGGACATGCGAGTGTGGACCGCACGTGATTTTCAATGGAGCAAAAGCCTGTTGAAAATTCGGTAATGCGCCCATAAAAGGCGCAAGTTATCGCGTGTCGTTGACGATGTCGACCTGAATGCCACAACCTGTTCATTCTCATCGAGGCTCATTAAGTCTTGCGAATGTGCTGTCCCAAAATTTACGTTGCGATAGTGTGGCTTAGTGTGGAGCCTAATGAACTACCAAATGTGCAACGGGTTAAGACGTGCTGCTCACTTTCCTTGTTTTTTTTTTCTTTGCTATGCATGCGTATATGTGGGAGAGGTCGGGGTCACGGATAACTCCCGGTGCTTTTTCGCTCCCACGCCAAGAAAACGCACAACAATGAAATTCCCAGTCGAAACAAGCAAACGAGCTCTGAAAAGAGAACCAGTATATACGCAAGAGATATATTCGTCGGTCCTAGCAAACGCATAAGCAAACACGTCAGGTGTGCTCAGGAAGTAGCAATGACACATAGTTCACACCGAGTTCAAAACAACTGGGTGCACGTGCCACAACACGGAAAATTTGCTCTAGACCAGTGACTTGCCGTTTGTGTGCAAGTCAAGGAGCTACACTGCGCACGATACACACGAGGTTACAGCGCCCTTATACACAAGCTTACGTCACAGGTTGCAATAAGATGAACACAAACTGTACCTTCATACGCACTGTACAGAACATACTATCCACATAATTACTGAAAATCCTCGACACTTCTAAAGAAAAAGAAAAATTACGGCTCAATATACAAGCACTTGTACTTAAATTCCGAAGACAGTATCCCAAAGAAGCCAGTGGCTGAAGTTCGCATTAAAAACACTAATCAAAGCAACAATAACGGATATATATATATATATATATATATATATATATATATATATATATATATATATATATATAATGTCCCACCGCAGGCAGTCGTCCACTTTAATTCCTTTCTACTTACCCAAAATTACTCTAATCATAATTACGAATTGGGATAACTTCCCCTATGCTTTCCTAGGCTTCAATGTCTGTTGTTTCATTAAGTTGTTTGTAACAAATAAAACGAGCCCTTGACCCCCTTCCCTTTCGTTGTTTCATAGCTTGGGCCTCGTTGCGGCAGACTTGGTGCCTTAGGTAGCATGCGAGGGCTTATTGGGCAGCAGCCACCTCGACATAAGATCACGTTCTACGTGACGCCCCCCCCCCCCCCCCCTCGGCAGTAAGAGTGTGCTACACTTGCCGCCATGGCTACGAGTGGCGCTGCCTAACACTCCCAGGATTCCATATACATAAATACCCGATAAAGTGGACGGAGGGACGACCGCCTTCGTAGCTCAGTGGTAGAGCATCGGACGCGATATCCGAAGGTCGTGGCTTCGGTTCCCACCGAAGGCAGGTTTGTCTTTTCTTCCACTTCAATTCCTTCCTACTTACCCCAAAATTGCCCCGCCACGGTGGTCTATTGGCTAAGGTACTCGGCTACTGATCCGAGGGTCGCGGGATCGAATCCCGGCCGTGGCGGCTGCATTTCGATGGAGGCGAAATGTTGAGGCCCGTGTGCTGTGCGATGTCAGTGCACGTTAAAGAACCCCAGGTGGTCGAAATTTCCGGAGCCCTCCTCCACTACGGCGTCTTTCATAATCAGAGCTGTTTTTGGGACGTAAAACCCCACAAAACAACATTACCCCAAAATTACTCTAATCATAATTACGAATTGGAATAACTTCCCCTATGCTTTCCTAGGCTGCAATGTCTGTTGTTTATATATATATATATATATATATATAAACCGTTTTCCAGCTTTCGAAGGCGCTTTTCCAGCGAAGCTGTGAAATTGTACGGCTACATGTACGAGAAAGTGAGCGATTTCTTTCTTTCTTTTAATGTAATTTGGCGCAAGCAGTGAAGGTTAACATTCAGTCAATCACGTATTGCTCATACCCACGTATCTCGGACACATACCCGCTCTGGGCTTCCTGAGTGCGGACAGAACGTGCAAATTGTGTACAGCTTCGCTAGACCAATACAATAACCTAAGCGCGGCTTTCATCTTCTCTTCTAGTAAATAACAACCCCTGCGGCGAAAATAACTGAGACGTAGTCACGAAATAATATTTTGCCAGTCCAAACAAACTCATCGCGTCTCGTTCGCAACCCTCGAGAAAGAAACGAAAGTTTTGAACTGCCGGTCGTAAGGTCTTCCAGAAACGCCGGGTAATTGAACCGATACCGCGCTGCATCGAGCGTGACGACGCCACCTGGCTATGCAGGAAACGCCGCGGTGTGCATCAAACATGCAATGCGACCCGTCTCACCCACCTCGCCCCCTTTACTCACACGCACGCACACACACGCAGCCTTGCCGAAACAGCGATGCAGTATTTAGAAACTACGGCTCACGCGCGTCTACCTGGAGGACACCTGGGCGCAGACCTCGAGTCTCACGCTCGCATACGGCAACCACCGCTCCGCGTTAGCGTGCAGACATAGGGACAAGAATTAGTCAAGAGAGAACCGCGCCGGGTTTCGCGTAGTGTATAATCATCGCAGTTTTCGACAGTTTCACGCTTCGATGCTTAAAGGAACATTAAAGGCAAATATTAAGTTTAGTCAGATTGATTTATTACCATTGTAGAAGACTGTCAACACTTTATTCGTCCTCAGTTAACGCGTGTGTTGCTTGGGAAACTATCAACGAAAGTGTCTGCATGGTGCCGCGCTGCTCAATTTGAATCACCCGCGCCAAAACGGGAGGACCGTACGTCACGATATCCGCTGCCGCGTTCTGTGATTCAGCGGGTGTCAGAGAGGGGGCTCTAAAGTTAGCGGATAGCGGAAAAAGAAATAAAGCTAGAGCTTAGGTGGCCCGGCCACCGCCCCGTTATAAAGGGGACGCTCCTAATATCCATCCATCCATCCATCCAGGACTTTCTGCCATAAGGGGCAGAGAACTGGGCTATGAATTTATGTTTTTGCTATAGTATATGATCGATTTAATTTAAGTAGATTTAAAGGCATCAGACCAACTTAAAGAGAGAGGGGGGAAGAAAACAAAAAAGAAAATTTCTTAAATTTTTACGATCCTCGTGGCGCATATGTCACCGCCCCGTTACAAAGGGGACGCTCATAGCATCCATCCATGCATCCATTCGCCGGCTCGTTTTGCGAGGTATAACGAACAGCTGCTTCCAATTGTAGCTGAAGCTGACGAGAACCTCGTGTGACTCATCACCGGCAGCTACTGCACGCCGCGAAATGAAAACTATCGCCACTATCGAAGGGAAAGGTGCGAGCGTTGTCAGCGCGGCCGACCGAAACCATAATTAGTCGACACAATACTACGCAATGAACTCGGCGATCGTAATACGTGGCAATGACAACGGCACTAGCGCGTTCCTTTTGTTATCGACACCAACCTAATTCGCCTCTCACCTGTAACACGCAGTAGCAGTTGAGATATCTGAATATAGATGATGTGACGTCAATTATCGCCAGAGAAGACGTGCCGCTACATTCATTACATACGTAGAAATATACTACACAAATACGAATGTTCTACATTCTAGCTTGAAAAAATGGCGAGTTGGATATTTACAAAAACCTAATCTTTCAATCTAGCTGAACTTTATACTTCTTTTTGTGTTGCTCTACGTAAAACAACAGACGGCATTAAATGCATCCCATGGCTGCAACCCAGTACATAGGTTGCAGTAGAGGAGGACACTATCTAAAATGTGACCCAAGATTACCGAGCGGTATTTCTACTTCCTCCTCAGTCTCCCTCTTTTCCTCCCTCTCCTCCTCCTTATCATCCTCGTCATCCTCGTCGTCGTCGTCTACTACTACTACTACTACTACTACTTCTACTACTACAATTACTACTGCTACTGCTACTACTACATGGTTCTTCGAAAACAAAGCGCGCGCACCTTTCACACAAGTATTCACCTTAGCCGCCGAAAGGTGAAGCCGTGTCGTCGAACGGCGTACAAAGACGCTCAAGTAAACCACAGGTGCTCGAAACAACGTCGCCGCCCCTTTTCAACGTATTCCTGCTTCCTGCGCGTGTATATATATATATATATATATATATATATATATATATATATATATATATATATATATATATATATATATATATATATATATATATATATAACGAAAGGGAAGGGGGTCAAGGCTCGCTTTATTTGTTAGAAACAAGTTAATGAAACAACAAACATTGAAGCCTAGGAAAGCATATAGGGGAAGTTATTCCAATTCGTAGCTATGATATTGTAGTTTTCGGGTAAGTAGAAAGGAATTAAAGTGGACGAAAAGACACACACACACACACATTATATATATATAATATATATATATATATATATATATATATATATATATATATATATATATATATATATATATATATATATATATATATATATCGTTGCAGCGCTGTGACGTCCTCAAGAGCCGGCCCTATAAATTCGTTTCAAACTTTGCCCTCTCTCCACCTTTTAAAAATATTCGCCAGGCGAGTGACGATGGATGGGTGACGAAAGCGGCACGGGTGCCGGCGTACGAGATGCATCTGGTGCACGGCGGCAGGAAAGCGAGATACGGAGAAAGCCGAGAACCCGGCCGAGGTTGAGAAACCGAGCGCAGGCCGCGCGTTGGGGAAAACGGAAAGACGTATATACAGTCTCGGCAGCCGGACGGCTAAAGTAAACAAGCGAGGATGCCGACTCGAGAACCTGCGTCAGAGACGCACGGCGCTTGAAGTTCTCCATCTCCCGCAGTAGAAACGGGCGGAATTTTACGCGATCCAGTTCTTCTGAAGAAATGGGGGGAAGGGGGGGGGGTAGAGAGAGAGAGAGAGAGAAGCGAAAAAAAGTTACGAATTTGCTTAGTAAGGCAGAGTTTAGTGTGCGTGAAGCACTTGCTCGAGCCTCGCGCCGGGAACACTGGCCAAGGGTAGCCAACACTATAGACATATATAGTGTGGATAGATAGATGGCAGCATGGATGGATTCAGTGATAAGGCTATGTGAAAAACGCTGCCGATGCCACCGCGAAGGAATTTCGTCAGCACAAATTTGATAGCGCGTGCGTGAGTATCTAAGCACGAGCCACGCGTTTTCAATTTTTATTACACTTCCACAGGAGCGTGGTCTTCCATATATGCACGGCTAGGTCGTTGCCAAAACCTTGAGTTCGCGAATTCAAGGGCAAAAACGTCAGGGTCAGCGTACAGGCGTAGCAGTAACTGTGCAGGCGCGTGCGCTTCATGACCGCGTACAACACTGAGCTTTTTCTTATCAACTGAAAAAAATATAATAGACAGAAAAAAAAAGAGAAACACGTGAGCATTACTATTAATTGCCTCCAATTAAAGCGCATTGCCTTTTTTACCAAACCTAGTCAGCAATCAGCGTATTGGAAATCTACACAGCCACATATAGGGGGTGCTGGAATAACACGAGTAAACACGGTAGATTTTATTCGGATCGTGCACTTTGTGGCAGAGTGTACACCTCCAAATGCTACGGCATTAAGACTCTATCCCGCACATTCATGGACGTACGCCAACCAATGATCCGTTCAGCGCTATACAATTTAAAATACACGCGGTTGCGTTTACATCTGTCTATTCCCAGCACCGTACAATATACACGCGTCCCCTTGTATAAACACCGCCTCACTGCAAAGGCCAACTTCAAGGCTCAAAACGCTCACCATTGTCTTTCAGCCTCCCGGTAAATACGGGAGGGTATATCTCATTTAACTGCACATTTCACTTGACCCACTGCTGCAAGCATGCACGTTTAAAATATGAACCGGCTTCGCGAGTCGACTCAGATGTACATCGAGCGTAAATCCAGCTGTTTCTGTGCGTGATTCACCGGCTCGTCGCAGGGTATTCTATAGCCTCGTATATTTAAGCGCCTGCGATGACATGGACGCAGCTTTCGACAACTGCTCGTGCACTCTCATATATACATGTAGCCTTGAACGTCTGATCGCAATGCGACCTCGTGTATGCGGTACACGCTTTCATGTTCGCTTTTATTTTCTTTTTTAAATCAAATCTTGTACTTCAGTATGGTACGCTTTTTTATGTGTATTTATGTGCTTCAGTATATGTAACTCAACATGCATCCGGCTATAATTTCAGTCTATGGAATGGCATGCTTCAATAAGTGGCTGCATGCCAGACTGATCTAGTTGGATCTTTTTTCATAGAAAGAAAGAAAGGCGTAATGTGACTTATTGCAGTCACGTTGATTTATTTCAAGCGGTGGACCAAAGATGTAATGTAGTTCTCTTTCAGTCGTTTTATTGTTTTCCTTAAAGCAGGGACGGGAGGGGGGGGGGGGGGGGATGAAACACAGAGAGACACGAGAATCTAGGATGCATAGTCATCTCTCGGGCTACTCATACAAGGAAGAGGGGCTATTTGATAAAAACTGTAGGAAGATTTGCCTTGTGAGAGTGACAACCTGCCCGTCCGGTTGACAGCGATAATTGACGAAATGACATACGCAGAAACGCTTGTAACACACAAACACACACACACACACACACACACACACACACACACACACACACACACACACACACACACACACACACACACACACACACACACACACGCGCGCGCGCGCGCGCGCGCGCGCAACCAACACGCATACGATAAAACACAACCAGGCGCTCTTTCGCGTGCTTTCCCTCAGAGCATATCATGCGCGGGTAGCGACCGGGTAGCGCTTACAGTTAATGAGGACGACCACACCGACACCGTATTTCACTTAGCGCGTCCAAATTAGTGCTGTCGCAATAAAAGAAATGTGAGCCGGTGGTTCCATTCTTTTATCTTAACGCTATTTAAACAAAAGTACCTTATTTTTGTTCGTATGGCGTTGGCATAGCGAAACTCACTTGGAAGGGATGATTGTGTCCCCGTGTGTTAACTGTGTCTGGTGATGATGATTATATGATGGTGATTGTAATGGTGATGACGACGACGACGACGACGATGATGATGATGAACAATTTACAATAGCAAAGGAACTGAATGAGACGACGCATATAACGGATAGAAAGGCACCTATCAGATTTTACGCAGACGTAGTCGCAGCTTCTGAAGCGACATTTACGTTGAGGATTGCTTTTGAAATCCGTTTCGTAAATTCTAAAGCTCACGAGCGACATCTCGTTCACTGGAATCGTGCAAGACAGGCGATGTATAAATGTGTTCATCTCACCGTCGTTTCCCCAACGCGTGTCAGAAAAAGCAACAAAATGCGTGGAGAAGTTATTGTTTGAGGATAAAGCAAGAGGCACTCTTCGTAGAATCTTTTTGAAGTCTCGTAGTACTCGCGTGTATTACTTGCCCTTCATACGCCTCTACGTACGTTATTTTCATATAGCGGGTAGTCAACACTAAGCGACAGTTGGCCAACGCTTGCAGTCAATGCAAGCCGACATTAGACGGAACACACAGCACACGGCATCTACAGCTGACAAAGTCCTCTATACTCTATACAAAACCGAAATCGGTCAAGAGTCGCCCAGGACATAATCGTGGACAAAGTGGCCCATAGAAATCTAGAAACAACATTGTCTTCAAGAATGCGAACACGTATGTGCGAACCATTGTGGAAATAAACTGCACGTAAGGGTTATGTACGCGATATCAACGTACGTGAAGTACTTTAGTACGATTCCCAGCTCCCATAGTGATACTGAAAACAAACAGAGGATAAAGCCGACCAAATCACAGCCGCTGCGGTGCTAGATGTGCAGCAAATAACAGCGGTCTCAGTGACGTCCGTGTACATCATCCCCGTAGCCTCTAGGAAGAAGGCATTGCGCAGTAATATCATCGAAGCACTCGTACGGAACTGACAGGTTCGTATTAAGTGCGGCCACTCGAGAAATAACATTGCAACCAAGTTGCAGTCACTCTTCTAGGAACAATCGGGGTTGATAACATTAGCTTCGACATTGTGAGCATCGATTGCAATAAGATGCGCTGCGTCGTCGTATCGTTTAGGCATTGTGATTGCCTAAGAGATTGCCACGCCTATCGTCAGCTGATGCGCCCGTAATGTCTCAAGATTGAATCAGCTATTTTCTTGCATAACGCGGTGCGCTGGTAGAAAACCAAGAACTCACACCTGCTTCATCTGCGCCTGCTCTCTGATGCCTCTCTCATTCTTGTCTTTCTACATTGCGTTACAAACACTTCAACATTTACGCACGACCTTTATCACTAGTGGCACAATTATCATTCGATGATTTCTGCTACAGTGTTCCGTATCGGTACGGCATATTGCGTTTTTCTATGACGTAGTCAGAACGCAGGACACCAACTGTATACAATCCAACTGTGCGTCCTTCGAAACCACAACAAGGCGTTACATTTACCATCTAGATGTTGTATATGCATATCTCCCTTCTCTATGTGTGCGATTCCTATCTGAGAAGAATGTACAAAAGAAGCTCAGGGGAAGACGGAGGCTTGAATCGACGAACAGATCGCTAAAAACGATTCAGAACAGGGAATGTCGCAGGAGCCAACGTTTCGACAAGTGGACTTGTTTTCATCAGGACAGCGACTCACTTAGCGCGTCCAAACTGCTTCTGTCGCAGTACAAAAAAAAAAAAGAAAAGAAAAAATAAGGCAGATCCCACGCGCAGTGGGAATCAAGGAAATGCGAAGCACGCATCAGGAACGTAAAATGGATCTGCATTGTTGTCCCGCTGTGCCGATTTTGGTACACACGAAGTTAACGAAACGGCCACAAGAGCAGCAAGACTGTGGCATGTAAACCATGCCGCTCACGACGCGCATGCCATGATTGTAATGTTTTGACCTGTCATTTACGTTCGTCATGCAGTCGTGTTGTGCCATAGCAATTTTGGTATACATCCCATTGACGAAACGCGTGGCATGCAAATCATGCCGCTCATGACATGCCTGTCATGATTTTCATGTTATGGCCTGTCATTTATGTTCGTCATGCAGTCATGTTAGGGCATACCAATTTTCGTATACATCCCATTAACGAAACGGCCAGGAGAGCACCAAGACCGTGGCACGTAAACTATGTCGCTCATGACATGCATGTCATCATTTTCATGTTATGACCTGTCGTTTATGTTCGTCATGCAGTCATGTTGCGCCACACCAATTTTCGTATACATTCCATTAACGAAACGGCCAGGAGAGCACGAAGACCATGGCATGTAAATCATGCCACTCATGACATGCATATAATGACGTTCATGTTATGACCTGTCATTTATGTTCGTAATGCAGTCATGTTGTGCCATACCAATTTTCGTATACATCCCATTAAAGAAACAGCCAGGAGAGCACAAAGTCGTAGGCGGCTAGATGGATGGATGGATGATGGATGGACGGATGGATACGCTCAATGTCGCCGAAGTTCGCTAAGAAATGCTTCGCATTTAAAACACTTGTCGCTGTCCTGACGAAGATAAGTCCACTTGTCGAAACGCTGGCTCCTGCGACATTCCCTGTTCTAAATCGTTTTGAGCGATCTGTTCATCTATTTGAGAACAAGAATAAGAAGCCACGTGACTCCTCCTCCTCCTCCTCCTCCCTGACACTGCGCATGGGACCATGGGAACGAAGGTCAGATCACGCACGCACAAGACAAGCTTCGCTTTCCCGCATTTTCTAGACAGGGTAAATGCCCCGAAAGTGCTGGTGATTTTGTAGTGTGTTCGTGCTTCGTTCTGTATCCAGGGGCAGCCAACTAAGGATTCGCTTAGAAACAATAAATCACGGAAATGGCCACAAGGCCGCAAGTGTGCCCTACTCCGGTCTCACAGAGAGTTTAGAAGGACTCCACAAAATCCCGCACCGCTGCCGCTTTTCTGCGAAACACGACACATAGCCGCAGTACGAAGTATGCTCAATTATACTGATCACTGAGTATCGTCTCGCGTTCCATGGGCGAGTCGTGGCTGATGTATTGATTTCCTCTCCAATTTTAACACCGAAAATGGCGTAGCCTATAAGTGAACAAAAAAAAAAAAGAAAGCCGGCAGTGAAACAGTCTGCTTTCTTTACTGATGCTTCGCCATAATCAAGCTCGCTAACTATAACGCAAGGTTCGCAGGGGCTGCGCAGATGCAGCGCCGCGTTTCACTGTCGTCTACGGCGCCCCTTTCATTGCGCACATTCGCTGTCAAACGATTAGCGCCGCACATTATGGCGAAAACAGCGTGAACCACGTGACAGCGAAGAACAAAAAAAAAAAAAAGTAAGCGGGACATACAATGTCCAACTGCTCGCGTAATTCTCGCCATAATGTAGTACGTTGATAAACTAGTTCACAGAGCCGTTGCGGTTTAGCATCTACTTCTCCTCTATACGTATGCACTTGCAAGCAAGCGCATTGCCACGGCTGCTACATTGAACACACACGTGGCGTGGCTGCCAAGTATAGCGGCCGTGGGACTGCTGTACATAGAGTTTTACACTCTATGCTGCCATCACAGGGTTTCTTACCATTACTCTACGGCTGCTATCCTACTGCGCATGTCTTCGTGCGCACTTTGCATTCAGCTAGACCGATGACGGCGTGAGGAGAGCCCGGACAACTCCCTCTGCCCACACTTCCAATACAATGTTTCTGTATTCGTGTGCTCGAATCCGCGAACACATATGTGTATGGCGAACTATACGCGTCTGTTGTGTCTTACACGCACCCACCGTTATTTCATGCCTCCGCTTTGTCACAATAAGGGAGCGAAAACGTAGCGAGGGACATTTGCTGTCCCCCCTCCTCCCTCCCCCCCCCCCCCCCCCCCGACGCAGAAGTAGTGCGCAGTATGTTCAGCTGTGTATTAGGTCGTAAGATTTGTTCCATGTTCTATATGTATGAAACAATAAATATGAACTGTACACCCACCCCCACCCCCTCCTTTTTAAAACTTGTTATGATGTGAAGGTACAAGCTACGTCAATCTCGTAGATGATGTGAAGGTACTACGTACAGGCACGCCAGTCTCGTTGAACGCATTCCCTCCCTATTGTCAACAACGACTACTACTACAACAACAACAACAACAAACTTTGTTTGTTTGTACGTAGTTTGTACATACTCCTATTTTCTGTCTTTTCTTGTGCTTTTATCCTTCCTTGTGGGTTTTGTTTTCTGTATGTTTTCTGTATTGTTCTCAGTTTCAATATAATGATGATAGGCAGCCGACTCTAACGTAGCGTATCTTCCCATGTCTTTCACATTTAAATAAAGTAATAATAATAATAATAATATGATAATGATGATGATGATGATGATGATGGTGGTGGTGGTGGTGGTGGTGGGTGGTAAAGACTGTTCTTTTAACGACAACATCCAACCTAAAGCCAGTAATTAATGCATCTATTTTTTTTTTATTTTTGCTCTCATTCAGTCCGAGAAAGCGGACCACTCAAGGAAAACAAAATGTAGTACATACAGCAAATAATGTCAGTCCAACACCATGACTGTCACATTGTTAAAGTCCGCTATTCGGTCGTCGCCTTGTTCGCATATGCGTTCGTCGCTGCAGCCCTATCTAACATACGTGGCGATGTACGCAGAATGCGCCGCGTGCGTTTAAAAGCTCCTCGTACACTTTTCTTCTTTCTTTCTTTTGCTTCGTGGTTCGCACGTGCTGGCTGGAGGAATATGCCCGTCGCCTCAGCATTTATACTGCACGTCCGAGGACGCTGACAGTCTTCTCCCGTCCATCAGGTCGACTCCCCGCGACGAACAATGTTATCGAGGACGACCACAAGTGGGGCAAGGTGCGGGCGTCGCGATATGCGCTGTGTATACGACGCGCGCGTGATTTGTGAGCACGCGAGGATGGAGACGGGAGCAGCAGCAGGTCTGTGCATTTTGTTTATTTGATTCTTTTTGTCGTTTTCTTTTTTTTTCGTACCGTTGCACGGTCTTGACAAAAATGTTGCGGTCAAGGCTGCCTATAGACGACAACCGAGAGCACGACGGTGCGGGGCCCTACGCATTGCATTCATGCGAAAGGAAGGGAACGTGGAATATCAAGTGGACCCGCCACGGTGGTCTAGTGCCTGTGGCACTCGGCTGCTGATCCGAAGGTCGCGGGATCGAATCCCGGCCGCGGCGGCTGCGTTTCGATGGAGGCGAAATGTTGAGGCACGTGCGCTGTGCGTTGTCAGTGCACGTTAAAGAACCCCAGGTGGTCGAAATTTCCGGAGCCCTCCACTACGGCGTCTATCATAATCATATCGTGGTTTTGTATCATAATCATATCGTGGCTTTATCTGTATGTACAATTCCCGCAAGAAGTGCGAGAATTGTACATACAGATAAAGCGAATCAATGTTGCGAATGTGCGCCCGTCCCCGGCACACAAGCCTGTGCTGAAGCTCATTATCGCTGAAGAGTCCGCACCAGATAAGGGAATGCGGAACCAGTAGCGGGAAAACCTGGCCATCTCGTTAACGAAACGTGATATAAAATATTACGCGAAACGGCTTTCCATGTGCAATATGCGCGACGCACCCGTTACTAAACAGCTCTCTTCGTTCTCTCTCTCTTCGCAATTCAATATCCTCTTCTAGTTGACAGTTATTGTCTCGTATATTTCTTTCAGTCAACCACTCGAATCAGTTCTTACGCCACAATCGAACTAGCACTTCGGCTGCAACACCCCGCCTACGAGCAAAGTACACAGCACGATAGTCAGTATACTATATCGAAGCAATTGTCTGTGCTCGACAGAGTGCTCGATCGTGTGCCCTATAACCTGAGTGAGACGACGCCTTAACATTTAGGTGAACGGGTCCACGCCAAGGCGTGTAAATGAGCACAATCGCACCGGATGACTGGCTGGCACTTTGCTTGCTGTCGGCAAGAAGCGGATGTTTCAGCAGCGTGACAGTGGTGTTCCGCCAGCAGTGTCGAGCTAAATTGGCATGCCACTACAGCTGGCGCTTACACTATACCGTGAAACAGTGCCCACTAAAAGATCTCTCAACACTTTCAGGGTCTTCTTAGGGGCTTCACTTTTCTCAAACATCAGGTCTTAGTCTTATCGAAGCCTCTTGTGATTAGGCTTCTCGTCTATGGCTCGCTATCAGCTGTCCGTCACAGGCACCGTCGATGAGCCGTTGCTGACCTTCCAAATCTAGCGCTTGTATGTCGCTGCTCCGATGTGGCGTTGTGTGGAGACGCGTATAAAAAAGCGATAAATAGTTTGTTTATTTGCTTGCTTGTGGCGTGTGCGTGCGTGCGCGCGCGCGTGCGTGTGTGTGTGTGTGTGTGTGTGTGTGTGTGTGTGTGTGTGTGCTCATAATGCAGTCATAACCGTGTCTTTGTTAAAAACAGTGCTTATTTTGTACCCAGTTAGCGTGCTCCAGTACGTAGCGCAGGAAAGGCGTTGCGTATGACAGGTGCGAGTGCTGTTAGTTTGTTAGTTGACTACCACGTGTGGTGTGACACCGCTAGCATTTCACCCCAAAATAGAGAGAGCGTCCCTGTACACGGTTAGGTGTACACGGTTTATAGTAAAGAGATGAATGCGCGAGTAACTTAGGTAACTGAATAGTCCACGTTCAGTTGTGTATCTTTAAACTGCGTTTACGAGTTGCTTCAAGATTTTGTTATGAACATGGCATTAGGCATGCGCAAAAGTAATAGGCGTAGTTGCGGACACATCACATGGCCCAAGCGGCAGCTTTGAAAACGCCTTGGAAACACGACCTATCAGGCATTGCGGTGAATCCCTCTATATAATACGTGGTGATGAAGATCGGTTTATGTATGCTCCTTCTTTACGTGTTCTACTCTGGAGTGATGTCACTGCGCTCGAAACACAAACCCGCGTTGGATAACGTTTTTTCGAGACGCTGTAAAAAATGTAAAGTGGGGACATGGAAACAATGCAGCCGAGGGAATATAAGTTACACGTCAATTTAAGCAGTTTGTCGTGGGCAGCGTTGCCATTACCACCATTATCTTTACTACTATTCGTTTTGTTTTGTTTTATTTAACCCTTTTATCCCTTTCCCCAGCGCAGGGTAGCAAACCGGACGCGCCTTTGGTTAACCTCCCTGCCTTTTCTTACCTCTCTCTCTCTCTCTCTCGCTCTGTAATAAACATAAATGAAGCAGTCGTGATCTTCGATCATTCCTAAACCCATTTGTCAAGAAACAGAGTACGAGTGTTCTCCATGTTAGGTCACGTGCTATGCGGCAACCGAGAGTATCCTATTCAAAATCATGCATGATAATAACGAGGCCCGTCAACTAAAAAGCGATATGTATGCGGAAGAAGGAAATGGCGGCCTCGGTGGCAACATCACTCCACGTGAACTTGAGTGACGTTGACAGGCACCGAGTAGAGAGAGGCCAGTTGACATGCATACCAAGAGAGATACGGGTTATTATACGGTTATTACGAAGAGCGATGGTTGTTATTGAGGGAGTACATCAGCCACAGCCGGCGTGCCATTCAGACAGCACAATACAAGCCGGACCTGCTGGGTTGTCTTCTATAATACGAAGAAATTTACTGGAAGCAGACTTGCGTTTTCAAAAACAGTTTTCCCTTTCACCTCGACAACGCCATTTACAGGCCTAAACAAGAAAAAAAAAAGCAAACTAAGCCTTGTCATATGAAATAAATTTAAGGTACGTAGCAGACCGACTTTGAAGGTAAAGTCACTTGGGAAGCCGCACGGGACATCAAGTGATCTGTGAGAGGCCACTAGACGCATAACACCAACTGCTGCTAATATTGGCTAGTAGATATAGAAAATTTGTCATAGATACTGTTGGTTAGTACTGGCCTCGCTATTATGATGTAGTGAGTTGAGTTTGAAGTTACTGAACCGCATGGCATATACATAAATACGCAGACGTGGTTAGGTCAGGTGTGACGAGAAAAAAAAAAGAGGTACATTTCATAGTTCTGGCCCCTTCACCTGAAGAACAGAACGAAGTAACACAAATTCGGCGCACTCCAATGCCCAAAAATACCTTAATATCAATAAACAACACAGTCTGAGCGCATCCTATATATATATGCCAGTTTTAGATAATATACGTAAAATTTCAGTCGTTAATTTCGAAGTTGTTCAGTGCGCTTGGAAGGGCAATAATGTAATGCTTAATTTCCATAATTAGTGCGGGGACATGAAATAGTAAATGCGTACCTCACCAAGCATCATGCTATTAAATGCTTCGCGGACTATCCCTCCCATCAAGGGGAGTTCTAGCCGTCTCTCCTTTCTTACAGCACAATACGGCACGTGTTGTCTACCCCCGACAGTCACGCCACCCTTTCTTTCTCTTCTTACAATCCCTTTCCCCCAGTGTAGGGTAGCAAACCGGACGCGCATCTGGTTGACCTCCCTGCCGTCCTTTCCTTCTCCTCCTCCTCCTCCTATTGCTCCCATCGCACAGATGATGATTAGACAACCGGATACAAAAGTGTACGAAACTGTCAAAAACTATACAGAGGCTGCATTGCTCTTAAGTCAAACAAAGGTGCGTAGAGGGCGTGTTAGAGCTACAAGTCCATGATCTCTACAACTGAAGGAAGGGTTTGGAGTGGGCATTTATTGCTTTTCAACAACAAGAGACAAACGCCAAGACAAAAGGCTAACAGCATGACAGGAGATCCGGCAACCCGCAATACAGTTAGAAATGGGCACACACAATTCAAGACAAAAGAAAAGAATTGTTGTAATGCATTTACAAGCACTTAATGAGGTCCTGCAACACTTTTTTAATATAGTCAGAAAAAAGGTGTCGATCAGTCGTGGTGGCTCCTGCGACCATGCGAGCCAAATATTATGGGACTGCATTCACGAGTAGCACGTATCGGATAATTCGATTAACAGATCGCAAAATACGACTTAGAACAGGGTATGTCGCAGGAGCCAACGTTTCGACAAGCGGACTTGTCGAAACGTTGGCTCCTGCGACATTCCCTGTTCTAAATCGTATTTTGCGGTCTGCTCATCGATTCAAGCACGTATCGGATAATACGGATATAGTACGGGGGCCTGTGGTATCGCAGTAAAGTGGGCATGTGTGGCAGCAGTACATCAGGCTACGGGGTTGGGTTTCTACATGGCGTCGCCTGCGAAGTACACCACGTGTGGCACGAAAGTCCCTTACTTACCGACTTCATTTGTGCACTTATAAAAAGTTAGCATTTCCAGAGTATATACAGCATGGCGCACGTAAACGTGTGCTTCGCGACGAGTCGGATCCAAATATGATATCGAAGTGTGTATGTAATACGCGCTACGTACTACGCTTCCGTAAGCAATCCAATTAGCAGTCCATCAGTGAGCCCAAGTATCACTCTCCCCTCCCTCCCCTCATCCCACCACCATCTTTTACTCCATCGCTTGCTCTGATGAAAATATGGCCACAGGGGCTCGAATTTCGTTTTGTTTATTTATACGCTCAATCTTCCTTTCCTTTTTTTTTTTTCTAGCAAGTCTGGCACAGTATCTGACGCCTATATACCTGACAGATAGACAGCGAGTGTCACGCCGAAGTGTCCGCTAATGCCTGACAAGAGCGACACCCCTCCGAAATTAATGTTGTCACCTGTCCATGTCCCATCGGGCTCCGAGACCTAGCCTGTAATGCCATCAGAAAAGACGAAAAGGACACCAAGGACTCGGTGATACGTATATGCTAAAATGACGTTTCGAAGTTTGTTGCCATGGGGGTGGGTAAAGTACCAGGAGATAGATAGATAGATAGATAGATAGATAGATAGATAGATAGATAGATAGATAGATAGATAGATAGATAGATAGATAGATAGATAGATAGATAGATAGATAGATAGATAGATAGATTCTGTTACTAAAACGCCATTTTCTTTAAATAACATACCTGGTATTCTTATCAAGCCTGCGTGCCCTTTGCGCTAGTCAACCAGATATTCAGTATAACATAAGCTTTAAATAATGATTTTGTCTTTCCGCAAATTGATGCTGAAGAAAGACTGCGTGATTTTAAATAGCGATTCGATAAACTGCTCTCTTTTCTTTGGACTGATGCTATTTCGTAACATACTGCTAATCTCCTTAAGTAATCGTTAATTAATTAAAATCGCTAAGTGCTTTTTGTTATTGTCTGAGCCGCAGGGCACGACAGCACCAGCAAACTGCAGGTGCATGGCTGGCAGTCAAGCCAGAGCCTAGCTGCGGTGAGAAGTGACAGAACATACGCCAGGGCTCCTCAATCTCAATCGCATCCGACGCTGAAACTGGGCCGTCGGCCATATGCCCGCTTGGGGTGCACTGCTTCTCGTCACATCGCTGAAGCCTAAGCGGCTTAGACCTCTCCGATGTCCTCTTTAATGGTGCACTACAGAATTCGAGCAGTGAATGACGACTCTTGTTGTCATGAAAAAAAAAAAAAAGAAGAAGTACAGAGGACAAACCGTCGGTATGAGAAGACGTTCATAACCAGTCGTCGTGACTCAGCGATCTCGGCATTGTGCTGCTGAGTAGAAGGACGCAGGTTCGGTTCCCTGTCACCGCGGCCACAGGAGTGCGCACGAGAGGAGGAGGGCGCAGTCTCCCCCCTATAACCGCCTGAGGGGGGGTGCCATATCAGCCTCTAGATTACACTGCATTTTGACCGAAATGGACGTCAGTGGGAGAAGGTTGGGAATAGGATGAGGGCGCTGCAGCGAATCTTCGACCAGCATATACAGGGTCACTATCTTCGAAACCCACCAGTACCACCAGACCTCATGGAGTCCCCTGCGCAGGCCTATGACTGCGGCTGCATATCGGCAGGACCGAAATGGAGAGATGTCCGTGTATTTAACAGGACTTGTTTCTGGGCTAATTGGTTCATACTGTCGAAGGAAACGAGTCAGCGCAAATAAAAAGGCCGAGACACTGAAAAACACACAGTGCACAGACGCTTGTTTTGTGTACCGTGTGCTTCTTCTGCGCCTCTTCCTTTCTATTTCAGTTGACTAGTTTCCTTCGACAGCCTGCGTATTAATATTTCGACCACACGTTAAGGTATAAGTCTGGTGTTCAAATCTGTATGTGTTCCTGACACGAGAGGACGCCGCCTGTCACTTCCAGTATGTGCCACGGCTTTCAGCCTCTCTATATCTGTCTCTCTCTTATCATCTGTCCTGGACAGCACCAAACAAACAGCGGGCATACACATTTGGCAACGGGCTAAGCACAGGAGGGTATATAAAGATAGCGCCTAGCGGCTGAGTACAGTTACCGGGGTATTCCCGCGGCCCAATAAGAACGGGCAACGTGTTTTTGACCCGCACGTGCTCCCCCCCCCCTTTCCCTTGTCGTCGTCGCCTAGAAATCGTCCAAACGCAGACGGATTTGGGCTGCCCGCATAACGACATTCCTTTCATCGTTGTCGTAAACGGAGCCAGCGATTCAGCGTCTCTTTGTCCGGATCTCTTCACGTGGTGCTGCTGCTGCTGCTGATAGGAGAAGCCCGCGCAAGCGACACGAGGTCGCCGACGGATGTGTCCGATAAAAGAAGAAGCAGGGGAAACCCCGTAGAAACAGGCACCGATACCATTCAATTGCCGGCACGCGTGGTCGACTGATTGGTTTGTTGTTTTGTTCACTGGGACAAATTTCTTCGAAATGACCGCAGAGAATATAACGCGTTGGCGACATGCCATCTGTTTACCTTCCAAGAAGTAACCATTAAGCAAACATCTTCAGTAATGAATGTTCAACTGAGTTCGCTTGGGACTTGTGAGGGAGTATGTCGCATTTTTTTTTGTCTTTCCTTGGAAGGGAGGGGGAGGAGGAAGTGGAGAGGAGTCGTAGAGAGGAGGGTGGAAAGGACACATATTTCACTCCATCCCCAGCTCGCCAGTCGTGCTTTTTGATCATCTCTTTAAAACTTCATCTAACGTACCGTATCGCGATTCAGTCTGTTATCTCCAAATAGCTAGTTTTACAGAGATGCAGTAATTAATTCCTAGTTAAATTCATCTAATACCACATTATCTTTGTTTGTTTGTTTGTTTGTTTGTTTGTTTGTTTGTTTGTTTGTTTGTTTGTTTGTTTTCCTCATCTACCGGCGCGAGTCGAGGAGAAGTTGGGCGAGGTTGGAATTAACGAGGGCAAAAGAGAGAGGGGGGGAGGGGGATAGTGTTCCGGCACTTTCTTTGTATGTCATCATGAGGTGTATCGTATAGTGGAGGACATATGAATAACTATTAATATTAAGACCAGCAGGTTCTTCAGCTTGTCGGCCAATGCGCAGTATGCACACGAGCGCTTCTGCCCCGCAAGGCGGCCGCCATAGCGCCAAGCACTTACAACGAGCACGCAGTCCTGTGCGCTTTCCGAGAAACATTTGTCTTTGTACTCCACTGGATCTGTTCAACGTCCAATCAACCAGGCCACTGCGAGTAGCGCAGCAGCGAAGAGCCACGCATTTAGCTAAACGAAGCAACGGGGTTACAAGGTTAATGTACAAATGCAAGTTGCGGCGAAAGAAGACCAAGCACCGCACCACGCAGCCGCCACCATCCGAGCACGCACGTAAAAACAAGCAGCCGGGCATTCTGTGTTGAGCTATGTGGGTTTAACCAAGCGGTCACGGTATTGTTTAAAAAGAGGGGGCCATACAGCGCCGGTCCAAGCGTACATCAACAAATATACGAAGGAGAAACGCGTGACCCGTACACTAAAAAGTTGGACGATATAAACACAGCGCCGCGGTCAACCGAAACACGTGCTCCACCCTGCCTGAGGATGTCGGCACGAAGGCGCGCCGTTTCGCGAGTTTATTACAGCGTGGGCACGAGCAGGGGCAACCGGGAGCCAGTTGCGTTTTTCAGGGGAGCTGTGTTTACACATACGCGAGCGCAGTGATTTCGAGATGGTCCGGCAGGCTGCACCGTGGGCTCTTGACGAATTCCGCAGGCGTCGCAACGCATGCTTCCCCCGAGAACTGAACGCTTTCCGAGGGGCATAATCCATTTATAAGACGGTTCTTTTACCGGCCGGCATGTCATCGGCGTAAAAACGTTTAAAACTTTTTGCTCAAATACCCAAGTAAGATGCGATAAGGAGGACCTCTGCTATATGGACGTTTACAAAGACGCCACGAACAGTGTGATTTCCCTGAACTTGTTCGATACATCGACTATTTCGATATAGCCGAACCTACTCTTTAACGAATTCCGGTACCTATAGTTCGTTATACATAATATTGCGAAGTCGAGAGAAAATGCAGAAATAAAAATGTTCCTTTCTCAAAAACGTGGCGCTAGACACTTTTCAACCCGGAATATGATGCCGCGCTGATAGCTGCACGCTTATCGTAACTGGGAAGCACACCGGGTGCGCGTGGATAACTCAAGGAAAGCCCGCGAGATAGATAATGGTTACTGTCGTGTGGCAGAGGGACTCTCCAAATGTGTGGTGTGAAGACTTGCAGCAGGCAATGACGTAAACACGACATCACTCTACTCTCCAAATGGTCAGTGATTTTAGAGCGTACAAAATGTGCGCGTATGCCGCGGCGCGCGCCGCTTAATCGGCCCCCCTTGTTGTGGGACTTTGTCGACGATACCTTTTTGCTTTCGGACAATATTATGTGATGGCGCAGTCACCCTCTGCCATGTTTCTTCTCTCTTTGTGTTTCTCAAACACTGCGTGACAACGGAACATTGGAGACTCCGTGCACCGATGCGTGTGGGTGTCCGTCAATTGCGAGCCCTACATGTTCGATATATCAATACACAGTTCGTTGGGTACAGTACATTTCGCATGAATAATGCTAAAACAGCCTCGCGTGTTCGATTTAGAGCAATACTCACTGGTACCGAGTCCGTTATGAATGGGCTTGACTGTAATGCGTTTCTGAATTGAATAAACAGAGACAACGATGAAGGTTCAACGTCGCGCGGTGCAATCGTCGGGCTCCACCTTGAATTTCATCTCGGATTTTTCATGTCGTTTCAAGGCATTTGAAACACACTTTCGTGGGGCTTTTAGTTTGTTTTTTTCTTGTGTCATAGATTCGTTCACATTCAGCAGTAGCATTCTGCGTTATCGGTTTCAGAAAACCACTGTGCAGTGCAGAAGACAGACCGCGTCGACCGGGAGGAGGAGGAGAAAAAAAAGGGGGGGGGGGGGGGGTAGTGAAGCTCGACAAACTATGCGTTGAGGCTGCAATAGATCTTTTCCCCTGGACGCGTTCATGCTTTCGCCCTACTCCCTCCCCAACCAAAAAAGAAAGAAAAATCTGCCCCTGTCTTTTCACGTTGTTTTCCATGGTTGAACAATGCACCTGTGTCGCTCTAACGACTGAAGGCAACCTACCGCAAACGGAACCTGGCTTCATTCGTTTTTTTGTTTTGTTTTTTCTACACTACAGAAATCTGTGCACGTCGTACCATGAGCTACTTTTACTCTCGCGTCGCCACAGCGCTGTCGACAGCGGCTCCTAAACCAACGTTGTGCGCACAAAGACCCAACCTGTAATTCGCACGAGGACTTTGATCGTGCTGTAAAACTTCGCCGAACGTCAAATATACTTCGGTATGAACTCGATGACTGCGTCACATTACACCGATTCCCACAATGCACAGGATCTGGCGCATTTTCGTCCATTTCGCCTTAATTGAAATGCGACCCCCGTGGTTGGGATTCAATCCCGCGACCGGCCTCCAGATTCGCAAGCCAGCACCTAGCCGCGGCGGCTACTGCTGCATCGCTTGTACGCCGCTGTAGGTATAGATGCACTGTATATAGGCAGTTGCACTGTAGGCATGGAAGGAAATGTGCGCCTAACAGAGTACCATACACAGTGCTTTAGAGTTTTATCGGTATGATACATAACATTGCGTCTCCGAAAGCAATTACACAAGCAACTGACCCGTAATTGCAGCTCAAATGCTCGATAAGAGCTGATCAGGATACCTACCCTTATCCGACGCTCGTGCTCGTCCACGATATAGTTGCGCGTGTATGTGCCACAGGACTTCGATCTGTTCCCTTATCGTAGCGCCTTGCATTTATTCAGCGATAAAAATTCCAATGAGTTTTACGAAGGAAAAATAGGCCTCTCGTGCTTCGAATCTTCTATCGATTCGCAGCCCGGGTGAGATTGTTCTTTTTTTCTTGTTTTGTTCGTTACACAGACTAATACCACATGTTGTTGTTTTGTGGGGTTTTACGTCCCAAAACCAGTTCTGATTATGAGAGACGCCGTAGTGGAGGGCTCCGGAAATTTCGACCACCTGGGGTTCTTTAACGTGCACTGACATCGCACAGCACACGTGCCTCAACATTTCGCCTCCATCGAAATGCAGCCGCCGCGGCCGGGATTCGATCCCGCGACCCTCGGATCAGCAGCCGAGTACCTTAGCCACTAGACCACCGTGGCGGGGCAAATATACCACATGTACGCCTTACCAACACCTTAATTCGACCGCCTCCCTCCCCCTCCCCTATACACACACCAGCACACAAAGTGCAAGATTTGAACGGCATGCGTGCGATGGAAGATACGTGACCGCTGTGAGCTCGTAGACGTATATATCGATACATATGGATATTGATGATACGTATATAAACTGACTGTCTGATAAAGACAACAGGCCTGTTGTTCTCCTAGGGTTATTATTATTATTATTATTATTATTATTATTATTATTATTATTATTGATAATACTAATGTTGCTACCAATCCAACGGACAGACGAACGCATTGGATGATAGATAGATAGATAGATAGATAGATAGATAGATAGATAGATAGATAGATAGATAGATAGATAGATAGATAGATAGATAGATAGATAGATAGATAGATAGATAGATAGATAGATAGATACGATTAACGATAATGAAATCAAGTGCGGCTGATGCCTGCGTTGGATATACGCGTACGAACCGGGATGTTCTGGTGTTGTCTCTATAACTAGCAGATACCCACGAGGGGTATTGCCACACCGCATATAATGATATCTGAATGAAAAAATTAAAAGCCAAAGCTAAATATAAGTGAAAAATAAAGGAAGAACGGAGCTCTGATGAAATCCCCCACCTCCCCCCCCCCCAAAAAAAAAAACAATTGAAATTTATTAAAATTTACAAAAAGGAAGGGTTACGTAAAAAAAAAAAGCTCTATGGTTGACAACACTAGCGGCCTAATCCACCGCATATGGGGTCATCAGCCACACGTGAATGATTCGACGTTAACCTTTACAGCCTGTGTCAAGTTACACTCACGTTATGTTCGACTGCCAAATGATCCGGGTTCAAACCCCTATATGTTGTTCTACTACCAAAAGTTTTTGGCTTGCGCTTTTGCAGTTTCCTCCTATGGACCCCCTCCCACACGGACCCACCGCTTGCGGGCAATGAAGCGGCCGACGCCGCGGCTCGAGAACTTACACGCCGAGCCGCGACGACCGCGGACAGTCCTGACGCCCCGCCCAACACACGGGCGATGCGGGAGTGGACGTGGGGGGATCGCATGACCACTTTCAGAGACATCACACAACACTACAGATTGAACAGATGTAAGTACCCACCACCACACGCCAAACTAAACAAGAAACAGGCCTGGAGACAACTACAGACACACACATATCCAAACCCGGTGATCCTTCGCCTCTGCTACCCGGACATTTATACGTCTGACACGTGTAACGTGTGCGGAGCCAGAGTGACGCTGCAGCACATGCTGTGGGAATGCACAGGGAGCGCACAGCAGGATCCCCTTATTAGGAACGGGGTAGACATGGCAGTCTGTGACCGCGGGGCGCGCGATGGGAGGCGTGCCTGCTCATCCAAAACGTCGCCGATCAACTCTGGGCCGTCCGGCACGCCGAGGAAGCCGCCCGTGTCCAAGGGCTCGAGGCCGTCACCTAGGCTGGGGTGCTTGTGGCCCTACCCCGATACAATCGCCGGACCTATTTGTGAATTAAAGTTTTCTCTCTCTCGCGCTTTTGCGTCCCTTGGGCGATAGCGAACTCCTATTTATTTTCATCTTTCTTTTTCCTCAGGGCAAGCCACTAAGGCGGCTATCCAGCACACGTATATGTTATTTACTTCAAGCCTAGCGCCTGCGCCAGTCTGTGCGCTCCCAACCAAATTCTCAGCTATGGAGGAAAATCAGCCCGCAGTAGCGTCAGTCAGAGCTATAAGATCAGAGCAACGTCAGAGCTATAAGATCGCTAGCAGTCAGAGCAACGTCATAGCTATAAGATCGCTATGACAACAATTCGTGCGAATTCACCGTATCCGGAACGTTCTGAGGACTCGCTTTGGCTGAAAAAAGGCTGTTGTCTATACGGCTTCCAAGAAGTCCTATCGAAGCAGAACACAAGACGGGACCTGACATAAATGAGCGGCGGCATAACACTGCGGGACTTCTGTCAACACCGTGTCACTTCGAACAATAGCGTACACACAGCATTCGTTAACATATATGTACACGGACTAACAAGACAAAACGGACGGGAAGAGAGGCGAGTTCCGAGGAATTGGACGCTTTCGCAAGGCACTCGGGCATGTAACGCCAAGAAAACAGGACAAAGAAGCCGCCATAAAAGGGAATAGGAAAAATTCATTCTCGCGTTCATTCGAAGTGCAGATATAAGGAGAAAAGGAACTGGAATTGAAAGATGGCGAAAAGACAACCTGTCGTAAGTGGCCGGAAGCTCACGAACACACCCTCACCTCTTGTCCATCGGGCTGTGTGTGTGTGTGTGTGTGTGTGTGTGTGTGTGTGTGTGTGTGTGTGTGTGTGTGGTGTGTGTGTGTGTGTGTGTGCGTGTGGTGTGCGTGTGCGTGTGCGCGCGCGCGCGCGCGCGCGTTACATTTTACTTCAGCAACTACGACGCGTCCACATTACTAGTGCTAGTAAACATTCATGTTCATTAGCGGAAGAACTAATAAATGTTCAAAATCTTCACGCGTCATTCCACTTCTGTGAAAATATATGACGAGCTAAGCTGCGTAGCGCATGACGCCGGGCGTACCAAAGAATTTTGATGAACCGCTTAGAAACGCCTTATTGTCTCGAGAGGCAGCGCAGGTCGGCGCGACGAAAAGCGAGCACGCACACTCTCTCATTTATTCTTGATCGGTGCTCATTATACTTGCCCTGATTGACACGTTGCTCCTCGGAAGTGGACGTCACGCGTGACATCCACGAACGTCACCGAAAGTCACGCGTCATCACGAGGACGTTTCCATGACGTCGTGATGACATCACGACGTGACATCTAAGTGATGACATTATCCGTTACGCCGCTGACGTCATAATGTAGACGATTTGTCACTTGAGGCTAAACTTTTCTAGCGCAAACTGAGTGAATTAATTCTTATCTGGCTGCTGCTGCTGCCGCAGTGCTGCTGCTGCTGCTGCTGCTGCTGCTGCTGCTGCTGCTGCTTGTTGTTGTTGTTGTTGTTGTTGTTGTTGTTGTTGTTGTTGTTGTTGTTGTTGTTGTTGTTGTTGAGATTTATCTTATTCGAACCGCGGAAACCTAAGCGGTTTTAACCCGGAACTTTTGCCAATCGGACGTCACGTGAATGTAATTTTCGCACAAGCTGTAAAGAATAACGTTCGATCAATTACGTGCAGTTCATAATCGCATATCCCTTGCTCATACTCGCATTGGGGTCTTCGCTAGTAAACAACGGATTTGCCTCGGTCGCATATCGCTTCGCTATAAAACGCAAAAGACAAACACACTGTCCACGGCGTTCGTATCTCACTCACGTCTTTCCTTCATTCACTCGGTTCCTGCGCTTGTTGCGCTTGTGAACACGAATTTCAATCGAAGCCAACTAATCTTGCTTTGTACCCTTACTGTAATTAGCCATAAGGTCTGCGTGCGAATGCGTATACGCGGTGAACTCGGCGAGCACCGTGACATTTATTGGGAGGGCAGGAGGGGGGAAAATGTGCTCAAACGGCAGCTGCGCTGATGTGGAACGCACTTTCAATAGACCGGTGCAGCCGTCAAGCACAGTACGTGAACTTGGGAGCAGGAAACTGGCCAATAAACTCTCGTACGTGTTTGCTGTACTCCGTGGCTGTATAAAGCTTTCAGTGCAACGCGCGCAACAAATGTGATCATAGAGGCTCAGATTCTATATGCACATCCTCACGAAAAAAAATATACAGTGAAACCATGTAAGGATTAAGGGGAACTCGGTAGTGTGGCTGCGCCTGCTGTCATCATCACAATCATCCTGGCTCATGCGCGCGAGCCATGCATCGACGTCCTGGTGCAGGAGCTTGTATAGAACGGCATCAAAGCAGTCACTTAGGTTGTGGTTTGAAAGACCATAAAGATCGTTTCTGGGACGAATCTTGTGCCCGGTGTCGCTTCAGGGGACCTCAGCTGGCCAAAAGGCTCGGAAGCCATGGTCATCAACCCACAAGGTGCATGCGAAATTTACTGCTACGTTACTGTTAGGGATTCGGATGAAAGCGGAATTCTCACCGCCGGCTTTAAAGCCGCTGTCTCTACTGATGCTACACGAAGACTATAAGAACCATCTTCAGCTTTACACTGATGGCTCAACAGCAGCGGGCGGATCTGCAGGGGCTGTCACCTTCCCTGGCAAAGCCGTAGATGCACTGTTCAAGACGTCTCACGGCACAACATCTACTGCCGTGGAGCTTGAGGCCCTACGCACCGCACGTTGCATGATCGAAGGAGAACCGCCACTGAAATGGGTCATCTTCATAGACTCCAATTCATCCTTCAGCATGTGCCTGTTCTCGGCTTTACGTAGCGGGCCGCAAGACCAATTAGTGCTTGAAACACGACAGGTGTATCAACAGGTCAACTGACACAAGGCCGTGATATCAAGTTACTGTAGCTACCTGGCAGCTGTGGAATAATCGGCAATGAGCACGCGGATAATGCTGCGAAACACGCTCACGAAATTGTAGTACAGCAAGTAATCCCTCTATCAAGAACGGACGCAGTGCAGTAACAAAAGTTCGCTCGCTTGCGCTTGATATGGCTGTATCGATGTGGAATACTCCCAGTCTTCTGAATACCCGCCTTCACCGCCCCGACCCATCACTCCAACTTCGAGTTCGCCTGGACTGACCCGCTCTGAAACGACCGTGCTTTGCCGCCTGTGGCTAGGAACGTCATACCCTATATATATATATATATGGTACGGTTCCCAGGGACAGACCCTCGCTGCAGAATTATAAGGCCTTGATAATCGACCGCTATCTAAGCAAACCGTATTGGAATGCCGGAACGACAGCGTCTCCCAGCAAAAAGCCATGAAAAGTGTTCTCAAGTTTCCAGAGACCTCCACTACGGCGTCTCTCATAATCAGGGCTGCTTTTGGGACGTTAAACCCCCCAAATCAATCAATCAAAGTGTTCTCAAGTTTTTGCTAGCAACGGGCCTTATTGACTGTCTCCGACACTGCCATGTTTGCGTGCGCGATTAGATCTCTTTCTCCTTCTTTTTCTTCCCATCCCTTTCTGTCTCCCCTTATTCCTTCACCAGTGCAGGGTAGCAAACTGGATATTTTTCCTTCTGGTTAACCTCCCTGCCTTCCACCCATCATCTCTCTCTCTCTCTCTCTCTCTCTCTCTCTCTCTACTGCTACGTTATAATGAAACCGTGTGCTGATCGTTCGTAAGGAAGCACATTTAAAACCAAGCTGTTCGCATCATAGTCTGAAGTCTTTTTCTTTTTTCATTAGGACACCTCGCTATGAAGCTACGTTCAAACTACATTCTTCAAGTTAAGAGATTTATTCGACTTTCGTTTAGCGACATTATTTTTTCAGATTACTGGACAAACAGGTTTGATGTGACTCCTTTGGTGCTGATCTGCTTCTTAACCCCAACAACAGAAGGTCTGCAGCCCAACGAAATTTTCCGTTATCCTTTTGTCACAGTAATTACGATTAACGGCATCCTCATTTTGAGCATTGAAACTTTTCTTTCTTTCTTTCTTTCTTTCTTTCTTTCTTTCTTTCTTTCTTTCTTTCTTTCTTTCTTTCTTTCTTTCTTTCTTTCTTTCTTGTGGCTCACGCCCGCACATCTAGGAAGGGGGGCGTCTACCTCCACTTCATTAATATTAATTACCCTGACGGTTATATGGCCTTTGTACGTGCAAAACATATGCTCTTATGCACAGATATCTCATACAAATCCAAACTTGATGTTTCGTTTATAGGATTTTTATTGTTCCCTGATATTTTCTTTTCATATATACAGCCCCCCTTGAGGAGTGAATCAGAGGTGCCGAGGGTGAGCGAGAGGAACTTTATTTAAAAATGCCGGCGATGATAAATCGGGGCGGGCTTGAACCACGACCTAGCGAGAACTTTAATGTCGCAAGGCGCCAGCGTCATGTAAAAGAAAAAGAGAAGCACGCTTGAGGAAACAGGACGGGAATGTTGTGACAGAAAAGTAAATTGAATATAGAACCCATCACTCGCTATGTGTGGCCACATTACCCTCGTATATACATTTTGGACGGGAAGCGCCATACGAGAAACAAACCTGCCTTGCATATTCAATAAAATAAAAATGCCTCTTTATGTATAGGCACCTCCGCTTTCCGATCAGCTGCTTGGGCATTCCAGAATAGAACGGATGTGCGCGAAACGCCTACTGCATATAGTTAACGACGTACGAAGCTGACATGGTGCGTTTCGGCTCAACGTGCACCGTCGAAGAATTAATGTAGGCGCGTTCAATAACCTCGGAAACTGAAAGTCAACCTCACGCGGTGAAACAGCTCACACCCACGTGTATTCAAACGGCGGAGGTTTATAGACTACACTGGATGACAGGAACTTGAGTTGGTATACGGGTTTATCCCGAAATAAGGAATGGTACATTTCTAGGCGACGTTAAGTCACATCTATCTATCTATCTATCTATCTATCTATCTATCTATCTATCTATCTATCTATCTATCTATCTATCTATCTATCTATCTATCTATCTATCTATCTATCTATCTATCTATTTGGCCGCCTGTGTCTTGGTGATCTGCTTTGTCTCGTACACCTGGCATGCCCCAATATATGGGAGGTAGAATAGAAATGTATGGTGAACATGAATTACTGCTCTTTACATCACCAACACACTGCATATTCGTCGTGTGCGCCACGATTAACGATACTGTAATCACGTGTACAGCTCATACACCTAGTGCTCGGCCCACAATATGCGGGTACGCGCCGCATGTGGTTGAATTTTATGCAGCCTAGGTCAATCAACGACCAAATAAATTTACATATGAAACGCCGCGGCTGCGGGTATCCAACCCTCAACTTCTAGCGGCTTCTGGATCTGCGCCTCACGTGGTGCACGCCTCCAGGACCGGCCCACATTTTTCTGTTCACGGTTGACACTGCACGGCCGGCTCAAAGAGGTCCGCCCTTAAAACAAGAAAGGAACACCGTTTGTCGTAGCTGGCGATTGAAATGTACACGTTACAAGCACACACACACGCATTCAACTTACCGAGAGGTAGGGGGGGTATCGAACACGAGCCCTCGAGGTGCCAATCAATCACGCTACCACTACGTCGGCTCCTCCCATACTGTATATACGTAGAGCTGATAAACCTAATGCACCAACAGTCGTAATGATGATGCTTGTGTCGCGTCAATTGTGCTTATAACGTGTGGTAAGCACTATCGTCGCAATACATATGCTCTGCTACCATTCGGTATGCTTTTGCCTAAACGAACGAGGCTCACGATGGCACAACAACGCGCCGTATAGAGCATTTATCTTCCACAAAAGATACGTAACTGCTAATTATCATTACTAGCTAACTCTAAAATCATTATGTTGCGATCATATATGCGCATTAGTAAACGGTAACAATAAAGGTCATAGTCGATTGTATTTCTTAAACTTCGCGCCGACATGCCGTGGCCGTCATGTCGGTTCATCGTGGCAGATTTCAGGTTCATTCTCTCTTTTGCGTATTTTGGCCCCGCTGGCTCAAACGACGTCCCCGAAATTACCATCTTAAGCGTCCAAGTCCCTTGGAGCTCAATGTAATCCGTCTTCGCGCATATGGACTTACATAGGTCCTAGCAAACTACCATCGAAATCTGTGACGTCACGAGGAGCAGTGTCGACGTGACGTCAGAGACATCAAGGGCGTCTGCTTGATTTGTAAGTTCTTAGCAGCGTCGCCAACCGTCTTCTCTATTCGCACCTTTTCCGTCTTACGAAACACGTTCTCGCGGCAGCAGTGGCATGCTGAGTATTGCGGAAAAGTAATGTACTTGTAGAGGTTAACTATAGTTTTACTCTTCATTGACTCACAACGAGGGACCCTCCTATGACGTCATCAATTCTGTTAGGATACTGGTCGTCCGCGTAAAATTTTTTTTAAAATGTAAGGAAACATCACGTTACGCAAGCCCCGCCACGGTGGTCTAGTGGCTATGGTACTCGGCTGCTGATCCGAGGGTCGCGGGATCGAATCCCGGCTGCGGCGGCTGCATTTCGATGGAGGCGAAATGTTGAGGCCCGTGTGCTGTGCGATGTCAGTGCACGTTAAAGAACCCCAGGTGGTCGAAATTTCCGGAGCCCTCCGCTACGGCGTCTCTCACAATCAGAACTGGTTTTGGGACGTTAAACCCCACAAATCAATCAATCAATCACGTTACGCAACCACAAAATTCACGGGTATTATACCAAGCTCATATCCGTGATACACTTCTGCAGAGGAATACGGAAGCCCGAATACCAAAAGCGACAATGAAAGCAGTGCTGTCACACTCGGTCGTTGCTTGGTCTCGGATAGACGTGACAGCTGTCACCAAGTGACGTAACCTCAGCGTACGTCATTCGACACCACTGCACCCTTAGGTGACGATTATCGTTCCAAAGTGCTCCAAAGTGTTGACGTGAATACATTTTACCGGCGAGCTTTAGACACCGATGGGAATTCACTTCGAGGACACGAAGTAAACGAGACACACACAGCGCCACTGTGAACTTTTCCTGCGTATACCAACTAGACCAACTGACTGCGTTGAAGCGTGAGACGCTGACCAAGAAAGACGCACTGAGGCGATAAAATGTATTGAAATTCAGGGCCAACTAGCCCAATTTTCAGCATTAACATGTTCACGTTTTGTGTACGCTATAAAACTGTAGAAGAATAAAGAACACTCCTGTTATCCACTTCATCAAACTTGATACAGGGGGTCAGTAAAGTGGCCTTTATCAAGCGCCTTTTCTTCCTTTGATGTAGATCGCGGCACGCGAATACGGACTGAACAATAAAGGCTGTCGAGACATGACGTTATCAAGTCAAAAAGAAAAAAAATGATAAGGAGTAATCACGTTTTTTTTTTTTTGCATCCGCCTATTGCATAGTGCGCCCTTCACTACGTAATCTAAATACCACCGTTATCGGCGCGCATTTGTCGTCCGGCCTGCGCACCTCACGTAGCCTCGAACAATAGCGCACATTCGTCTTGCGGGGAAGACCTCCGGTCAACCGCGACTATATCTTTCTAGCACGCAATATTCGCTTGCACGGCACGCGCCAACACATCCCTGACCTTAAAAGCTTAGACGAGATAACGTGGTTGTCTGCATGAGCTCCTTCTATCGCGCTCCCCTTATTTGTCTGTCCATTACAGTGCAGAGGAAGACAATTATATCAATGGCTACAGCAGGAATCTACTGCCGTCAATTATGATTGCGAATTTATTAATGCAGTGGCGACGTGACATACAGACTCCGTTTAGATAGATAGATAGATAGATAGATAGATAGATAGATAGATAGATAGATAGATAGATAGATAGATAGATAGATAGATAGATAGATAGATAGATAGATAGATAGATAGATAGATAGATAGATACGCAACAAAATATCTCGTTCATAACCGACGAGTGGTGCTTTCAAGCTTCAAATGCCCATCCTAATCAGTCAATTGAACGGACAGCCGTCATGCAGACAGTTAATGAAAATTATATTCTGTTATTAGCCGCTGACCTCTGCCAGCATGCAGTGTTTGAGCTCACGTACGTCTTTCTCCTCTCCACACGTATCGATTTATACACAGCTCAGCCATTCGTAAATCAACATTATGTTACACTGACCCGGCTCACCGCTGTCCGCTTGTTTAGCGGACCTATGACGGCGGGAGAGCGCTTTTATCTCTGTCATGTGGCTGCACTTCGAACGACGTTCGATTCCTCGTGCCCCCTCCAGTCGGCCTGAGATAGCAGACTGACCTTCATATCAATTCAAAGGTGTCGCCCCGTTGCGCATTGATTATGTCGCACTCGCGGTTGTCCTTGAGAGAAGAGGTTAATAATCGTTCCGTATGGTCTTTTCAGTAATTCAGTGTGTTTCCGTAATGTACATATGGAACATACGACAAACATAGGACAAGTATATGAATATGAAATTTAATTATATATATATATATATATATATATATATATATATATATATATATATATATATATATATATATATATATATATATATACCAATAGTTGCGCACTGTTGTCAGTGTCAGAGGCCTGCATGTATCAAATGGGAGAGGAGGGGAGGGAGACTGTCCGGAAGTCTTAACGCCCCTTTTGAAGTTTGTACACACACACAGAGTTCGTGTGCGGCACTCGCAAATTCTTGAAGCATCCGTGCAAGCAGTCATCATCAACCACAATCTCAAATGCGTACCCCCTTTCTCGAAAAGATACAAGAGAGAGCGAGAGAAAGAGAGATCAGGATCCGTCGCTGGTCAAAACGGTTTCTGTCTGGGTAAATCAGGACGAGAAAACAGTAACAGGAGCCCAAACTCGTTCAGTTATGGCTCCACAGAGCTTCCTTAGTTGCGCCGCTTTACATACAAAAATAGCTGTGCTCTCCTCAGCGATTTGTACAAACACCTCGAATCAGTTCTGACAACTAGTATTTTTAGAATTACGAAATCGAGCAAGGCGCTAAAAACAAGAAGGATACATAAAAATAGCATGCACACAGTATAGTTCATTCAAAACTAGGCTCGACGCTTCGGTAAACGTTAATGTCAAGTTAACTGTGATTTATCTTATGACGCTTACCTCTACGTGAGTGTCGAGGCCGTGCGTGAGCGACATCGCTTCCCCAGGTTTGCGGGAGCTGCCGGCTTCAGTCTCTGACGCTTGTTCGTGTCAACCGACGAGTACGTTTCTCCACTTCAGACAGAGACAGTCTCCGCTACCTCGATGCCGACGTGGCACAACAAAAGTGACCGCCAACAAAACACCGCACCCAACACGCACAAATTCACACTCATCAGCAGAGCACTGTAAGAGCAACTTGACAGGAAGATGCACCAAACAAGACGTCTTCACCAGAAATGATCGTCACCAGTAACAACACCAACAACATCCACAGTTCATCAAACATGGGCGAACGTCTCCTCAGTGCGCGGTCACATACACCTCTTGGCACAGACGTCCACAAAAAGTCGTTCATAAGACGTCTCCTATACGTCTCCACAGCCGGGGAACCGGTACGTCAAAAATATGCCTCGCAAGCGCCGATGGAGTTCGGGTATGTCACGCCAGCGTAAGAAGGGATCACCTGTACTGCATGGGCACCCGGGCTAAATACTTTGTCGACCTATCGTTATCAGCTACGAGTGAGTGCTGCAACGGCAAGCGCTACTGATTAACACCGACTGCTCCCCTCACTGTATACACCACTACTTCAGTCTGGAAAGACCGTTCGTAGATAAAAAGAAAGAATAAGGCCATAAAGAGAACAGAAAACACAGATAAAGGTTGAGCAAAGGAGCGCGTATACAACACACGGTGCTTCTACTCGCTGCGCTCTATCAGCACTCGAACTAGAAAAGTCCCCATCGCCCTTATCATCGCTTGCTCTCCGAAATCTGAATACGCGCGATAGTTCCGAGGGAGTTGCAGGGACAGTGATGGAAAAGGATGGGGAAAAAAGAAAAGAAAATGTTACTGTCGCGACAACGGGGTATGAAGGCAAATAATCATAGGCTTTGGTAGCGACCGAAACGCACGTTAAGTGATTCAGTCATAGAGAGCCGGAAGATGCATTCGATAAGACACGGGAAGAAGGGGGCTAAACTTGGGAGAGGGGCAGCGCAGCAGAGATTGCGTAAATCTTCAGTACCGACGAAATATAAGTGCGATAGTAAGTATCACAATCAGCGCACGCCGCACAAATGCAGATTGATGTATGTCAATTTAAGCACAAGCCGTATCTAGCGGGAATACATAGCGCCCTATACATCTCCAGAGGAAACAGCAAGAGATGTGGATTCTCGGCTAGGCAAGGGAAGGAAATGCGATAAGAAGCCGACAGAGACGGGAGGCGAACGGAGAGACGTGCGACGGCGAAGGACAGGCGTACGAGACGAGACAATGTACGAGCTTGCACTGCTGCGCGCGTTACGCGCCACTGACTCCGTGGAGTCGAGAAACGCGACGCCTTGTTTCGGATATTCACCGACGCACCTGTTGCCGCTGCTTCAACCGGCGAACGGAGAACAGCGCATCCCGAGAGCACATGCCATCGCGATGCTAGCGCCTTTCGCCCGCTCGCACGCACCCGCTTCCAAACATGTGGCAGGGGTTGAGACAGGGGTGAGCAAGGCGCGCGCCGCCGGCGCGCGAAGCGCACCGCGCGTCGTTCACCGAGTGCCCGCCAACTGCGAGAGAGGGAGCAACGTGCGTTTCCGCAGCAACTGCTCTTGCGTCGTTTTTACGGTTTCTACAACGTCGGAAGCCACCCGTCCGCTTCCTCTCCGACCACGCTGTGCGCTCCAGCTCATACTTTTTTCGCCCACGCACCAATGTTTGTTTTTGCTTCTATTTTCTTTTCTTTCCGATGGAGCTCGGGAGCCGAGAACGGGCGATCGCCAGACATTGCAGGACAATTGAATAAACTGTGAGTCACACGAAGTTAGCAGCTGCTGCCGCTATCTCAGGTCGTCTTTGTTCTGTTACCCTCTTTCAATTTCTCTGTGTGTTCGTGTATACGTGTGTGCTGTGTGCTTGAGTTCTATTCGTCGCTCCCCTGAGCTGTTCGGTATACATGCCGAGCCGTACGGTGACGCGCTGATGAGCAGGTTATTTGTCGCCCTTCGCAGAGTGATCGACCCCGTTCCGAGAAAACCGAGTTCTACACGTCACTTGCTTGGTGGCCTCAAAACTGTCCCGTTGGAGGCATCACGCCAACGAAGAACACTTGAAACATACATGGATACCGTAACCCGACAGCTCTGAAGACTCGGACCACTCCCCAAGAAAAGTAGGAATATGCATATCTACCAAGAAAAGAGCCAGGTTATTCACTGCACTTATTTATTATTTATTTATTTATTTATTTATTTATTTATTTAGGTCCTACCTCGCCCAGATGGGCGAAGAGTGTCAAAACAATTTGACACAATTATGACAATCAATGCAGCGAAGTAGACTGGCAGAGCTAGCGCCTGCACATTCAACCAAAGCACACACCTTGTAATGAAGAGCTAATTGTATCTGCGTGAACACTGACAAACACCCCGCATCCAACTGATCTCAGGCGCGAATCGTAAAAGGAGAAAAAGAATGAACAAATACATCCGCGCGACGTCATATATTTCTCGGATTTTCTTTCCCCCTCTAAGATTTCTTACTTTTTGTTTTCCTTCTATCCAAGGGCGCCGTTCAGCGCTCGACCAAGGGACTGACTGATCTTTGTGTTTTACAACTTTTCACTCCTGGTCCTGGCAGTGTTTTCTTTTCCTTTTTTCTTTTCTTTTTTAGTGTTTCTAAACCTACGTGGCGTTTTCTTTTTACACTTGACATTAAGTTTACCTTACTTACCCTGCCTACAACACTTTCGATTAAGGCCCGCCACGGTGGTCTAGTGGCTATGGTACTTGGCTGCTGATCCGAGGGTCGCGGGATAGAATCCCGGCCGCGGCGGCTGCATTTCGATGGAGGCGAAATGTTGAGGCCCGTGTGCTGTGCGATGGCAATGCACGTTAAAGAACCCCAGGTGGTCGAGATGTTCAGAGCACTCCACTGCGGCGTCTCTCATAATCATAGAGTGGTTTTGGGAAGTGAAACCCCACAAATCAATCAATCGATCAGTCACTTTCAATGACCTTCCATTTGCTTCCCAATTTTGTAGATTTGTTCCTCCATTTCGTGTCCAAGCTTCTGACGTACAGGTACGGGCCCTTGTCCACTCTACACTGCGCCCAGCATCGTCTTATTGGTTGATTGATGCGAGCGTCCCCATCATTAGGCCTGTGTGCAACCAAGCTCAGTTATTTTATTTCGTGCAAATGCCATGACTGCTTGAATGCAGTCTTGTACTGAAGAAAAAAGAAAGGAACTCATAAATTCAGGTATTCACTGTCTGCGTACACGGTAGGGGAACCTCTCTTTTCTGGCTATTTTTGTTTTGTCCTTACTCCATGCTTTTATGCAACCAATAGATCGACCTTCTCTTACTGATGACTTTCCCGAGCTGTTATACAACCTATAACCCACTGTGGCGCCGCCAGGTATGAAATCAGCGAATTTCATACGGCTAATATCTGTCTTACATAAGACTTGGTTCTGGAAGCATTGGTAAAAAGGATCCATAAGTCTTTCTTTTTTATTTCCTTGTGTTTTTAGACACGTCACACGTTCCATACAAGTAGCTTCAGACAAGATGACACATGCGGACAGGAGTGAAAAACTAAAAGTAAATTCCATCCGCGAGAGAAATCTGCGGCGGTCACACGTATGCCGGGTGGAAGTATACGACTCTCGAGAATTCCTAACGTACAATCGCATGAGTAAAGAATATATGTATATATATATATATAACCTAACCTAACCTAACCTAACGTACAATCGCATGAGTAAAGAATATATATTATATATATATATATATATAAAGAACGAGCCCTTGACCCCTTCCCTTTCGTTATTTCATAGCTTGGGCCTCGTTGCGGCAGACTTGGTGCCTTAGGTAGCATGCGAGGGCTTATTGGGCAGCAGCCATCTCATCTAAGTTCACGTTCTACGTGACGCCTCCTGGCAAGAAAGTTTGTTCCACACACGCCGCCTTGGCCATGAGTGGCGCTGCCTAACACTCCCAGGATAATAAGCACATAAATACACAATAAAGTGGACGGGGGGACGAGCGCCTTCGTAGCTCAGTTGGTAGAGCATCGGACGCGACATCCGAAGGTCGTGGGTTCGGGTCCCACCGAAGGCAGGCTTGTCTTTTCGTCCACTTTAATTCCTTTCTACTTTCTCCACAATTACAATACCACAAGTAACTTCCCCTATGCTTTCCTTGGCTTCATTGTCTGTTTGCTCATTAAGTTGTTTCTAACAAATAAAGAACGAGCCCTTGACCCCTTCCCTTTCGTTATATATATATATATATATATATATATATATATATATTAATATATATATATATATATATATTATATATATATATATATATATATATATATTATATATATATATATAGACGTCACAGCGCTATCAATCAAAATCACGGTAATTTCGCTTCACGGAGCGGTTAAGGATTCCGGAAGTGCGTGGACGGCGGCGCGCTGCCACCTCAGAAGCTCTTTCCTCCGACCACTCCCTTTATCTTCAAGCCACGCAAACACGGACACCGTTACTCTTTCTTTATTTTTATTTTTTTTTATTCTCGCATTAAGCAAACACGAAAGTGTCGCGAGACATTTTCCCTTATCTCTCTCTCTCTCTCTCCACATCTCCAGAAAGTAACAAATACAAGATCCCGTACGCTATACCAGACAGGAAAAAGAAATCGCCCTTATCAGAGCCCAGCAAGCAAGCTCGCGCGCCTAGCCCATGGGAGTCTCTGCAATTGCGTGCTCGAAATATGCAACTCTATAAACTTCCGAGAGTTACGCGAGGGGGGAGACTGATTGCCCTCCGCGGTGGCAGTGTTTGAGCAGCGGTGTTTTTCCCCGCAGCTGAGTCGACCGCGCCGCAATGAATGGCGGGTCCACGCCCTATCGCGCAGACACGCATGCATAGCTCTTTTTGTGCCACTTCGCCATTTCTCATAAACAACGTGCCCCGTGGACTGGCCCTTCCAGTGTTCTCAAAGAGGCGCCTTGCACTGGGGTTTTCATATGCGAGACAGAAGCACCAGGGCGCGCCTAGCGGAAAGAGAAAACATGAATGGACGGGATAAATGCTGACGGAGCCTGTGCTTGCAAGATCTTCTTTGTGAGATATTAAATTCCTTCATTTTGTATTTATGTACCCCACTTTTGCAAGGTCGTGAATTGGGCTGCAGTATTCGAAAATAAATAACTATACTGCAAGTCAGATTTGCCTTTGAACAGTAGCGCTTAGTGTCATTATACGTGTTTTGTGAGAGTCGTATGGTATATAAACAAAACAGGTATTTTGTGGTTGTGGCGCATGTATACAAATGTTACGCTATAGGGGAGGCCGCCTTGCAGAACAAGAAAGCATCGTTCTGATTCCAAGCCTCCAATACATGCCCGTATTAGGAGGTTTCCTTATTATGCTTGTTATTACTCTTTATTACGCTTGTATTAGCAGCTTTAGTGTGCACCTGCAGGAATACCTTTCGGCTGTTCCTAGGCACGTTAAGCAATGGATTGATTGATTGATTGATTGATTGATTGATTGATTGATTGAATATTTCTGCGCCTCATATGGATTTCCATCACCTCCGTTTCCTTTGGCAAATGAAAAAAATATACGGAACTCTAGCCATATAAGGCTTCTCTACAAAAAAAAATTAGATGGGGTGGAGCACGACGCTGCGACCAGAACTTCCAAAAAAACCTTTAAAATTCAGCACTTTCTTCATCCAACAGGTCAATGCGGCGGGTGAGCTGTCTGCCTTTTTGTTTGTTTCTTTCTTTCTTCGATTCTAAAATTGCGGATTTTTTTTCTGAAATAATCTTTTCCCCGCTTAGCAACACAGTCTCAATTTATTTATTTATTTATTTATTTATACAAGTACCTGCAGCGCCACGAGGGCATTATTGCAGGGGGGGTAACACGAGAAGAAAATCAACATACAGAAATCTGTGGTTACACAAATACAAAGATCATAAAATGAGCTAATAACAAAGCGGTATATGCAGTAAGGAAAAGTGGCAACACACAATTCAGGCACAATCTCTCCAAGAGAAGAAAAAGAAAAAAACCGCAAAGGCAAGGGGCAGCTAGTTTATAGCTCACGGGAAATTTGAATGTAAAAACGATTGGAACTGGGATAATGTTTTACAATCAGCTATACCCTTAGGAAGTCTGTTCCAATGCATGGAGGTGTGCGGAAAGAATGAATATTGAAATACATTAGTGCGACATCGCGTTTCAAGTACCTTACAGTCATGATCACAGCGCGTAGAGATGAAGTGAGGGGGAAAAATATACAAGCTTTTGTTAATACCTGTGAGATCAGAGTAAATTCTGTAGAAAAGTTCCAATTTCGTTGCTAGGCGGCGTTGGGCTAGGGGTTTCCAGCCAAGGTTGTCTTTGACTAATGAAATGCTGCTTTTAAAGTTGTAATTACCAGAGACAAACCTGGCTGCGCGATTTTGGATACGGTCAAGTTTATTCACAAGACAGAAGGTGTCAGGATCCCACGCAGCGCAAGCGTACTCAAGTATTGGACGAACATTCGTATTGTAAAGTTGTTCTTTAACGCTCCTGGGGGCTTGGTGAAAATTGCGTCTAATGAGGTTTAGCATTCGGGAAGCTTTTAAGGTTACATGTTCAATGTGTCTAGTCCAGGACAGATTTTCTGAAAAACAAACCCCAAGGTATTTGTAATGCTGTACCCGTTCAAGTGATATATCGTCCAAATGATATTCCGATCTCACAGGCAAACGTTTGCGGGTAAAGGATATAAATTGACATTTAGCACCATTCAAAGACATGCACCATGTAGAACACCAAGTTTGAATTGTGTTTAAATCGATTTGGAGACTAATAATATCGTGTTCGTTTATTATGTTCCTATAAATGACGCAGTCATCTGCATATAATCTGACATTGCATTGAAGACCCTGCACAATATCATTGATATAAATCAAAAATAACAAAGGCCCCAAAACAGATCCTTGCGGCACGCCAGAAGTAACGGTTATTCCAGTTGACCTAATGCCATTAATCATAACATGCTGTGTTCTTTCGGAGAGGTAATTTTTAATCCAATCGACTATAGCAGGATGTATACAGAGAGATGATAATTTATACAGTAACAGATCATGAGGAACAGTATCGAAGGCCTTTCTGAAATCCAAAAAAATGCAATCTACTTGAAATCCAGAATCATAGGAGTAAAAAAGATCATGGCAAAATTCAACCAACTGCGTTGTGCAGGACAAGCCAGACCTGAATCCATGTTGAGCATGTGAAAAGAAAGCATTGTTTTGGAGGTGTTTCATCACAGCACTGTAAATGATATGTTCTAAAGTTTTACAACATACAGAAGTTAGCGAAATCGGTCTATAGTTCTGAATGGAATGCTTGGGACCACTTTTATGAATGGGAACAACACCTGCTGTTTTCCATTGTGTTGGTACAGAACTGCTGTGCAGAGATTTATTGAACAAGACGACTAAGAAATTAGCAATCTCATGAGGGCATGCTTTGATTACCTTGGTTGGTATGCCATCAGGACCCCCAGCTGAATTGTTTCTCAGATTACTAAGCAGCTTAAGAACACCATTGTACGTAACAGTAACCATGGGCATATTCTCGTAGGGTAAATCTGGCGTTACAGGAAGTTGATTAGCGCACGTGTTGGAAAACACGGATTTAAAATAGGAGTTAAAAGAGCTAGCCTTCTCGTAATCATCAAACACTGCTTCTCCGTTGACTAAAAGATTTGGTATCGCGTTCACCTCTTTATTGTTCACTTTAATAAATTTCCAGAATTCTTTAGGATTATTTTTGAGAGCTACATCGAGCGAAGAAATGTATTTCTCCTTTTTTACTTTAATGGAATGTTTTATTTTGTAGCTTATGTCACGCATTTGTTCAGACACACTCTGTTTGCGATTTTTTAAATAGGCTGCGTAGAGGCGGCGTTTCCTGCTAATTAAAGTTCGAATTTCCTTGTTTACCCATGGTTTATCATTGCGGCGTCGACTTGTTACGAGTTTAGAAGGGATGTATTCTTCAACTAAATTCATCAATTTATCACGGAAAACAGACCACAATTCATCAATGTTGAGTGACTCGGCGACTTCACAGAATTCAGGGTAGAAAAGACAAAGTTCTCGAGATAATGACGCATAGTCACCTCGCTCATAAAAATAAACTTTTCGAGGTTGTTTGTGGGCTGATTTTAGTGATGTGTTACTGTAAGTGGCGACGACGCAGTCGTGGTCACTAATGCCTGGGATGACAACCACATCATGGAGCAACGACGCAGAGTTAGCAAAAATCAAATCCAGCATGCTGGTAGAAGAGTGACCTTGCCTCGTGCACTCGGATACGAATTGAGTCAGATCATTTGTCGTGATAAGCTCTGAGAAAGAAGAGGATAGTGAACTCGAGTCGGAGAACACAGGTTTACCATTATTCCAGGCAACCAGAGGCATATTAAAGTCTCCTCCAAGAATAAAGTCGCAGTTAATGGTATTTAAAAAACGTGATAACTCATCAAATGATTCTGGGTTAGTCGAGCTAGGAGATCGGTAGAAGGAACCAAGTGCAAAGCATTTACCATTGTTAAGTCGGACCTTGCACCAAACGGATTCTGAATGATGAAAAGTAGCGGACAGTTCACCACTCTGTAGAAGTTCATTAATGAGAATAAAAACACCGCCACCTTGTGTGTTCCTATCAGATCGGTATACATCGTAACCAGGAGGAAAGACTTCAAATTAGCAATGGAATCATGTAACCAGATTCACTTCCAATTACTATAGAGGGTTGCGTAGTAGACAACAAAGTAGCAAATTCATCCACTTTATTTTTGAGGCTGCGGCAGTTTACCAGCAGCAAAGTTAGAGATAGGTTGTGCGGAGGGACAGATTTAGAATTTGCGCTTGCGGCTTTTTGATTAGCAAATTGCTTGCCACGTAGCTATCTCTTGAGTTCCGTCACCCTATCTTCTGCACTGTCATAAACAAACGTTTTATTACCCATATGAAGCTTATCTAAGCGTAGCTTGAAAGGGAGTTTCAGACCTTGAGCATATTCAGTCAGCCCCGCCACGGTGGTCTAGTGGCTAAGGTACTCGGCTGCTGATCCGAGGGTCGTGGGATCGAATCCCGGCCGCGGCGGCTGCATTTCGATGGAGGCGAAATGTTGAGGCCCGTGTGCTGTACGATGTCAATGCACGTTAAAGAACCCCAGGTGGTCGAAATTTCCGGAGCCCTCCACTACGGCGTCTCTCATAATCAGAACTGGTTTTGGGACGTAAAACCCCACAAAAACAAAAACAAAAACATATTCAGTCAACTTTGAGCGCGCACGCCTAGTAGCAGGAGAGAAATCCTCGCGAATTACATAGTCTTTATCCTTTAGCCTTGATCTGGAATACAAAATTTGTTCCTTAACTTTAAATCTGCCTTGAGCGAAACAGCATATGCAATAATGTTCCGGCGGTGTAACGCAGGCACCACGATGGGCAGGGCCGGTTATAAGCTCCACTCAAGAACCCATTTTGCTTGCGAGCGACGCTGTAATATGCATATTGAGGGCCGGTATATCGCGCAACACGAGCCAACAGGTACGCGACGCCCCCAGCCAAGACGCACGACAATTATACACGGTTGGTCGAGCAAAAAGCAACAAAAAAAAACGCATAAAAATTTCTCCGCGTGACAGCGGCTAATCTCGTTTCATTGTGTTGTTACATATTCTGTTGGCTTCCTTATTTTAGATTCCACGTTTTGGATACTGTGCCATAAATGCAAGTGCCTCCTTTTATACGTTAGTACTCCATCACTCCCATGTTACTGTTTATGAAAACTGTTAGCATTTCATCAGTCACTGTGAACTATACGCGGTTGGGGTTCTTGTTTCTGGCCCAGTGGCGAATTATGAAAAGCGCAGAGCGACGCTGCTGCGTTGTACCAACCCGTTTCCACAAAGGAAACGCCTCAGCTACTCAAAGGAGAGACGTGGTACAGACTTTTAAGTCAAGACTTTTACGTCGTCTAACCCTTTGTTGTTCTGACGGAAACATACATATGTTTTCTGTATATGTTGAACTCAAAAGCAACATAAATTATTGCTTCAGGTACTTCCGCGTTCGCGAGATCACCATTGTTAGTTCTAAATCAAGCGACGGAGTCAGTGCTCCTTGGAGCGCCTTTTGATGCTCGCCGTTTTCAGACAATGTTAAAAAAGTGTCGCAGCGTCCTTCAAGAAGAAACCTGTGCTACATGTGGTGCATGCAGAGTTTTGATCCTAACTGTGCTGAATGGCCTCGACTGGACTTATAATCAATGCTGACGTACGGACCCAAAATGTTTGTATGTGCGAAGTATTTGTTATGTGATTTACTGCGTTTCAATAAAAACAAAGCATTAAAAAATATGGTCTTTCACTCTATGGTGTTTCCTTATGGTTAACATAGAGCTCATCATAATCCACACGTTGCCCTGCAGTAAGCAACCACATGGAAATATAGTCGAGCAATGTAATGCCTCTGCCTGCACAAGGAGTCTGTGTGAGCACCATGCACGCCAATTTTCTCTGCGCGGAGTTCCACTTGCTTCCAGTTTTCACCTACACACCTGACCTGACATCACAGAACGGCAGTAAACAATGCCAAAATCATAAGAGCGACCTGACAGGTCCTCCAAGACCACCCAATGGTCGTATGCAATCTTCAAGCCCCTCCTACCCCGCTGCCTCCCCCCCCCCCCCAAAAAAAAAAAAAATTACAGCATATCCACGGAGTCAATGATGATGAGTGGGCGAAGCTCGGGATGTTCATCGTAGATCGTGCCGAGTTCCGGATTAATTTAGTTAACGCGCACGCTACGAACCATTATGGTTCAACTATGCACAAGTGAAATCTCCCACCGGCACTTCATTCCAAGTCAAGTTCCAGTGCCTATATATATATATATATATATATATATATATATATATCGGGGGTGCCGGTGAACGCTTCTCCAACGCGAGCAGTCGGTATTTTTCTCAATCAAGAAACTTGCTAGGAGACGCTGCCTGCGCCAACGTTGTCACTCGCGGGTGAGGGCGCGTTCTCCTTTTTTGCGAGCTGGTAGAGCATTCATCAACGCGCGCCCTTTCGCTCTCTCTCTCTCTCTCTCTCTCACAAGACAGAGAGGCACGAGCGCGTGCGTGTCTCCCGGCAGGCACGCGCCGGTGGCTACCTACTACATACAGCGGGGACGCACGACGCACGCCTTAAGGAGCTGGGCCTCTAAAAAAAAAAAAAAAAAGCTACGCGCTTGAACGGCCGTATACACTGACTCTTCAAGCCCCCCCCCCCCCCCCCGAAAAAAAATCCTGGCTACGCGCCTGCTGATAATCTATGTTCATCATTTAACCTGTTCGCAGATGACTGCGTCATATACCGTGTTATTAATAATGATTCTGATGTAGGTCTTCTTCAGTCTGATATTAGCCGGGTTCGTTACTGGACTAACACGTAGAATATGGAATTACGCACTAACAAATACAGGCACATGCGCATTTCACATCGCAATTTCACGTAATGGCCGTCTGTGCATGTGTTTCTGCGCGATAGGGCGTGGATGTGACCCGCCATTCATTGCGGCGCGGTCGACTCAGCTGCGGGGAAAGACAGACACAAACACAAGCGCCTGTGTTCGTGTCTTTTTCCCTCTGTCGCGTCTTAATTTCGTGGCGCCTTTTCACAATAAAGAGCGCGCAAAAGTCTGGCAGCGCCACCTATATTAGTGTTGGCTATATATAGGAGCTCCTTTCCTACAGTCTGTCGCAGGTTACCTTATCATTTTTACTTGTCACGCGCACACCAATGAGTGTGGACATCGCACCCATAAGCAAAGGTTTATCCATATTTCGATTCTTATAAGGAGTTTGGGGGGAGGGGGAGTATCCATGGTGTTACCGGAATGAAGGGGGGGTCTGAGTGCAGAGTTATAGTTTAGCTGGAAAACTTTTTTTCTAGGGGGTATCCACAAAAAGAAGGGGGGGGGGGGAGGGGGGGCGTACAAATCCCTGCCCATCAGAAAAAAAAAAAAAAGATGCATGAGTATAGGAAAGGCTCAGGAAGAGACGTCGCGTAGCGCACATCTGACGATCATTCGGTATACAAGAGGCGGAAGTGCGAAGGAGGTCTCCTGAAGGAGCAACCGCATTGCTGGAGCGTTCGCACCACGTTACTTTGATTCCTTCAAGTCATTCCCGCGTTCTTGTTGGCCCATCGCGATGGCCTCCTTACAACTGTAATATGTAGTTCATTGTGAGCTCGCCAAAGGGACGCTGATATTTCGGCTGCGAAGTCATGGTCATCGATATGCGAACTTGAAGGGGCCCTGCAAAACATTTTTAAGAAAGGCAAAATGGTCAGAAAACGGTGCCGATCAGTCGTGGAGACTCCTGCGAACATTCTAGCCAACTATTACCGTGACGGCGTTAAAAAGCTCATGTCACAGAAAATTCGTTGTCGGCGTCGTCGTATAGTCATTCGGCGGTACTGATCATCTCAAGCCACCGCTACCGCCTTAGCAAGCCGGAGCACACAACGCAAGCCCCGCCTCCCACCAAGGCGCAGGTATGAAAGGTCAACCAAATCGACTTTCTCAAAGGAGTATCTGTGAAGAAAAAAAAAAAGGATTGTAAACTACGATTTCACTAATGCCCGCACACATGATAGCCCGGACTGCAACCCTGTTACGGGGAAACTTAATTATGTTACGATGAAACTCAAACCATTCCAGTACATTATAGAGAGGGCGGCGCCTGTGCACGCGACATTTACATGTAGGCGTGCACAGCTTCCACTGCTCGAGGATGCCGACAGAAGAGGAGCAGTAAGCCCAAGGGAAAAGTGCGCCGCTACGCGCGCTCGCTCTCTTCACACTCGCGTGGTGGATTCGGTCGGCTGCCACCCAAAAAACGCGGGTTCGATCCCGGCCGCGGCGGCCGCATTTTCGATGGAGGCGAAAATGCCAGAGGACCGTGTAAAGCGCGTTGTGAGTGCACGTTAAAGAACCCCAGCTGGTCAAAACTTCCGGAGCCCTCCATTACTTTTATCTCCTTTTCATCTCTTTCATTCCCTTTCCCCTACCCCCACGGACGCTTAGCCGTGCTCCCGACATGACCTGCAGTGATTAGCGTCCTTTCCTTAACCGAACCACAATCATCATCATTCGGTACCGCCTCCTGGTGCCGTGCCCACTGCGGAGCCTTTCTCGTGGGCCAGTACCACGACCTCCTAGGAGGTCGTGGCAAGTACTGATGGGACAATCGTCTACGTCAATTTGTACCCGACTGCGAGGGAGGACGCGCAAGATGGAAGTAGTGTGTGGACTAATAAAGAAATGTCGTGCCATGACGCCTAGGCATCATTGTCCGTTGGCTTCAATAGGTTGATTCTAAGTTCCTACAAATAAAAGAGCCCTTGACCTGTTCCCTTCTTTCGCTACGCATTAATGAGCAGGCCATGAAAACTGGGCACGATAACGCTATAGTGTCCCACTCTCAAAGACAAAGCTTATACCCCTGTCACACTGGACGTTTTATTGTCATTCGAACGCAATGACATTTGCATCGAATGACATTATTCCGCTGCTACACGGCGACATTTAACATCATTCGAATCGAATGACTTCTGAAATCGAATGAGTTCGAGCAACTCATTCGCATTCGCACTGGGACCGAATGTGTACTCTCTACCCCAGAGACAACGTAAACGTGCGGCACTGAACATTCCTAATTTGTGAAACGTCATGTGAAAATGGTATTACTTTAGCGCGTTTGCTGATATTCATCATTTTAAAAAGAAAACAGCCAGGCAGGCCGTAACAAAATGTGTTTAATCAGCGGCGTCTGACAGGCCTCGGTATTTCGCCACAGTATGCAATCGCGAACGCCGTTTGCTTGAGCGCAGCGCTTATTACACTGCGTCTTAATTTAGCGTCTGTGTTTCTCATTAACGCGCTTTGCTTGCAAAAACAGTAAGTGAATGGTTCGCCTGCTGCAAGTCAGCGTACCCTTTGAGCGCTGCCGTATCAGCTGCAAATTATTCTGTTGGTGTAATTCAGTGAAGCAAAGCCCTGCGTTTATTTTAAATAAAATAGGACGACTTTTCAGCCACTCTGCGTTTACGCTCTGCAGCTTTTATGTCCAGTTCTTTTGGAACTATTGTCACTGATATCGTAAACGAATGACATTACTTCTTCGTGTGTAGCACAACCACGGGTCGAATGACATTCGCTGCACCGAATGTCATTCGAATCGAATGGCGTTAAAACGTCTAGTGTGACAGGGGTATTAGTCGCCCCCCAGTTTCTTATTGCACTTCACTCACCAAGGAATCGCCAATTTGGTTTCAAACACAGATGAAAAGCGCCTGCTCTTCTTTCAACAAATGACGTTACTGGAGACACCAAGTCGCTTGAGGCAGAAATAGCAGTGGAGGATTTCACGATCGCGGGAAGATCGCCCGCTACGCTTTATTTGTGCGTTTAGAGATCAACAAATAAAGAAAAGAATGTGCTTATCTCTCTTAAAGAGCAACGAGGAAAGTCAAGCGACTTATTCGATGCCTCACGTGACCTCATTTGTTGAATCAAGAGTAGACGCTTTCCAGCTGTGCTTGAAAGTGAATTTAGAATTTCGTGATGCGTCCAGTGCAATAACATTTGGCTCACGTGTTCAGAGGAGCCTCATCGACTGATCGGCACCGCTTTATGGCCATGCCACAAAAAATAAAAAAAGAAATGCCTGTGTTACGGGGCCCCTTTAATTGCATCGCTCATTCGTACATTCGTACAAATTCTTTCAGAGTTGGGCAGCGGTGTGTTTGTGTGCCACCGACACTCGAAATCCGACTCCATATTGTACGAAACTGCGTGGCAATAACTCCGATATTCTTATATCTTCGCGCGTTCCTGGCTGCTGGAGCCGCTCCCCCATTTCGTGAGTGACGCTGTGTTTCCCAGAACATACGTATAACGCTGTCTTGATTTTAACTCTGCGGTGTAAGCAAGGTCAACACCGTGTCCGGCGCCGTGTCCACCGTTTTCGGATAACATAGCCAGACAAACGGTCGGTTCTTGACAGCCGCAGAGAGACAATGGACACGCGATAGCGCGCTCACTCAAACAATGTTTGGAGTGAAGTATCATTAGGACGGTTTCTTATCTTGCTTATCGTATCATCACATCGCTCATTTCTTTCTTTCTTCTATTCATTTAAGCTCGTGAGGTAGGGGCATCGGAATAGGAGGAGTGGTGAAGCGACGGCTCCCCCAGACAAAGGGCGCCCGTGTGTTCTCGCTGAGATCAGTACTGAGACAAGAAAGTCTCATCACGTGGTCAAGTATATAGATCACAAAATGCCAATGAGATTGAGCATCAAGATACACTGGCTCCCGGTACTAATTGGGTGCAGTTCAGTGAATGAACGACGTTACAGCCAACTCCCTGAGACCCACTCCTGGAAAAGTCGACGACTGATGCGAATGAGCTTCGTAGGACGCATATATATTATATCCCTGGCGCCCCGAAGCAGATACACGACTACCGACGTCTTCGAGAATCGCAGCGCCGCTGTTTCAGCTAGGAGCGCCCAGAGCAATCGTGCAGGTTGCATCTCCTTTTCGTTTCGTCAACAGCGAGAAAAAAAAAATGAAGGAGCGAAGCCAGTTCCACGCCTGTGCCACAACAACAACAACAGCAATCTGAATAAACAGCGCCACCACCTTGCGAACGCACTCATCAAGTTCTTTCTTCATGTTTCTTCACCTCCTCCTTCTTCCTTTCATTTCTCTTTCTACATCGCTTCCGTCTTTGTTCTCTGTGTCGTCTTTCTCTATTTATCTTTTTATATATTGCACTATCCCTTAATTTCATCCTCCTCACTTCTCTTTTCCACCCCTTGCTGTTCTATAGTCTGTACATGGCTATGCTATATAGTGTATACCCCCCCCCCCCTTCCTTCTTATCTTCCTCGTTACCCTCCTCGTCGCATCCCCTCACCCTCACTTTTCTTTCCCACTACCTTGCTCTACCATTCTATGCAATGATATGCTAAGAGCTGGATGCCCACTTTCTGTGCCGCAAACACGCTTCTATTGCAATGGGCTGAAGGCATGAGTGCTAGAGAAGAAAGGCACGTACGTGCGCAATCGCCGCACATTGGGCGTTTCATAGAAGCAGCGCCACGCGCACTTGCATGGTGTTTCATGATGATGATAATGATTTATAGTATAAGCGAGATGCGGGATGGCCGAACTTAACGAGCTACGCTATTAAAGGTCAGTGCCATTTCACTTTGTGGAATAAGATGACCAGCACAGCTGTATGCGTGCGTGCGTGTGCATTACCTGACTTTATTGGCCAATGTGACCCATAGCCTTGAACGATTGAACAATACACTATATACGTGAAATCGTTGACACCCTTACAAAATTGAAATTACACAGTCTATAAACTATTTGTAGACTTAATGTAGGCAACTTTGCCTTTAAGTAGACTTGGTATTTTGTATGCACGAAATCTACGGATGATTTGCAGATAAAGCTCGAGAGAAAGCTTGTTTCATTTTTTTTTATAGTTGCATTGTATAGATTGTCTATAAACAAAAGTCAGGAAATTCTCTGCTTCTCTTTTGCTATTTTCAGTCGACATAAAATCTATAGACAAAAGATGACATGATGGACTTACTTTTTGTCTGCTCCCAGTGGATAGATTTTCTAGAAACAAAATTTAATAAGATCTGCATTTGTATTTTTCTAAGCTCCGTCTATAGATGGTCTGTAAACAAAAGCCGTTAAGTCTTTTACTTCGATCTGTCTAATGCCAGTCTACACACCATCTATAAAAATTTCAGTCAGTTGTTTTGACCTAGTCTCACAGACTATCTGTAGACAAAAGCTAAAGTGTGACTGCTTGGCTTTTGCATATGAAGACATGCATTTTGTTCAGTTACTACATATTTATCAATAAAACAGTTAATTCAATATGGGTGGGGAGGGGGGGGGGAGGTCTTAGGGGGTGTTAGGGTGAGTGTATAAATCCCTCGTAAGTGCCTGTAGGCACGAGTGCCACCCGACATTCTCGAGACTTTATGAATTTCCCTCAAACTGAGATCAAATAATTTTCATCTCTGATCCAGAGTTTTCTTCTTTTTCTTTCGGTACAATGGCCCAGGTTTCACACTCCGCAAATTATATTTGTTCAGACATTACTCGATTCTTTAAATGTACAAATTCGTGGCGCACTTTCCATGAATACCCAGCATAGTTCTCCAGATATTGTGTATGATCTATGACATCTGTGATGAGTGAAGAGGACGAGGACGATGATATGGCGCGGAACAAAGTTCTACATTCCAAACCTTGGATTGTATCCAAGGGCCAGCCAACCAGCCAACCTTGGATTGGAGTTTGACGTAACCACTTTACTCTCCCTGGGGGCGTCGGCACTCGGTCACTGTGATAAAGGTGTATGTGATGCCGTATTCAATTTTAGGAGCGAAGCTCCTTAGGGTGTGGGTCGTTCCCTCCTCTGTAGTAGTAGTAGTAGTAGTAGTAGTATGTATGTATGTAGCCACCTCGCGCCGCCGGGAGGCTCGCGCTCGCCCTCGGCGCGTGCCTCCCGGCGCGCAAGCTCTCTCACTCTTCCATCTGCTGTCTTGTGTGTGAGAGAGAGAGAGCGAAAGGCGCGCGTTGACTATGGAAACGCTCTTTCTTCGATGAACGCTCTACCAGCTCGCAAAGAAGAACGCGCCCTCACCCGCGAGAGACAACGTTGGCGCAGGCAGCGTCTCCTAGCGAGTTTCTTGATTGAGAAATACCGACTGCTCGCGTTGGAGAAGCGTTCACCGGCCACCCATATATATATATATATATATATATATATATATATATATATATATATGGGAGAGTTGTGCGGGCTCCGAAAGCGAGCAGGACGGGCGGATGGATGACACTTAACCGGCGTATATATATATATATATATATATATATATATATATATATATATATATATATATATATATATATATAGGCACTGGATCTTGACTTGCAATGAAGTGCCGGTGGGAGATTTCACTTGTGCATAGTTGAACCATGAGGATTCGTAGCATGCGCGTTAACCAAATTAATCCGGAACTCGGCACGATCTACGATGAACCTCCCGAGCTTCGCCCACTCATCATCATTCACTCCGTGGATATGCTGTAATTTTTTTATAATTATTTTTTTCCGTTCTCTCTAGTTTTCTGCCACCAGTATTCTAACCGTCTCTTACTTATTTCAATCGCGGCTATGTTCAGCTTCCCGTTGTTCGCCCTAAAACCCAAGGCTTCCTGTAGGGTGGTGCCCAAACGTACACCTGGGTGGATATTTCCGCATTCAATCAGAACATGCTCCGTCGTTTCCCTATCTTCCTCACAGCATGTGCATTTTTTTTCTTCTTTACTGAATTTCGCTTTGTAAATACGCGTTCTAAGGCAGCCCGATCTCGCTTCAAACAGTAAAGCGCTTCCTCTTGAATTATCATAAAATGCCTCCCTCTTTATTTCGTTTTTGCCCTCTCGGTAGTTATTCAGAGTCGGTTTTTTTTTTTTTCATCGCTGCCCTCCAGTAAATCTTCTCCGCCTCTCTGACTTTTCCCTTTACGCTCTTTGTTGTCAGTTCTCTTAGAGCCGTATATTTACTGGTGAGCCTCCTAGTTCTCTTTCTCCACTGCGTGTCAACGCTCTTTCTATATAAATAGCGGAACACCTTCACTGCCCACCTACTCTCTTTCATATTCCTTAGCCTCTCTTCAAACCTTATTTTATGGGACAGCGCCCTCTCGGAAAGGAGACGAGAAATGGAGATGACGACACAGAATGCGTACAGCGCCATCTAGTGTATCGTCACCCAACTGCAGTTTGCATGCATCTCTATGGGACAGCGCCGTCTATTGTATGCTAAGGGAGACGCTACTGGCTACGCAGGATGCATCGACAACCGAGAACCGCCCAGGTGATGCCATAAGGAGCTTCGCCCCTGAAAACAAAACAGAACTGGAGTCAGCTGTTGCCCTCTGTGTCTTTTCAATGATGTGGTGCGCCCTTATTCGGCCACGTGTTGGCCACACGTGGCGAAATGCTTGGTGGCCGGAGACGAGCCGAGGCACCGGCAGACGGATGCCAGCAGGCTGAAGCATCGGACGCCGTCCTGTACACTGTGATGTCTCTGAACTCTCTCTCGGACACACATTACGTGTCGATTGGTCCGCTACCTTTCTATATTTCTTTCTTTCCATGTTTGTTCTTGTGTGTTGCAGCCCTTTTCGTGTTAGATAAACGTAGTTCCTACGTGTTCCCGAGTCTTTTCCTTCTCGCAAGACAAGCGTGACGATCAGTCACGCTTGTCCTCCCCCCCCCCCCCCCCCCCCCACACACACTTACACTTTTCATTACATTATCTGGCGTCCGCAACAGGACTAAGCTCTGTCTTAACACCTCAGAGCCTCACCTCGTCTGCGTCTTTCGAAATTACGCCAAATTATTACCATACAGGTTTCCATATAGACTGGTATAAGATCATCTAACTGCTCCGCCAACATTCGCAAAGCAAGAAACGAGCTAGAGTCAGAATATTTCGCCCAGAACTCGATTGGTCGTTTTCATTAGGGCTGCTTGATTTTGTTCCTATCTTTCTCGTCGAATTAATGGCAATAATATTAGCTTCACGCATATTAAATCACAAAATTATGCATTTTAAATCACGCACTTATGAAGACGAAAGGGAAGGGGTCAAGGGCTCGTTCTTTATTTGTTAGAAACAACTTAATGAGCAAACAGACAATGAAGCCTAGGAAAGCATAAGGGAAGTTACTTGTGGTATTGTAATTGTGGAGAAAGTAGAAAGGAATATAAGTGGACGAAAAGACAAACCTGCCTTTCGGTGGGAACCGAACCCACGACCTTCGGATGTCGCGTCCGATGCTCTACCGATGCTCTAAGAGTAATCTAAATCTTGTATTGGCCAATCCCATTCATTGCTTAAGCGCCAGTTTAGAAAGGAGAATATTAATATCGTGGTATAGGTACGTAACACCCCAGAAAGTACATTTAATCACGAATGGTCGATTTCCGCGAATAAAGCAGAACTAAACAAGCGTCCCGGTTCCCGTGTGCAGCTGCATTCGTTCATTTAGGTTAGATTAGGTTAAAAATGAGAAATCGAGGAAGACGAGCCAGAGCCTCTTGTTATGCTGCTGTCCGGCAGCGAGTCCACCATTACTTGCAATCATTTACAGACAAATTTCCCGCGTAAACCTGCCGTCTTTATTGTCCTGCCATCTCTTTGCGGCCTTTGACACCCTCCTAACTGTCGCCGTTAGAACACACGGCCTCTGAGATGCTAAACGCTTTTTATGCCTTTGAGACTGTGAAACGATGAGGAGTGTGTGTGTGTAGAACCAGTGGAACTCTTACGCTTTGCAGACAATTAATAACGTTAGTGAACATGTTAGTAAAGTAAGGAGGCTTAAAGCCTACTTGTGGTGAACGTAGCCATTACGGATTCATCATCATCAACATAACTCGGAAAGTCGCACGCACTGAACTCGGAATCATCTCACAAACTAACACCATAAGTGTTCTGTGCTAACACGATGTATTTAAAAATAATAGCACACCAAGTTCATTGACGCGCTGTAGCAGCCAAGCATATTTGCAACGGCTTGGTAGCGCTAGTAGCGCGTGCCCTTGAAATATCTTTCTGACGCAACGAATGACGTCAGCCCGCGAAACCAAGGAGCGAAAGCCCGCACGCGTTGTTGAATGCAGACGCCCGCAATGGCTGCGGAAGAGTCAAACAACGGGGAGACAAGCCATCAAACGGCAAACTCCCAGAAACCGACGCCACCTGCGACCGATATATTCAGAGACACGCCGGTTCGCCTACTGGGTATGGCTGTGAAACCCCTTTTTCCCAATGACAATCGTAGCGGCGATTGTTGCAACGACACCGCGTACTGGTCACGTGCGGAATTATTAACTAGCGTATCCGTCGAAATAACTATCTCGTTGTTTGGGACGGCAACCTGTTAGGGTCCACGGGGTGGTCCGGCCATTTCAGCATTATTTGATTGGCTACACATCGAGAGCCAGCGGACCGGCACCAATCGCGACCGCCGCCTGCTGTGTGTCCGCAGTATGCATGTACAATCAGCGCAAAATGAAATGCCACTTATCGGAGATGAATACCAGAATCTTGAAAGTGTGGACTAGTTGTTTCATATTTAAACGTTAAAATAGCGCGATCGAATAATGAGGCCTTATTCCATTTTAATTAGACCACAATCAAGCGTGGTCACCGGTTAAAGTCCTATGAAAGTCTGGAGCTCGAGTCCCAGATGGTCTTGGGTTGGAGCCTTAATACGTCATGGTTGAACTCCTATCAATCAAGCTAGGTCATGGGTTCGAGCCCCCACAGGACATTTAATCCACCTGCAAGCACTAATTAGTCATTAGTCAAATTTGGTAATAATTAATCAGCTCTTATGCATGGCTTGCATGCTTTGGTTCAGTTCTGGCCTTCATTGTGTCACGTCATATTTTGTGTGTCACGTATTGTATCATACAGGTCGTGTCGACGCCGAGGTCGTTCAAGGACATGTTTTAATGAAACATAATTTTTCTGTCTGTTCTGCTCTATTTTACTATGTTAACACTCAGAGGACTCTTACCCATTGTCTTAGACCAGAGGAGTGTTTATGTGTCGTACATACAAACATACAGGTCGAACACCTCCTACCGAAATAATATCCTGGCCCTGGCTCATACAGAGGGCCACTGCTGCAACTGTTATGTGCAACTTCAGAAAGCAAGTAATGATGGGGCACTTCTCCAGGGGCATCCGCTTTCAGGGACGCTATCAGTTTTCCCAAGGAGGCTAAGGGCAAACAATAAGGACTTCATTCTCGCTAGTAATGTTAGACTTCTGTGAGGACAGTAATGTGGTGTAGAGACGTGGCCTTGTGAAAGTGTGTATGTACATGATAGCTGAAGGTTGAATGTGTACTCATGTTTACAGTCTGTGGAAGGTATTTCGGATCTTTACGAAATAAAAGCTCTAATACAGTGATGTTACATTTAGCACGTAATTTTTAACAGAACTGATTCAGCTAAGTAGTGATAACAACGTATGTCAATCAAATGTGGTGACCTGTTTATTGTATAGTTCCTAGCTTGTACAGTGTCCTTGTTTTCTTATTTGCTTGCTCCTGTGTGGAAATGGAACAATAATTAAATAGAAATGAGCAAACATGGTTTCACTTTGAGCTTATGTATTAAGGACCACAAATCCCATGATGCCGTAGCCAATTATAATGTAGTGCAGTGGACACCTGTGATGTTTTCCACTTGGTCATAATAGATACATGAGTTTCACGTGTCAGCTACATTGATGCATGCACACGTGCAACAGGGTACCCACATCCATAAAGCTCTATGTCTCTTATTTCTCTTTTCAGGCTATACAAATGAAGTGGGTGAAGCCTTCCGCTCCCTCGTTCATGTCAATGTCGTCCGCCTGTCCTACGCAGTAGCAAGTGCCTATGTTGTGGCAGACACAGCAGACAAGGTTGTGAAGTCAGACAAGGTATGCGAATACCACCCACCTATGATGAATGTATCGCTGCTCATTGTGTGATGCATTGTAGTATGTTGTTGCAATATATGTGTTGGGACAATACAGAGCAAAACAGGATAGCTGGACATTAGCGGGAAGGTGGATGCCTGATCAGCACTGCAATAATGCACTCAAAGAAAGTGATGTAAAAAGGATGAGCACAGACCCAAGCTTTCAAGGGTACCGGCCTCCTCATCCGACAAAAAAAAAAAGAGAGAGAGAGAGAGAGAGAGAGAGAGAGAGAGCTCCAGAACAGTGCTGCATCACACCAATGAGGTTAATATAGGCTACTTTGACACCATGCCTACTTTGGCTACATGTTGTGAAAGAGCGTGAAGGACTAGAATTACGTTATAGTTAAACTTTGGTTTGTGCTAGTTGGCTCATTATGTCCATAAAGGTAGGGCAGTGTACAAAACGTACTCAATTAAGGAACACGTACCAGCTTTGGTCATGTTGTTGCCATTCTTTTCACGCTACTGAAAGAAAGCGAGCTAGATGTAATATGCACATTGCACTTCTGCCCAGCAAGGCATTTTGTTAAGTTCACTTGTTGAAAGAGCAGGCACTTTCCAGCTGTGTTTTTTGGAACCAAATCGCTAATTCCCTGGTCTGTTCAGTGTGACAACATTTCGCTCACATGTTCACAGGAGCATACACAACAGGTCAGCACTGTTTTCTGACTGTGTGTCAAAAGTGTTGCAGGGCCCTCTTATAGGCACTCTGTAACAGCTTTGGCGATATTGCGCAAATGCACTGTGCCAATTTCACAAGTCCCTTCATCAATGGCAGGCCAGTATCAGCGCTCAGGGTTGAGTGTGAAGCTTACTGCAAGATTTTAAATATGCACATACTAGGCCTTGCAATGGGCACACGATTGGCTTTTCTGCTGGCTGATGTCATGAGCACCAAAGGGCCAGCCAATGGTATCGTTGCAGCACCTGGCGGCGCACACTCGCATTGCCAGTGCACTGCTAGAATAGTATTCTAGCCACCCAGCACTTTTAAGGCCGGCGAGCCTCAGTAGCAACATAGCAGCACCAAGTCACTAGTGAGGCTTCAGCACAGCGACTGACATGGGAGGCGCAGTCGTTGATAATAGCATGTACCCCATAGCCAAACGAGTTGAGGAGAAACAGCAGTGGTAAGGAACACAGTGACACAAACAGGCGCATAGTTGGGTTTGGTGCAAGGTGCTTCACATAATTTATGCTGTGAATGATTTGATAACAATGTAGCCCAGTCAGTGACACAAACCGTTCAGGGGCCCTTTAATCCATGGAATCAAATCATAAAAGAAATCTCCATGATTTCTTCACTCTTAAAGGGTCCCTGAAACGTTTTTTTGACATTGCGTCACTGATTAGGCAACATAATTGCGAAATCATTCACACCATAAATAAAGCGAAGCACAATGCGCTAAGGCAGCTATGGGCTTATTTCTGTCGCCTTCCTCCTTACCACTGCTGTTCCTCCTCAACTCGATCTGCTGCGGAGTGCGCGCTAGCGACGACAGCGCCTCCCGCGTCAGCCGCTCTGCCGAGCCTCCCGTAGTGACATAGCGCCCCGATATCCTCACTGAGGTCGCCCGCCTCGGCAGTGCTAGCCCTCTGTAATAGAGCGCCGGCGACTCGTGTGACGCCGCCAGATGCCGCGATGATACCGTTGGCTGAAACGAAGGAGTACGTTGTAGAAGTACGTTGTTCGCAGCTAGGTTTTGAAAATTACGCGCACGTCACTTGGGTCGGGGCCAATCAGCGACCTCCCATTCGATCGCTCGATGGCGGGGCGTTTGAAAACGCTTTTTGGCGAGCCGCTGCGACCTTTTGCGATACGCGTGTTCAAAACCTTATTGTAAATTACACACTTTACGCACAGCGCTAAAATCTGTCCTGTAATGGTCCTAGTGACCCGCTCTACCGGATCACCATGTTTGCACAAAATCGTCAAAACCGTTTCAGGGTCCCTTTAACAGAGGCAACATCGTCTTTCAGGTCAAGTGCCCAGACGCAAATGCTCATCGGAATAAGCTACTCAACACAGCCGTCGACACACTAGTGTGGCAAGCCCTGGCATCGGTCATCATACCCGGCTTCACAATCAACAGGGTGTGCGCGCTGTCTCTATTCATGCTCAAGCGTTACTCGCGTCTGTCGCTCAACGCCTGCAAGTGGACTACGACTGGCGTAGGTCTAGGCTGTATCCCATTCATCGTGTCGCCCATAGACCACGGTGTCCATGTGCTCATGGACAAGACGCTTCGTCAATGGCTGCGCGCAAGGGAGTCTTCCGACTGACCACATGCTCAGCTAGTCAAGCAATACCCCTTACTAGCTCAAATATTTCTGCAGCGAAAACATACACACATATTGTATATACACACACATACAAACAATCTCTCAGCAGTACTTTTACTTGGACTGAGGCTGTTTTACTGCCTCAGGTAGCCTGCTATGCAAATTGTTTCACTTTTTGATGCTGTTAGTAAGGCTGTTTGCACGAAATGCACCTTTGGACTATCATTATTTTGTGAATTCCTTTACCCGTAATTAAATACGGGTACATAGATATCTAGGCTTCTTTAACTGTTCATCATCTCTTGACGGATATTAACCTTGCGGAAAAGCAAGGTTACTAGGTGCCTGCGTACGAAGCTGTTAATGAGCAATGTTCTTTCTTCAGAAAGCTGTATCCAGGGGCCGTATGCAAGCATTCAGCATGCGCCAAGGGCAACACTTTCTCAATATCGCCAAAAGTGATCATTCTCAGAGCATAGCCCCAGCATCATTCCTCATTCAATGACTTCTCATCACATCAAACCTCCATTCATCCCTGAATGTCTGTTGTGTTTGTATAGATCTCCATGTGCAGCATCAAATATATGGCAAGCAGCTAAAAAAGCAGAGAGCTCAGACTACCTACAATCGCCAGTCTTTCCACAGATTAACGCTATACAAGCAGTGTCAGAGAAAAGCTTGAGCCAGTTAATGTTTTGCAGCTCGTTATGTTTTCATGGCGTCTTCCACTTGAGACAAATGTAATATTTTGGGATGATGCAAATAAGACTGGTTTGTGTCAGTTTCAAAGCAGCCATCAAGAAAAAGAACTATGCCTATATTAAAAGTAAATGTGTCGCAAAGCTTTCAAGCTTCCAGTACTGAAACTGCAAGAAATGGTACAAAACGCCGAACTTTGAATTGAAAGCCATTGTATGTGCTGTTTAGGTGTAACAGCTATTAACATGTGCACTGCTCCTGTGCCCATTCCACATGTGCAGGTTCATTGTTTCAGTGCCTGCATCACATGCAGCTGCATACAGTTTTCATCTTTTTTTCTTTTTTTGTGTTGTAATATTTCTATTATTACTGCTAGAAACAACTTAATGAGCAAACAGACAATGAAGCCTAGGAAAGCATAGGGGAAGTTACTTGTGGTATTGTAATTCTGGAGAAAGTAGAAAGGAATTCGGACGCGACATCCGAAGGTCGTGGGTTCGGTTCCCACCGAAGGCAGGTTTGTCTTTTCGTCCACTTTAATTCCTTTCTACTTTCTCCACAATTACAATACCACAAGTAACTTCCCCTATGCTTTCCCAGGCTTCATTGTCTGTTTGCTCATTAAGTTGTTTCTAACAAATAAAGCACAAGCCCTTGACCCCTTCCCTTTCGTTATTATTACTGCTGTAATATATACATACAGTGAATTTCCTGACTTTCTTTCTAAAGTCACAATTGGTTACTATTACATATAAATGATGTGCCAGTGAAGGTGTTATGTAATTGACTCCAATATTAAGATTTAACTGTTTTCCAGCCCTGCAGCTTTGCTGAGATTGCTTCAACTCTTTGTACATTTCACTTATCGTAAATTTTAAGTGAAGTTTCTTTGCAGCTCATGCCAAGTGCAGCAGCCACGTATGCTAAAATTTGCCAGCTGTGATCAAACATGATCTCCGTTTTAGCTTCAGGAGACATAAAATACATTGTCATTGTTCCAAGCATTTAGTAGATGTAATAAAATGTGTGATAATCTCCACGGTTATGTCATGTCTTATTTATGTATGTTTCACTATGCATTTATGTATGTTTCACTATTTATGTATGTTTCACTTCAGGTGTGGCCTGAAGCATGCGGCAAGAAGGAGCAATAATATAAACTCGTCTTTCTGTAGCGTGAAATGGACGACAATGTGCATGCATCCAGTGCAATTATATCAGTGTGTCTTGCTCACTAATATGTTGGCATGTGTCGTGTCTAATTTGAAGCGGCAATATTTCTCGGACTTCAAGATGGGACCAGCGTTGGTGGGTGTTGCGGAAGGGGTTGAACTAGAAACAATATGCTATTTTCACCCAAACTGGCTTAGATCCCTAGAAGGCAGTTTTTGTTGAATGTTTGAAAAGGCAGATCAGGCAACCTACAATGTGTTCTTATTTTTGCATGGAGGCTTGCACTTTTGCGTCTGCGTGATCAACTGTAGACAATTCTACATAATTTACACTGAAGGAGAGCTCATTGCAGAGTTTGTGTGGTGGCCGCGCAAGCTGGTCTGCGGCTGCGAGCCGGCTGGCTGGCTGTGGCTTGTTACACAAAAGGCGGGACAAAATGCAGGACTGCAGGCCCACAGTTGCAAAACTGGTACATGTCCCTTCTAAATCGGGATGCCTGGCCACTTCAGTCTAATTTCAGGCTGTTCTGGTCGAAATGATTGGCTGTGAACAGAACTAAAAGGTCCTGCATTTTCTTAACGGCAAATTGTTTTACATTCAGCAAAGTGTTACGAGTAGGATCAAGGTCTTTGTACAAACTGTGTACTAGTTGTGTGCATAGCGTTGGTTTACCAGGCACATCGACAGAAGTGCGGGGACCAAAGGGTAGCTCTTGGGAAGGCATAATGACAGCACTCACTTTATTGCAGAGATGTTTGCTTTGTCAAAAAGAAGTGCACATAATGGTGTGCTGATGTACAGATCTTGAGTGTCACTTGTCGGTGTATTCCTATGGAGCTGAGCAAAGCAACGGCAGAAACATGCTGACTGATAGTAGCACACATTTATCGTTTCTTACAAATTGCTGTATGTATCAGCTAACACAACCAGAAGCACGACTGACATTAGACAAGCATCATAACCACATATTTTGATGCAATAGGTTTATCTTCAATAAGTACTGCATGAGAAGAGTCACCGTGGATAATTGGTAGTGTTTTTACCTGGCACCTCAGCTACCCAGGTTTGAACCCTACCTCCCTTAGCACCTGGTGTAGGTTGCCTTCACTCATTACAGCATGTTTCTCTGTCTGCCTGCTTGTTACGTCTACATTTAAATGCAAAGTACAACAAATGTTACATCTTTCTCTTGTTTCATCCTTGTAAAGTGTGTTCTCATAAAATTTTCTATGTGTATTTTGCTTGTTCTTTCACTTATGTGGACTGTAATATTAAAATTCAATCACGTGTGGCGCTTTGCATGCCCGCATGCCTAAGCCTGAGCATTGCAGGTGTGAGCCACCTGTAATAGCGTCATCGTTAAGGGGGATGATGCAGGCTGAAGAGACCACTTTTGAACTGCTGCGCCAGTTTTGATACAAATCTCAGGTATAGTTTATTCTTTTGTCATTAGAATATGTTCGAAACAGAAAATGACCTGCAGCACTTTGCAATCAGGTGTGCCAGCTTAGAAAAATGGTCATTTCAGAAATATTGCAGGTATATAGTAATTGTTTTTGATTGGAGAGCTTGTAGATGCTTTATAGTACAGGATATGGCCAGTCGTGCATCCTTTATGTCATTATTTATAAAAATGTCATCACTATAAAGATGTTCACTTTTATTATTGTCTTCATAGAGACCAGAATTATGAAGATTCTTTATTTTCCAAAATATGAGCATTTAGAGATTTAAAAAGTGCTTTATCTTGTTCCCAATTAAATTTCAGTCTAGAAACCACCTCATAAAGAGCTTTCAGAGAAGCGGTTTAGAAATTATATTTTCTTAACTGTGTGATTCTCTCAAAAAGTTCAAACTGAGAAAAAGGAGCTCAGAGGTTTTACAACATGCTATTGCACTTTACAGCTAAAGAAATTTATATAAAGTGCCAAGCTGCATAAGTGGGGCCTTCTTCTTCAATGAGGCTCTGTTCTGTGTCAACTTCTTCAAATATTCTCCTCTCTTTATTGCCCTTTCAAACTCAAGGAAATAGTAAACATCCTCACAGGCCCCTTCCCGTCACACTACCTGCTACCCACCGACAGTGTGACAGGAGAAATGAAATATACACAGACAACCACCGTCGAATACAACCAAATCTACCGCAACTCCGAATGGTGCAAAACCCGTGACATGCTTCCGCCAACATCTGTTTTTGTATGCTCTTTGCTCAATATTTCCACAGCTAAAGATATACCTCTCTCTCTCTCTCTCTCTCTTTTTTCCTTTTTCATTAGGGGTCTGGCGTGTTCCAGAGAGAAGGTCTGTACAAAGAACACTAGGAAAGCAAGCTTTCTAACATGTGAGAGGCCTGTGTACTGTGCGATGTCAGTGTACGTTAAAGAACCCCGGGTGGTCAATATTCCCGGAGCCCTGCATTATGGCTTTTCTCTTCTTTCTATCTCTTTCACTCCCTTTCCCCTACCCCCATGGACGCTTAGCCGTCCTCCCTACATGGGCTGCAGAAATTAGCGTCCTTTCCTTTACCGAACCACGATCATCATCATCTAAGATGGGTGTTCACTTCACATCCAGTTTCTTGCCAGAGGCGCGGTGGCGTCTTGAAAACAGCATTCACAGACACTTACTATAGAAAACACAATCCACCTACCCTTGAAAAAAATTCGTTTTAATCTTTTCTGCTGCTCAGATAACCACTGTACTGGGTGAAAAGATGCTTTGATAAACAAGAAGTCCAAAACAACTAAAATTTGAAAACACAATTATTTCCCGAAAATCACTATTGTGACATACACAGCGAGTATATCACATTGGTGATATCAAGATGAATCATTCATGATCATCATACATTAAATTCATTCCCTACAATCTGCTTTGGTGCAAAGTGAACGAGACAAACCAGGAAAGCACTGAGATGTAGGGAGCTATAGAAAGATATGGGCAAAGTAACCCAAGTTCACCAAGAAATACTTTGCATTTAAAATGGATATGACGTGATGCTTTGCAAGTGCGTATATCTTGGTACTGTCAGTGCTGTGTACAAAACAGGCAGAATAGTTCATGGGTGATCTGTGTGGTATGGAAGTCGTGACTCTTAACAGCCAAGCTCTCCCCGCACATCAGCTCCTAGCATATCTTTACCACTCCCAACGTTTCATGTACGTTAGCTCAACCACAGAAAATTCACAAATATAACTGTTGCTTTTTCGTGGGCCCTGTGAACCCTGAAGAAGAAAGTGAGCTGGTCCAAAAATGGTTTTTTTTGTGCTTTCAGCAGAAAGTACTTTTTTCAACATATATAAAACTTCTCCCCAACCAAGCAGATTTCTATCAGATATACATATCTAAATCGACCAAATGTGTTCTGCTTCATTGCAAATCTCAATGACTCGGAGCTGGGCATAACGGAAAACAATTTTTTGACAGTGGAGCTGTTTAGGGGCTTGCCATATGTCCATCCCTGTTGTCCGCTGCCACGCAAGAGGGAAAAGCAGACCCACCTCTGCCTTCCCTCAGCCCACTACACCCACACTGTAGGCCTCAGCCCACCAAGGAGGTTTAAAACTAAAAAATTCTGGAGTGGAGTTTTGTGCTAAAGGTGAAGCCGGCGGCCACCACATTACTCAGGGAATCGATTAACAGCATCCAAATAGCACAAAATAAAGAGTGTTTTCGTCACGCCTCTTAACCCCTTCAAAGCGGTCAGCTTTGCTAGACAGACACTGCTTGATGTGCCTCTTTGTGCTACGGGTGCTGGGGTGAAACTTGAACATCGCGATAATTTGTGTTCAATATCATGGCGTTGGTACTCAGTCAATGGTACTTTAATTATTGATCCAAAACAACGTGCTTTTACATTATAGTTAGTCTAGAGTTTATTTTAGCAGATCAAGAATGCTTGAAATGATACTGGTTGGCAAGCTTTTACGGCTGAACCATAGGCAAACGCCGGCTTCACCCGTCGCGGTAAGGTTCAGCGGGCGTTGCCACTCCAGCATTTTTTTTAAAGCCTCCTTGCAGCCCACTGGTAGATTAAAGTGATATTGTGGAAATGGAAAGAGAAGCTCATTGCTACGTTAATGATTTAATGAACAGAAACGAACAAAGAGAGCCTCGTCGTCCATCTCAGGTTACGGAGAAGAGAAAAGCTGAGCTGCTCTTGTCCTTGACTCACTGTCCACACCCTTGCCCTTAGGCTGCCATCCCAGTGCTACACGTTAGCGATAGAGATATGTGATAGTGAAGTTGACACCATTGCCAGCTACGTCACGATCGCTTCGCCGCTCCCACGGCTTTCGCAGCGTGGAAATGGCTTTTTGTTGTTGTTGTTGTAGAGCGATATGCGAATGTTTGAGAATGTCTAAAACGTCAATATTATATTCAACAGCGCTTTAAACATCGAGAAATTTAGGTAAATGTAGGACACGGCTAGCGCCACCGGCGGGAGGTTCTAGTACCTGGCCCGCTGACGCAGTCGGGCATGAGGCAATGGTTGGTTGGTGACGAAAATGGTCCTTAGGAAGGAAAAAAAATAAAATAAAAAAATTGTTCGCTCGCGCAGGTATTTGGCCTTTATCTTCGGTGTAGTTAAGGTGTCCTGACTGCTGCGTGTGCTTTGATCACAGTTAGAGAACATGCCGCGTCCATGCGACGTCGTCGGATGCCCGAATGGTGCACGGTCGGTACGGTGGTCCAGGAACAACGACAACGGCACCGACGATACCGGTTACCACTTGGTGCCACGCAAAGAACCCTTGCGTTCAATGTGGCTACGTGCCGTCCCTCTGCGACAGCGGGACAAACAACCGAAAGATCTTCGCGTGTGTTCGCTCCACTTTCGTGCAGAGGATTACGAAATCAACCGTGACGTGAGTAGAGCGTGTAACATGCCCTTCAGAGCTCTACTTTGCCGCAACGCTGTTCCGTCGATCTTACCTGCATCCGCCGAACTGCAAAATTTGATGCAAGAACCGCCGCAGAACGTGGTGAGTGCGACATTTGTGCCCTTCAATAAAAAAATAAGTAATAATAAATGTATGAATACATGACACCCACGCATTGTCTTATTTTCAGGCTGAATGCGTCGTAGCGGAAAACATGTATGCTATAATTATTCATGCCTTCGACGACAGTGCCATCGACCACAGTTACGCGAAGGTACGTAAAATACGCGAAAAGCTCTGACATTTGAGCGCGCTTGACGTGCAGCTTCACAAGTTGTTCGTTATTTATAGGTGACTGTTGACGCGGGAACACAGGCCAATCTTTCAACCGGCGTTATCGGCGTTGGCAAATCAAAAGCTGTGCAAGTGATTCATTTCTCTGGCAAGAACATTGGTGAGTGCGTTTGGAGTCGTTCGCGTTTCTGAATGTGGGACGAACTGGTGACAAAGTGCAATTCACTTTTTGCTCATGTCTTGTTCACGTACAGGATTTCGATATGCAGTGCTTTTGTTCACACGATTAAGATCGGTAACGCTCAAAGTAGATCTGTATTGCCATTTGCATTGCTCAATTCAATGAAGTGTTTTTCATGTGTATATCATATACAACCGTTATGGCGCTACACATGTCGACTTCGGCCGAGGACAATGTTATGCTTATACAACACTAACACTGTTTTGACTTGAAATGGACATTCTATTGGACAACCATATCCCGACATGACCTTTCTGTGCAGGGATTCAAGTTAACCTAAATATGAAGATGAGCAAGGAAAAGGGAACACAGGTCTCTGAGAACAAGAGAAGGAGGAGAAGGAGGCGGTGACGTCAACAGTAGTCAAGAAGCCTTACAGCGCTCGAAGACACCAAAGTGCCAACTCAGACTGGCAAACATCAACAGAAAAGGCCAGCTTTTCTGTCACGCCTTCAGCACATCAAACAGCATGCAAACCACAAAGGCATTACACGACCTGTGAGCCAGACATCTCGTCTCACACCTTCAATGCACCATTTGCTGATGAGTACCTTGATTTTGTATTGTTGCAACGGGCAAAATAAAGAGGACACGGCACCACGATGTGACAAGCCAAGAACAAATCTATATTCAAGGAACGCAGGAGCAGATGTACCAACTTCGTCCTAACAGCGACTGGTTGCCGCTTGTGCTGCTCAGTTCACTTCCCTGTGCTGTCTTGCTGTATCCTATTGTCGTAACAGTTTACAGCACAGGAACCCATCTAGAAAACCAGTCCGATGAGACTGCAGCAAATGGAGCAACTCCTGACACCCCTTGAATTATTGTGGAACTATATCCCCATTGTGAAACAAGAGTTAAAATGCCACAAGTTTCAGAGCTCTACCTGGTATAGTGTGTTTTTACAGCTTGAATTGACAGGGAATAGAACAAATTCTCGGAATCGAAATGAAATGTTCACTATATAAAATTAGTTAAAATTTCTAGCACCTTGCAGTAAAAATGCAAAGCTTTCTGAAGTAAATGGCACACTTTAATGTCTGTATTTTCATCTGTGTATATCAGAGTTGCAAGGAATACTTTTTTATTCATCGCTCTTGCCTTGTCACACTTCTAAACCACGCAGTGACACACTTGCATATCTGCTTCACCTACAGTAATCATTTTTTGTAATAGCACATGTAAACATGTGGAGCTAAGCCAAGAGGCAACATTGACCTGGCAACACTGCCATTCTTTTCTGGCTCTGGTCTGACAAACGTGCTCAGAATGATGTGCCTGATGTCCAAGTGTCTTTTCCTTCTAACTTTTCTACCCCACTTCCAAGCGCAGGGTAGAAAACTGGATTTCGCTCCGAGTTAACCTCCCTGCTTTTCACATAACATCTCATTCTCTCTTGAAATCTTCAGTAACTAGGCCTTCTTTGCTTACCAGACGTCATAATTTCTAACATATTGTCACTGCGGTAAGTGCACAGCTACTTGTTTCTCTAAGGCTAATCCGCTGCACTTTTGGTACAAAATCTACAAATCAGCCGCATGGTATGAAATGGGCTTTAATTTCTAAGCCTCAGCATATGTTTTTTGCTCACTTACATTAATGCACTCGTAGACCACTACGGCGTCCTTGGGACAAGGGTACGTTAATGCACACACCTGTTAATATGATGTAATGAATTTCAGTGCATACTGAAAGCACATCAGGAATGAAAAGCAGAAACCATTGTTAGAGTTGTTTTATTCAGACTTGTAAAGTTGTTGATATTAGGTGACTTGGTCATTGCATGAGGGGTGAACCAAAATTGATTTTCTTACTATACTGGGTGTGACTAAAGGCTGCTGTCAGAGGGCACTTCCTACAACTATAGCAAGCCTTTCAGTAAAATGACCATCCTTTAACCAAGCTGTTCAGGGTCGAGGTAAAGGGTAAATCTGTATTTAATGGCTGGCGTTTGTGGTTAACAACAGAGCTGTCACACTTGAAGGGAAAAGTGGACCCACTGCTGCCCTTTACCCGTCAGCCACACTGTCACATGACATTGATTCTGCAAAGAGCTATATAGAAAGAGATAAAGAATGAAGGCAGAAAGGAAGGAAACGAAAGAAAAAATGCAAGAAATGTCTCCAGTTGCGTAGAAGGGTAAAGCAAACCGGAACTTTGACCTCGGCTCGCTACCCAAGCCTTTGCCCTCAGCCCACTGCTACATGGCACTGATCGTGAAGGAAAGCAAGAAAAGCCTCAACTTATGCAGAAGGGAAAAGCAGACCCACTACCCACATTCTTGTCGTCAGCTTCACTCTTTTATGGAAGGGGCTCAGATCACCAGTGTGTGAGCTAATGTGCTGCATTGTTTGATCAGATCAGCATGACAACAAAGCATACCAAAGTAATATAAAAGAATTGAGCTAGCTGTTTCTAGGTGACTTCAAATTTAATTTGGTGACGTGAGACAAGGGCATAAATCAGTAAACAGCCATAGACAGGCACTGGCTTTTATTTGGGATTCTTTATGACAAAATGAGATTTCTACACTCTACATACATTCCAAATTCCTAAGTAACAATGGGGACGTGCACCTTACACAAAATACCAATAAAGAAATGGCTTGCTGTCGCCTAAAATGTGTGCCTAGCTGTGTGCTTCCCTGTTTCATCCCAGTAACACAAGGGTGTACAATGGCAAGTTGAACAATGATTGTCTGAAAAGCAGGCTTCTCATTGTGCATATTCCTGTTGTGCTCATTCTGGTGATGCAAATGCACTCTTGTGCTGCAACAGTATCTTGCATAATGCTCCTGCTCCAGACCTTATGTTTTTGCATTCTCATTGGTTTCTTGTAAAAATGGTCTTGCAAAGTGGAGTACAGTCATCGTATTGCAACTCCCTGCACAATTTGTTGGAGTTGATGAAAAATACAATGCGTGTATTTGACTACAAAGACATTTGTTGCACTTGTAGGTTTTACTTTTTCACCTTCTTTGCCTTTCCTGTTTTTTTCTGCCATATCTCTTCTTTCTGCACAATGCACTTTCTGAAGCAGCAGCTTACAAATGTACATTAGTGCCTCCAGACAAGACTATGCTGCTTGTGCACCAGGCACAAAATACTGCAGGACAAAACCATTTACTTTTAGGGTGTGTACCATTACAGGCTCATTACAATAGCCAGTTTTGTGGCAATAGTGTATGCTGCCCCAGTGTCCATAACTGTTATCGTGCATCACTTGGGGATTAAAAAATAATAAAAAAACCATGCCTGTGCACAATTGAATCAATAGGGTTGGTGCCACCAACCTCATGGCTGGGCACTTGATACTCTCAGCCACAGTTCTCTAGTATGCAGGGATAAGTCATCAGGTGTAGTTTTGCAGGTGAAAGCGAGGAAAACAAAGGGGAGTGGAAGTAAAAAGACTGAGCAGCAAAAAAAGAAAAGGAGAAAGGGGGGAGAGAGAAAGTTCGGAGTTGCCATCATTGCAGTAAAGGCCACCTTATGCAGCAACTGAAGTCTTCAATCTTTTTCAGTGGTAACACATGCAGTTGTACTAAATGTGGGAATTCTCATAGCATTATGCACATTTCTGAATGGATTGAAAGAACTGCAGCATGGCTTTCTAGTTGGTGTTGTCCCCCTATGGTGCCACAATGCTAAACTTTGAGCCCATTGTGAGGCACATTCATCATCATCATCAGCCTGTTTAGGTCCACTGCAGGACGAAGGCCTCTCCCAACGGTTTCCAATCCACCCTATCCTGAGCGAGTTGGTTCCACTTTATGCTCGCAAACTTTTTAATTTCATCGCTCCATCTAACCTTTTGCCTGCCTCTGTTGCGTTTTCCCTCTCTTGGTATCCATTCCGTCGCTCTTACTGTCCATCTTTTATCTTTCCTCCTCAAGACATGTCCTGCCCAGGTCCACTTCTTTCTTTTAATTGATATAATAATATCGGCTACTCCTGTCTGTTCTCTGATCCATTCCGCTCATTTTTTATCTCTTAGTGTTACCCCTATCATTTTTCTTTCCATTGCAGGTTGCGTTGCATGCTCCTTAGTTTCATCTCTAGTTTTCTCGTTATCCTCCACGTTTCTGCACGTACGTTAGTACAGGGAGAATGCAGTGATTGAATACTTTTCGCTTTAGTGAGAGCGGTAAGTTTCCAGTCATGATTTCGTAATGCCTCCCAAATGCGCTCCAGCCCATCCTTATTCTACGGAGAATTTTTTTCATGGGTAGGAGTTCCTGTTACTAACTGTCCCAGGTATACATATTCGTTTACACATTGTAAGAGTTCATTGTTGATTTTAAATTCCTGTTCCTTAGCTAGGCTATTGAGCATAACCTTGGTCTTTTGCCTATTCATTTTTAGTCCAATTTTAATACTTTTGCGGTTTAGGTCATCAATCATGTTTTGCAGTTCGTCTCCATCATTGCTAAAGAGCACAATGTCGTCTGCAAATATTAAATTGCTTAGATATTCTTCGTCTATTCGAATTCCCTTTTCTTCCCAGTCTAGACGTTTAAAGACTTCCTCTAAACATGCAGTGAATAGCATCGGGGAGATCGTATCTCTTTGACACCTCTCCAGATCGGGATTTCTGCTTTTCGCATGTAGTAGTAGTGTGGCTGTGCAATCTTTGTATATGTTGTTTATGATTGATTTGTGGGGTTTAACGTCCCAAAACCAGCTCCGATTATGAGAGATGCTGCCGGAAATTTCGACCACCTGGGGTTCTTTAACGTGCACCGATATCGCACAGCATGTATATGTTTATGGTTTTCATGTATACACCAGGTACCCCTTGTCGATATAGAGCTTCTAGAACTGCTTGTATTTCTATGGAGTCAAATGCTTTCTCATAGTCGATTATCAATATGAAGTCTGGGATGAGCACCAAATATCACTACAGCCCACAGCATCAATGCTGTGGGCTGTAGTGATATTTGGTGCTCATCCCAGACTTCATGCACAACAGTGGCTCATTTTTCAATTATGGTGTTTAACATCCCAAAGCTGTGTTATGAGGAAAACTGTAGGAGAAAGCTCTGGTTTAATTTTCTCTGCACAAAATTTTTGAACCTAAATGAGAAACCTGGCAAGTTTCCAAATAAATCTGATTGAAATGTGGGCACCATGGCTGGGTATGCAACCAGATGTTCAGCTGAATGCCATGGAGCCACAGAGCAACTTATAAGATGCAGTGTTGCAATAAGTTGGGTGATTCCACGTAAGATCGAACAAAGCATGGCTGGTCACCCTCTTAAATTTATTTCAAAATTTTATATATTGCTGCCCGATGTGTGGAAAGAAGAGATCCACAATTGGTTTTGCTAGAAAAAATTTTGTCGAAGCGCCGGGAGTCAATAATGACGAAGAGGTGGAGTGCCGCGCTTACCTGCTCTTCTGTCTTGGCCAACTTTGGTTAATAATTACACAAGCTATACTAAGGTTAGGTGGCTGAAACTTTTTAAAGTAAATACACGCATGTTTTTACTTGTGATAAATTATTTTTGCTTTTTATGGGGAGTGTACTAATTTTTATAAAAATCCTCAAAGTCAGCCCATGAAGCATTTTTCTGTCCACTTTGCGGGCTTATATCTCAAAAAAGGCTTGTGGCAGAGCAGCGAAAATTCAGCATTATGTTCTAAGCATATTCTTTTGTCAAACTGCAAAAGCTTATATTTATATGACTTTTCAATAAAGAGATAAGGGCGGGCGAACTTCAAAAAAACAGCGAACAGTGGAAATTTCTGAAGACAATTTAAAAAAAAACCCCATTTTTGATATTTTTTAAGCTTTGTGCACTTATTCTCCTTCACGTTGGCTTTCACAATCGCCAAAAACATGTTGCATAATTTTGTTCCACTAGGAGTTACAGGCCGTCAAATTATACCCTTATGGAAGGCTCAGCGAACCATGAACGTCTGATTATTCTTACATTTGTGATCGCGTACGGCCTTTAAATTTTGGCATGATAATGTGCCTGGTCATTTATGTCTGAACGCTGCATATTAGCTGTGAGGAGCACAATACTGAATGATTAGGGGTCAGTTTTGTAGGCGTGGGGTTCTTTGATGCGCTGCGGTATCGGAGCGCGGACAGATATTTTCCACCTTTACCTCAGCAAAAAGGCAGTAAGAACTCAATGTGTAGCTTAGATTCCCTCCCCCCCCCCCCTGCCCGGCAAAACAAAAATGAAAGGTAGGATAAAAATGCAATAAGCAAGGAGCGCTTTCCAAAGAACCTTTAGCAAAATGGAAAATTTGTGGCGGTCAAGAAGAACCGCTTCATTAATTCATGTTTCTGGGCTGAAATCGAGTTTATTCGATTGATTAGACAGTTCAGATTTCTTTTTTTCATGTACACGTAACTCCTTCCAAGCAGGCCCGGCTATTCGTGCCACGTACAAACCAGGAGATGCTTTCATTGACGTGGATAGCTGTCAGGCATGCCAACACCATGGAACGCGGGTACTCTCATCCACTCTTCCTTCTTTAACTCACGGAAGGCAACAAGTTCTTTTTCTTCAAGGTGTATTAGATGCAGCCCTTTCAGTTTCTCTCAGAAAATGGTTGCAAAGTCTCTGGCTGTACGAATTGCACTTTCAGGGTTTGTCCTCAAGTTGTTGAGCATTGCCTGATGCTTGAAGGGACCTCAGACTCCATCGCACGCGTTTTTCCCGTGTCCAGTTGCTGAGAATAACCATTGGGTACTAGGACAACAGCTCTTTCCGAACTATCTTTTTTTTTTTAAATGACTGGCGGTTTCATAACTCACATATGTCACCTTGGAGTAAGCCGGCAGGTTGTCTTCCATCTGAGATAGGTGCGTGCGTCCGGTTACCAATTGTTTTGCTTTTGTTTCCTTTGGCGTTCTATATCTTGCTTTGGCACTGGAGTGCCACGTTCTTGCGTTATACTGACCACAAGTGGCGGTGCACTGTTTCTCTGGCGGCGGCGGCAGCTGTCGACCGCGTGCGTGAAGCAAGCGCTCATAGCTACCTGATAGTGTTTTGATCTTGCTTCCATCTCCGCCTTGTTATTAGGGCCTAACTATGGTGCGAAAAAAGACAGAATGGATAGCGAATCTTTAATGCACACGCGTTGAAGTTATCCAAGAAATGTTTCGAACACTTTTGGTTTCAGGAGGCGAAAAGGAGCTGACTGTGCCTCTCTTACAGAGAGCATCTGGGGGCGCGCGCACCTGCTCGGTAGCCCCGCACTCATGGCCGCTCGGGTGACCAAATCATGTCTAAGTTGACGTCATCGGTGCCACTGACACCTTTTTTCGGTGCTGCTGGCCTCTTAAGGGCCAGAAATTCAATTCTGTTTTCATTCTATACACTCAGCGGGCAAGAAGCCCGATCAACAACAATTGCCTATCATTGCGTAAGGGTCTAATTTGACGGCCTGTAACTCCTAGTGGAACAAAATTATGCAACATGTTTTTGGTGATTGTGAAAGCCAACGTGAAGGAGAATAAGTGTACAAAGTTTAAAAAATATCAAAAATGGGTTTTTTTTTTAATTGTCTTCAGAAATTTCCACTGTTCGGTATTTTTTTGAAGTTCGCCCGCCCGTAGCTATTTATTGAAAAGTTATATAAATATAAGCTTTTGCAGTTTGACAAAAGAGTATGCTTAGAACGTAACGATGAATTTTCGCTGCTCTGCCACAAGCCTTTTTTGAGATATAAGCCCGCAAAGTGGACAGAAAAATGCTTCATAGGCTGATTTTGAGGATTTTTATAAAAATTAGTACACTCCCTATAAAAAGCAAAAATAATTTATCACAAGTAAAAACATGGGTGTATTTACTTTAAAAAGTTTCAGCCACCTAACCTTAGTATAGCCTGTGTAATTATTAACCAAATTTGGCCAAAACAGAAGAGCAGGTAAGCGCGGCACTCCACCTCTTCGTCATTATTGACTCCCGGCGCTTCGACAAAATTTTTTCTAGCAAAACCAACTGTGGATCTCTTCTTTCCACACATCGGACAGCAATATATAAAATTTTGAAATAAATTTAAGAGGGTGACCAGCCATGCTTTGTTCGATCTTACGTGAAATCACCCAGTTCCATCTGCAACGTACTATGCAGTAAAATGTATGCTATTGAAAATTAATTTGGCTCTTAAAAGGCAAGCATCACAAGTGTGCTGAGCAGTGTGCGAGTTTTTTTATGCAAAGACTAATTTCTCAGCTGTGCAACTACAGAATTCTCTTGTCCACCTTCAGCCAAGGTCCCTTAATACTTTTAAGGGACCCTGCCTCAGCCTAACACAAGATGCAGGGCAGATTACATTAGCTGTGCCTTCAGAGGAAACACCTTTCCCCCAATACTTTCAACACACCACATTCCCAAATTTCAAACTATGGGTGGGTGTGAGCCACAAACTGTCAGGTAACAAGTACACTCCCCTGTGGCTGCTTCGTGTTCGCAGGATGATCTGTGGCCACTAGTAGCCTGAACAGACCAACTGCAGTAATACATATGTTTCAGGCAATGAAAACTGCTCTTTTATTCCACTGCCCCGAGCAGGAGGGCGTCAACACCTTCCCTCCTCTAGAACTCCTCTCCTCCATCGTCTTCTGCACCCTCGGCAGAGTCGATGCCGACTTCTTCGTAGTCCTTCTCCAGGGCAGCCAAGTCCTCCCTGGCCTCCGAGAACTCTCCTTCCTCCATGCCTTCGCCGACATACCAGTGGACGAATGCCCGCTTGGCATACATGAGGTCGAACTTGTGGTCAAGACGTGCCCAGGCCTCTGCAATGGCAGTTGTGTTGGACAGCATGCACACAGCACGCTGGACCTTGGCGAGGTCGCCACCAGGGACGACTGTTGGAGGCTGGTAGTTGATGCCAACCTGTAATGCAGAACGGGGAGTGCACTCTTGAGAACCCTGAAGGCAATAGCAGCAAGCCATATAGTGTAAAATAGTCTTCCAAGATGCAGTGGTGCTTAAAGCCACAAATGGGGTTTTACAATCGCAAGCTCACGACATTCACGTAGGCTTCTCTACAAAAGCCTGGACACCTGCATGTTGGCAACATCCATGCATATTTAAGTCTTACAATTGCTTCAGCCTAAGGCTTTAGATCGTAGTTTGTTTAGCAGTGGTCAACATACCTTAAATCCAGTGGGACACCAGTCCACAAACTGGATAGTGCGCTTTGTCTTGATGGCCGCAATGGCTGCGTTGACATCTTTGGGCACAACATCCCCTCGGTACAGCAGACAGCAGGCCATGTACTTTCCATGGCGGGGGTCGCACTTGACCATCTGGTTGGCAGGCTCAAAGCAGGCATTCGTGATCTCAGCCACAGTGAGCTGCTCGTGGTAGGCCTTCTCGGCAGAGATGACTGGAGCATACGTGACAAGAGGGAAGTGGATGCGGGGGTAGGGCACCAAGTTGGTCTGGAACTCTGTCAGGTCAACGTTCAGGGCACCATCGAACCGCAGGGAGGCAGTGATTGAAGAGACAATCTGACCGATGAGCCTGTTGAGGTTTGTGTAGGTGGGCCTCTCAATGTCGAGGTTGCGGCGGCAAATGTCGTAGATGGCCTCATTGTCAACCATGAAAGCACAGTCGGAATGCTCGAGGGTGGTGTGCGTGGTGAGAATAGAGTTGTAGGGCTCCACGACTGCTGTAGAGACCTGCAGCAAGACAAGACTTGATGAGCACACAGTTGGCACATGCCAATGGTACACTGCAAGCAGATTGAGCCAAGTGAACCCAACAAAGTGTGTGTAAGCAGATATATGGCAACATGTTCCAGACTAATTAAAACCTCAATCAACCAGCTTTGGGTGCCGGCACAACACAATGACAGGTGTGCTTTGCAGCAAAAAAACTTTGAACAGATGCAGGAAAAAAAGAAGTGAACATCAGTATGCTAAGTTACGGCAGTGATGCACTAAACAGTGGCATACTGCATTGTCTCCTGCATGGTCTCTCCCCAGTGCCATTGCCCAGTGGACCACACGAAGAACAGGAATATGCAGGAGTGCAGCCCACACCAGCCAAATGACCGGGGACAAGTATGATGTCAGACACACTGGCGAGGACAACTGACATGAAGCAGCTCCTGGGCCAACAGGATTAGCCAGCAGCCGAGCCGGAAGCCGGGCCGCCTACACCTCCATAGTGTCTTGTCAATGAACTGACAATTCACCCAACCCATCTTTCCGTGAAAGGTGTACATGGTGGACTAGCTTCAAGCAAGGGCAGAAGCTAACAAGGCACAAACCTGTGGGGCTGGGTAGATGGCAAACTCAAGCTTGGACTTCTTGCCGTAGTCCACCGAGAGGCGCTCCATGAGAAGCGAGGTGAAGCCAGAGCCAGTGCCACCTCCAAAGCTGTGAAAGATGAGGAAACCCTGCAGGCCTGTGCACTGGTCTGCCAGCTTCCTGATCCGGTCCAGCACCAGATCCACAATCTCCTTGCCGATCGTGTAGTGGCCGCGAGCATAGTTGTTTGCTGCGTCCTCCTTGCCTGTGATCAGCTGCTCGGGGTGGAACAGCTGCCTGCAGTGCAGCACGGGAGGTGAGAACACAAGACAAGTAATCAAAAGAAGGTATGCTGGAAGTTGCTGCATCTAACATGCGCTTTCAATGGTGAAAAATGCCATGGCGCAGGACTTCTACATTCCACCACACAGAATTCACAAACTACCTCTTCAGCACAAATAACAGTCATTGAGCACAAACAAGTGACAGGTCCTTCACATTTATCCATCTATGACACATGCACTGCCAGCACCAGCTTGAACATTTAGCTTGAGAACTCGGCACCCTGTACATCGATTTTGTAGGAACAGTTTAAAATAGTTCAATTAAGTGGGCCAGAATGATACCATCTAGGCAAATTAAGATCATCATAATCAGCATAACTCAGTCCACTGCAGGATGAAAGCCTCTACCAACGCTCTCCATCCTTTCCTGCCCTGCACAAGATTCTATTTGATTCCCAAGAACTTCCCAATTTCATCACTCTTACTCCGTCATCCATGGCTGCGCTTACCCTCTTGGCATCCATTCCATCTGTCCCATTATCTAGCCTTCTCATCGCTTGACCTGCCAATTCGTCGTTTCCTTAACTTCGATGAAGGCAGCTACCCGTCTGTTCCTCGATCCACACTCTGCAGTCTTCATCAGTTAATGTAACACCTACCGTTTTCGTCCAATCGTACGCTTCGAGATTCTAACTTCCTCTCGAGCTTTGTAAGTCTCCATGTTTCTGTCCCGTACTGCCAAAATGCAGTAGTATACTACTTCCGCTTAAGTGAAAATGGTAAGTTTCCGTTAACGAGTCGGGATATACTGACCTGTAAGTGCCGGTACGGACTTCGTCGACGACCGTTGGCTCGAGGTCGACGTAGACTGCGCGGGGCACGTGCTTGCCGGCGCCAGTCTCGCTGAAGAACGTGTTGAAGGAGTCGTCGCCTCCGCCGATCGTCTTGTCGCTGGGCATCTGCCCATCAGGCTGGATGCCATGCTCCAGGCAGTAAAGCTCCCAGCAGGCATTGCCAATCTGGACGCCCGCTTGACCGACGTGAACAGAGATGCACTCACGCATTTTCACCGAGTAACTGCAAAAACAGATATACATACAGGCATGAAATGTGAGCGTGCGATTTGGCGACGCAACAGGAAACGTTGCAGCGCACAAAACCGGCGGAGTCGGGGCAGCAAAAGTGAGATAGCCAGAAAGGGCGTAAATCAAAACACGTGCACATTTCCAGAATGTTAAAGCATTTAGCCATTGGGTGGAGTTATGTCATTGCTTACTCAACGAGCAACGCGAGAAACCCGGCGCCTTGCAACACGCCTAGAATGAGCAACAAACGCACTGTCTCAGTACTGAACGGTCAGGGATCACGGGCACCAAGTAATATGAGCCCTCTGCAAACATTCTCAATACGAAAGCTGTTTGGCGTTATTCCCGCGCTGTTGGCCATGAACTTGTCCAATGCGTACGTACTCTTGGGAGGATCGCAATTGTAATTCCTCGCGGGAAGATCGGGCACCTTCACGCTGAAGTTAATGGAAGTCTGTCCCCCGCATGGTCTTTCCCCAGTGCCATTGTCCCGAGGACGGGCACGAAGATCAGGAATATGCGGGACCACCGCCCACGCCCGGCGGCAGCGCCAGGGGACGGCAGTTTGTGTTCGACACCGTGGCTGCGGACCGACTGCCAGCACGTAGCAGCTCCAGGGGCTACGCCAGAGAACGGGAGCGGAGCGCCGCGCGAGGCAGCAGCTCCACTCAACCGCGCCTCAATATGTCGGCTTCGGCGAATATAACCGCCAACATCACGCGAAATCAAACTTGAAAACGGCGGCCATCATGAATGCTACGTGGACGCATAGGCATCGCTGAACAAATGCAATAAGGCCACGCCCTAAAAACAGTTCAGCGCAAGCTGAAACAGGCTCACCGGCCGAAGCCGGTTTCGGTCACGAAAGACGCGCCCCCCCCCCCCCCCCCCGCACCATCCGCAACGGCCCGTAGACTGCCGCAACGAACGGTCAGGCACGCCCGGCTAATGACCGTTGCAGCGCGACGACGCCATGATGGATTCGAATCTTGAACTAGCTGAGCGAGAGGACCGTGGCTAAATAAACCACAGGCGACGCGAAACGCAGACCTCGGGCGTAAAATACGCCCACGACGTTTGTTACTACTGTACGCCCGGCGTTCTTGGCGTCGATTAATTGATCTTTCACCGGTCCATGAGCGCCTGATGCAGGTAAACTACGTTAGGCCTACACAACTACCGGCACAACAATACAACAGAAGTGCAATTCAGCCGTTCCGAGCGATCAATTAAACTGTCCACAACGCTGCTTACACCCTAAGGGTCATCTTGGAGACAATTAGCAGCTTAACGTATGTAATCATGCAGTTGGCGGCCATGCCGGCACTAGGCCTAAGGAGGGCGACCGCGCCAAACGAACCGCCGAACAAACGCCACTCGATGCATTTTGCTGAATTACGGGCAGAAATGCCGACTAAATCTGCTCACAGATTCATATACGCGTGCCGAGAAGCACCTACGACACTCACTTGGGAAATTGGCGGCCCAAAAAAGAGAAGTTTACTCCGACGTCAATAAGGAACGCCCGTAAACTGATGGGTCTGAGAAAGAAGTGCGTCAAAGTGCCTTATATAGGCATGAGAACTCCGCCACGCATGCGCAGCAACATTTTTGTTATTTTTCAGAATAAACTAGCTTTTGAGCACTTGTTTTATTCTAACGCATGTGAAAGTTACTTTACAAATTAAATATGCGTTTATTTATTGCAAAGCGTACCTTCGTATTCTGATGAAATTTAGAACTATTTGTTACAGCGCACTCGGCAGTGACAGAGCCCTTACGACACACCTTATATTCTTCCGCGACGCCGCGCGCTGGGCCGGCGGGACTATGAATGAGGAAAATAAAAAAAGAAAAATGCTAGGAAACCTGTGGGATGATCGCCACACAGGCCAACGCGGCAACGCCCAAACTTACACACTTCGCGTGTCACGAACTGCGGGCTTTGTTGAAGCACTATGAACTCCCTTCGCTGGCTTCAACGTTTCCCAGTAGTACTCTTCGTTCAAAAGCGTTGGACTCTGCGTGTCTTTTTTTTTTTTTCCCCGGCACATTGACGTGTGCCTGAATTCACAAATGCGATCAGCTACGTGTTTTGCAGCCGCTTGCAAATGAAAGCAGCGGATATGAACGTGTTACGTGATCCGCTTATCGTATGCAACAAAATACTATAGACGTCAAATAGGGTTAAACGACTGCAGGCAGCGTGTAACTCGTGTTGTATTTTACACACCCTCCATTCAGACATTCAAATTTCGAAGGAAATATTTAGCCTGTTAATATGAAGAAATAATAAAACTGGGGAAAAACGCAAACGTTACTTCGTTTCTATGTTACGCCCAGGCACACAGTTCTATAATTTTAAGGATTTTGTGACATATTGCATGATATAATTATAAATCTCATAGTGCAAACAGACTGAGCTTTATAGTGTTAAGGTTTAATTAATCCGGAAAAGAAAATAAAACAGCTACATCTTGGTGTCGGTCAGAAACGCGTGGCGGAGATTGCAAATTTGAAAAGAGCGACTTCAAAGCTGCCGTTTTAAAGTGCACGGCCAGGTGAAGTTTGTGGTTAAGATAATCCGCATTGCCACTCCTCCGTACTCACTCAGTGAGACACGTTTTATAGCGGATACATGTGCTGTCTGAACCACAGACCGTGGATTATGAGACTCCATAGACACCGCCTCCTTTCAATCTTTTTTTTTTCCCCGACTGGCGAATGAAGGGTCCTTGACACGAAGTCGAGACGGGATGCGAGGATAGCGAGGAGTAAGAAAGAAGAAAGGGGCCGGCTCCCGGAAAAGAGCACGAGATGCACAGCCGAAACCGGATGGTGGCCTGAGGACACGGTTGCCGAAAAAAAAACATCACTGTCGGCGAAATTTTGTTGCTGTTTGCGTTTCCATGGCAACGGTCATGCTTGCTGCTGTTGCACTACACAGGCTGCACGGTGCATGATGCGTCAGCCGGGCGTCCCGCCGGCGCACCCTTCCCCGCTCTCTTTACGCTCTGCTCTTTTCTTGAACGTAGTTCGTTCAGTTTAGAACACCGGGTTGGAGTGGCGTAAGATCTTAGAACACTACCCACCTAAAAGAATGTCGATTAGAGCACGAACAAGCGATTCCAAAAAATCGGGGAACGACGCTGTACGAGATGCATGCACGGGGCTTGCACGCGAGCCCGTGTACCAAGCAGAACAATGCTGCATTGCTGGGGCCCGTGTTGTCTGTTTGTTACGTGCATAATATTTACTACTACCAGAGTGAGTCATACACGTTCTGACGCCTCTGCGCTTCTGTACTACATCGACTGCCGCAGGCTAGCGCTGGACTGCCGAGTGCAGCGATCCCGCGATTGTTTTACGAAAGAAACTGTTCTCCTGTCAAGCTTCCAGCAAACGGGATATAGAAAAGCATCGACGACGTTTTATCTGACAGAAAATTTTGAGCAGATCAGCGACAAACTTCTCTTTTTAAATGCGTTTTAGACGTACAAAGGATAGGCGTCCGCAAACAATGAGAAACCTAAGATGGCGGCGTCCAACGCGAAATGCGGCAAAATGGAAAAGAGATTTATGTCATCGTGGTAATCGCGGCGTGAATGGTGAAGAGCAAACTCTGTTTATTATTCCGCACGTACAGATAGCAGCGAGGGGAGCAAACAATCATGGCTGTCGAGCAACTGATAATGCTAAGCAGCAGGAACGTTGACGACGAACCTTTGCTACATGTGCCGCAGAACACACTCGTCGCTCTGTTCACGTTCGCCTACTGCGAGGTAGAAGGCCTGCGCGTCGTTTTAGTACGACGCGTCGCAGCTACCGGCGATGGTGACTGTGAGCCACTTTTCGATTTGTCTCGCAACGTCCTTTCGAAACTCAAATGCGTCGAATTGAGCGACGACGACTCGACTACGCCCCAAGAACTGCTCGACTGCGAACCTCCCGCAGTCTATCTGCCCGACAAGACGACCGCGACTTGCATCGGCGGACTAGCGGCTGTACTCCGATGGGTGCTGGGCCAGTTCGGGAGTCGAACCCGTGATCCCGAGTGCAAGAGGCTACTGGGATTCCGCGGCGGCTGCCTCGCAGCGTGTTCAGAGTCTTCTCTCTGGACTCGGTTCTGCGAACTCGACATACAGAGGGCCGTCCAGAAACTCCGAACGCGCTGTTCTGGTAGCGGGCTCAAATCTCCGCCGCTGAGGCTTCCCGAGGAGCTTCTCCTCCTCGAGGCCCACATGCGACAACCAGTGAAAACCCACAACGTCCAGAGGAAGCAGCAGCAAGTGTTTCGGGCGTCGCGTCGCGAAGGTGGCGACGGCTCACCCGCAGAGCTGAAGCCGACCGATGGTAAACTTCCAGAATTGGAACACCGGTTCGTCGAGGGTTTTGACCAAACGCTGGCCGACGTGGTGCTTTTTCCCGTCCTTCATATCATATTCACCGAACTGGCCGCCGTTACGAGTAAGGAGGCGATATCCGAAAGGCTACCCCTCACTTTCAAGTGGTACGAAACGATGTCTGCGCAGGCGCAAACTCGCCTCGCCTTGGAAGCTTTGGAATTGAAGCGCATCGAACAGATAGAGCGAGTTGAGTGCAGCAGGTTCATTGAGGAGTCGGAGCTCCCGAAGGACAGCCTCTATTCCTCACATCCAGAACGCACAAAGCCTCGGATTCGGCACAAGAACCCAGAGTCCATCATCAAATCTCTCAGAGAGGCCGGCATAACGCCAGAATTGAAGCCCAACCCCGGTGAAGACTGCCTGCCACTGCCCTGGGACCAGTTTCCAGAAAAAGTGCACCCTCTTGGAGGAGGTCTTCCGAAAAGCAGGGTCCTGCGGAAGTGCCAGCAGATTGAGAACCTCGTCATCTTGGCCCTTCAGCATGCCTTCAACAGCTGCACGGTCGTCGACTTCTGTTCAGGAGGAGGCCACGTGGGCATCGTCCTGGCTTACCTGCTACCTGACTGCCGTATAGTGATGATTGAGAACAAAGAAGAGTCAATGCACCGTGCTCGGGAAAGGGTCAGATTGCTGGGCCTGCGAAACGTTGTCTTGTATCAGTGCAACATGGACTACTACGTAGGGAACTTCGACTTGGGTGTCTCTCTACATGCTTGTGGTGTTGCCACTGATTTGGTTTTGCGGAAGTGCATCGAACGTGGCGCATCTTTCATATCATGTCCTTGTTGCTACGGTGCCATGAAAGCGACGGAGAGAATCAGCTATCCTCTCAGTCGTGCCTTCAGAGATACGGGCATATCCAAAGAGGACTACACACTGCTGTGTCATTACGCTGACCGGACAGAGCGCGACACGCCGACGTGCCGGCAGGGGCATTATTGCATGGCTCTGGTGGACAGAGACCGGGCCATGGGGGCGGCAGAAAGTGGCTATGAAGTCATTGTGACGCAAATGGTACCACACGATTGCTCTCCAAAAGGGCTCGTGTTGGTTGGCAGACGGACATCAAGAATGCGTTGAGGACAGACATTGCAACTGCGCCTTTTTTTTGTGGAGATCACTTTGCATTTTCTTAGTGTAGATTAGTTACAAATACAACACATTCATGGAGAGATAATTCTGTTATATTGTCAATCACTGTTGCCAGTGAATGCGTCTTATTATATCTATTAACTTCAAGCAAACAGTGCTGAGTGAAGAAAAGTCGGGTGGATCAAAGTGAATTCTTTAATACAGTTTCCCAAGATGATGCCTGAAGAGATATATGTGTCTGTGAGGCCTGTGTTGGCTGGCACTGGGTGAGGCCTGGCCTAAAGTGCAAATGCAGGTGCGGAAATAATGGCCTAACTCAAACAATATTGTCATAAAGAGATCTTGTTCACATGAATTGCATTTTACAATAACCAAGCTGACACTGTCAACAGAGAGGGTGCAGAAAAATCATGAACTAGCGCTGCAGTTCAAACAAATGGTGTGGTTCAGAGGAGTCCATTGCTGTGCTGCTGAAACAGATGCTAGGGTGTAGCACATCATGAACTGATTCAGATGGATTTTCCCAACCATAGGAGCCTTCACAATGGGGGCAAATGGCTTGTGCAAGTGACTTGGAAAAATGATCTTGTAGGAAACTTGAAATGTCTATTTTTTCAAGAATAATAATGTAATCAGCATGACTGATTTCAGTTACTGTGGTCTTCACAGGCCGGATGGTAATCTATCTGGTCATTGATGTAGTAACTGAGTGTGACAGAACATATGTATTTCTCTGTACTTTACTCACAGCCATAGCCATTAGAAAAAAGGGAGAGAACTGCGAAACACGTACTGTGGTATCAAGCAGACAAACAAATAAATACGAGATGTTTTTTGACTCGAAGCTTATGGCCAGTAACTAAATTCAGCCATTTAAAGCACAGACACAACAGGAACAAAAAGGGCAATACAGTTAATCCCTACCATGAATCTGTTCCGAGTTGCTCAGCTGCATGTTCAAAGCTTTCTTGTGCCTGGAAAACAAAAATTCATGAGAAAATGGAATGGGCACTGATCTTCTCTCAAGTTTACCGTGAAGAGCATGTTGCTGACATTTTCTTTGGTGTCCCAATATCTGTCAATTATATGGTTTTTTCAAACATATTCAGTGGCAGAGAATCTGAAGATTGTCAACCTTTGAAACTAAACGTCTCAGGTCAAACTTTTACTTAGTGAAAACTTAGTGAAAGTAGTTGAAAGTAGTATTATACAGAGAGAGATGTAAAGGGAAAAATAGGCGACCAAACCGGCTAAGCCCACTTGGCGACAGGGGAAAGGAGACCGGAATGTAAGGAGAATTGTTATGTTGTTATGTGGGGTTTAAAGGGCAACTCCGGTGGTTTTCTCACCATGTTCGGATATCAATGTTTTCGAATAGTACTGATAGTCCTGTAGCAGCCAGGGTGGTTCAGTTTGCTCAGAAACGCACCAATAATTTTAAATAGCCTACCGAAAGGCGTGTTAAAACCGAAACGGGTAGACGATTCTTTCAGCGTATGCGATGACGTCACCGCCTTCCCGCCGTGATAAATATGGAGAAAAATGACAGTGGCGAGGTCATCCGACGATGTATTGAGTTATGCCAGCTTTTCTGAGCTTGACAGCGACGATTTAAACGCTGAAGTGCTGCCGTTTTGCTTCTGATGTCCCACAGGCTCGGGTAGGCAGCATTGAAGGTGATGACGTCAAAAACACAGGGTGGCCCGCAGAGGAATCCGCTAAAAAATTTTAAAATTCATTTCCAGGAAAACTAAATGACTTGCAACCGCCTGGTTTGGCATATATTATTACAGCGCCAAGGAGAATACATACTGAAAATTTCATTAAGGTCAGTAGACACTGAAATATCGCCGGAGTTGCCCTTTAACGTCCCAAAACCAGCTCTGATTATGAGAGACGCCGTAGTGGAGGGCTCCGGAAATTTCGACCACCTGGGGTTCTTTAACGTGCACTGACATCGCACAGCACACGGGCCTCAACATTTCGCCTCCATCAAAATGCAGCCGCCGCAGCCGGGATTCGATCCCGCGACCCTCGGATCAGCAGCCGAGTACCATAGCCACTAGACCACCGTGGCGGGGCGAATGTAAGGAGAAGTTCACACTTTGTGTTAATACAGGCATACAGAGAAGCACTTTCTATCCAGCTGGTCACCAATAGGACTGTGCAGAGATACTCAGAAAAGTATCCTGGAATACAGATATTAAAATACATGTGCTGGTGGCCTAAAATGCAGATACTGACATAGATTTGTTTTTGACGTAATGGGATATTTCAGAGATACTTTTGCAAAAGGATGAAAAGGTATTCCAGAAAACAGATACATGGGTATGGATACTGGAATGCATATTTTATTTCGACTGATGCTCTGCAGACATCCATTCAGTGCAGGATAATTGTAAATAATGTCACAGTGGATTAAAAAGTGTAAGTCAAGCATGTCACTCATTCACTGACGAACAGCAGTGAACTGAGAAAAATATACGCATGTATATAAACACAATCTGTGCTTTGCTGAGAAGGTTGCTGCATTAATCGCACTTGAGGAATAGAAGCAATAGCAGGGTTCGGGTTCAACACAAGGCTTGCGAATGAAAGAAAACTCTCCACGAGTGCACATCAACACAAGTTTGTTTTATAAAGAAAAAATACTGCTTTGATGGCCAGGAAGTCTTGCAGCATGGTGATACGTCTTCTCAGGTCATCCAGGTACTGAAACACCAGCTCTCGCATAGGTATCTTCTGACTGTTCAGAAGCCAAAGTGCCTCCACCTTTAAACTCGTGAAGCCCAGTCACACCTTTTCTTAACTTAGCCCAAAAATGTGTTCCTTTCCCCCTTGAAGCAACTCAGCTCATCTCGGACAAAAACGTAACGGTGTCCCAGAGTCTGGTACACCATCAGGATGCAATCAATACACTGTAAAAGTATTTCACTCTGAGAGACAAATACATTTTTTTCAAATGTAACTTGACACAGAAATGTAGACATTCAAAAGTATCTAAAATGCTGTCGCGATACTGGCCAGCTCTGGTTGCAAGCATATCAAAAAGCACAGCGATGCCTTTGTAGCTTTGTACATCCCAAACACACGAGGCCATGGTCCTTACATTTCTTTCGTTAAGAACCTATCAACATAATGGTTTAATGCTGTTCAAACAGCAAACTTCTCAACACTGCATGCTAGATATAATCATGCCGGAGGTGTTTTTTGCTTCATTTACGTCACTGATGTTGCAATAGACGCTGCCTGTCATTGCAGTTAATGTTCAGTTCATATGTGTAGGTGCACCTCCTAGATGGAGACAACTGTACAGTGTCCAAGTTGACTGTTGTTCATAAAAAACATTCATGCAATTATGTCACAGTGTTGACACACATCTTGCATCAGTATTCTCACTTGATGTTCCCAAAAAAACTGGTTCTTAATATTGTTACGGTTGAACAGTGGGCAATGTTTATTTACAGGGTGAGGTTGGTGACGATCAAGCGATGATGGCGTTGATCCGCTGCACACCAGCTAACGTCGTCTTCCTTCTCTTCTGTCCCCGGCTCATACCCTGACTGGCTCTGTAGCAATATTACAGCCAATATGATACAGTTCGACAATTCCAAGATATTATGCTGTGTGTTGTAATAAGGTTGCACATTCATGCCTTTAATCTTTGAAAATATGGTATCTTCTAAATTGCATGAGTGGCTGCGTGTGTGTCTCCAGGAGGCATACTGTCATAAATGGTCCATGTTAGGTGATGATTCTTAACTTTTCACCCCCTTTCAAAAGTCTTTTACTGTGGAGCACTTGCATAGAATGATAGGTTGAGCTTTTTGCTAAACATGCATCATGCAAGAACGTGAGACACGAACACTGTATTTCTCACAAAAGAACTTCCAAGTGTTTGTCATTATCAGACTATCAAAACGACAGACAAAATTTTACTATTTCTGTACCCAGCATTTCACTTGGGTGTGTTTTCCAGGGTGTCGAACTGAACCCGAACCAAAAACTGTACCCAAACCGGAATTTTGGCCGGAAGTGAACCCGGACCGATACTCACGAAACGTGCTTGAACCTGAACTGAACCTGAACCGAGAAAAGTTAATCGTGGTTTTCGGTTCGGAACAAAGGGGCCCAAACAGCTATGGTGCCTCGATCTGCCAGCACCTCCTCGTCGCTGCGACTGGTCCCAGTCTTTCTCTGCATTGGCCTTTATTGGTTTATTTATTTGACTCATTTCCTTGTTACGATTGTCTCTTCTGTTTCCGCTGCGGTGGCCTAGTGTGTGCTTGAATGCGGACCCGAAAGGTGAGTGCAAACCCAGCCGTGCAGTCGCATTTTGATGGAGGCAAAATGCAAAGGGCCGTGCACTCTACAATGTCAGTGTGCGCTAAATAACCCCAGGTGATCAAAACTTCCGGAGCCCACAGTCGGGCATGCCCGCCTTTCCACTCCTCCATTACCTTTGCCCCATGACACTATAGGAAGCGATGCCTGCAAGGGCTACAGAAAACGGCATTCTGACACCAATTTTCGAAGCTGAGTTTACTCCACCATACAACTCTCCCATATGCGTAGACAGTTCTGAGCAAATGTTAAGCTCAGGAAATGCTGATAAGATATTTTAATTTGACGTCAAAGTCAATTTTCACATGGCGTGCCTACTGACATCGACACTAGTGTGACGTCACGCTACAGTACAAATTTTGGCGACTTCACGCAGCAGTATGGCAAGTTGTGATGATGTCAGGTACAAAAACATGCGAAATGGCCGCTCGCGCATCACTCTCGGTCGTCTGCTCTCGCCGGTCAGTCGCCGTAGCTGAGAGTGCCCGTGAAGCGAGCGAGCGAAGTCGAATTACCCTCTATCGTCGTGTGTGCCCACGTATAATCGAAAGGCAAGCTCGCTATGGTGCCGGCATTTTGCCCCTGAAATGCTGCGGAGGTCTCGGAGGCCACCTTAGCTTATCGCGGCCTCCGGAGCTACGCCGACACCCACCGTGCGTGCCGTACGTTGCATCTTGCTCTGTGCCGAAGTATTTGCTGTCATCGCGGAGTCCCTATACAAAATTTTGTACATCATAGACCCCGCACTCGCTGCAGGCGCTGTGCGCGAGAGACCACTGGGCGATAACGTCACGATTTTTTGCGGGAGCACGTCACGAGGGGCTCATTACTATGCACATACTGTGTCGTGATGTCAGGCTACAGCAGAAACCGAAACCTGCTTTTAAAGACATGCTGTAAATAAATTTTCACGGCGTGCTCACGCTTACCAGTACGTTTTCTGGGCTCTGGAGAGCTTGGCCTTTCATTTCATGCAAAAAAACGCCAACTGAAAATTTTCGTGGCAGTACTCCTTTAAGCGAATCATAACTACTTATTGTTTCTCTTCAGAATCACCTTTGAAAGTTAAAGCAATTTCGCGTCGTCTTATGGAGCATGAAAACATGCATTGTTTTCACCGCAAATCGATATTTCTGCAGAGCTAAGAAAGCCATTTTTTAATGAACTTGCGAAAATATACTTATTGCAAACTGCAATGTTTATACCGGCAAGCACTTAATGTATAAGTGCTAACAAACAAGGCTAACTGAGTCTGAGACCTATGTTGGTTTTGCTGGGTAACTCCATGACATTTTAGCGCAGGCTTTAAGAAGCTTACGAGCAAGCAAGTATCCCCTTTATGCAACCGATCAATTCTCTGTTTCAATTTAGACAAAGCTTATTATTTTGTCTTCTTTGCTTGTTCTTATTCAATTATAATTTCGAGTCTCAGCGAGGTGCACTCCACAATAGACGCGTTTATGCTGAATAACTGCCCCGTCTATTATTACTAAGTTCAACATGAATCCCTGGATGCAATGCTGGTGTGGTGACACGTATTAAATTATGCAGGGCGTTTCTTTCATTTTGTTGTTGTTGTTGTTGCTGGCAGACGCTAGCAAACATTTCATTTGATTTCATTAGACTCGCTACTGAATAATTAGTTTCCTTTAACACTGTTGCCTGACGCGGCTTTCAAATTTAGCCCTTCGAGCATTCGTATAACTTTTTACTCGATTCCTTAATAACCAGCAATAGAAAGATGTGCAAGAGAGAGAGCTCAAGGGTGGATGTGTCGGAGGTGCACAAAGGCTTGCCATGTAACACAGCGCTTGTAACATGGCCTTGTTTCTCACTATGCCTGCTTTAGCATTTTTCACCATGTTTCGCTGATTTATGCAAAAACATCGCTAGCGATTTCTGTTACGATAGCGGGCCTTTCCTCATTTTGAAAAACAAAGAAACAAAAATAACTTGCTTATGTACCATGCGTGTGGTGCAGCATGGGGTCAGAAACAAAGATGAATTAAATGAAAAATTACAAAATGTAAGTTCCGTAGGGCCAGCCCATAAAAGCTTCAAGTATGTCAGTGGTCCTTGCCATCGTCCGGCTGTCTTAAGTCTCTAGTGTTGTAGGATATTGCCTCTAATTTCCTACGATGAACAACTCCGGTGCAACATGGGTCTCTTTCTTTTTTGTGTACGTGAATTCCAGCCCTGGTGAACTTTTGAATGCCGTCACTTGAGCAATGCTGCTTGGAGTGTTTCAGGCTAGCATAAACAGCACCGTCAAAATTAAATGTTTACAGAACCTTACCAGTTCGTGAACCGGTCCGCGGACCAATTCAAAGCTTTATTTTTCCGAACTGGAACTGAACCGAAGCGAAATGTGCACGTTGAACCTGAACCCGAACCTGAACCCGTATTTTTTTCAGTTCGACACCCTTTTGCCTGCCTTGGAAGTTTACTGGCATGCTAAATGAAGTCCATACACTTTGCTCACCTTTCTGGGTTTCCCACAGGCCTATTCATGTTTTGGGCTAACTTGGCATTTTCCTGCAAAAGTGAAATGGCTGATAGCGTCAAGTGTACAACTGTGCTGTACAGGGAACTATCAAGCACCTCCTGCATGTTGCCCTTCTTTGTTTTCAAAAAGAAAAGCACGTAGCCTTGAATTACAGCCTTCACATAGCCTTGAATCAGTTAAATAAAACCCTTTCACCATCGACAAGACCTTGGGACCATAGGATTGTGCACCACGGCTACAAAAAATTCAACAAAATCTCTGCTGCAATTTCCAAGCTCGACTGGAGACCGATTGACCATCTTTGATACTAAATGCAAAACACTTACAACTGTGTGAAACTGTGCAAAATTGCATAGTTCATATATTTGTAAGGTGTACAGGACAGTTTAAGCTGCATGCCAGAAAGTTTCTTCTAACAAAACATGTAATTTTTGCCTAACTCTTACCCTTGTCCTCAGCTACGATGTTCATGTCTACAGAGTGTGCCACCGATAAGCTGCGACTTCCACCAGCCAAGAAGAAACATACAGAAAAGGCTGTTTGTTTTTAAACAAAGGCTTTCCCATGGTGTACCACTACTTCATTTGCGATATTTCTGTTTAACCAATATAGCACAGCAAAAAATAATTGTTGGAAACTTATAGCTGTTCTCCTTGTTTTCGTGTGGCATATAGTGACAGTTCTTGTTGTTGACTGGTTAACAAAATTGTACGTAGTTTTAACCACACAGCACAAAGTATGCGAAACAGCAGATGGAGTAAAGAAGCTCATGCTTTGAAGCAAGCAAGAAAATTCTGACAGCCATTTTGAGGTTAAAGGTGCCCTGCCTTGACAAGTTTGATGTCTAGCAACTGTGTAGAAACACTGTCTTTACTGAGCAGCTGTGCTGAAATATGTTACATTCCTTATGAAGCACTCTGATGGCAGTTCTTTAGCCACAGATGGTGTGCTTTTAATTTGCAAGAGCAAACTTGGAGGTGTCGTTGCGTTACTGGGAAATAAAGAACAAATGAGTACAACTAAGCATGGCAATTAAAGGGTCCCTGAAACGTTTTTTTGACATTGTGTCACTGATTAGGCAACACAATTGTGAAATCATTCACACCATAAATAAAACGAAGCACCATGCGCTAAGGCAGCTATGGGCTTATTTCTGTCGCCTTCCTCCTTACCACTGCTGTTCCTCCTCAATTCGATCTGCTGCGGAGTGCGCGCTAGCGACGACAGCGCCTCCTGCGTCAGCCGCTCTGCCGAGCCTTCCGTAGCGACATAGCGCCCCGATATCGTCACTGAGGTCGCCCGCCTCGGCAGTGCTAACCTCTGTAATAGAGCGCCGGCGACTCGTGTGTACGCCGCCAGATGCCGCGACGATACCGTTGGCTGAAACGAAGGAGTACGTTGTAGAAGCACGTTGTTCGCAGCTAGGTTTTGAAAATTACGTGCACTCGATGGTTCGGGGCCAATCAGCGACCTCCCATTCGTAGTTCGATTGGCGGGGGCGTTTGAAAATGCATTTTGGCGAGCCGCTGCGACCTTTTGCGATACGCGTGTCCGAAACCTTATTGTAAATTACACACTTTACGCACAGCGCTGAAATCTGTCCTGTAATGGTCCTAATGACCCGCTCTACTGGATCACCATGTTTGCACAAAATCGTCAAAACCGTTTCAGGGTCCCTTTAAGGAACCGCCTCATAGTTACGGAGAAGCAGTGGTCACTGCTGAGAAGGACGAGCTTCATATTTGTAGCACCATTTCTTACGCCGCTTTGTGCCTTCTTTATTTTGCTCCGTGTAGCAATACTAGAGGGTAAGAAAAGAATTGCGCTTTTGTCTTAGCACTCAGAAATCTATATACTGAGAACATGACAAAGCCTACATGCTACTCTCTTGCATTTTTGTTTCTTTATTTAACATTATTGAAATGTCCAAAACATATGTGCTAGAGTTCATAGCATTCAACACTATCATTAGCTCATTATAACCTCAGTAAGCTTGCAAAAAGGTAGCACATACAGTTCATTACCTAGTGCTTTCGTTATGTATAGCTTAAAAATATACAGGTTCAGGTTTGGGTTCAACGTGCAAATTTCGCTCTGGTTCAGTTCCAGTTCAGAGAAATAAAGCTCTGAACCGGTTCGCGAACTACTTCACGAACTGGTTAGGTGCAGTAAACTTAACATTTAACTTTGATGGCGCCATATATGCTAGCCTGAAACACTCCCATATGCATCTTTTGTCCAAAGGCTCCCCGGGGGGAGGAGACATTCAGAGGTGTTGCAGTGAGTGGGTTAATCAGGACAGGGTATGATTATTAAAGAGAAGTAGTCGGTACAAATAAGATACCTCAGGAGCGTAGAGAGACCATAAAGGATCAAAGGGTAAAAGGCAGAAGTGCTAAAAAAAAAAAAAAAAAAAAAAGCTTCTTATACGCTTAAGGATTCGAACTCGGGACCCCTTGGTCTACTACAAAAACGTGGCCGAGTCGTCTGGGTTGTCGGGTCGCCGAGGTGTTTGAGAACAGATTACTGCTGTGCCCTCTCGTCAATTGTGACGCGATTAATTTCAAAATGTCCGCAATGCAGCATTTTTGCTGATTTCGAATACAAGAAAGGCATGCCTGATTGTCTCGCCTGCGCCGCGGGAGTTTACGGCGTGTTTGTCGCGTCATCATATGGGCGCCCACCATCACCGTGCTTCATCTACGTAACTCACTTGAGCACCAGAACAGGAACTGGCCCCCCTGGTGCAACACCATGGCCAACACCTCCCAAGTTACCGGACCAACCAAACCCTGGACCTCCGACGACGACATCAACAGAGCTTTCAGCCACGGATGCGACCACACGGGTATTGGAACAAAAGACTCAAAGAGCCTCTGGACTCGGACAGGCCGTCATTGGAAATTAAACGTAGCGACTCTTAACACGCGAACCCTTTCAAGCGAAGCCAGATTAGCTGAACTACTAGAAGAATTAAGGGGTATTAATTGGGATATCATTGGCCTTAGCGAGGTTAGGAAACCAGGAGAAGGGTACTTATCGCTTAATGAGGGACACGTTCTTTGCTACAGAGGACTACCAGAGAAGCGCGAATACGGCGTGGGGTTCCTTATACACAAAGACATAGCAGGCAACATCGAAGAATTCTATAGCATCAACGAAAGGGTAGCAGGGCTCGTGATAAAATTAAATAGGAAATACAAACTAAAGCTAGTACAAAGTAACGCACCAACGACCAACCACAGTGACGAGGCTGTAGAACAGTTCTACGAGGATGTAGAAACGGCAATGAACAAGGTACAGACCCAATATACGATTGTTATGGGGGACTTCAACGCGAAAATAGGAAAGAAACTAAAAGGAGAACATGCCGTCGGTAATTACGGAGAAGGAGATAGGAATAGCAGAGGGGACATGCTAGTAGAATTCGCCGAAAGAAACCACCTCCGTGTAACGAATACTTTCTTCAAGAAACGTAGGAACAGGAAATGGACGTGGAAAAGCCCCAACGGAGAAACGAAAAACGAAATAGATTTCATAATGTGCACTGATCTAGGTATAGTACAAGACACAGAAGTGGTTAATAAGATTAGAATTAGTGACCACAGACTAATAAGGGCGAAGATATCCCTCAATCTAAAGCGAACAAGGACAAAGTTAATCACACGGAAACAGGCCAACCTCGATAGCGTCAGGGCGAAAAGAGAAGAATTTAGCATTGCACTTAAGAACAAGTATGAGGCTCTAGGACAGGAAGATAATGAGGATATAGAGAAGATGAACGAAGACATTACCAATCTGATCACCGAAACAGCAATCGAAGTAGGGGGCAAAGCACCAAGACATGTTGTGAGTAAACTCTCGGAGTCTACTAAAAATCTAATCAAGCAACGCCAACAGATGAGAATAACTAACTCAAGAGACAAGATAGAATACGCCGAGCTATCTAAGCTCATCAGTAAAAGTAGAGTCAGGGACGTACGTAACCATAACGTGAAAGAAATAGAAGCAGCCGTCAGAAAAGGAGTCAGCATCAAAACAACCAAAAGGAAGCTTTGTGCGGGAAAGAACATAATGCATGCAGTGAAAGATAAGCAGGGCAACATCGTTACTAACTTTAGTGGCATAACCAAAGTGGCCGAGGATTTCTATTCCGAACTATACAGCTCAAATAGGAGTCTCCCCACCATGAGTGTATTAAATGTCGAGCAGGACTACGAAATCCCATGCGTCACTGCGGACGAAGTTAGGAAAGCAATACAGGGCATGTCCCGCGGAAAAGCGGCTGGAGATGACGGCATAACCACCGACTTGATCAAAGATGGCGGAGACTTCCTTATTGGAAAGCTCGCGACACTATACACTCAATGCCTCAAAACTTCAAATGTACCCGAAAGCTGGAAAAACGCAAATATTCTATTATTACATAAGAAGGGAGATGTTAAAGACTTGAGGAACTACAGGCCGATTAGTCTACTCTCAGCACTTTACAAAATATTCACAAAGGTTATCTCAAACAGAATACGGGCCACACTTGAATTTAATCAACCGAGAGAGCAAGCAGGGTTCAGAAAAGGATACTCTACGATGGACCACCTGCATGCGGTCAATCAAGTAATCGAGAAATCCGCTGAATACAACAAACCCCTCTATATGGCTTTCATAGATTACGAAAAGGCTTTCGACTCGGTAGAGATACCAGCAGTTCTGGAGGCACTACGTCGTCAAGGAATATGTGATAGCTATATAAACACAATAGCCAACATCTATAAAGATTCTACAGCCACCCTGCTCCTCCATAAGAAAAGCAGAAAAATCCCAATACAGAAAGGTGTCAGACAGGGAGATACAATTTCTCCCATGCTATTTACTGCATGTTTGGAAGAAATCTTCAAAAGGTTAGACTGGGAAGAGACAGGGCTCAGGATTAATGGCGAATATCTGAGTAACCTGCGATTTGCAGATGACATAGTACTCTTTAGCAATGATGGCGACGAATTGCAAAAGATGATTGAAGACTTAAGCCGAGAAAGCGCTAAGGTAGGATTAAGGATGAACATGCAGAAAACAAAGATAATGGTAAGTGGCACGGCGAAAAAACGTCTATTCAAGGTCGAAACCCATACATTAGAAGTCGTAGAAGAATATCTGTACCTAGGACAGCTACTTACTGGAGAACCCACCCATATAAAAGAAATCCACCGTAGAATAAACATGGGATGGCGCGCATATGGCAGACATTCACAACTCATGAACGGAAACCTACCACTATCACTCAAACGGAAACTATATAACTACTGCATCCTGCCAGTACTGACTTACGGATCAGAAACCTGGAGAATTACAAAGAAGCTAGAGAGGAAGTTAAGAACCGCGCAGCGGGCGATGGAACGGAAAATGATAGGCGTTACACTAAGGGATAGGAAGACAGCCGAGTGGGTCAGAGAACAAACGGGGGTCGCCGACATAATGAACGATATTAAGAAGAAAAAATGGACATGGGCAGGCCACGTGATGAGAAGGCTAGATAACCGATGGACAGTTAGAACGACGGAATGGATACCAAGAGAGGGTAAGCGCAGCCGTGGGCGGCAGAGAGTAAGATGGGGGGACGAAATCAAGAAATTCGCAGGCATCAAATGGAATCAGCTCGCGCAGGACAGGCAAGGATGGCGAGGATTGGGAGAGGCCTTCGTCCTGCAGTGGACATAAAATTGGCTGATGATGATGATGATGATGAAACACTCCAAGCAGCATTGCTCAAGCGACGGCATTCGGAAGTTTACCATGAACAATTGACATTCATGTTTCATTATCAGTATAGTCAAGCTTTTTCGTACTAAAGTGATATATGCTGTGTTCTACTATAATAACGAACCATGCAGCATAGACACGTACTACATTGCAGCGAAAAGGGTGTTCTGTCACCTCAAGAACCACTGCTGGCACTTATAGCAAATGTGTATAGTTGCACTGATGCTTCAGCAAACTGCACGGGCAGTACACTTACTATTCCCTTGACTGTATTTAGCATCAACGGTTGTCTGATTCATAGAGCAGACCTTGTATTTCCACCATATAGTCTTGAATGTGCATCTATGCAGTTGTAAATGTTACGCTATGTTCATGGGGGCATTTTTCCCATTATCATCATCATATATTGTTAATGCAACAATCAAAGTTCATCGAGTTTTGCAATGCACCACATCCACTAGTGACTGCAGTGAAGATACAGATGCCTCAAAAGACTCCAATGACTAGTATATATATGTCACAAGTCTTCGTACTCTGTATGGCTATCATCTAGGGCTGCCACCTGCGCAGTTTTCGACTGGCCCTGCTGTTTTTTTTTAGAAAGTGGGCCAGCTGCCAGTCCACAGGCAAGACCAGCCATCATTTGGCCGTTCTTTTGTTTTTTTTTCTACCTACAAGAACGTTTGTTAGCCTATGTGGTGCCTTATTAAAACTCTGTTTGGTTAGTTGATGTATCATGTTGACAAAACAACATCATTAAGCCAAAGAGACAGATGAGCACAGGAAAACAGTAAGAAAGACAGGAAAGTGGCTTTTTTCTGTATTTGTTACTGTTTTCCTGTGCTCATTCATCTCTTTGACTGGATGGCACTTTATTCGTCAATACTGTATGATGCCACTGACCTTGTGCGTTCAGATGCAAAGAGGAGCTTTTTATGGACGATGTATGTGCAGTTACTTTTTTAGTGCAGCACATTCAGAGCAATAACCTAAACTTCAGTAGCCTTTAGTAAAAAAGTTATTCCATTCACTGGTACTTAAGCCAACCAGCAGACTATAGCAGGCGAGATCAGTGTTGGGTTTCTGTTTATATGCATGTGATGCTGATTTCTCTCTAGGACCAGTGCAACAATAAATGTCATCACTTATCAGGGACTTATCATTGCGTTCTCATGGCGTCTTAACATTAGAGATGGGGCCGGGGGGGGGTACAAGACAAGAAATAGCCTCTCTACCTCCTCTCCTGCTCATCGACGTGCTGTTTTCTCTTTTTTTTTTATTTTCTTTTTTTTTTGTGTGTGTGTGGGGGGGGGGGGGGGGGGAAGGTGGAAATTCTAGCGTCCACTGAAATAAAAAATAGTTATATGGTGCTCTTCAAGCAGAGCTTACACTTGTAACTTGAGAAGATAGTACAGATTAACTGTCACTTTATTCAGTGCTTGCAGGAAAGAATGCAGTGTGTATAATATGTACAAGTTAACACAACTGCTCACAGCACCTGAAGCATGATACTAATATGCCACCTAACATGTATACATTTACACAATTAGATGCATTAATAGTCTGATCTCATGAAATATGTTAAGCTGTCTTAAATAGATGGTTGTGTCATTCTACCGGTATGCAAGGACTTTAAACAAGCAAAAATGGACATAATGAACTCAACCGTACTGCTTCCTAAAGATGTTAAGAGATACGACAATATTGAATAAGAAATGGTTCAATTAAGTCCATCAGTATAAGCATATAAACAGTTATGTGGGAGGCTTCTTAATTGATAAGGAAGCTCGTGCTATGTAACTGAAGTCTCGGGGATATTATTAAATATGATGTTAATACTGAGCCATATGGCTACCAAGAAAACATGACACACTTTCTCAGCGTATATCTGATGAACAGAAATGCCTTAGCGAGCGCCTCGAAAAAGAACTAATAAACGCACAGCAGGCGCGCGTTTTCGTTTTTGTTCACCTTGCGCGAACAACCAAAGCCGGCAAAACTGGAGCACCGAGTTTATACATTGGCAGAACTTGGCACTCGTTTGTGGGTTGCCTTGAGCGCGGCGCTTATTTTAATTCACGCTCCTTCGGGGCACTTTTGGTGATCTCCGCCTATATTACACAAACAGGCGTGTGCGTGACAAAATCTCGCTGCGCTTCATTTCGAAAGTATAGTGTATGAAGCAACCGACGAACGTTGGTTTTAAGGACGCGAGTTGCGCATGTGTTTCGAGTTATTTTTGCACACAATTGCGTGCAGAAAACACACGGCGAATCGGCTATGCAGCGATATAGATCTCTGGGTCAGCAACGCGGATAGATGCTGGCACAGCTTAGAGACTTGGCACAGACATCACAGGCCAGGTAGGTAGAGGCACGGTAAGCGCACGGCTCTCGACTCGTTCGTTCAGTTGCGTCTCGGACTCAAGGCTGCAGTGTACACGTAGCAGGGCGGCTCGTGAAAAAGGTGGCATGGTGTTCACGCTATTCTACAGCACAGCAAAACATCCTGCTCGTCCCCCAATGAAACCCAAGGATCGTGCGTTCTAGGATTGTGTCGTCTGCTCGAAGAAGATGTCGTCTGCTATAGAATGTCACGTGCCCTTGGCGGACGTTAATGGTGACGTCAACGACAGCAACAGCGATGGGTACGTGGCATTTCCAGCATGCCGTGACAAAACAAATTCTGCGCTGATTTGCTAGTTTTATGCGTAATTGGTCGCTTGTTGCTCGAAGAAGAGCGGTTTTCTTTTCCTTTTTTGAAATATCTCTTCAAGCTGGTCGCTAAGGATGTTACGTCATCGGAAGTACGCCATGACTTCGGACGGAGAGTTCTGTTGTTGACGAGAGAAAAAAAATGCTACGAGGATAGGTAGGTGCAGTAAATTTAATTTGCCTCTGAAACGGTCCTGGAAATTCGTCGCGCGTGAGACGACACGTAGCTTGAGAGACTGTTGCGCCATGTCGGCAACGAGGAACTGCCCGGTACATCTCGCAGAGCTGTGAGAGAACGTCGTCCGAGTGGTTCGAGCACGCTTTTTGCTGGCAGTGAAAGTAGTGGTTGTGGTTCGGTCCTACCAGAGAAGAAGCCCGCGCTCTGCGAGAAGAGCTTCGAGGTAAGGTGCTCTTTGCGGTTTGGGTTTCATTTCCATGTCCTCTGCGTGGACTTCTTGTGACAGCGCCATAGCACGAAAGCGATCTCTTCACGACCTCCCTACCGCCGTTGCTTCTTTCTCCCCCATCGCGAAGAAAGATCGCCGTCGTGCGTCATATGATATAACCGCTCCGTGAAAGAACGAAAAAGCGAGACCTTGAACGGGCCACATCGGCCTCGCCGGTCGTTACGTGTCGTGCACCTGTCTCGATCGGCGGACAAGCGCATTCTAGGGAGTTCGATTGCGACCATACCTGACGGCCGGGCGGGCGCGGTAGGGGGGCCGCGTCCCAACTACCGAGCCGAAGCGATCGCCTCGTTTCTTTTCGGCACACGCGGACAACCTACATTCTCCCCTTCTTTATTTTCTTTCTCGTATCTTTCCCACCCCGGACGGTGAGCACGCGTGCCCATTTCCGACTTTTACTTCCTGCGAGTGTTATATAGAAACAGCCTGGCGCGCGCCTCAGGTGTTCGTACGCCCTGCTGCGGTGCGTGCGCCCGTGGTACCTAGGAAAGTAACAGTCTCAAAGCACCCGGGCTCTAGGACGACGACGAATGGTCTCCTTTACGGCCTCGGACCCTTATCGCTACTCGCTGGCCACTGCACCCGGACAAACACGTATGTATACTACAGTCGGCGAGCGTTACGCAGTCCACGGCTTGGAAACCACTTCGCGAACCGAAACGGCGCATGTAACTCAAAAGGACGAAATGAAATCCAGTATTTCTTGATGTTTACTTCAGACCACCGCTAGTTTCACGACGTCATGCGAAGTTCGATTCTTGTTTGTGTGCCCCCCCCCCCCCCCCTTTTTTTTTGTTTCCCACACAGCAGGAATGTAGATGAAGTTCGTACAACGCCCGCTTGATGCAGCGCCGTAGTCGAGAAACGAACAAACAAACATGCGAGACTGCGATGGAAGGCTGTTCGAACGCGTCTACGTGCGGCGGCGCCGTCGCACAGCCGCTCACCTGCTGCTTGTTGCTGCTGCTGCCGCCAACAAATGTTTGGTCGAGGACGGCGCTCAGCGCGCGTGCACGCCGAGACTGAAGTTCGACCTTGCTGTCTCCCTTGCCGGCGTGGGTGCCGGCAGTCGAAAGCCTGGCTGTCGCCCGTTTGAAATGTTAATGCCGACATATCTGGACCTGTCATCTTCTCCGTTCCCTCGCGTTATTAATTGTACCCAGTCCGCGTGCACTGCAGATCGGAAGGACTTCCTTTCCCTTTCCTTTTTTTATAAAAATCATGTAGCACCTTTTTTCAGAGATTGCGCTCTGGATTATTCCCCGGTTTCCAAGTGCACCTCTGTTTCAACATGTTCCAATGGTGACCTTACACAATTGTCAAAAGTGTAGTTGAGCATAACGGCCTGATCAAACCAAATTTCAAGAACCATTCACCTTGTAATTGGGCAGGGAATGCTGTTCCCTGTTCAATTTAACAGGAAATGTCGTTAGTACCGTTTCGACAGGCACTCTTGTCGAAATTTTGGATATAGCGACATTGGCTGTTCGGTTACTTTTTCATCATTACAAACTTCTGTCTTCCCATCAGCTTCTCTTAGTGTATGGGTGTGATGGCAATGTTTCACGTGAGCTACAAGAGAATAACATTTTGGAAGCAGCTGTTGCGCATCCAAATATAACTCCGCTTGACGCACTTGTTTTTATGGAGTTCATCCTCTGAACTGGGCAGTGTCATATTTGTGATTAGAGAACTGAGCCACATTTTAAAAAAGTGACCTGAAATTTTACAGGAGGAACAACTTGCTGTTATGTACTGCTGCTTTGGTTAACCTCGAGTTTACAATGAGATTGCTTTTATTACATCAGCATTTTTTTGACAAGAGGCTCATCGTTGTTGGTCTAGAAGGAACTATGGAAAACATTTGTTTCGCACATGCGACTTGTTTTGCCACCTATCAGGTAACGCCACATCAACAGTGAGAGGACAACTTGTTGCAATAATGGAATGTAGGCAAGGAATTGGTAGTGGCAATATTTAACGGAATCTTTTCTATGTCTACTCCCCCGAGTTTCACATAGCTTGCACATCAATCATTTTCTTGGATGATAGGGTTGCGGATAAATATACTAAAGTAACACATTCACTGAATGCAAGTACTGGCTTATGGGCTCATGTGACCATTGCATGTCGAACCACAGACTGGTGTCAACACATGCACCTCTGTCTGCATAAAACTTCCTGCACAAAACTTTCTGTCCATAACTCTGTCACGCTGCTAAAACAGGAACATATGTCACTCACAGATGCCTCTAAAGTGTACCAACAGCTGAAGCAGTTTGTTTAGATTTAATTTTAGATTTAAATTTTAGATTTATTTTCCTTTATTTAACGGTTCATTGGGCATATCTGCGTGTGTGTCAAGAGGTACAGTATGATCGAACGTAGCTGGAAATATGCTGCCTTTATTTGTACGTACGCTTGTATTCGCGGTTCTTCTGTCAGCTGGCATTGTCTATCATTTTCATCTCTGTGTCACCACTGAATGAACATCCGTCACTGCACATCCTCCTAAATTTGTGCCTGAACTTTCTTACAGCTTGTAAGTTGCATAGTACATGAAAGGGAATGAGAATAATAACATGATCTTCGTGGCTGCCAAACAAACATTGTATGAGGTACATTGTCGCATGGAATGAAGTAAAACAAAACTGTACACATCACTATTAGTCATACGGTGAGGACGGTTAGTGAATACGCTTGTTGGGCAGCATTCTATGAGCGATCCTCTCTGTATCTAGGCAGTTCTCTCAGGTTTGCAGACTCTTTCAGCACAGTATTTTATTGAAGCTTTAAAACATCTCGCCAGAAATGGTTAATTTGAAAAGTTGCAAAGCTACTTAAAGCTATTATGACAATGTTTGGACCAACCAGTGTACTACACTCATCACTCTTGCATTGGCTGTGCAGCTGTGACTCGCCACGGTGGTCTAGTAGCTATGGTAATCGGCTGCTGATCTGAAATGCATGGGATCGAATCCCGGCTGCGGCAGCTGCATTTTGACACAGGCGAAATGTTGAGGCCTGTGTACTCTGAGATGTCAGTGCCCATTAAAGAACCCTAGGTGGTCGAAATTTCCGGCGCCCTCCGCTACGGCACCTCTCGTAATCATATCATGGTTTTGAGATGTAAATACACAGAAATCAATCCAGTCAATCATAGCTGTACAACTGTGGCCAAAATAAAGGTGGACCTTTCCACGACGGTGCCTCCTTTAAGCCCGTGCTGGTTTTGAACATTAAACTCCGCGAATCAGTCAGTGTTTGTTGACCTGTTCAGTGGACAATCGGATGCTGTTGCAGATGCATCGCACTGTGAGGACGTTGTGTGGACAATGGGATAGCTGTCATAGAGACGCTGTGACAAGAATGTTATCTTCCCACGATAGTCTGTGACAGTCTGATAGTGGGATATTCATATTTCCAATTCCTTATGCAAAAAAAAAAAAAAAAGGCTGCGGGTTAGGCAGAAAAAAAGCAGTTCAATAGCATATGTTTGTTTCCTTCTTTTTCAGCCTATTTGTTTTCAGTTCGGTGCATGTTTGCTGGAATTGCTCGTGAAAAGGCTGCAGGCAGGGCTGTGCATCAGCACATTAGTGCCATAGCCCAGCAATCTAGTGGTGCTGAAACTTCCTGCCATTTAACTCTTCAGTTGAAAGACAAAAGCCTCGCTGATAAAGTTGCTTGTGCTTATCAAAGATTGCGTTGTCAGCAATATTTGTTTCTTTTGTGTGCTTTCATAACCTGCCCTTTAGTCTTTAGCTGCCATGGGAGGGAGATAGTTCAGCTGTCAGGAAAGCTGCTCGCGTTTATAACTCATGAAGGTGTTATAAGGTATTGCAGAGGTGTTGAAACGTCAATTTCTTTTGTTTGCCTTCCCTGGAGTCATTACCTCCTTCTCTTCACCAATACATATGGACACCAGGCACTTAATCTCTTAAAGCATGATGGAAAGATGAGTTTTTGTGTCATTGTCTCTCAGTTTTACCTAGTCATATAACCGTGTTTAAGTTGTTGCCCTAAGTGTGGGTACTTGCAAGAAAATGCAAGAAGAATAATTAGCGTGGCCTTTTATTTTTCCTGTGACATCTGTCTTTGCTTCCTGCATTCCGTTTGTTTATTTCTTTCTCCCTTTGGCACGTAAGTCAAGGGTACAAATGCCATTGGTCCTGTTCACCAAGGATAGCATGTTAAGCATACTGTAATTGTGAATGGTACAAAGGAGGGACTAACAGCTCTGAATTTTTGACAAGATGTAAGGAAATCCAGGCAATCATGGCATTGTACAGTGGCCATCTGCTCTTGCCTGTGTGCTTTTAAAGATTGAGCTGTGTTTGTCCCTTGTTTGCAACCATGAACCAACTAGCCCAAACCTCGACCTTAGCAGGTCAATGATGTCACGAGGCAGAAATGTACTTCGACGTTGTAGCTAAGGTTGTGGTGCATCTATTTGAGGCACAAGAAAACAATCGGTGTGGGTTCATGTTGAAGATTAGTGTGCCCTAGAGACGAGGGCACAAGAAGGAACACATCACACTAGTGCTGACAGTTGGTAAACAAGTACTAACACTATCTGAAACTGCATGGCATTGGTAGTTCAGTGGGCAGTAAATAGCAGCGAGCCTCGGAAACTGCATAGTTGCACAGTCGGTTTCACTGCGATTAGCTTAGGAAAAAACATTGCTGTGTCAGTGAATGTTTTTCGACATCTTCGTGCAGGGGCATGGTGGTGACGTCAGAGAACCCGAAAGGGGCATCAGCCTCTTCGAGCAACGATGAAGGCGGCAGCACAAGCGGCCAGCAGGATGGCAGCTTTGAATGCAACATCTGCCTAGACACGGCCAAAGATGCCGTGGTCAGTCTCTGTGGCCACCTATTCTGGTAAGGGTACTTTCGTGCTTTATGCAAGCAAGAAACATGAATGCAAGGAAGCTTGTCTGCTTCTGTGGCACTGGAGAAACTAGTTTACGTGGCGAATTACTGTCAGAACTGTAATGCACTGAGCCCTTGGTCACACTGTCATTACACTCCACAAGTGGAAATAACTAAGCATCAAGAGATTGTTCATTGCTTCTCGTCTGCATTTCATTGTCATAGTACGTTGCCACGTGCATGTAACAAAATGCAAAATGGATTTGGCGAAATAAAAGTGTGGCTGCACTAAAACTGCAGTTATATGTGCATTTAATTCTGTGAGCATTGTACATATTGTGTCTAAAAACCAACCTCGAGGACTGCGTGAACGGGGACTACTCGGGGAAGATGCTCGGTGGCCTTGACGTGTGGAAACACCACGGTGGTCATGGGGGGATGTCCGAAGGGTGTCGATGGAAGCGGCGAGCTAGTCAATCCGGGACTCCAAGCGAGACACTACGGATGATTCTGGTGTTGAAGATAGTGCGGCGACCGTTGCAGAAGTCGCGTCGTGGACTCGATCAGCGAGCTGGGCAAGGCGATCGAGGGTCAAATCCCCTGCAGCAGCCAGGACTAGGCGAGTGGACTGTGGCAAGCGTTGCAGGAAGAGTTCTCTGAACAGTGCTCCGTTCGAGTCGACATCGCTTGACCGTAGGAGCTGTCGCATGCTGTTGAGCAGTTGAGAGGGGCGTCGATCACCAAGCTCTTCACTGGTAAGCAGGTGCCTGAGGCGCGCGCTCTCAGATGTTGTGGTGCGGTCTAGAATGCTCTGCTTGAGACGCTGGTACGGGGCATCGTTCAAAGGTGCAGCGATGACGTCCGCTACCTCTTGAGCCACCTCAGGTGAAAGGTTGCATAGTAGGTGACGAAACTGAGAAATCTCCGAGGAGATGTGGTGCAAATCGAAGGTGGCTTCAACTTGGGCGAACCAGAGCTGCGGGTTATTGCGCCAGAACGTGGGCAGACGAAGCTGAAGAGCTGCAACGTCTCGCGGGTGCATGGTAGCGTCAGGCAGGAGGCTGCCTGAGGGTGGTAGGCTGCTAGGGTCGGTCATCTGTTAGGCCGGGTCACCAATGTTGGGAAACGCGAGGTCGCAGCGGAGCTACAGACAATGCAACCAACGTCGCAGGCTTCTAGAACCAACTGACGCGTGCCGGGTCCGTTTCCCGGGCACGCGCCGCCACTCTTTATTTTTCTTTTCTTTCGCAGCCGGTACAAACGCACTGGCTGAGAACGCTGACGCTAGCGTTCCTCGTGCTGTGGCGTCGGTGGTCTCTACAGTGTCTTAGATTTATGGGAATTTCTTTAGTCATTTGTAAATGTACACACTCTTGATCTAGAGGATCCTGAAATTGTTTTCTTTATTGAATGGAAATGGGTTTAGTTATGTAATAATGGCCATACAATAGGTTTACAATTTTACATAGCAGTAGTTGAAACATTGTGAGGTTAGAACATGTAGCACAAGTGTGGAAAACAAGCGTACAATTGGCTAAAACGAGTAGATGAAGTTTGGACATAGTCCGAGATGTGTAGTATCGTATACAGACTGTTACCTGCTCAAAAGACCTGATGGAAGTTTGATACAGTCTCAGAGGGACTGGATCATAGATGAGATATTAGATATGCGCATGCAAACCACCCTCAGGGATCACTCTGAGCACTCTGATCAGATAAAATATCCACACAGGCATCCAAATGCAAACATCACATGCATTAGATAATATGTGCATACAGATAGAAATAGCAAAATAAGGCTGTGCTATACTAATTGGGCATAGGTGAGAATGAATATATGAGATAACATAGTTATATAGATAGAAAAGGTGAAAGCAAGCTTTATTAATTGCAGCAGAGCTATGTTCTCTGCTCACTGTCACCAAGCACTTTCACTATCGATGGAGAGGAAAAGGTGCGCAAGTGTGACACCTAGTACATATTCCTGCATTAGGTGTTAACAAGACTATGAGAGAGAGAGGTAAAGTTTATTGGTACAAGCCGGCTGTTGGTGATCCCAGGTGGCGGCTCTAAGTCCTTGGACTTTAGCGGCATATTTGGCTTGGCGGACGGCCCAGAGCTGTTCGTCCAGCTCTGAACTTACGAGGGACTGATTTTGAGGATTGATTGACTGATTTTTTGGCCTCTTTAACTTATCAAGGCAATTCTAATACTGTGAAAGGCGATGTGGAAATCAGCTTTGGCTACGTGGGATTGTCCAGTGTGCACTGAAACTTAAGTACACGAGCATTCTTGCATTTCAGCTTCATTGAAATGTGAAACACCATAACAGGGAATTGAACCCAACAGCTCAACAGCCACTGAGCCATTGTCACAGGCAGTTTTATGTTTTGTGTGTTTTGGAGTATTGCAGTAGGATTTGTAAAGGGGTTGCAGGTGATAGTGAGCTATATGACAGTGAATTGAACTGCCAGAACAATCAGACATTCAAATTGCTTGTACATGAGCCATCTGCACTCTCGGTACGTCTATATTCGTGGTGATACAAAAATTCTGCAAGTTTCTCATCAATAGTGCAACAAAGTATTTGAAATCTCCAAATGTAGTCTATCATTATAATCAAGTTGCATCTGACAAGAACAGGGACCTTGGTTATAGGCATTAGTTTGCTGCATGCTGATATCAGCATGAAACATTTTTAGATTTAATTTGACTAGTCCAATGACTCCTTGCATCTGTGTTGATTATACTGAGGTTTGGTCATATATTTCGCGTGGTTAGCACAAAATGTAAATGATCCAGAACTTGTTGTGTACTATTGTGTTGCAGCTGACCTCTGACATTTAATTCCCCCCCCCTGTACCCCCCTCTGTACTGACTTACTAAGAGTCTTGGAGAAGGAAACGCTCCTCCTTACACGCCATTCTGTCTCCGTTAGTTCCACACACTAAAATTCTGCATTGTATTTGCCGAGCAAATATGCTGGGAAATTCGATTTTGTGCGGCTTGTTTTCTTTTTATTGCGATAGCAATTACATGGACATTCTCAAAACGTTTTTGCCATCACCGTCACCGTCATGTCCCGTATCAAGTCCAAATTGATACCCCCCTACGCATCGTACCTTCTACCCGCGGGTAAAGCACGCGTGAGTGGGGGGATGAACACGGCTGAAGCGGAGATCAAACAAGCCTAGCCAATATCCGTCACTCGGAGCATGCATGCATTAACATCACACCACTCTGCAGGTGTGCGTCAAGCAGAGAGGAAACGCTTTGCCTGTCTTTAGCGAACATCACAAATGTGTTGGGGGAGAGGGTCAACTGTGGACTTCGCGCCATCGCCATCGCTGGCGCTCGCATTATCTCGGCAGCCATCAGACGTGCGGCGTACTGTTGCGTAGTAGCGCCTTGATCGCGTGCTCCATTCCAGGCACCTCGTATGTACTAGTCACAACGACTGCAATGCCCTCGCCACAATGCACTCACACGAATTCATCTCCAAGTGCCGGAAGGAACGTGCTCACTTGGTGCCGCTGTGCTGGGCCAAGTTTCTGAATGGTGAAAAGCGCACACCGCTTAGCGCAGTCGTGCAGTGTGAAGCGGGGATCAGAAGACATCAAAACAACATGAGTTAGATCGCAGCTCTGCTGGGCCGTTGTCTCTGCCGCTCCACCGTCACCTGGTACTTTACGCAACTGCATGCTTACTTCATAAGCCATCCTTCTCTACAATTCGCATTGCCCCTAAACATGCTACTCTTACTTCGTATATTATACCATTGCTGTTGCATTCATTGCTTCTTCGCCTTCTAGCAAAACTGTGATTTTTCTTTTTCCTTCTTTTTTTTTTTTAAAGGAAGGCTGCTTTGCAGCGTATTAAAGAGAAAAAAAGCTTATTATAGCAAGAAACCCCTGTGGGATCCAGTAACATTCTATAATAGCAGTTATTTTTTCTCCTGTGCAAGTCTGCAACACAAAGTACACATCATTGTGCTCTGCCAAGGTCATACAATTGGGGCAGTAAAGCTTGTGCAACACTGCACTGAGATGGTGATGAAGTAAGCACTCATGACATGTTGTCTTAAAGGAAATTGCATTGTAACGTCTGCTACTGAACACATTCCTTGTGTGATTAAAGTACCTTATTAAAGTTAACACCAAAATGGAAGTAGTATAGAACTTAGTTATGGAACTAGCGAAGTTGATTCTGAGCCATTGCATGTTCCCCTCCAAACAGGTCCCACTTTTCTATTTGGAGATGTTAACTTCGGAATAATTAGCTGCTACTAGACTGGGAAATTATCTCATGGTTCCAGTAGTCGCGCCACTAGGTGGCCTAGGTGTCACTCGCATGCGAGCACATGCTTCCACACTGTTGTGAATTAATTGGTTGTGGCTGATGGGGCACTGCTGACATCTTGGAGTCGTGACATTCTTCGGCCTTTAGTTCTATCAAAGTGAATTTCCGCCTACCAATTCGCAGCTGGCCGTGCTTGCATCAGTGGCTGGAGACACGGCCCAACCGCCAGGTTTGCCCAGTGTGCAAGGCAGGCATCAGCCGAGATAAGGTGATACCCCTTTATGGCAGGGGTGGCTCCAAACAAGACCCCAGGTGAGTATTTGCTTTAACGCCATCAGCTTAAGTACGAGTAGCGTCCTCACTGCTGTGACATAAACGTAAGAAATATTCAGGTTAACAAAAGAAGCTTGAGAAACGTGCTAGGGGCCACAGCATGAACAACAAAAATAAAGGTGATAGGCTAGGCATTCAAAATGAATGGTAAGGTAGCTGATACCTTAATAATGGTTAGGAAGGAGAAATGGAGCTTTGCAGGCAATTTGCTGCATAAAGCAAGTGGCCAGCTATTTTTCTTCTTTCACTTTTTGATTGTATTCTTCTTATCATGGCTGCCATTGCTAGGTAGTGCATGTGCCATTTAGTGTTGAACTCATTGTCCATGTTCATTGTACATAGTCTCTAGCGTATACTTTATTATTATTTTTTAGGGGCGAAGCTCCTTAGGGTGTGGGTCGTTCCCTCCTCTGTAGTAGTATGTATGTAGCCACCTCTGCGCCGCCAGGAGGCTCGCGCTCGCCCTCGGCGCATGCCTCCCGGCGCGTGAGCTCTCTTTCTTCCATCTGCTATCTTGTGAGAGAGAGAGAGAGCGAAAGGTGCGCGTTGACTATGGAAACGCTCTTTCTTCGATGAACGCTCTACCAGCTCGCAAAGAAGGAGAACGTGCCCTCACCCGCGAGAGACAATGTTGGCGCAGGCAGTGTCTTCTAGCGAGTTTTCTTGATTGAAGAATACCGACTGCTCGCGCTGGAGAACCGTTCACCGGCCACCCATATATATATATATATATATAGGCACTGGATCTTGACTTGCAATGAAGTGCCGGTGCAACATTTCACTTGTGCATAGTTGAACCATAAGGATTCGTAGCGTGCGCGTTAACTAAATTAATCCGGAACTCGGCACAATCTACGATGAACCTCCGGAGCTTCACCCACTCATCATCATTCACTCCGTGGATATGCTGTGGATATTTAAGGTATACTGATTTTGTGCTAAAGCATGCTTAGCAGAGAAATAGGTAATATAATTTCGTGAAAGCAGTAAGCTTGCAGTTGTAGGATGGTGCTAGTGTGATTGCGAAGGGCTGCTAGGGGCACTCATCTTGTAGTGGATACAGGTTAACGATGATGAGAGAGAGAAAAATATACTTAGTTAGATGAGAAAGTCTGCATGGCTCAATCTTGGGTGGTGCCCTCAGATGGCATACCCCTGGCTTCCACAGCTTGCTGGGCCTGTCTAGGGTTTCCATTTGGCTTCTCAAGCAGAATTCGGAGAGTTGTGCCTCCCAAGACAGTGCTATGAGTGTCTTGTTACTTGTGGTGAGATTTCTTTGTGTGGCCAGTCGTGCCATAGGTGTGTTGCAGTGCATTTTTTATACTATGGACAAGTCTTGGTCATGTACGATCTGCACGGACAATACGATGCAATGAATGAGGGTATTTGTTGGTTTACAGGCAGCACCAATCCCTGGACTTTTACCTGTTGAGGCTTTGTTGATGATGAACTTGGTCCTGCTGCTTGTTCAAAGGGGCCCAACAATGATTTTTTGACGCGTTACTTGAAAGAGCAGGGAAACGATGACGGAAGAAATCGAGAATGAACACTAATGGGATTAGCGGCGGTGTTGATCAGTGTTCGTCCTGTCTGCATTCGTTTTTTATTCCGGTCCTCGTCACTGCGCTTTTTCAAGTTGCTCTCTAGATGAACAAACTCGCTCAAATCAAGCTGCTGCTACTACAGTTTTGACAATTTTGTAGAAATGCATTGAGCTGGTAGAGCAGGTCGTTCAGATCATTAGCAGACCATCTCACAGGATATTTCAGGGACCTTTCAATAAGCACTGTTTGTTTGTGATTGTTGTGGTATGGACTAGGAACTTCGACAGCATAACACATTTTGCATTCTTTAATGGAATCCAAGATATCTTAATTCAGCACTTGACTGGGCTCATGTGATCAAATGTGGTCTTTCTTCCACCTTGTAATCACAGGGAGAAATTGCCTCCTCGACCACCGGGACAAAGATCTGAGCCAGAAAGTCACCCTGGGGTAAGAATTACATGAGCGCTTTCAGATGTCTGTACAGTTGATCCTGGATATTAGAATTATTGGCTGTATCGAAGAGCTGAAAAATTCCCTTTAAAGCCTGCTGTGAAAGTATGGGGTTGGTGCACACTATATCAAACACATGTGGATTGCTGCGTTTGGTATATTGAACTTTGCCCTGTGCTGAAGCCCTCAAGCACATTTATCCTCACATATGTTGTAACGTGCTGCAATCCCTCTTTGCGTGCAGGTGTTGAAAACAAGGTGTCATTGTGTTGCTTTGGCCGGTTCCACAGAGCTTGTCAGTGCACTAACTTGTCTGCTGTACGAATTTTATATCGTAACACACCACAGCAACATTTTTCAAACAAGCTGACAGGCAAAAGCACCAAATGAGATGGATACAAAGCAGCTCTATCTCCGGCAGTAGTGTGGACCGGTGGCCGCGACTAGCATTGATGCAGTGTGCATATTCCAATGGTTGTCCTCATGCCACCACATGTAGTTCACGGAAGCACAGCCTCCAAGATTTATGGCCTCATGATGTCATATTTATGGTGCTAATCTTGAAGGCCATATTTCTGCTAGTTGCACTCTTTTACAAAGCCATAAATTTTGCCATCGCCAAAAATAATAGCATCATTATCGTCGGCTTTCAGTGTTTGTTTTGGTCATGTTTGTTTCAGTTTCATGCTTTGTGGACTTGTGTATGTCTCTTTTGCTCGTGATGAACCTTTTTAGTGGTTGAATCTGTTTAGCTAAGATTGACCTTCCCTGAACAATGCTAATGATGACTGGTAATTGAAGCCTAGTCGAGTGAAGCTCCGTTGTGAACTGTTCTTGTAAGCATGCTTTGTGGTGTGAAGCGGTGACATCGCGGTGGTCATCGCTGCTGACAATGTCGGATGCCTTGATGAATTTCGTGAGTTATCAGCATTCGTAGGCATGCGCTCAGACGGGCTTACAGCGAGTGACTTCCTTAGTACCAGTGATGATGTGTGAGCTATTCTGACTGCAGCGATGTCAAGATTGTGGCTAATGTCACTAGCGCCAAGGGTTTGGACCCAAGCAGTGCTGAAATTCAATGCCGCTGCTAAACGACATTGCACCTTGCTCCAGAGAGCCTGCGTCAGTGTTTGCAGTCATTCACGGCTGTTGTAGCGCAATAAAAGTCGCTGACATTGCTGATCTATACTGAGGATGGCTTGAGGAACTTGATGGCTTACAACAACATCAAACCCAAGCTTACAGATTTTGTTCATACTAAAGAAAATGCGAGTGTTTTCACATTGTTTTTTTGCATGTTATGGGCAAAGCAGTAAGCTACCACTTGCTGAAATCTCGGGAAATGAACCTCAGATGGTGCGCTGTTTGAAGACAAGGTTCAAATAGGGAAATCTTGGATTTCAAATCAGTGTATCGAACTATTTCACAGTTGCCTTCGAGTTCGATATATCTGAAATCGAGTGTATTATTACAGTGCCTTCTATCACAGTGTCTTGTATTTTTAAGGCCTAGCTACACAAGTACATTGTAGCCTGGCTTCTTGATGCATTGTACGTTCTGAAATTTTTGCTTGTTGGTGGGTCTGAGTATGCTTGCATGAGAAGTGGTTTTAAAGGGACACTAAAGAACAAAGTTGTTTTTCGGTGTATTCATAAATTACCCTTTCAAGGTTCGAACAGCACTGCTCTTGCTGTCGGAGAATGCTTAGTAAATGAGAAAACACACAAGGAAAAGGAAATATGTATGGCCAAATCACCATGACGTTTCAGCACCAACTTAACTGTGATGTCATGGATAATGAAGGGGCTCGCTTGCTTGCTATGGTGAACAAAAATTATTTTTTGCTGCTACACATGAATGACTTTGAAGGGGGGATAAGGAGGGCGGTAACTTAATTAACCTGGCAAGTTTCATGAAATTCCTTTAAGCCAATGTGGCCAAAATATGAGAGTGCTTTGAAATCCATGACATCATGCTTACATTTGGAAGCTGGCGTTTTGGTGCAAAATTAGAAAAATGGCAAAATAAATGACAATGGAGTTCCCTGATAATTGAATTGAGTTTATTTATCCTGTTTATGATAGAAAGGAAGCAGAAGCTAAAGCCAATGTGGCGTGACAAAGGCATCTGCTCCTGTAACAGTACGGCACACAGGCCGTACACAGCGCGCAAATCATACAAAACATGCCATACATATGGATTCAAGTGAAATAGTCACGAAAAGAAAAGGTCATGTCAACAGGAAAACTTCAAAAAATTCGACAGAATACAATTAAAGAATGCTTTGCCTTACACGACAACTAAAACCTGGAATTGAGACAAAGGAACTGACATTATATACTGTAGTCTTAATCAGACAAACTCTAAATAATAACCTAACCTAACCAAACTAATGTTTCGCTTCAGTGTCCCTTTGAAACAGTGTTATTGCAATAGCGTGCTTGCGTATTGCAAGGTTGAGCACAGGCTTGAGCCGATACACCTGTTTTCCTTTGCAGTCCTTCACATCTTTTGGCTTTGGAGACACTGGCTTTCACATGTCGTTTGGAATCGGTGCCTTTCCCTTCGGCCTGTTTGCTTCCACGTTCAACTTTGGTGATGGCCGTCCTCCGCCAAGTGAGTAGCAGTTACGTGTGGTTTTGCTTTGTTTATGTTGTCATTTTGTCATTGACATGCTCTTGAGTCCACTGACTCAGATCCACTCATACTCGGGCTGACCTGTGACTCTGAGCCCGAGCATGAGCTTGAGTGAGTTTGACTGGGCAAATTTTTTATGAGTTTGAGTCTGAGTGAGCCTGCTTGAGCATGATATTCCTGAGTCCAAGTTTAAGTGAGCCCAATCGCAGTGAACAACGGTAATTTTGAGTCTGAGTGATTCTAGCTGAATAAAATTTTGGTGAGTTTGAGTCTGAATGAGCCCTGTGGAGTAAGATATTCTATATTCATGAGCCGAGCCTGAATAAACTTGGCTACAGCTGGTATCAGTGGGCACCAGTACGAATGAGCCTGGCTGTGTTAAATTTGAAAGATCCTAAGCAACTGTAAGTTATTCTGCCGACTTGTGTACAACAACACCCAACTGGAATTTCATATGTTCTGCAAGTTGCTTGGTGATACGGTAAGAGTCATTCGGTATCATATGTAAGCCATCTTTTAGGCTCCAGGAATACAGACGAAGAACATATTACACAAATTGCAGTGAGGCCCAGTTTTTCATTTTTCTTGTGTCAGCGACATGTACCCCTGTGCAGCATGTACAGTCTGTTTCACACTTAGGGGAAATCTCGGAGCGCGTGGCATCGCGATGCGGCCATGATGCGGCGAGCGCTGGAGTCGGCCAGCAGCGGCTGCTCGCGCAGGCGCAGACGCGCGGTGCGTGCAGCCTTGAACCGCGTCGTCTGCTACGACAGCGCGTGCTGGCTGTATTGTCGGGAAGCGTGCTACTATGTGCGGCATCGCGCTGATTTCATCGTTAACGTGAGAAGTCAGCCGATATTCTTCACTAAAGGTTGTGCGGCGCCTTATTTCTGGGCCTGCATTGGCAAGAAAGAAGCTCTGCAAACCGAATTTGACGACACACTTGCCTTGTGTTGCCGGAGGGCCGGGGTATTGAGCGGCTGCACGTATGCTTCGTCACCGCGTCTGCTACCGTAGTGCGCAGCGACAATAAGCGCTGCGCCAGTTTTACTCAAAGCATCCTTGAACCCCGTATCTACAGATATAGTGGGTGGTTTTAACCTGCAATGGACGAAGGAATGCGGTGCTGTCGCATTTTGTCTTTTCAGTATCATTTTATCCTTTTTATCTCACGCAGTTTAAAGAGCGCCGAATCACGAATAAGCGCAACATCGTCAACGAGCGGGCCACGCTTCGACGGGACACATTGCTCACTCAGTCGCTTTACGCCTTGCTTCCTTCCGTTAAGAATGAGCGCTCTCATGGCTGCCTCTGGGGGCATGACCCGACATGAATTAATGAGCGAAGTTGGAAGTGCGATGCGTGCATTTCGCGCCGACGGAGAGCGCCTGTCTCGTATCACTGCAATGTTGTAGAGAAGAGCTGCTTCACTCTCAATTTCGTCTCCTAAAGCGTTACTTTATTCCGATCCACTTGTCTGATCGTGATCGACCTGCATAGTTATTACTGTCGAATGCTTTCTTTTCATTTCCCGTCAAGAAAAGACCGAGCACGACGTGCACACATTGTAGCGTTCATTGTCGCTGCGCATTACGGTAGCAGGCGCGATGACGAAGCATACATGCAGCTGCTCAATACCCCGTCCCTCCGGCAACACAAGGCAAGTGTGTCGTCAAATTCGGTTTGCAGAGCTCCTTTCTTGCCAATGCAGGCCCAGAAGTAAGGTGCCGCACAACCTTTAGTGAAGAATATCGGCTGACTTCTCACGTTAACGATGAAATCAACGCGATGCCGCACATAGTAGCACGCTTCCCGACAATACAGCCAGCACGCGCTGTCGTAGCAGACGACGCGGTTCAAGGCTGCACGCACCGCGCGTCTGCGCCTGCGCGAGCAGCCGCTGCTGGCCGACTCCAGCGCTCGCCGCATCATGGCCGCATCGCGATGCCACGCGCTCCGAGATTTCCCCTAAGTGTGAAACAGACTGTACCTTGTGAAACATGTAGCTGCCGGCCTAGTCGGCTGATATGCTGTACAAGGAAGAATGTCAGTTCTCACTGTAATTCCAGAACTTATTTTCATCTGTCATGGTTCTGGTGCAATACCATGCTATATTTGCATTACTCGCATGCTCTGCAGACCTTATTAAACTCTGTATGGTATAAATATGAAGTATATAGGCTTCATGTCACTCCAGACTAGGTGAAGGGAAGATGGAGGCAGTTATAGGTTGCTTCAGTGCAGCGTGTTTGTGTGTGGTACACAGAACAGCAGTGTATATTACAAAACACATTCAGCAACTTATGGGAATGAGCTCTGCAAGTTGTTCATAGTGGTTTTACGAAGGCAGTACACGATGTCTCTCAAGTGAAGAGGAATGCTGATAGAAGAACAATGCTAAATGGACTGGTAAAGCTAGTTCCATTCCGACTTAGTGTAGCTGATGAAAAATCTGGTGAGTCAGAGTTCAAATGAGTCCAGCTGGGGAAAAAGCTTGCGAGTTTTGCGTTTAAGCCTGAGCGGGTCCGTCTGAGGAAAAATATGCTCTGTTTGAATCTGAGTACAAGTGAGCTCAACTGAATAGAATTTTTTTTTGAGTGAGTCATATAAATCTTGCTGACCTCTGCTGGCATGAATTGCGGCCCTGGCTAATTACAATACGCAATACCACAAAAGAAGCATTGCAGTTGTTCACTGCATTTGCATATTGTTGGCTTCTGAACTGTGTGCCAACTAGAACTGGGAGTTATATGGCCACTAAATATGACTCTTGGCAGCTAAGACCTTATGTTCCAGAAAGCCATTTTCATAGGAGCTGCCGATCGTGCATATTTACTGTGGTGTTGTCAATAAAAGTGCCTTCTGAAGTGAGCAGCTTCTGGGCTATTAAGGAGAAAATAATCACAAACTTACAAGTGTAAATTGTTTTCAAGACGTGTTAAATGTAGCAGTGTGCACACTGTGGTTTCCATTAAGTTGAGTGTGGTGCTTTCTCTCTCTCTCTTTCTTTTTTTTCTTTTTTTTGCAATTCAAGCTAACTCTAGTCATTGCAAGTCTAATCTGAAGCCCAGAAACAATTCGGTGCCTATTGTGTTAAAGCCATCGCAACGGTGGCCTAAAGAAGTTTGCCAAGTGCAACTTGGTGATGGCCGTCCTGATGAAAGTCATGTATAAAATATTATTTTACAGGATAGATGCTCTGTCTGATGCTTCATTTATATTGCAGTGTGTGATCTTTGGTGTTAAAAGTATGCCTTTTCATACTCAGATAAGTCCTGGTGAATGCATTGAGTAGCATGTGGCATTAAGGCAGTTGACATGATGTTTGCCCATATGGCGTGACACAATGTAATTAAACTTTAAGGCATTAGGAAATTAATGTCACCATTTTTATCTGTGTGGTACAGGTAGGTATAAGCCTTTCTGTATACTACAATTCAAGTAATAATTCAAAGAATGTCGGCAAGAACCGCCGCAGTTTTTGGCTAGCAGGAGTGTCCGCACAAATAAAACAGACTGGTTGCTCATAAATTCAGTAAACGAGCAAAGGTGGAAATCCTTGTGCAATTAACTTGAGCTGAATAGGAACATTGTATAGCAAATTTATGCAAATGCGTGTTGTGGTCAGTGAGCATCAAGAAATTTGCCAGGTCATGTTGGGGGCTCATTTACCTTTCGAAATGCAGCATCAGCTCTTACTGACATATTTGCATTTGAAATTAGTATGTTCATTGACCCTTGTTGCCTTGTCCCTTGTTGCAGCCATGGGCAGCCAAGAGCATCGCCAGGACCAGATTGTGTCCCAGGTGTTCCTCTGGGTGGCCTGCATTTTCCTGGTGTGGCTGATCATCGCGTGATTGGTTCCCGCTGTGACGAAGCACCAACTGCACCGCTCCCAGCCAAAAGAGTCTCGGGGGAGGAGATGTTGCTTCTGAACCGCTTCTCTCAGTGGACTGGTCTCCCCGGAGCTTGTGGCGGTCGGGAAACTCTCGTGTCTGTTTCAACGAAGGCCTCCCCGCTTTCGGGGTTCCCTCCCTTCCATGCGTCCTTTCTCTCTGCTCCTTTTTGTACGTTGTGTCGCCGTTGATGCGCATGTGGTGTGCCTACTTGCTAAAATGGCACTGCTCTGGTATGCGGCGAAGACTGGACTTGTGCCATTGCGCATCATGTTGGCTGGCTGGCAGGCAGGCACAACTGTCATATTTTGGGCAACAAATGTGGCCTCAGCTCTCACTGTCTGCTGACGTTCTCTTCCTAGGCATTTGTTGACAGAGAAAGCCAGTTGTTAGAAGAGAGCGCACATACCAGAAATGCTGGCGTCGAGTTTGGGGTGTAAGAAAGAGGCGGCCATAGTAGAACTTGCATGATTCCCGGCTGTTTCGCTGTTGTGATGTAAAACTTCGTTTTGTTAGTGCAAAGCGACAGCCCTAAAACAAAAGGAAAACAGCTTTACTGATCAAGATATGTGTGCGTTGTGTGCCTGATATTTCTGTGCGTCTTTTTTTTAAAGAGATTTCTTGGGAAGTATTTTTAAGTCTTCTTTTCTTTTAGGATAGCTGGCAGGACTGCCATATTTACTTTTCTTTTCCTCCAAGTTCAGGACATTTAGAACAGACTGCTCACACATAGTTTTATTTCCTTTGTTAATTCTCCTCAAAGAGTGTGTGTCCTTTTTATTTTCCTGGGACATTTCTGCATCTGTTGCCGACATTCCTTCACATCTGTGGCAGAGGCCGAGGTCTTTCAGGCTCTTGTGCTATTCTGCAGTAGCCACAGTTCGGCCATCTGCGTTGCTGCTAGATGCTGCGAAACATTGAAATGTTTGCATTGGGGTTGATATTTTGTAATAATAAATGTGTATACACGGAGTGGAAGAGTGTTCTGCGCTGCTTTTATGGTGCAGTTGTTTTTTGTTTTCTGGTTGTACTTGTCAACTTTGTGTAAATAAACAGCCCCGTTGGGAGACACTTGGTAAATGGAATATATTTACAACATCAAAGAAAAAAAAATCTTTTGAAATCCTTGCAGCTGTAGGCTTTGTAAGTCATTGGTTTCCTGGATTAGAAATTGTTGGATATTAAACGGTTTGCATTTTATATATATCTTTTGTTCTTTGGGAAATAAAGAAACAAAGACAACATGGTTTATTGTTCTCTTTACCTGTAGTTGTGTACCAAGTCTTGTGCACCAACTGTGCACCAAGTCTTCACATCACGCTTGAGCATGTTTGGGAAACAAACATGATGTGTTCATCGCACGGTTATTAATTGTGACTACAGAGTATTTTTGTGCCAATATAAAGAGTGAAAATGGTCATAGGATCAAGCGAATGCTCTAGTGGGGTACTTTTCATCAGAAATGTCGTTACCTGCCAGCAGAGTGGCATCACGCTAAACTTCAGCTTCGAAAGTGTAGTACTTGAAGCACACTAGCAACTAGTAGTAGCAATCATTGGAGGTAGCAAATATATGAAGCAAAGGCACATACTAATGCTTTTGTGAGCACGCAATACAGCGAGGGAAACATAAAAAAATGTGCGAAGTGCAAAAGCAATCAGAACATGTGGACCCTTGGCTTCGCTATTGAAGGAGCACTCGCCATGTCAAGCTTCGTTGCATCGGCTTTTAAAGTCAATCGGAGAGGCTGCAGCTGTGCTCTGAGGTGGCCTCACTCACGATGGCGAATTTGAAGGTATGTTGAGAGTAAAGACTGAAAAATTTGCAGCCCTATCGAGAAAATGGAGGAAAGCAATGCTTGGCAAGTGCGTGTGTGACTTACTGATTCCTTCTTCCGTGTTAGGTGCTAGGAAATCAAAGAATTTATATTGTTCAGATATGTTCGCATCTCAAAAGCGTGGTTGTGCAGTATAGTTAAGAAACTTGCCTTCGAAGAGTGAGGACATAGATATTAGCCATAGTCCACCAAAATGATTTTCCACTCCAATGTGCCCTCTAAGCCAAGGTGGAAGAAACGTGTTAGCTTCTTCTTCCACTCTATAGAGGGCGCCAGGAGTTCCACATTTCTGGGAGTTTTCGTGTGACGACTGCAACAACACTGGCACAGGCCAGACTATATAAGCTTCTCTTAAAAAATGTGCACCATTCTCAAATGATAATGGTTGCCTGTCTTGCTTGTGTTTCCTGAAAAAACTTGCCTCAAGGAATGATGCACCCTCGGGTGATCATGGCACGAGAAACAAACGACAACAAAATGTCTCGTGTATGATGGATGCCGTCCTATTGACCTTTTATTCTCCATTGTGAGTAAACACCCTTTTAGAGTGCATAGCTTGCCTTTGAAGTGCCTATAGCTACTTCCCTGCTAAAGTTTATAGCACTTCTCAGTTTCAGTAGCTTAGTAAAATGCTGCACCGCTGCTCTAGAATGCAGGTCCACTCTCCGTCCATAGCTGCCATATTTTAATGCGGGCGAAATGCAAGAACACTCGTGCATGCAGACTTAGTTGCAAGTTTAAGAACCCCAGGTGGTCAAAGTAATTTGGAGCTCCCCACAGCATTGTATTAAAAAAAAGGCACACCAGACGGCAGCAGCTGTAGTTTCAGAACAAATAAGCCTCAATGGTTACCTCATAGGCCACATTCTTGAGCGATCATGGCAGGGAAAACATATGGTGTATGTTGAATGCCATCCTACTGACCTTTTATTCTCCATTGTGAGTAAACACCCTTTAACTTGCCTTCGAACGTTATAGCTGCTTTTCCGTTTCCACATCAACCCACCTGGGTAGTGTGGCGGGTAATGTGCTGCGCTGCTAAGCTAGAAGACTAGGGTCCAATCCCGTGGTAGCTGCGTAACAGTGGGGTCAAAATGCAAGGACACCTGTGTACTTAGATTTAGTGGCACATTAAAGAGTACCAGGAGATTGTAATCCATAGTCCCCACTACAGTGTGTCTCAATGATATTAGTTTTGGTATGGAAAACAGGAAAACCCAGTTTAACAGCAAAGCTGCCCCTATGGCTTTGTCAACGTGGTAAGCAGCCCACAGGACATTCATTGGTTCATTGGCTGAGCTTGCGGATCACGTGATCTTGCTTTGATCAATCAGGTGCACAAGAGCATGCATGTTTGAAATATAGCAGCGGATTCACCTCGCAATCAGTGTGAATCATGACGGATATACTGCGCACAGGACAAAGGGAATAAACACAGACCCTGTGTGTGTTAGTGCAATATATCTGTCACGAATCTCTACCAACAGCCTTGCTATCCATCCTCCTACTGAAGAAAAAAAGGAGCAGAATTTGTTATCGCTGTTGGGGTATGAACCCATGCCCCCGTGCTCTGAAGCCAAGGCTAAACACGTACCGCTAGCAAGATGTGAACCATATGACTGGCTTGAATTCTCTACCAAAGAAACAAGGAAAGAGAGAAAGGAAATGAAGACCAAAATTCGTTGCCAGTGCTAGGGTTTGAACCTGGGCCCCCACCCTCTGAAGCAAAGTGTCTTGACCACTATGCTGCACACCCACACTTGTGAGGTGTTGCACTGGTGTTTCTTTGGTGTTCCTTATGCAAAAGCAATTGTTTCTTTGGTTTGGGTACCGACTCCTGGAAGGCATGTGTATCCTTAATCGGCTGTTAGAAAGGGCCACAGCTTTTCTGTCCCACAGGTTTCACTGTCTGGAACTGGTGTTACTTTTTTGTTATCATAATTTCATTTGCAATCTAAGTCACTACCTGCTCTTAATAGCATACTTCAATGTACTCAATTTGCATAGTGCTTAACTGTTTGGAGGCAGCACACTTACTGATCTCCTCGTGCACTAGATGTATTATGGGAGTCAAGTGCATAGTCCAAACAACATAAGCCTGCACAGGTTCTTACAATAACTGCTAGAGTCCGAGTTGTTTTGTTGTTTTGTGGGGTTTAACGTCCCAAAACCAGTTCTGATTATGAGACACGCCGTAGTGGAGGTCTCCAGAAATTTCAACCACCTGGAGTTCTTTAGCGTGGACTGACATCGCACAGTACACGGGCCTCAACATTTCGCCTCCATCGAAATGCAGCCGCCGCGGCCGGGATTCGATCCCGCGACCCTCAGATCAGCAGCAAGAGTACCATAGCCACTAGACCACTGTGGCGGGGCTCTAGAGTCTGAGGACAGATGTCATCTGTGCTTGTGTGCATAATATTCACATTTCTTCCTTCATTTCACAAAGGGGCACAATGATGCAGATGAACATTTTCATGGTGGTTTGTAAGTGAAGCTCAGGAATAAAATCCATGCGACAAGCACTGAATGATTGAGCAGTCTCCTATACAAAGTGATCATAAGGGATGAAAATAAGAGATACTACCAAATCTAGTCATGTACAGGCATGTACTCCTAAGCTTGTGCCTTTTTTAAAACGGGAATAAACCAAGTCGCAAGAGAAACAACTTCTATTTCTGGTATCACTATCACAGAGGTGTAGCCGATTTTATTTCAGGAGGGTTCTGATCACCTCATATGTGTACATGTGCATACAGGCTACACAAGTTTTAAGGGAGACCAGAAATTCAACAGACAAATCCAAACGATGCTCACATTCGATGAGGTCAAGAGAAAACACAGGCAAATAAAGATTATCATCATTGGCATTCCCCTTTTAAAACAAGGCAGTGACAAAGACACCTACCCTGTTATTTCTCAACCGGCTTTTTATTTCATTCTAATGTCCTGGCACACTTTTCAAAATTTTGAAAAGGCAAAATTTTGGCAAAATTTTGAGAGACCGTATTTTATTCAGGAAGGCGCGCTATAAGTAGAGGAATGCTCTACGATGCGGTAAAACGCAGTTTGTGCGACTTCTGATCGAGTCAAAATTTCACAAAAAACCCAAGACTATACTCTTACCTTCTTTGGCATTTCGGGCAAGATTTTGAGAGACCGTATTTTTATTCAGGAAGGCGCGCAATAACTAGAGGAATGCTCTACGATGCGGTAAAACGCAGTTTGTGCGACTTCTGATCGAGTCAAAATTTCACAAAAAACCCAAGACTATAGTCTTACCTTTTTGGCATTTCGGGCAAGATTTTGAGAGACCGTATTTTTATTCAGGAAGGCGCGCAATAACTAGAGGAATGCTCTACGATGCGGTAAAACGCATTTTGTGCGACTTCTG